>BTPG01000006.1:44633227-44662266 GCA_036245525.1 Semisulcospira habei
CTGTCCGCTGAATTTTGTGAACTCTGCACATTTATCATCCTCAAGGTTTGAAAAGAGATCTAACAACAACACATTTATCATCCTCAAGGTTTGAAAAGAGATCTAACAACAACAACAACAAACATAATAATAACAAGAGCCAAAATTTCCCCTCGCGGATGATAAAGTATTATTGTATTGTAAGAACTGTTTGTGTCAAGCGGCAGTGGTCACGATCGTTCGAAGAATAATTAGTGTGGCAGTTTAATTTAGAACTGTCATTTACTTGCGCCGCTCAGAAAGCTGGAGACTTCTAGAAGAATGTGCCTCTGACTTTTGCACGAAAAGTCAGCGTTATAGTTTATACACGTGTATGGGTTGAAGCAATGCTCTCTCCCTTTCTGACAATTTGATTTAGGAAGACAGTCTAGTCTCTATATTTGAAATGATGTCTGCGAACGTATTGTGGAAAACGTGGGAAAATGCATGCAGTATAGGAAAGGCTTTGTGGATATGGGTCATCCCATCTTCTTTTTCTTCTTCAAAAATGCTGTGGCTACGCCAGCCCACAGAACATATAACTGGCGCCCTGTGTGTCAGTGTTTGTGCGGATCGGGGGGTAGGATTGGTTAGGGTGGAGAGAGATGAATCAGAAGGATAAGCTTACACAATAGGAACAACTATGAATGCTCCTAAAGAAAATCGCATGTGAGTTCAAAAACAATACAGTAGATTTTGCGATGAAATCCTCATCATGTTTAAAATCCTCGTAATCCGTGAAAGTAGGAGTCGTCGTAAAACGGGAAAGCCGAAAATAAGGGTTTCGCTATCCGTGAAAACGTTTTGGTTAGAATTTTGAGCCAGCGAAAAACACTGAGGTCACGAGGGCCATCATGTTCATCGTTTCTTTTCATCGTGAAACTTTTCTTTGGATTCGTGATTCGTGATTTCCAAAATAAATCATCGGAAATCTTTGATGGGACCCCCAACCCCCTCCCACTACAATGCCCCCTGACCCCCCCCCCCCCCCCCCGCCCCCCGCTCAAAACTGTACTGAGCGTACTGGCTGTCTTCATCGATTTCGCTTGTCAGCGCTGCGAATCCGAATGGAGACAACTGGTGCGCGCTCGCTGAATCATCAGTATGTCTGGGGTCGAAAACACAGACCTGTAAACATCTATAAATACCCAGTGAAGGTGCTCCGCTATTCGTGCTCAGTGGCTGGAAGCTCATCATGCAAATGACCCCCAAGACTCTGGCTTCTGCTAACCGCCTAGAGTGAAAATGCTGTGATTTGACCTAAAATTGTTTTATGGAGACCGAAGAATGCATCTCTAACGTAACTCTGGTCTCCAAACGCACGGACGATAAAAAATTGGACTTTCCAAACAAAAAACAGCTCCGTCATCCAGTCCACGTTTTATTCCTCACACAAAAATGGAGTCAAGTTGGAAAAGAGGCCGATAAAAAAAAAAAAAAGGCCTTACAGTGTGTGAAGACTGACTTCGCTGCAAGAGACATAGGTCCTCGTGAGTCCATGCAATCTGCAAGGGGCTTATGAAAATATGCATGCCTCTTGTTGACTCCATGAACATCACTTTTTCTCTAGGCTGGATTTCGATCAAGGACGGGGGTTAGCAGGCGTCAACTTTACAGCGGCCATTAAACCGAGCATAATAAAATTGAAATACAGTTACGTTTATCTGTAATGGAACTGATGTTCTGATTTTTATTTTTGTATTTTGTAGTTTTCGGATGTTTCATCACATGTGTCTGTGTGTCACATCCTGCGCCAAACATGATTAACTCATTCAGCCCGTCGGCCGATTTCAGTCCCAAGTGATTCAGTTTGGGAGCGCGTCACTATGCATCAGTTGCAGGAGATGGATGGACCGACAGGCGCCAAGCTAATCTGGCACTACCCTTGAATTATCATGGTCGACCCATCTCCTGCTGTAGTGCCGCGCGTCAGGGTTGAATGGGTTACGATTAAAGATTCAGATTATTAAAAAAAAAAAACTTCAAGGCCACACTAGGTAATACAACGGACTTCAAATTTTTTTTTAAAGGTTAAACTCATGCATTGAAAGTGGGGTTTTTTAAAGGTGGAGGGAGACTAAATGTTCTAGCTGTATGAGTCTAGTGCAATATTTAGCAACTTAATCCGGCCGCATTTTCCAAATTTAGGAGATGCTATCTAACGACTATGTACCAATTGCACCAGACGGATTGACCATGATAATTCAAGGGCAGTGCCAGATTGGCTTGGCGCCGACAGTCGCCAAGCCAATCTGGCACTACCCTTGAATTATCATGGTTAGTCCATCTCCTGCTGTAGGGCCGCGTTGGGTCTAAATGGGTTAACGGGGCCTGCCGCCTGAAGGCAACTTGGAAAGGTTATTAGTCTGCAATATCTCCTTTATAAATGTCAATCTGGCACTACCCTTGAATTATCATGGTCAGTCCATCTCCTGCTGTAGGGCGTTGGGTCTAAATGGGTTAACGGGGCCTGCTGAAGGCAACTTGGAAAGGTTATTAGTCTGCAATATCTCCTTTATAAATGTCAATCTGGCACTACCCTTGAATTATCATGGTCAATCCATCTCCTGCTGTAGGGCGTTGGGGCTAAATGGGTTAAAGGGGCCTGCTGAAGGCAGCTTGGAAAAGCTAGTAGTCTGCAATATCTCCCGGCTTTATAAATGTTCTTACAATAATGCGGACACAAGAGCGAGTGAACTTGTGAAATGTGAACGGTCGTAAGATCACGATGAAAGCCTTTTCTGCTCAGTCTTCTTCTCCCTTGTACGTAAGAAAGTTCCACCAATGCCGTGCGCAGCGGGCAATAGAAACCAGTCTTGTACGTCTGCCTTCTCACATGGACTGTAATCGAAAGGGTAGACAAGCCTTAGTTGATGCAACAGAGGCGGGTCTGGTGATTGGGGGGGGGGGGGAGGTCGGGGGGAGTCCCTTTTTGGGGTGTTTGACCCCGCTTTTTCAATTTTTCGGCCCATGGAAGCAAGGTGTATCGTCGGGGAGGCCTTTTGTATCGGGATGAAGGTCACAATCCAAACAGAAAGTTAGAAACACCCCCCCCCCCTCCCCCCCCCCCCCGCCCCCCCTTCGAGGTAACTGATCCGAGCCCGCTGTGCGAGACAACATTCAGAACCCGTTGCATCGGGCGGATCGTCGGGGGTTCTTTCTCCGGGTACTCCGGCTCTTCCTCCCCCTCCACTGTGGTACCGGTTTCAGGCCACTTTATAAAATTTCAAATACAAGCGATCAAAATTTCCGAAACCTCAGTAGCTGAGCTGACCCTTCGCACCACGTGGATGTCCTGTGTTTGTCTTGTACTGTGTTTGTCTTCAGCGTGAATGCGTGTGTGTCACGTGAGCGTGCGTGTTGGGTTTAGTTCGCTGCGCTTTGAGCCGATTCGCACAATTGGGAAAAGCGCCTATATAATAACCGGTATTATTATTATTATTATTATTATTATTATTATTATTATTATTATCCGCAAATTTGAGCGGTCAAAGCAGTCCTGGAGCAGATCGCTTTAACTCATTCAGCCCGGCGCACGTATTTCCCAAATTTTGGAGGCGTCATCTAACGACTATGCACCTGTTGCAGGAGATGGATCGACCATGATAATTCAAGGGCAGTGCCGGATTAGCTTGGCGCCGACAGGCGCCAAGCTAATCTGGCACTGCCCTTGAATTATCATGGTCGACCCATCTCCTGCTGTAAGGCGTCAGGGCTGAATGGGTTAATCTTACGTCTTACAAATGTGATGCACTGTCCATTTTTTTCTTCTTCAGTATTTGTGATACTATGTTTGTTGTACAAATATAGTGATATTATGGTGATGATATTATGTTCGGCAGGCGAAGACAAATCTTTGTTTGTGGACAATAAATATTTCGAATCTTGGGACGAGCGTGCAAATTGGGTACCTGGTTATCAGCCCGCCGGAACAGTGTTGAGCAGCCTCCTTCAGTGTTCATGACTTTCTGTGATCACCCAGGAGTAAGGACTCCCGAATAGACCCACTCGGGGATTACGCCACAAGTACACTTCTATTCAGATGAGATGCCGTTTTAGTAGCATCTCATTTGAAGAGGGCTCGGGAAGCTGACGTCATCACGCCAGTCGTGGCGGCCATCTTCAAACGGGACTAAGCGTTCATAGGGAAATCGCTGTTTTTGCGGTAATGTCAGAAACGTCCTGACGTACTATAAGTAATAACAGCAAGTCTTGCCATCACTGTAGGAAACCGCTCACCAGAATCTGTTTTTGTTTGTTTCCAAAGAGGAAGAAACAAAATGAAGAAAAAAGTGTTGAAACACTACTTCACTACTGGCGATGACTATGGTATCCTCTTAAGATGGCGGCAGACGCGCCGACGCTGCTAGGCAACTCGGGGAACTTCCCGAGCCCTATAGATAGAAATGTACTTATGACGTACTGCCATTGTGGGTCAATACGGACTGAGGGTGCCCGAGATCGTAGCTGGTACGGAGAGACCCTCGCCATTTGTGCGGAGCGTTTACTGTGACGCGCGATCCGGCCCTAACACGTATGCTGCTGTGGTCCTGGAAGTGATTGGTTTGTGTCCCCACGGGGCTCCCCCATACACACACACGCGGCCACCCCCGTCAAGCTTGTTTTTTTTCTGGTGAAAGCCACAGGTTCGAATCGATATGGTCTGAATGCCAGTTATGTAACTGAACACACAGTGATATAGTAACTATAACAAAGTGAACAGTCAGCCAGCCAGTCAGCTAGCCATTAATCCACCATTCCATCCACCCATCCATCCATCGGCCATCCAATCCATCCATCCATCAAGGTCGATGTCGCCCCGAGCACCTTTTACTATCCACTCAGTTGGGAACCTGTCGCCAGTTGCAGGACACTACTTTTCCAAGCCATCAACCCATCACATCCAGAGGCTGATTTTCTTTTTTAAAATTGCTTATTGTAATATGAAGACTGTATTACCGATTAGAAGACAGTTCAACCGTTTTAGTTCAAGGGTGGTGCCAGAATAGCTTGGCGCCGCAGGCTATTCTGACACCACCCTTGAACTATCATGGTCAAATTTATTTTAAGCAATGCCGGGTGTATCAGGGTGAAAAGGGTTAACTGCCAACCAACTGTCCCTGTGGGCACTGCATCGAGATGTTTGCTCAAGGACTATGGCACTTTGACAGGGAGGTACTGCGGAGAGGAACCCAGCAGAGAAAGAAGCGCGCTTAGAAGGGACAGATACAACACAATTTATTAAAATTTCGGGTAAAACACTGTTTTTTCCCCTTCAAAATAGACAAACAATTTAGTCGCTGCTTTTCTTCTTCTCACAAGATAAGTTACACGAAATATTAATAAACTGTGTTGTAACTGTCATTTCTAAGCGTTTTGGGGGGTTTTGGTTTCGATTTTTCTCCGTTGGGTTCTTCTCTGCATTGTATACGGCTTGGCAGTCAACTTTTGGTCAGGATTAGAGAAGGGAGGTACCTGCCTATTGCAAATTAGGTGCAGTTCGAACCAGAAATCTATCGGCCACATTATGGCAATCATAAGGGCCTGACGAGTGGTGCTTTGACTAAATGCAAATCAGCTGCGCTACCGCGTGCGCGCCACGGGCGCGCTCGCGGTGGCGCAGCGGATTTGCAGTTAGTCAATGCACCACTCGTCGGGCCCCTATGATGGCATGGGCCGTTTGACATCGGAGCCGAGCACACAATGTTTTCTCCAAATATCTCTGCAGAGAAACTGTGAGCATCGAGGCTTTGCTGCTGCGGACACAGCTCCGCTGGGCGGGGCATGTCTCCAGGATGGAGGATCATCGCCTACCAAAGATCACCCTGTTCGGCGAGCTTGCTACTGGACACCGTGACAGAGGGGCACCAAAGAAGAGATACAAAGACTGTCTCAAGAAGTCACTTAGTGCCTGCCAAATCGACCACCACCAGTGGTCTTCGCTTGCTGCGGACCGTGACACCTGGCGCTCCACCATTTACAAGGCAGCTGTCTCCTTTGAGGACTCTCACAGAGCTAGCCTTAAGGACAAGCGGCTCAGGAGAAAAAACAGAGATGCCGCAGCTCAGAACCCCGGCCATACCTTCCCCTGCAGCCACTGCGGTCGAACCTGCCTGTCTCGGATTGGCCTCCGCAGCCACGAACAAGCCTGCAGACGTCGTGGGCAACTCCTATAAAATCTTCGTTCGCGAAGTCAAGCCAAGAGAGAGACTCGTCGGGCCCCTATGATGGCATGGGCCGTTTGACATCGGAGCCGAGCACACAATGTTTTCTCCAAATATCTCTGCAGAGAGATACTTTTATGTACCACTTTAAGAAGAAATATCATTTAGTGCCAATTGACTTAAAGGGGCACGCCTGACCTCTTTTTAATGCTTCAGTTCGCAACGGAACTGATATCGGACAAGGAAATATAGACATGTGGCAACGCGTAAAGCAAGAGCATGGCTTTAGAATTTGTTCCGGCTTTCCTGCTGAATCAGTGAGTAATCTACGGTCTTTGTCGATCTTCCTACAGTTCCGCGAGCGCTAGTGATTTTCAGAATTCATGATCTTCAGTAGAATTTATCTCTTAATGATTTCGCAAGATTTTAAAACCAGTTTTATCATATAGTTACGTGCAGAAAGTGGGTATAAATACCAATGTTCTGTTTCAATCGGATGGAACGCGTTGCGTGTTTCCGAGGGGTAAAGGATCAAAGGTCAAAATAGGCCCGGCACGGTGGACGCAGGCTCGCCGACTCAGTTCAGTTGCGAGTCACTGAAATAAGCCAAGCCCGCGTCACGATCGTTACTAGTAAATACTAGCAGGTTAAGAGGAGCCCGCATTGTGATTTTGACAGCATAGCGAATATGGAAGGTTTATTCTACTTTTCTCGTGAAAAATTACGTCAAAGAGATGCCGGAAAAACATCAGTACGCGTGTACACTGACACGTGTGTACGCCACACCGATGACCTCAGTGGTGACCTGCAGTATTGGGATACACTGATAGTCCGTCGGCCGGGTTCTGCCTTGTGACGTAGGCTCATAAATATGCACATTAATTCAAAACAAGGCCGATCTTACTTACTTACTTACGCCTGTCACCCCTACCCGGGTATAGGCCGTCGACGAGAGACCTCCAGCGACTCCTGTCCTGTGCTTCTCCTTCTATTTTACTCCAGGTGGTTCCCAGTCTCTTGATATCTGCTTGGAGGTCTCGACGCCAGGAGTTTCTCGGCCTACCTCTTTTCCTCTTTCCCTGGGGGTTCCATGACAATGCCTGCCTAGTGATACTGGAAGCTGGCTTTCTCAGACTGTGACCAATCCATCCCCATCTTCTTCGCCCAATTTCATTCTCTGCTGTTATCTGCTCTGTTCTCTCCCAGAGTCTGACGTTGCTGATCTTCTCTGGCCAGTGGATTTTCAAAATTCTTCTAGGGCAACTGTTTATGAAGATCTGTACTCTGTTGACTGTGGTTTTTGTCAATCTCAAAGTCTCTGCTCCATATAAGAGAACTGCTTTTACGTTGGAGTTGAAAATCCGGACTTTGGTGTGTTGTGACAGCTCTCTGGAACTCCACACTTTTTTCAACTGGAGAAAGGCTGCTCTGGCTTTACCGATTCGTGCTCTAACGTCTGCATCAGTGCCGCCTTTTTTGTCTATGATGCTCCCGAGATAGGTGAAGGACTCCACCTCCTCCAACGGGGTGCCAGCAAGCAAGACTGGTTCTTCCCTGGTTGTGTTCAGCCTCATTGTCTTTGTTTTCTGTTTGTGAATGGTGAGGCCCACTTGGGACGAGATGTCAGCAAGCCTCGTGGTCTTGTCCTGCATTTGTTGATGAGTGTGGGACAGTAATGCCAAGTCGTCTGCAAAATCGAGGTCGTCAAGCTGTGTCTCCAGTGTCCACTGTATTCCACTTCGTCTGTGCTCTGCGGTCATCTTCATGACCCAGTCTATGGCCAGTAGGAAGAAAAACGGAGACACCAGACACCCCTGCCTGACACCAGTTCTGACCTGGAGCTCCCTGGTGAACTGCCCTTCGTGGATCACGCGACATGTCATGCCATCGTAGCTGCTCTTGATCAGGCGGACGAGCTTTGTGGGTACACCGTAGTGTCATAGGAGTTTCCACAGTCTCTCGGTCCACGCTGTCAAATGCTTTCTCGTAATCCACAAAGTTGACGTACAGCGGGGAGCTCCACTCCAGAGACTGTTCCACGATGATGCGGAGAGTGGCGATCTGGTCTGTACATGATCGTTTTTTTTCTGAATCCTGCTTGCTGGTCTCCCAGCTGGGGGTCAACGGAGCTCTTCATTCTCTCCAGGATGATCCTGTTGAAGACAAAGCAAGGCCGATGCAGACGGGTACAAAAACAATACACCACATCCAAACGATAAATTTCGACATTTGGCATTGTACTTACACCATAAAGCTCTAAGATAATACACAAAGGACCCATACACACACTGTCAGCTGTGTCTATTGCAGACAGTTTTCTGACTGTTGAGATGCTAAATCCTGGGGAAAATAACTTTAATATAGGCTATTTTTACTTAATTCCTATGATTTGTTGATTTTGCTGTACAGTCGCAAAATTTATTGAAAAGACCAGAACAAGTCATTTCAATACCCTAATAGAGCCCCGGAGGGAAACGACCAGATTTAATGTCGAGGTCAAGCAGGCCAACTTCATCTATGCACTTGCACTGTTTCAGGTTTTAAAACTTGGTCAACTTACTTTTTCACGTGGAAATGGATCTTTCTCATACTGGGCTAAATATATTATTATGCGGCACGTTTAGGGATGCAAAATCAGTCATTTCATTTTTTTTAAATCCGAATTTTTACGACTGTACAGCAAAACTGACACATTGTTTGAATTTCTTGAAAGTATATGGTATTAGTTCAACTGGTACTGTATTGTCGTATTAGTTCAACTGGTACTGTATGGTATGGTATATCGTATTAGTTCAACTGGTACTGTATGGTATATCGTATTAGTTCAACTGGTACTGTATGGTTTATCGTATTAGTTTAACTGGTACTGTATGGTGTGGTATATCGTATTAGTTCAACTGGTACTGTACGGTATATCGTATTAGTTCAACTGGTACTGTATGGTATATCGTATTAGTTCAACTGGTACTGTATGGTATATCGTATTAGTTCAACTGGTACTGTATGGTGTATCATATTAGTTCAACTGGTACTGTATGGTATATCGTATTAGTTCAACTGGTACTGTATGGTATATCGTATTAGTTCAACTGGTACTGTACGGTGTATCGTATTAGTTCAACTGGTACTGTATGGTATATCGTATTAGTTCAACTGGTACTGTATGGTTTATCGTAATAGTTCAACTGGCACTGTATGGTATATCGTATTAGTTCAACTGGTACTGTATGGTATATCGTATTAGTTCAACTGGTACTGTATGGTTTATCGTAATAGTTCAACTGGCACTGTATGGTATATCGTATTAGTTCAACTGGCACTGTATGGTATATCGTATTAGTTCAACTGGTACTGTATGGTATATCGTATTAGTTCAACTGGTACTGTATGGTGTATCGTATTAGTTCAATTGGTACTGTATGGTATGGTATATCGTTTTAGTTCAACTAGAACTGTATGGTTTATCGTATTAGTTTAACTGGTACTGTATGGTATGGTATATCGTATTAGTTCAACTGGTACTGTATGGTGTATCGTATTAGTTCAACTCAGTGGTACTGTATGGTTTATCGTAATAGTTCAACTGGCACTGTATGGTATATCGTATTAGTTCAACTGGTACTGTATGGTATGTCGTATTAGTTCAACTGGTACTGTATGGTGTATCGTATTAGTTCAACTGGTACTGTATGGTATGGTATATCGTATTAGTTCAACTAGTACTGTATGGTTTATCGTATTAGTTTAACTGGTACTGTATGGTATGGTATATCGTATTAGTTCAACTGGTACTGTATGGTTTATCGTATTAGTTCAACTAGTACTGTATATTTTGCTCTTAGGTTGGTACAGAAAAGTGTTTTTTTTGCGAGAATATTTGCGAAAACCGTTGTATGCTCCTGTTTCAAACGACCTAGGTTAGCTGATCTAGATCATCAGCAGAGATGTCTCCTTCGTCTTGTTTTGCCCTGGGCCACGGTCTCGTCAACTTGTCACTTTAGACGATGAGAAGTTACAGTGTGGTTGCACACTGGTTGTCACCCCGATTCACTGCTGTAGTGACCGTCGGGGGTTCTTTCTCCGGGTACTCCGGTTCTTCCACCCCCCCCCCCCCCCCACTTTGGTACCGGTCTCAGGCCACTTTACAAATTTCAAATACAAGCGATCAAAAATTCTCTGTAACTTCAGTAGCTGACTGGCCCTTCGTTTGTCTTGTACTGTGTTTGTCTTAAATGGCGTAAATCCGTGTCTGTTTCGTGAGTGTGTGTGTCGGGTTTCAGGCGCGGCGCTTTGAGTCGATTTCCCCAAAATTGAGAAAAAGCGCCTATATAATAACGGTATTATTATTATTATTATTATTATTATTATTATTATTATTATTATTATTATTATTATTATTATTATTATTATCGAGGGAGACAGCCAGTGTGGTGTGTTCTAAGGAGCTTTAATTGTGACAACGTAACTATTCTTACAAACGTGGATACTACAGACGTGCTTTGTAACCCCACATAAACTGCTTTCACAAACACGTGAGCTCTCTAGTACGAGAGCCCTGGACGTTTGTGACACTTGTCACAGAGCTCGTTGCACTGGTCGCCTTCTGCTGTTTAACTTCGCGAGCAGCGGACGCAGGTTGTGTCAGTTCTGAAATCGTTTACTGTGTTTAACCCATTTAGCCTCGAGCCCTACAGCAGGAGATGGATTGACCATGATAATTGATGGGTAGTGCCAAATTAGCTTGGCGCCTACAGGCGCCAAGCTAAACTGGCACTACCTTTGAATTATCATGGTTAATCCACCTCCTGCAACTGGTACACAGACATTAGGCAACGCCTCCAACATTTGACAAATGGGATCGTGGGGCTAAAAGGGTTAATTCAAAGCAGAGGAGCCGCAGCCGCCCGGCCAAGGGTTCATGATATATATGTACATTGGTTTCAGCATGAGGTTATAGTCCTCATGAACCCCCGCAGTTGCGGGGGCTCATGAGGATCTATACCTCTTGCAGTTGGGTGGCGTTCAATTTTCTTCGGCAGTGAAGAAGCTAATCAGGTAATTGCGTCACCCGCTGATTAGCACGGCTCAGTAAACATATCGCAGAATCGCTTAAAGTACCAATACGCATAACTCTGAAGGCACATTTCAACACCATTTGTGTGTGTTATGCCTTGTCGACACACCTAATGAACTTTAACAGCAGTTTGGACACGCAGCAAAAGCACACGCGTAATCGCACTTATTTATTCTGCGCTGCCTGAAGCCGAGTGTCAATCTATTTTTAGTTGTTTCTCGTCAGTACTCAAAGCGTTGTATTTATAGAACGGAGCGGAGTCATTGTCAGATTACTTGATATCCAGACGACATAATTAATAATAAATAAATAATTACGGTATTTATAATGCGCTTATCTTATAATAATTATAACTCTAAGCGCACACTCACAACTCGCGCACGCATGCGCTGAACTGCCGGGATTCTCCTGTGTCTAAATGAACCTGTGTGTAGCGTTTCGTAACCATCTGTTACAGAAGTGTATCTTTGAACAGAGACGGCGGTAGTGGGCCGTTAAATACGATCAAGGTGTATACGATATCTCCTCTCAAAATTATCTTTGGGTCACACCGGTATGTGTCGCCCATGATTACGCACTGGACGCAGTTGTTGTTGTTGCTGTTGTTTTGGGTGTCTTTGTTGTTGTTGTTGCGTTCCTCCACAGTTAAATTCTGAGTGTCACGAAGCTTGTGAGTCAGACTGCCCTTTTTAGTCTAGCAGCCTTTTCGCAATTTCTGCAGACTAAGTAGTTCGTCAAAAGAGTAACAATGGTTTGCAGGTACGAAACGAAAGTACTAATGCCATATAGTTTATGCATGGCGACAATATTTGTCCTTAGGATGGAGACATTTTTGTAGAAGGTTGTTCGAAAGCTATTTTTCGATGTGAGGGAACCAGTCCTCGCGCCCGGATAAGGTGCAAGACATTTTTTGTGCATAACATTGAAATTTCAAGCATACAAGTTACAAGTTTATTCCAGTGAGTAAATTAAAATCATCAGCAAGTAAACATGCATACATATATACGATAAAATAAGTTTAAAAGTATTATTTTTAATGCGGTAAGCATGGTCTCGTCGCTAGTTTCAAAATGGCGGTCAGCGAGAAGCCTTCTAAAGAAGTCAATCAGACGCGCACGGTTGATGAAGCTTTACTTTGCTCCTGAATTGAAACAGAGATTATTTTCGATTTGAACATCTTATCAACGTCAAATACGTTATTTTTCCTGGTCTTGAAAACAGCCTTTTCCATAGAACTCGGTCTTTTGTGGGAGGAAAGCATATCGAAAGTAAACTCCCTTTGTGCATGTTGTGCAATGTGTCTGCCGACCATCTTCAACATTCTGAAGACTTTTTGGCCGGATACAACATGCATGTTGTTCGTCTGTTTTTCAGCCTAACGGCTCTAAGTGCAGGTCTGCTCTTTTTGTTTATTTTATTAGTGGAGATGGGATTTTTAACTGGTCAAGCACACTCGTATCCCACTGGTCTTACGCACAAGCCAGGCAAAGTGAAATCCATCTCCGAACCGTTTCCATCAAAATCACCATGTTCAGCTAAACACCTAAATATAAAATTTTAGTTTTTGCAACCAATTCAACCAATCCGCACTCAAGTACTCACAAGGACTCTTATGATTAAGCTTTATCAGGACTGCATGAGACACAATACAGATAGTAGCCCTCTCTATTATATTACATGTTTTATTTATTTATTAATATTATTGATTCATGTATGTAGTCACTTACATATTTATTTATTATTTATCCTTTTAATTATGGATGGAAGGAATTCCTTGATGCACATGATCACTATAGTGGTATGGTAGTGGTCACCAAGGAGAGGAAATTTGTTTTCAATATGCATACATCTGTGCATGTTCATAATCTATCCTTTACTTAACATGCATATTCATAGGTCCCAGGTATCCCCAACTTATTTTATTAATTTTTTTTTGTTGTTGTTTGTTTGTTTGTGATGTATGTTTGCACATACACATCAGCATAAAATGATTGATTGTACATTAACGTCCTGACAGCAACAAGACTTTCTCAGGATGTGCCTGCACTGCTTGTGAAAAAACCCAAACTAAACAGAATATTGAATGTATGTCGCCAGCTGGTCTAATACACTAAATAAACCTAACTAGACCCTTTAGCAACACACATCCAATATCAAGAGCTACAAGCAGTGCAGACAGTAGGAAGAGTTTAAAAAAGGTAAATACAGGTGAATGTACCAAGGGTAGACAGAAACACACGCCCCAGAATAGAGGGGAAAACCCACCCTATGGGGCTGACCAGGGTCACCCTGGGAACTAAAAAGTAGTTAACCCAACCCAAGTCCCCCAGGGTAGATCTGGGTGGGGGACATCAGCATACAAGATGAGAACATACATATACACATATATAATAATAATAATAATACCGTTATTATATAGGCGCCTTTTCTCAATTTTTTGGGAATCGACTCAAAGCGCCGCGCCTGAAACCCAACACACACACTCACGAAACAGACACGGATTTACGCCATTTAAGACAAACACAGTACAAGACAAACGAAGGGCCAGTCAGCTACTGAAGTTACAGAGATTTTTGATCGCTTGTATTTGAAATTTGTAAAGTGGCCTGAGACCGGTACCAAAGTGGGGGGGGGGGGGGGGTGGAAGAACCGGAGTACCCGGAGAAAGAACCCCCGACGGTCCGCCCGAATTAACGGTGACACTTACCAGAGGAGAAAAGTCCAACGCCGGAACCCGGTATCGAACCGCTCACCTTTGGCATTGGTGGCAGGCGCCTTAACCACTGCGCCACGGACATAACATGTACACATATATGGTAATAGGTGCATACCACCCGCTCCCCTCCCCACCCCACATACAAGACCACAGAACAAACATCTGTGCATGTTCATAATATATCCTTTACTTGATATTCATATGTCCTAGTTATTTAAATTTATTATTTATTTTTATTTGTTTGAAAAGTTGGTTTTGTTCATATGCTGATGTTCACATACACATATATGGTAATACTGCCCACTCCCAACCCCACTCCACAACCAGAGAACACCGTCCCACCAAACGACACTTACATCTGTGCATGTTCATAATCTATCCTTTACTGAGCATTCATAATTCCCAGGTATCTTGACTTACTTTATCTTTTTTATTTAATTAACCGCCATGAGATGGCATTGGTCGCCTGCTCGACATTAAATCCAAATAAGTATATATTTAAATTATTTATTTATTTTGTTTGCTTGTAAAGAAGGTTTTGTACATACACATCAGCAAACAAGAAAATATACACATATATAGATGGTAATAGGTGCCATACTGCCTGCTCCCAACCCTTACCTAAATACACACATAAAACCGCAGAACACCTACCAAAAGAAGGACATACACATCTGTGTATGTTCATAATTTTTAATCTATCCTTTACCTAGCATGGATATGTCCCAGGTACCTTAGACTTACTTTATCTTATTTATTTAAATTATTTATTTTGTTTGTTTGTAATGTAGGTTTTGTACATACACATCAGCATACAGCTCAAGAACATACACCATGGTGCCCCTGTGCATGTGGCCACCAGTACTATTCTGTCAGATCTGTCACACCCAGCCAATCATCTCTTCGAGCTTCTGCCCTCTGGCCGGCGGTTTCGTGCTTTTAAAGCCAGAACCTCTCGATTCAGATGCAATTTTTTTTTCAGAAGCTGTCCTCAATACATCACCATGCACGGAACAACGTGATTCCATGATTTGTGACATATGACTGATTTGTGTTTAATATTGTGTTTATCTATCTTTTAGTGCTGTATATAGGATGATCGCCAACTAAGTGTATGACATGATGAATGCCCTACAAGTGAGGACATATTTTACTGTCGCCATGCCACACAAAAATCCTTGTAACGTTTTACTTGGTGAATAAATGTCTTATGTCTTATACACGTACATGGTAATAGGTGCAGTATCACTCGCTCCTAACCCCAATCCAGTTACACACACAAAACCGCAGAACATCCACCAATGTACATCTGTGCATGATTATAATCTATACTTTACTTAGCATTCTTATGTCCCAGGTATTTTTGACTTACTTTATCTTATTTATTTAACTGCCATGAGATGGCCGTAGTCTACCCTGCGGCGTTAAACCCAAATAACTATTTATTAAAATTATTAATTTATGTTTGTTTGTAATGAAGGTTTTGTACATACACGGTAATAGGTGCCATACCGCCCCACTTTCAACCCCAGCCCACATACAAAACCACAGAATACCCACAAAAGACATGCACAATTGTATACTGATGGGCATTAGTGGACTGTAAAATCTATATATAGAGACTTCAGGTTAAGCAAGTGGCTTGTATTGACTGCCTGTATTTTAGCTTCCCACCTACAAATTTCATGTGTACAGTTAACCACACTGCACATGCAGCCATCAGTTCTGTGAAAAGTACTGTTGGCCTCATGCACAGGGGCACCAAAACTTAGAGATAAGGCCACACCTGATAACAATAACAGTACTAATAATAATATGCATACTCAGCCACTAGTTCTGTAAACAGCACCTTTGTAAACAGTACCAGTGGCCAAATGCACACATACATCATGGATGTTGCTACCACTGATCACTTCAAACAATAGGCTGCCTAGTTCACATTTTGATACCGTGAACTAGCCTGCACATGCAGTCATCAGTTCTGTAAATAGTACTGGTGGCCACATGCACAGCGGCACCAAACTTAAAGGTGAGGCCAAAACTGCCACCTCAAACAAAACCAAACGCTACCTACACACACATATCAATGATACAGTCAACCTCTGTGTGCGTTAGGGGGAACACGCTTAAAGTATGGGACTGTAAATCTTACAGCGAAATGTCAAAACCAGTAAGAAGATAATGTAACAGCAACAAGTACATGTATTTTGTAAACCACTCAAAACATGACAACTCATCGAGTCTAATGGTGTTATGAGTGGGTGATGGAAACACTGAAAGAAATAGTACGTGTACATTATAAAGTATGTGCCTCCTCCCCCCCCCCCCCTCCCATAACTAGCTGTTTATCATAAAACATAGATATCTCATTCATTTGATCACTTGACTGATTTATTAAATCATCTCTGTGTCACCTTTCTCCGTTTTCTTTCTCGTTTTAATCCCAATATGTCAGTGCTAATGTCAGCTGCTAAGAATCCTTGCAGCGAACTGCAAATGTCTATATGCCGACAAACTGCAAATATTGGGGCACAGCAGCAAAATAAGTTCCTCTTTTGTGCAGTAGGCTACTGCTAGCAAGATAGGGTTCAATTTTAAACAAAGCATTGCATGAACTTCCAAGCGTGTTCACATTGTGCTGTGTATTTTTTTTCAGTGTGAAGTGTACTGTACCATCAGTGATCACTGAGACTGCATAATTGGCACTGGCAGTGATCGCACATCACAACATAGCTTGTCAGTGCAACTGATTAAAATAAATGTTACTGCTGCATAAAATAATTAATCAAGTTCCGAAACTTTGCACAGTTAAAACCAAGTGGTGTGGCACTCTTTTTCTTTTACAGAATGCAGCATAGGTTTTGAAGATAGCGTTTGTGTTGTGGGTTGCGTTTTGTTTTGGTGCCGCCTGTGTTGTCGAAATGAAACGGGCAAAGCGATGGTAAAGTGAATGGAAATAAACGTGACAAACCTTTATCAAGCCCTAAAAATGCACACAGCAACTTTACACGTTTGCTTTTTTTTTTTTTTTTTTAAACAAACAAGCTTATGTAGAACAAATCAAAAAGAACCCGTCGGCACACCAAAATTCACGTCCGCGGAGGTCGTGGCATCACGTGATGTTTTGATCACGTGATTTGGGATACCTTATTGTTCAGTAACGATATTAATTTTGAGTTCAAGGCAAGCGTTTTCGTAATTGTTTCTTCTCTTAATATATCTAAGTGTGAAAATTTTACTTTAAAAAATGAAATCCTTTTAAGTGACATATAGTGCATACTACCACTGAATACAGGAACAATGAGACCCGTGTAAACTACTGATCCCCTGTAAACATGGCCGCTACGGTCCTGGTTTCGTCTGCAGCCATACTGGAAACAAAATGTGCTACAGAAAAATGTCTCCATCCTCCGGCGGTTTAAAACGAGTGCGCACTGCTTTTATTCATACTAGACTTCATTTTGATATACCCAAACCTTTGTTACTCTCTAGAAAATCACTATCTCGTAAACGGCTGATCGTCCGTGATGAAGGGCAGCTGCTAGACTATTTGCTGTGTTATGAAGAAGCAACCGTAATAATCTGCATATCAGTTTGCCAGTGAAGCGGCCACGTCACAACACTGAGCAAAAACTGAACGGCAGATGGCGATGATCTCGTGCGCGCGCGCGTGCATGTGTGTGATGATGATGATGATGATGTGTGTATAAATGAGACAACTATGATGTGTTTTAGACTATTCTAGAACGTGTGTGTGTGTTCGTGTGAGTGTGTTCGTATGTGTGTGTTCGTGTGTGTGCGATCGTGTGTGTTCGTGTGTGTGTTCGGGTGTGTGTGTATGTTTGTGTGTGTGTGGGTGAAACGTAAGATTGTGTGTGTGTGTGTGTGTGTGTGTGTGTGTGTGTGTGTGTGTGTGTGTGTGTGTGTGCGTGCGTGCGTGCGTGTCGGTGCGTGCGCGCGTTCGTGCGTCAGTTCATATAATTATGTCAGTGTGTCAAAAAAGGCACTGAGAAAGGCACATGCCGTGACTGGTGCAATAGGAGAGTTTAACACTTCCATTGTCCCATACTCGATAATCAGATACGATCTTCCTGCTCGTGCCATTGTGATTGCACAAGGAAACACGTCTCAGTAACACACATATCATATACTGAGGAGCAAAAGAAATGCGATATTTTTCGAATCATCGGAAACACTTTAGTCAGTGTTTCCGATGATTCGAAAAATGTCGCATTTCTTTTGCTCCGCCTCAGTATATAACCATGCTCCTTCAACGGTGACAATTTTGAGGACGCAACACTATCTCAGAACTCAGAACACTTTATTCGGTAGGTCAACGACCCATTTGAATTGGGGTGAGATTACATAACTGGAAAAACCAATGACAACACGAGAAAGGAAACAGACAAGATATGAATAAAAAAAATTTCTGTCTGTTTGTTTGTTTGTTTGTCTATTTTGACAAAGGGTATTTACCCGAAATATTAATAAATTGTGTTGTACCCGTCTTTTCTAAGCGTGTTTCTTTCTCCGTTGGGTAGGCCTACTTCTTTGCATATTACACGCTTGACAGTCACCTTTTTGGTCTGGATTAATTTCTTCTTGGAATTGGTACTCATAATATAATGATCACACACACACACACACACACACACACACACACACACACACACACACACACACACACACACACATACACACACGCCGCACCGCAGCGCGCACAGACGCGCTGCATCAAGGGGTCTACCCCACTATGGGGCAGACTGAACAGATGCAACACTATCACGCCCGTGTAATTATATCACGACATTGCACGTCACCATGTGCAATATTTGCGAAGTCTTACCAAACTGACTGAAAAAAAAGTGCTCGTTTCCGACTCAATATTACCGCAGTCAGTGCCGGGACTTTATCATGTTTATCCGATCCTACTGGAGACAGATCGACTGACCATGGCAGTTCAAGGGTAGTGCCAGATTAGCTTGGCGCCTACCCAGTACCGGCGCCAAGCAAATCCGGCACTACCCTTGCCGGAACTGTCATGGTCGACTTATCTAAAAGTGCTCCAGATTGTCGGCCGAGCTGCCCGAGAAAAAAAAAAAAAGGTGTAATCTCGTCAGTATCTGCTGATCACGTAGAGATGACAAGACTGATACTGTGAACGTCTTGGCCGACATCGCCCAGCTTTGCGCAAGAGGCCGGCTAGCCGGCTACTGCGTTCGCTTCGAAATAACCTTGCCATTTCTTGGACAAGTCTGTAGGGGCTGAGATTAGAGGCCAGCGGAAGCCGAGCACAGTTGCCGGCCCGCATGCCCATGTGCATCTATGCTGCCCTCTTGCCGCCGGCGTGACACTATTGTGTTGTGTCCATAATAATGAAAGGCTCGGCGGCCTTTTGCTGACTGGGAGGCCGAAGGCAAACGTATGCACGTTCATTGCGGGTTTGAGAGAGAGAGAGAGAGAGAGAGAGAGAGAGAGAGAGAGAGAGAGAGAGAGAGAGAGAGAGAGAGAGAGAGAGAGAGAGATTCGGCAAACGTATGCACGTTCATTGCGGGTTTGAGAGAGAGAGAGAGAGAGAGAGAGAGAGAGAGAGAGAGAGAGAGAGAGAGAGAGAGAGAGAGAGAGAGAGAGAGAGAGAATCAATGAAACTTTATTTTACAACGGTTAAGGCATTGACATCGTCATGACACAGCCATCATAGTTTTACAAACCTGCTGTTGCTAACAGACTACTACACATGCACATACATACAAGGAAAACATCATAATACTTGCAGACAATTGACAACATGACATAGGCAGACATAGTAATATACTCTTAGACACCCCCCTCCTCCCATCTACACACACACACACACACACACACACACACAAACACCATCACACGTACACACACACACAAAGCTAAGTAGTTCAAATGATAAAAGAAAACAACATACAATTGACAACACTACTGTTCACATACGCAGACATACTCATAGACTCTCACAGAGAGAGAGAGAGAGAGAGAGAGAGAGAGAGAGAGAGAGAGAGAGAGAGAGAGAGAGAGAGAGAGAGAGAGAGAGAGAATTACGTCATATTTAGAGTATGTCTGCGTGGTGACGGAGTTGCTTCTTTTACGTCATCGCCACTGTCTGACTTTCTCCAGATTTTAATTTTTTTCTGAAAAGAATTAATTTTTACTGAAGAAATTAAAAGGATACAAAGCTGGCTAACGAAGTCATCCAATGTCATTCTCCAAACTAGCTATATCGGGTCACCTGAAAGCGCGACGATGTGTGTGTGTGTGCGGAGTGTGTATATGTGTGTGTGTGTGCGCGCGCACGTGTTAGTGTGTGCATGCGCGCGCGCTCCAAACATCTCCAAGAGACACAGATCCTCATGCGCTCTCCGGGCGCATGAGGATCTATGCCTTTTGGAGATGCGCGCATCAGTGTCTGTGTGCGAGAGCCGAGAGAGAGAGCGGAGAGAGAGAGAGAGAGAGAGAGAGAGAGAGAGAGAGAGAGAGAGAGAGAGAGAGAGAGACGAGAGAGAGAGAGAGAGAGAGAGAGAGAGAGAGAGAGAGAGAGAGAGAGAGAATGACAATGACAATGAATCTTTATTTTCCAAGGATAAAAAGATTTAGGTCTGAAGACCTTTCTTCCATCTTGTCCTTGCTAAACTACTTACACACCCACTCACGGCCGGGGCCGCACGCACTGACACACCTATAAGCGCCCAACAAGGCGAGTCATACTGGCTGCCCCCCTCGATCAGCTGCCGCTCGAAGGTGACAGCAGGGATACAGCCAGTGTGTACATATGGCGATCATATACAAAAACATCATAAACACATTTAATACACATAATGAGATATACATGCGCTACCATCTAACAAGTGTACCATAAGATTAAAAAAAAAAATAAAAAAATAAAAACAATCAGATGGACAAATTCAAAATACCACGTCATTCTAAAACAAAAGCAGTTTACGATTGCATTTGTAGCAAATGCTGATGAAGCCGTGTCTTGAAAGCATTTATGGTCGTGATAGATTTTATTTCTTTTGGAAGTAAATTCCATTCTTTGGCTGCTGAATATGACAGGGCCGATTTAAAAAATGTCAAGGCGGGGCCTAGGCACTACCAGGTCGTTCCTCAGTGTCGGGTACGGAGTGTGAGGAGCCTTAAAGAGAGCAGCGAGATATCCAGGTGATTTTGAAAGTGTGATCTTACGCATAAATACACATTTATTGAATAAAAAGTGCTTACGAAGGGGCAACATATTTAATTTTGTTAGTTTATCGTCGAGAGAGAGAGAGAGAGAGAGAGAGAGAGCGAGAGGTGCGCGCTAAAGAGAATTACGTCATATTTAGAGTACTATGTCAATGTCTGCGTGGTTTTGGTTGGTTGGTTGGTTAGTTCGGGTTTCAACGTCCACAGCACCGAGGTGATCATGGACGGCCCTGACGGGCGGGTTATGGGGGACAGGGACTGAAATATATTGTCTATGGAGTACGACCTGAACACTGATCAACTCAGGCGCACTCCAGCTGTGCCACTTTGATTTACCAGGACCTTTCAACGGACATGCTATTGAACAAATCCGTTTTTTTCCCCTGGATTGTGAGTCCAGCTACCGGGGCCGGGACGGGATTCGAACCCACAACACGGCGATTCCCTTCGCTCTCCTGCTCCGACGTTTAACCGCCTGAGCTATTTCGGACTCTGTGTCTGCGTGGTGACGGAGTTGCCTCTTTTATGTCACCGCCACTGTCTGATTTCCTCTAGAATTCAATTTTTTTTCTGAAAAGAATTAAATTTTACTGAAGAAGTTGAAAAGGTACGAAGCTGGCTAACGAACTCATCCAATGTCTTTCTCCAAACTAGCCTCCAAAATTTCAAGTAAATATGACGACTATTCTTAATAAGACAAACCCAGGGAGCGGAGAAGAAGAGATTTGAGACTGATAAGACAAAGGTGAGATGAGATGAGATGCGAGACGGGACAATATCAAGTGAGGTGAGGTGAGATGAGGTGAGACACGAGACGAGACGACGCATGGCGAGACGAGACGAGACGAGGCGAGGCAAGGCCGGCGAGGTGAGGTGAGAGATGAGATGAGATGACTGAGATGAGATGGAATGAGATGAGATGAGGTGAGATGAGATGAGGTGAGATGAGATAAGATAAGACCAATAAGTAAGAGAGCATAAGAGAAGCATACTTTATTGCCATAAAGATAAAACAGTACTGTATTTACTAGGTAAATGATTTTTTAGTATTGGACTGACTTTCTCTGTCAGTGGAGCGGCAGTTTTGTAGTTCTAAAATCTTTGTTAATTCAACAAGAAAGAAGAAAATTGGACAAAAAGTGGTGTAAGCAAGAGGCATAGATCCTCATGAGCCCCCGCAATTGCGGGGGCTCATGAGGATCTATGCTTCTTGCAATTGGACCCTGTCGTCTGTATCTCTGCAGTGAAGGGTTTGATAAAACCAAAGATGGCACGAGCAGCATTTTTGTTGTTGTCAGTTGTTGTAAACAGATAACAAATGTGCTGCTTTTACCATACGACTCTAATTACGTATAAACAGTTTTTCTAGAATGATCTTCTATTTTCGAAAAACACGACAGGTTGTTCTAATTTCAGACACGACGACTGTGATCTGTTAAAAACTGTTTTTATAATGGTTCCCCGAGGCAGTGGTTTACTGTCAATTTTGGGAAAACACTGTCGGTGCGCGTTTAATCCTTTCAGCCCCGGATCCCTACAGCAGGAGATGGCTTGACCATGATAATTCACGGGTAGTGCCAGATTAGCTTGGCGCCTTCAGGCGCCAAGCTAATCAGTCTGGCACTACCCTTGAATTATCACGGTCAAGCCATCTCCTGCAACGGGTACTTACATAGTCGTTAGGCAACACCCGCGGGCCTCCAAAATATGAGAAATAGGACCTTGGGGCTAAAAGCGTTAACTGATTATCCGTAGACGTGAGCAAAAATCAATAACTGATGAAATTTATATTCACGGGGGATAAGATGTAATGGAAGCACGTAGTTTCGAGCCGTATCATTTTTTCTACTCACATCGATTCGATTCTTTATGGCTGGCATACAACTACTGCATGAAAAAGCAGAAAACATGGTGCCTGTGGTTACAAATATAAGTATTCTTTTCAGTACTGCATTCCGAGGCCAAATCGAAACTAAGTTGGCAAAGAAAGCTCTTAGCCGTTCGCGAAATTTGCATCAAAAGTCGGAATGCGACCAGTGCGATTGTTTCAGCATGCTGTACGATGCTCATCAAGCGGCATGCCGTACGAACTTCAAGTTTGCTGTAGGAAGAGTCAAAAAGTCAGCAGTGCGAAGTGTCTGTCTCAAGTTATGTGTGTAATCAATGCAGAGTAGTACATCAGTCGCACAGCTCGGTGTATTACAGGTCAGGGTCAGGTGGGTCAACGCGGCGTCTGGAAAGTTGTGACACTGTCGGACTGACCGCGCTGTGGCGTAGGAAGATCATCTTCTCCCTCCTCCCTTCCCTCCCAGCCCCAATGCAAACTAGTAGTTTTCATCGACTCGGAGCTAGAGCGGAGAGGAGGGGGTGGGGTGGGAGGGGGGCGCGATGACGGTCTGCGGCATAACAAGTAATTACATATAACGAGTGTGCCGGCCTCAGTAACATGTCACTTACCTGATCAAGCTGGGCGGCCTTGATATGCCAATTCAGTGTTTGATTGGGGTGCAAAGAATACCTGTATTTGTGATTCACAGAGGCCACGTATCTGCTTATGCAAACCACGACGCGGAACTGAATAAAGTTTGAAACAAAAACTGTTTTATAATGGGTGTGTAACTGTGTTACGGTGTCGCGAACAAAAAATATATCTCTTTCCAAAACAAATTGCATCTAATAACTCAAGAATTGTTTTTTTACCTTTCTCCTTGTTGTGTCACGTCAAGTAAGCCATGATTGATAAGACATTTTGCATGATTTGTACATTGCTCACAGCTGAATTTCTGTCACGGTGTCCTCAGTTACACCGCAGCGACATATTTCATATTTACCCTTCTATTGGCAGTTTCAATGTGTTATGTTGGTCTGCTTTTCTTTTTATAGGTTATAAACTACACATATTAACACAATAATTAACAATGGTGCTAACATTTAAAGTTGAGTTTGTTTTTTTAGCAGTAATTCCCCCTTTTAGTCATCATTAGTGTGGAATGACTCATATTCAGTCGATTCGGGTGCGAAACTCAGTAGGGCTTGAAGTTGACGTGCTTCCGGTATAAGGTTCTCCCCTTGGGCTTTGTCACGGTCGCGGAGTGGCGCTGCTGCTGTTATTTTAGACACTTGCCTTCTCGCACTTGCCTTTTTATCTTTTCTTTTCTTCTGACTACTTATTTGTCTTTTTCTAACAAGATTTTGTTCCATCTGATTTCATCAGTTTCGTAAGAAACGTAAATACCGATCAGCTCCATTTCTGGACACGAATTTCACTCAAATGGCGTGGTCGCGGGATGTCGGCCTTCTCTATTCCCTTGTGTAGCTTTAGCCGCCATTACTGACATTTATTAACAATTCGTAATCCCTTTTCCGTCCTCGCATTTTTACACTCAGATTCAGTTCGCGTGTTTGTTAACTCATTCAGCCCCGACTGACACTGTGACATCACAGCCGGCAAGTCATGGATCGAGCATGATGGTTCAAGGATGGTGCCAGAATAGCCTCTTGGCGCCTATGGGCGCCAAGCTAGTCTGGCACCACCCTTGAACTATCATGCTCGATCTGTCTCTAGAATTGTAATAACACTCTTTCAGAGGGCAACAGCCGACTCAAGTTCAAAATACTATGTGGACGAGTTTCGGTCGTGGGGTCACTAGTAGAATGTGTTGATCGTCAGTCTCCGCGCGGTCTGAACACCGCCGAGTACACTGACATTCCGGGAGGAGTGGTCGACCTGACAGCTCAAGGGTAGTGCCTGTTTAGTGTGGCGGCTTTAAAGGCTTTGAGCTATCACGGCCGATCCCTTTCCAACATGTGGCGCTGAACGTGAAACCGGCAGCTGGCATTTATCAAACGTGAAGAGAGCCGCGGCCGTCATGCCCAACTGAACTGAAATCGTGACGCGTGATTCACTGACGTTTTTTTTTTTGGGGGGTCAGTTATGGGTTGGGTTGTGGTGATTCGTGATTGCAAATTTTCATCTTCGTGATCCGTTAAAACAGTATTCGTCCAAAAGTGATGACCAAGATAAGATCGTAATTTGCTTTAAAAAAAAAAATCTCTCTCTCTCTCCCCCCCCCCTCCTCCCTTATGAAAGCGACACCCTCTCTCTCTCCGCCGTCTCCTTCCGCCATGGAACGTGAATGCTTTTGTTTTGAATTCGTGATTCAGTCGTGGATAGCAAAATGGATTGTCATGACTCTGAATACGTGATCGTAATCTCCCATGCAAACGCCATACGTGGCGGACTGTGCACGCAGGTCACATACTAGGCTGTCCGTGATTGTAACCCCCATTCCCCCTCCCCCCCGCCCGCCCCCCTTTCCCGGATTCCTTTTTTTTTGGGGGGGGGAGGGCACCTCCATTTCTGGACACGGCATAGATTTCAGTGTTCAGCTTCAGCCATTTATTACATAAAACTGAAATTCCCACTTGTTTTCTTTTTTTTTTCAGGTCTAGAATCTTTGAACTCAGTCCAGATGATTCGCCGCGGGCGTGTTTGTTGATTGATTTGATTGTACATTGCTTAACGTCCCGCCAGCAACAAGGCTTTCTCAGGACGTGCCTGCACTGCTTGTGAAAAAAAAAAAAAAACACACAGAACATTGAATGTATGTCGCCAGCCGGTCAAATACGTTAAATAAACCTAACACATGGGGCGTGTTTGTGAATCGTTGCCTCAACACTAAGTACGCAATACGGAGGAGGGCCGGTCGAACTGATAGTTCAAGGGTAGTGCCTGATCCATTTTCCCGGCCGCATCTGGCACTGAACGTGAAAGCAGATGGCATTATCAAATCCTTCACCGTTCACGAGATCGGATCGGTCACTTGCACACCGTCTTTTCTATACGAAAAGCGGTCACGTAGGAAAAGGTATTGGCAGGGGCCGACCATCAAGCTCTCAGTACAACGTCAAATCACGGAGACCCTACCTCCCATACTGCATACAGCGATTTTCGTCTCCCATGATCTTGAGGAAAAATGACGACATAGTCGCAGTCAGCTGTGTGCCTAGTACGGTTAGTTAGTTATTTGGGTTTAACGCCGAGCAGGCAACTAAGGCCATCTCACGTCAGGGCGGTGCCTAGTATGGGTGGAACCATAGGGGCTATTTGCTGGAACTACCTCAGTCCCCTAGACTTCCACACTGGATTCCTTCCGCTTGACCCGCGGCTGCGCATGCGTAGCGGATCGAGGGAGCTAAAATGTGTGTTCCCAGCTCGTACTGGTAGAAAACAACTGACAGGCCTACCATTTTGTAATGAGGCCAACTTACACGGGGCCTGGCACTTTCGTTGGACAATATGGGGCTCGAAAATACTCCAAGTTTTTGGCCGATTCCTCGCACAAGCTTTTGTGACAATTAGGCATACATACAGGGCAACGGAGATGCATTTCATAGTAATCAGTGATGTCGCGTAATGACGTCATCACATTTTGCGTACTGCCTTACAAAACGAATCCTGTTTCCCTTGGACAACTTTGTTGGGTTGACAACCCTCGCCAAAAACAATGCTCGTCCAGGCCAGTGGTATTGAAGAACGGGATCACGTGGTTTTACTTCACAGTCTCAGTAAAACGGCGCAGAACTCTACTACGGTGAAAGGTCTGTTCTTATTAACCATTTTAACCCCGGTTCCCTACAGCAGGAGATGGATCGACCATGATAATTCAAGGGCAGTGCCAGATTAGCTTGGCGCCTTCAGGCGCCAAGCTAATCTAGCACTACTCTTGAATTATCATGGTCAAGCCATCTAATGCAACTGGTACATAGTCGTTAGGCGACACCTCCAAACTTTGAGAAATGGGACCTTGAGGCTAAAAGGGTTAACCTAGCAACTACAATAATCAAATTAGCCTCTTACTAAATTTCTCCTGGTTGGTGTTACAGAAACTTATGCAGACTCCGTGAGCTTTGTAACAACCCCTGACCCAGTGAACAGAAGATCTTCGGGCCCACAGCGGCCGTGGTAGTCGGCCCAAGATTTTTTGCTGTTGGGGACGGGGGGGGGGGGGGGGGGGGGACCTTTTGCGAATGGTTTCCTACGCGGCCACTCAGTGCGGGTATACCGGTATAGGAAACTGGTTAATAACTTAGGTCAAGATCGATGCTGCCTGCCTGCGTGCTCTTTTCTTTCAACTTGTGATTGCTTTACCTCAGTATCAGTCTAGCATACGTGACCGTAATGCCGGCAGACATTCCGCCAACTCGGTAGTGTCGACAGGAGTCAGTCAAGGTCAGCGGCAGAACTCAGGCTGACACAGCAAGGGGGGGGGGGGGAGGGGGGGGGGATTTATGTAACTGAAATTTAACTTAGGTAAAGATCGATGCTGCCTGCTTGCGTGCTCTTTTCTTACAACTTGTGATTGCCTCACCTCAGTATCCAGCCTACGTGGCCGTATTAGCAGACATTCCGCCACCTGCTGACGGGAGTCAGTCAAGGTCAGTGCCAGAACTGACACCGCAACTTTGGGACGAGTTTCTGTGACTGAAATTTAAACTTGAATAATGTCAGTGAAAGTATCGCGGCGAGTGTTCCTGTCTCGCCTTTTGAAGACTGACAACAACAACAATAATGATGATAATAAGATATCATTATTATCATCATCATTCTCTCAGTTTCTCTGTCCGTCTGCCTTTCTATCTCTTTGTGTGTGTGTGTGTGTGTGTGTGTGTGTGTGTGTGTGTGTGGAGTGTGTGCGTGCGTGCGTCTGTGCCGGTGTGCGTGCGTGCGTGCGTGTTTGTGTGTGTGTGTGTGTGTGTGTGTATGTGTGTGTGCCTCTCTCTCTCTCTCTCTTAGTTGCTGGCGATTGGGTTGGGGTGTGATGTTCGACCTGCCCCCCCCCCCCCCCCCACCCTGCAGATCAGAAATGCCTCATTAATGTCACATGAAATAATATGACCTAACTCCCTCCCTGTCACAGCTGCTAAAATGATGTCTCTGAAACTTACGGAGCAAAGGCTCACCGCCGGATAAGCCACAAAGGGAACAGAAATAACGACTTTCTGCCGCGAGTGTCGTGCCCCTGACTCGATCCTAGCATCCGCACGCAATACGATATATTATGCATCTATCATACTGACGCGCGCGGCCAATCAAGGGTACGAAACTCTTGCCTGAAAACGTCAATTTCCATCCCTTGTGGGTAACCCTCTCTGCCGAGGCACATGGACTTAACCCCTTTAGCGCCGATGCACTACAGCAAGAAACGGATTGACCATGCGGATAATTCAAGTGTAGTGCCAGATTAGCTGGGCGCCTAATGGCGCCCAGCTAATCTGGCACTACCCTTGAATTATCATGGTCGATCCACCTCCGGAAACTAGTACATAGTTGTTTAGTGACACTAGCCTACAAAATTTGGGAAATGCGGCCTTGGGGTTTAATGGGTTAGTTGGAACCACAGGAGTCTGAAGAGTGCGTGTTGATAAGTACGGCAAAAGCCGCTACTGGTCAGCCCCCTCGCGCGCACACCGCTGTCTCACACACTCTCAGTCTCACTAAAATCGTACTACTGAGTATAGTTCTGAACCGTAATTACGGCTAAGAATACTCAGTACTGAGAGTATCAGCGTGAGCCGTGCGCGCGCGAGGGGGCTGACTGGCCGGCAGTTTCGTATATCATTACGCACTCGATGGTCAGGCGCCTATGGTATACACCTTTCGCAAGCAAAAGGCACATAATGGCGGGAGCTCACGAGAACATGAAGGTGAAGGGCTTACGCCGACTCGATCGATCGCTGACATTGGAAAACACTTTTTGACTAAATGGCTTGACCCCTTCAGTGCCAGCAGATGCAGAATTAATTATGACATCAGTTTTTGAAAGCAGGGACTGAAATTAAACACCATAATAAT
>BTPG01000006.1:44662286-44797286 GCA_036245525.1 Semisulcospira habei
TTAAATTGATTCTGCAAGTGTTTTATTCTGTAAACAACTTGCTAATATTACATTAAATCTATTTTAACATATCTGACTTCCAATAAACAGAATAAATGGTAAACGAGGCAATGTGTAAAATTTTATTTCAAATGTCACATTTATCAAATCTATCACTTACTGTCCTGTGCTTCTCCTTCGATTTTACTCCAGGTGGTTCCCAGTCTTTTGATGTCTGTTTGTAGGTCTCGACGCCAGGTGTTTTCTCGGCAAAAATTCATGGAAGAACTGACATGTCCACCGATGGGTGGGAAAGAGCTGGACAGGTGTCCATGAAAAGCCAGCTGCCCTTGAAGTGCAATTGCAGGGGCAACTGCCTGTCCAACAGGTGCCGCTGCCATGCTGCACGACAGCCCTGTAAGAAATCGTCCACGTGAATAACAGGCAATGTGAACAGTATGTTACAATGCTTCCACAAAGGCTTTTCCATAATAGCAAATCCACTTCTCAAAAGAAACGAGAAGGGAGTAAGGAATGGACACTCAATCCCTTCTTCTCATCACAAACATTTGCATCCAACTTAATTACACACTTTCCACACTCTCTCTATACACCTACGTCGTCTGCACCGCCAAGTAGAACTGGGGAAATCTGCAATGTATCGTTTCCATTGGTTAAAAACAAAAAAAATATTCTTTCGGCTTACATATAAAGAGATACTGATGCATAATTGTCCATCAGTATCAGTGCTGAAGTATACTAAGCATCTCACTTGAGAGGCCTTTACAACGTCGTCTGACGCCATGAGCACTTAGTGTCTTACAATGATGTTGGACAGCGATCTAACTTAATTTATGCGGTTGGAATGTTGTAAAATGGAACACTTTTTTGCTCTTCTTCGAGTTCGTATGCAGGAGTTCCTTGCATTCAAATCGAAAGGCAGAGGAAAACCTCTGGTGCATTTTCCTACTTACATACATTGTGAAAAGAAGGGTAACAGTCTTAATTGATGCAATAATGATAATCCATTGTACTGGTAGATTTTAGCAATGAAAAACTGCCAAGGAGCAGAATGTTTTACCATCTCTGAATGACCATTTAATTACTAAATAGCTCAGTGTTAGTGTTGTGTATTTTTCCAATTTCTACATTGTCAATGAAACCATACCCTAACACCTGGGGCACACTGGACATCAAATCTGGTAATGAACATGTTTACTTATCTCCCATATTTCTAAAGAGACAAGTCTGTGCGACAACATCTCTACATCAATAACTATCCTTGTGTGCATTACATGGCAAAAAGCTTTGTCAAAAGCAACACTGCTTGATTTCAAAGTCACCTTGTTTTATAACAGTTCAACACCGACATCAGAACCACCAGTAGTTACAACAAAACCATGACTGGCAAACATCAGGCAGACTGCTACCAGTGACCTTACAGAGGCAGCTTCCAGCCTTCAAGTTCAAGCCAGCCCTCAATCCACACCACCAACGGCCAGAATCACCATCATGCCTCAGAGGTCAATCACCACTGCCAAAAAGATTCAGACCTGAATCAGAAAAAAGAACGTCAGATAAACAAGAATGGCTCCAAAAAGATTCGGACCTGAATCAGAAAAAAGAACGTCACATAAACAAGAATGGCTAAGCCCTCACGCTTCACGTGTATGGCTGATCCAAAACGATAACAAGAATGGCAAAGCCATTAAGGATCACGTGCATGCATGAATAATCCAGTTCTAACATAAAGATAGGGTTGGCTTTTGTACTTGTGAAAATCCATGTTGACTCAAAAGTTTTAAATTCTGTCAATATCCTGTGACCCTTGATGTTTGCCAGGAGTGAACCAAAATAGTATGCATAGAAAGGTCAGCTACATCCCTGCCAAATTTAGGGGGGAAAGTTTTGCAAATGTGCTGATAACAGCTAAAATTCTACTTTTTCATATCATTTGCTTATCTCATTTAACCACCGACCTTTCCAAGGGGTCATCCACATTAGCACGCACATGAAGGTCTTAACATCAGGTATCTCTGTGCCAAGTTTGGCTCTGAAGCTATTAAGACTATCAAAAACTGACAATTTACCCACATTTATCTGTTATGACCCTAGATTATTTAGAGAGGCCACACAAGTTAGTACACACAGTAAAATTTTTGGCTCACTTGCAAAGAGTCCATCTTCTGGGCTAGTATACCAAAAACTTTTTTGTGTTGTTTTCGGTTTGTAGTCGGCAAGAGCATGCGGTTTGGGGCCAATGAGAACGAGCGGAGCGAACTTTGGTTTTCCCAGCGTGCATCATTTCATTCACAAAGTGCGATAGATAAACAGCGGTCCAAACCATGCCAAAAAGGAACCCGAATCAAAAAGCGCAGGGCCTGAAAAGAAGAAAGTTTGTACCAGCCAGCCAAAGCTCCGATCGCTATATATAAGGCAAATTTCTGTCGTGACAGACAATAAAGTTGTGTTGTATTGAGAAATTTCCGTGCATCAAGCGTTCAGCGTGGAGCGAACAGTAACTTACGTGCTAAACTACGCTTGACATCTCCAAAACTACTACCACTTGTCCAAAATTCTACTGTAGCTTTTTAAGGGTTTGCAGGTCTGATGTCAAATTAAAATAATGTTTTAATGCACTTGCCAAAAATGTTGTTGTAGAACTTGTCTCTATTGCTTGCTTAGTATTACGAGAAGTGAAGGTTGAACGTTTAGGCACTTTCGGATTTAGAACTGAAAAAGTATGGATTGGAAAATGCACGAGCGCACTCGCATTTGGTGAGTGGATTTCTTTTTTCACTCGCCCCACCCAAAAAAAAAACACTCGCCATGGCAAGTGAATTACTCGCCATTTTCAAGGCTGTGAGAGCATGCCGGAATCAAACCAAGTCTTGGTTTTGGGTGGTTTTCGCCCCTTAGAATGTGCTTTTTTGTGTGTCTATAGCTGAGTGTGACGGATGAAAGCCTTTTCTTGGAAATAGTTGGAGGTCTCATCTGCCTGGGAAGTCACCACAATTTGCAACCATTGACCCTGGTAGAGACGCTCTACAAGATGCCATCATTTTTGCAGGAGAAAATTAAAGATGCCACACCATTACAAGACAAGTTCACAGTGCACAATATAACGCTTGAAAGGTGTGACGTGCTCACACTGGTCGAAGGACAACTGAATGACAAGGTAAGAGAAAGTACAATGGTACGTCACAATTGATTAAAAAAAAAGTATGGCCAAGCCCCAACGTAAGTAAAGGTTTGGTTTCTGTACCTGCATTTTTTTTCTCTAAATGTCTGCATTTTTCACACTGTTTTCAATCTCCCATGACCCTTGACCTTCACGAGTAGTGAACCAAAATAGTATGCATGGAAATTATGTCTATCGGCTACCTTTCTGCCAAATTTGGTTGAATAGTTTTGCAAAAGTGCTCCCAAAAAAAAATTAAATTCTTTTCCCACATCCATTGCTATCCAATGGATGAACAGCATGACCCCAAAAATCAGACTCGGGCGCTTCACGGTCTGACGTGTACTTTAAACATGTAAATAGACCCTCTTTTTCTTCAAGCGTTGTCCATCTGTTTGACAGCTTACCATTTTTTTCCGTTACTCGCAAAATCTGTACGTCAAATATAGATAATTTTCTGCTAATGGAAAGCCTGTAAATAAACAAGTGTGCTTCTGATGCCATAAAATCACATAACATACTTGCAATGCAAAATGCAACGGTTCATCAGAAGCCATCGTCTAACCCATTTTGAAGTCTCTTCTAATTCTATGTATAGAAAATACTTTTCCGGATGGGTCACGGCGGAGCAAAATCAAAAGAGCCTCCGAGGATATTAAAATTGGGTGTCTCAGTGAAGGGTTAAAAGAGTAAAGACCACCTATAGGAAGTCAGTTGTACCAAGTTAGAGTCCATAATTATTGTCAAATTTACTTGAAATTTTGCATTATAGCTAGATTAGAGAAAGACATTGGATGAGATCGTTAGCCAGAGTTGTATATTTTTATTTTTCAGTAAAAATTAATGCTCTGCAGGAATTAAAAAAAAAATAAAAACCTCGCTCTCTGCAAATACATCAGCGACGTTGACGTGCGAGCAGCAACTTTGTCACAACCCAGACATCGACGCAATTATACTCTAGATATTATGTATTTCTTGCTCTAATATATATATACATGTATGTCTCTATGCCTTTCTCTCTCTCTCACACACATACACACATCATCGACGCGCTGTCAGGAGAGCATGCACATGTACAGTAGAATATCATGTAGGTACAGTCAACCTCACATCACACAAATTATAGAAAGGCTGAAACTGTTGCGTGCAATTCTTTTTTTGTCACCATTTTTCTCAAGTCTAAAAGGCAAAGTGAAACATATATCTCATGAAATATACAAGTACATGAAAACTAAACTAAAATTACATCATGACAACTGATGTTTTTTCAACCAATGACGTATTTGCACTGTGCTCTCTTCAAGAACTCACCGACGCATTGGCAAATCATGCTGAACGTTCAAGAGCTGGGCAGTGTGACATCCTCCTCCAGCCACTGTCGTTGAGCATCTACTGGCTTCAGAAGAAGTACACTGATTGACTGAACACCTCCTGCTTGACATGGTAACACCAGTTATATAATTTATATACATGTACTCTCCAACTATATTAATACAATACAATAAAAATTATACTTTATATCCCGAGGGAAAATTTGGGCGCAGGGGTATACACCAAAAAAACAAGAATAAAAGTAATAAAAGTTACATGTTCACGTCAATCGCAACACCCTTCCCCCTGCTCCCCCCATACCCTTCCACATACATACACACAAACAACCTAAACCCACTAGTATACATAATAAACAATAGGCTAGACTAAAATAATTACATGTGTAAAGTCATGGAGGGTATCACGACAACATAAACTAATAACTAAAAATAAACTATACATATAACTTTCAGGTCAACGTCTCCAAAACCGAGCAAGTTGTGCAGGTTACTCTGCAACGAGGTAAAGTAGATGTACCTGCATACTTACCACTAGCAGTACTTAAGCCTCTTTAATAACAATAAGCCTCCCCTACAGTCTCATTTGTTAAAACGCCTTAGCCTGTCAGTCATCCCCTAAATAACACTACCGCTCACTTGCTACACATTTGCCGTGCACAAAATCAATTTTTTGTTTTACAAATACAGACATCAGCTGTCTCACTTCCTGGATATCAATGGATTCTGTACCAACCCTACACCCAAGCCTCTAGGTCTGAAGCACTAGATTTAGTGTGATAACGGAGTCAGAGAAGAACTGACGCAAAATGACATACAATTATATAGTCAAAAAACACATTTTAAACCCAGAGCAACATATCATACAGATGATGTGTCGTGCTGACATCACGGTGTGGAGGTCTCAGTAAAGGTTACAATTTAAAAAAGTTAAAACTATTTACAAATGGAATGTTCATTTATGGAACTGGCTGCACTGTCCAGTTGTGCCCACAAGGTCTCGATGAATGGGCGAGTGTCCGCAAGTGGTTCCTCGCCCTGCACAAGATAAAATAAAATTTAGTTGCAAAAATCCACAGTAATAAGTAATATGCTTAACCTTTTTTTACAATATCTTTACTGTGTAATTAGAAACTAATAACCCCACTGTCTGGGAAGCAAGATTTTAAAGATACACCAAAAAAGACTTGCAGGCAGCATTGCTCTCTGTGCCATTCTGGTCTGTACACATAACACAAGCAAAGTTTACCAAATGAACATTGACAGGAGTCATAAAAAAGGGACTTGAAAGACCATTTGTGCACGAGCTGGGGCGTGCCACAGCTTGAGGTGTAACACCATGTGCTGGCTGAATGCACAGATGGGTTACAGCTGTGGTTGTCTTTTTGTTCTGTCCTCAAGATGTCTTTGAAAAACTTTCCATATCCCTGGCAAGTTGGTCAAACCGCTTAGAGTTGATGCAGTTTGAACACAGTCAGCTCTGGGCATATAAATAATGCATATCGGCCAGTGCACACAGAACATGAGATACACTGCAGTCACACGCGAACCTGGATCAGCTTTACATAGGCCTACACACAAACTTATTCTGTAGCAGACGATACAGACAAATAACTGGATGATACATTTGACAGCCACACTCCATGTAAACCTGTGGAATAGGGCCGTGACAACTGCTGTTACGGAATACAGATGCAGGCAGTATGGCGCTCAAATGTTCCGGCTGGTTATTTTTCTGTATCGTCTGCTACAGGACATCTTCCTGTGTACGCCTAGGTAAAGCTGCCGGACTTTAGCGTCTATCATGCTGCCCGAATGTATCTTTGGTGTGCACTATTTTGTACTATATGGGTGGTGGGTGGGTCAGTAGAGGAATATGGATCACTAAGAGTTGAAACATTTCAAATGGGCAGCGAGATGAGCAGCTCAGAGAACATGTAGATTTCGAAACAAACAAGCTAACCTTTTGCATACTCCACTCAGATGACACAGAGTCTCAGAACTGTTATTTTTTACAAGAGTTCGTATAAGGTTGGTGGCAATCCAATGAACCTTTCAAGTCTCCAGCTGAGAAGAGTGCTTAAACATGGATCAGTAAATGTGGACCAGTCGAATAGTTACTACATGCCAGTGTTCTCTGTAGGATTTTTTTCTTCTTCTGCGCATCAGCCTGACCATTCGTTGGTCACAAAGATAAAAATGTGCATCAAAGAAATAGGTAAAAATAAAATCAGCTTCCTTTGACAATATATTTTGTTTCACCAGTGACAGTTCCTAAACACTGATTCACGAAGTTTCAAAATCCCAGAAAGCTGTAAATTGTAATCTTTTGGTGTAGCTGTCCCCCAATTATTTATAACTAAACAGCAAAATCTGCAAATCAAAGGAGTTGAGTCAGTTTGCATTGAGTGTTCTTAGAGTGGGCCAGACAAATATGTTTTAGCCAAGATCCACTATACTCAGTATTTGGAGAGAAAAAAAATCATGTAAACTCGCGGAACGGCCTTACCAAGGACGCTGGAGTTATTTATGATCTGGCACTGGCAGGACTGCTAATCTTGAACTGAGAAGAACGGGAGAAGAATAACAAAACAATAGTCAGACAACACCAAAACAAAACTCGTGGCTTTGAGATCAGTAAGTCAGAACAACAGTAATAACACTACGTAGGTGTGCAAGTTAAGATTCGAAAATCATGCTTCCAGATCTGTCAAAAAACTGATTTTGTGATTGAGTGAATGTGTCCCGCAAACAAACAACATACACACAATGTCCGACGAATTCACCTTGCATAAATATTCACCTCGCATACGCACTCAACAACTCTGTACACAAGCAAAACGTAAATTGAGCGTACGCTACCTGCCCCAGAACAAATGCGCCACGCGATGAAAAACACGTCGACACTCGCTGTCTTCGACACACTGGTGTTAATGACTAAGTTCACTAAGAACAACACTAATGACATCTTTGGAAACAGAAGACAAACCTAATCACAATGTAAAATGTTTTCTTCCAAAGTCAAATTATTTGCATTCGGAGCGAGTTGGAAAAAAAAACCTACCAAATGAGAATTGATAGAAGAAGTCGTTAAAAAAACAGAAGGGAATCGGAAAAACACAAGTAATCAGAATGAATTAAAAAAATACCTTTCAGTGTTTCGATAAATTAATAACAAAACACAACTAGATTTCATTATTTTTAGTATTATCAGTTTTCAGACTTTCAGGCTCGTTTCGCCGTCGGCCATTGTAAGTCTGCGCATCGGACACCCCAAGGTGTTCCATTGGTCACGTGATTAATTCGAGACCGGAAGAACATTTTGGCACACGGTGGGGGCGTAGCACACCGTGGGGCGCAACAGAATTTCGCCGGGGCTTCAGGTCAGTGGAGCCGTTCTCCTGGGTGTCACACAAGTGCCGGCCGGGGTCTTTGTCAGTGGCTTTGGTTCCCGTGTTGCCCGATTTGGTTTGTGGCGGTGCCGTGGTTTGCGACTCCGCCTCTTGTGTCAGGGGTCCCTTAACTGCCTGTCAGTGGAGGTGGTCTTTGGTGTCTGGTATTAGGCTTCGCCCGCGGATAGGAAGGTTCCGGTCTTGCCGAGTGCTCATTATCAGTCGAACATCCATCTGACAGGGGAAAGCACTTCCTTCGTCTGCTATAAATAGTGTGGCAAGAGAATTGTGGTACCCCTGAGACATCGAAGAACCAACCATTGACAGGAGAAAGCACTCCTTTCCGTTTGCTATCGGTGTCCCTTGCCGGCAACCTCTGGTCAGCTTTCGAAATCAGGCGAGCTTGAACAAGAGGTTATTTATCGATATTTTTTGTTGTTGTTATAGTTAGATTGTAACGATGTGTATTTGGAGGCGGGGGAATTTGAAATTTAAATTGTTCGAAAGTGCCTTTTTAGAGTAGCTGCATCATTGTACTTCAGTTTATTCCTAAACCCAAACCGCTGTGACAAGTGTGCTTTTGCTATCAAATTCACATAGGTGTGCCTTTACTTTCAAAGTTAAATTCAGTATCAGGTGGGACTGTGACAAAACGTCGTGTTCATTTTTGTTGTTTGTCACTTTTGGCACAAACGACCTGTTTCAGTGTTTTGTTTGTCACAGGCTCAGTTCTGAAAGAATTAAATGCTAGACATCAGTATGATTAACTCCGAGCAGAATTGGAACTGCTTACATACAGATTTATTTATTTGTGGTAATAACTAAGATCTCATGTATTTGTTGCTCTTTTTTATTACACGTGCCTTGTTCTCAACAGGAGGAGAGTGGATATGCAAATTCACCATTTCCTGAACACTCAAAAAATAGTTACAATTTTAACTAAATAACACAAATTTAATACATGGATGAAGAAAACCTGTGATAATTCTTATTAACCCTTTTAGCCCCAAGGTCCCATTTTTCAGATTTTGGAGGTGTTGCCTAACGACTATGTACCAGTTGCATGAGCTGGATTGATCATGATAATTCAAGGGTAGTGCCAGATGAGCTTGGCGCCTTCAGGCACCAAGCTTATCTGGCACTACCCTTGAATTATCATGATCCATCCATCTCCTGCCTCAGGGTTAAAAGGGTTAGGGAATTATCACATGTTTCTTTATCTATTTATTAATTTGTGTTAATTAGTTCAAATGATAACTGTTGCAGTAGGAAGTGCTGGTCTCCTCAGGCTATGTGTGCAGCCAGGACAAGACTACACAACATGAAGAGGGTCGTGTACATTTACGATGGAGAAGGGGCACAACCAAAAAGTCGTATGCTGTTGCATTCGGCAGTCCAACACTGCCTGTGTCCACAGAACCATGTTGTGTCCACAATCACACCTGAACAGATCATAAAAGGTATATAACACACTCACACTTCAACCCCACTGTGCTTGCAGCCGCCAGCACTGTAAACAAACAGTAGTGATGGCTGCATGCTCAAGCGTTTCAGGACATTCACCACAGCAGGAGATAGACAGGCTATCTGTTGCTTTAACTCTATTCATCCTGATACATGCATTGCTTGAAATAAATTTGACTGATAGTTCAAGGGTGGTGCCAGAATAGCTTGGCGACTGTGAGGCGCCAAGCTATTCTGGCACCACCCTTGAATTAAAACAGTTGATCCGTCTCCTAATCTGTAATGTAGCTTTCGTAGGACAGTAAGCGAATTTTACAAAATCGGCCTCAGGATGTAATGGGTTAAGGCTAGTGCAAAACAGTGCCTGGAAAGGCGCTAAGCTAACGAGGCACTACCACTACCAAACAATTTTCAATAGCTGGTACACTTTTTATTTTTAGGTCTTTCATGCAAGCGCAGTCCATGAGCAAGAAACGTAGATTTTCATGGGACCCTCGGAATCTATACCTCTTGCTGGCAGAGATTGGCACAGTTTGTATATGAGCCTGTGACAAAAGGTCGTTTGTGCCAAATGTGACGACCAGCAAAATGTCCAGTCACATCCAACATGTGTCTTAAAAATAGGCATGTTTTAGGCACTAGTTACTTTTCATGATTCTGGCTTGTGGGCATGTGAAATTAAAGACTTGTAAATGCAGAAACAGATGATTTCTAGCAGAGAATAATAAAATATACTTGAATCTGGCCCTTTCTAAAAATGACGGTTGTTACGGTGGTCATACGGTGATAAATATGATTACATTACGTCCGTTTTTCTTTTTTAACCCATACCATACTGAGGCTAAAAGCTTCAAATTTGTACACTGCGATATGCAAGCTACATTATAGCACTTATGGATAAGGATATAGACCAGTGGCTTTAGTTCAAGGGTGGTGTCAGAATAGCTTGGCGCCTAGAGGCACCAAGCTAATCTGGCACTACCCTTTAACTCTTTTAGTCAAACTTATTTCACACACTGGTGTATTCCGAATGATAAGGGTTAATTACTCTCTAAATAAATAAATTTATTTAACCCTTTTAGCCCCAAGGTCCCATTTCTCAAATTTCAGAGGTGTTGCCTAGCAACTATGTAGCAGTTGTAGGAGATGGATTGATCATGATAATTCAAGGGTAGTGCCAGATGAGCTTGGCGCCTTCAGGCGCCAAGCTCATCTGGCACTACCCTTGAATTATTATGGTCAATCCATCTCCTGCTGCAGGGTCCCAGGGCTAAAAGGGTTCTCAGTGGTGGAAGTATGAAAAGTATTTTATTTCTTTTGAAATGAAGTTTTCCTTAACAGTTGGTGTCGGTTGTTATGGTGGACATACTCAGTAAAGTTAAATCACAAAACACATTCCTTTGTTTGAGTACCAGTGTTTACCCCAAAGTTGTACTTCAAACTGCCGTTGACCTTAGTTGAGATAACTGATATATGTGACTCAATTTTATGGGGAAAAAATGTTTGTTGTCACACTGAACATACTGTTGGACATACACATGAAAATCATATACAGATTCGTCCGTTTCGGTGAAAGGGAAACTCTGTGAAAAATGTAAGTGTTCCAACAACACCATCGCCATATATGGGAATCACAAAGAGAATTAATTCCCAGTTGTAATTCAGTTTTCTTTTTTTAAAAAAATACTGTCAGTTGTTACACGCACAACCTTTTGTCACGGTCTCGTTTCCACAGATTGAGGGACTTCCTTGGCGAGCGAAGTGTGCAGTAAGCACTGCACGATCACACAGCTTGTTCTTGCTCTAGTTGCTGCTTTGCACCCCCAGTGACATGCACTGTCCTCCCTTGTCTGACGTAACCCTTTCAGCCCCAAGGTCCCATTTCTCCAATTTTGGAGGTGTTGCCTAGCGACTATGTACCAGTTGCAGGAGATGGATTGACCATGATAATTCAAGGGTAGTGCCAGACGAGCTTGGCGCCTTCTGCCACTACCCTTGAATTATGGTCAATCCATCTCCTGCTGTAGGGACTCGGGGCCGAATGGCTAATGTTGAGTTAACCCCTTCGATGCTGCTGCACAGAACCAGCGTCCAAACCTCTGAGACATAGATCCTCATGAGCCTCTGCAGCCACAGGGGCTCGCTCGTGAAGATTGATGTCTCTTGCTCGCTTCATTTCTCCCCGATGTTCTTGTATACAGGGGTTTATAATTATTGTAGATATTCGACAGTTTCAGGGACATCTAATGTACACGGGCAGGTAAGGGGCTGAGCGCCTTCCTGCTGAGAAAATACTAGACATGTCGACACGATCCAGCGATGGCTGGCTGGGGCTGTTTGGCATTGGACTCGCAAAGATTTCAGAAACAATCTGCAGTTCAGTTTTATACTACTTTTGTGAGTGTGAGCGTGTCTGAGCGTGCATATAAAGTTAGTGTCAAACATATTATCTTTTCTTTTTTCGTCGTTGTTGATTTTGTGTAGGTTTTATTGCATATTTAAATTAATATATATATATATAATATACATATAATAATATTGGTAATTTGGTAGTGGAAGTAGTGCAGTTTTTAACCCATTTAACCCCGAGTCCCTACAGCAGGAGATTGATTGACCATGATAACTCAAGGGTAGTGCCAGATTGGCTTGGCGCCTGAAGGCGCCAAGCTAATCTGGCACTACCCTTGAATTATCATGGTCAATCCAACTTCTGCAACTGGCACATAGTCGTTCAGTAACACTTCCAAAATTTGGGAAAAGCGCCCATGGGGCTGACAGGGTTAACTTAAACACTTAAAGGTTCGTTTATTTGTGTGATTCTGTAACTGTCCATTCAGTTTGTACTAACGTTTGTGATACTGTATTGTGATATTAGGTTTGCTTACTTTTATTTACGCTCTGCAGGCAAAGACAAATATCCTTTTCGTGGACAGTAACTTTCAAGGCACCATTCTTAACCGTCTTGTGCTTGCAGCAACTGGTACTGTTTACTATACCGGTTGCTGTATGCACAAGTGGGTTAAATTATTCTGGTTTTATTTCATTTAAAGGTGACTGGAGGGATGAGTGCGCTGCCATGATCCTTGGGGGTGGCTATGATCTCGGGTATATCAGAGCTCTTGGCCAAACTGGTGTCAAAATGGTGCGGGATTTTGTCCTGGATGGGGGAGCCTACATTGGCTTCTGTGCTGGGGGATACTTCGGCTGTGACCACATTGAATTTGACAAAGGAGGAAAGCTGGAAGTGTGCGGAGAGAGACACCTGAAATTCTATCCAGGTAAGCAACATTTCATATTCTATGAAGGTTTTCATTTGTATCTGCAGTGTGTGTACATGCATCTAGGAAGAATCGGCCAGAGGCTCACTCATAAACCCAAATACATGTATAATTATTGGCCCCCACCCATTCCCCCCCAACCCCACCCTACCCCACCCCACCCCCTTGCCCTCATCCCATTACCCCCACCCCTCCTTTACCCCTGTCCGCACAGACACACCTTAACCCATTTAGCTCCGACATCACAGCCGGGTATGGATCGACCATGATAACTCAAGGGTAGTGCCAGATTAGCTTGGTGCCTTCAGGCACCAAGCTAATCTGGCACTACCCTTGAATTATCATGGTCGATTCATCTCCTGCAACTGGTACATAGTCGTTTGTTGACACCTCCAAAATTTGGGAACTGTGGTCTTGGGGTTTTACTAGTTTTAGGAGTTACAGGGTGCGATCTAGAAGGCGTACCTTCGGTTTAGGCACAGGGCAAGCAGCGGTAAGCATTTGTGCTGACAGCTAGGCTTCAAATGACTCATCAGGTCTGGGCGCGCATTTGCATTTGTACAGGCCGGCTGACAGTTTAACCCTTTTAGCCCCAGATCCCTACAGCAGGAGATGGCTTGATCATGATAATTCAAGGGTAGTGCCAGATTAGCAAATATGGCACTACCCTTGAATTATCATGGTGAAGCCATCTCCTGCAACTGGTACATAGTCGTTAGGCAACACCTCCAAAATTTGAGAAATGGGACCTTGGGGCTAAAAGGGTTAAGGTGAATCTGTTCATCACATTTACATTTTGGTGCCCCCCCCCCCCCCTGTCAGACAGACCCACTCAGAGAGTACACAAGAAGTACCTTTCTATTCAAATGAGATACTAAGCATTTCATTTGAATAGAAGTGTACTTGTGATGTACTCCTCGAGTGCGAGTGGGTCTTTGTGGAAAGTACTCCCACAAGTAGTGCAGGATACTCGGCCTTAACTGTATAGCTAACTCATAGCTGTCTGTCAAACACAGTGGTAGCTTGTATCAGTACACTTGAATCCCAGAAGGTCGGAGGATTGTATGGATCTGTCATGCAAATATCAGCGTTGCTTTTTTGTTGTTTACTTTCTTTTCTTGCCTGTTGCAGGAAAATGTATAGGACCGGTGGTACCTGGCTTTGATTACAACTCGGACAAGGGAATGCAGGCCTTGTTTGTAAAGTTTCATGCCAGTCAGTCCGTGGGCAGTCACAAGGAATTCTCTTTCCAAACCTATGTCAACGGGGGCGGGTACTTTGTGCCGTACCCAGCCTCTTCCATGGACAGGTTTCCTCATATTGAGCGTGTAGAAACGCTGGCCACTTACACCTCTGTCTCCGGCCAACCTCCGGCAATAGTTCGCACGGAAGTCGGAAGGAAGGGAGGAGTGGCCGTGCTGACCGGCCCACATCCAGAGTTTTCAGCTTTTGAGCTTGACTTCTTGGACATAGACTTGCAGAAACATTTGACAGATTTGCGAAGATATGACCGAGTCAGAGAAACGTGTCTGAAGCTTCTACTGAAGTCAGCCAAGCTGAAAGTAAGATTGAACGCTGATTTTGTTCAAGCTGGAGCGAAACTGTGATGATTGTTCTCAGTGTTAGTGCTTAACCCTTTTCATTCTGATACACTACTGCTTGAAATTAATTTGTCTATGATAGTTCAAGGGTGGTGCCAGAATAGCTTGGCGCCTGAGGCGGCAAGGTATTCTGGCACCACCCATGATCTAAACTGATAGATCTATCTCTTAATCTGATAATAATTATCTGAAATGTAGCCTTTATAGGACAACAATACAATTTGTAAAAAGTAGCGTCAGGATGTAATGGGTTAATGCGCAATCGTTTGGCATGTTCATTGATATTCTTTATTTAGCCCCAATGCACTACAAAAAGGAAAAGAATCGACCATGCTAATTCAAGAGTAGTACCAGATGACACCTCCAAAATTTGGCTGTGGAAATGTGGCCATGGGACTCATGGCGGTTGCAGGGGCTCGTGAGAATATGCGCCAATTGCATACGCAGTAGGGTGGATTAAATTAATTCACAGAATGTTTGAAGTCTGTGCAATATTTGACCTTTTGGTTTAGGATAGCCTCTTGCCTTTGGTATGCAAGCAGAGGGTCATGGGAGGTAATCATGTGTGTAATGTAGTGTGTGATTTGTATTTTGCTGGATGGTTTCCCTTAGTTTAGTAACTGAAGTGTAGCCTTCAAGCGTGGTACAGCTGAACCAATTTAACACCACGGCCACAAATTTTGGAGGTGTCACCTGACTATGTAGCAGTTGCAGGAGACAGATCGACCATGATAATTCATGGGTAGTGCCAAATTAGCTTGGCGCCTGATGGCACCAAGCTAATCTGGCACTACCCATGAATTATTATGGTCAATTCATCTCCTGCTGTGGTGCATTGGAGCTATATGGGTTAACACACAGAGCCCTATGGTTAAAATTACAAGATTTGGGCGATATATCTTTTGCCGACAGGTCAGTGGTGACAGTTCAAGGGTGGTGCCAGAATAGCTTACTGCCTATCCTGTAGATAATGTGTCAGGGCTGAAGATCACAGAAGACATTACATGGATTTCATTCTCCCTGTTTTCTATTTGGGTTTAATGCTGAGCAGGCCACAAGGGCCATCTCACGGCGGTCCTACTTTCTGAGATTTTTCATTTCTAAATGTCAATGTGCAGACATTTCCTTTAAAGACCTGTGCGACATTTTAGCATGAAATATTTTAAAGATATATTTACATTTTGTCTTAGGACCTTTCTTTTAGTCTGGCTGGCCAGATTTTTATCCATCTCGCCGTGAGATGGCCTTAGTTGCCTGCTCAGCATTAAACCCAAATAACTAACTAACTAACTGAATGTCGGTGATAACAGATAAGACCTTGCTATGCAAATAATTAGTTATTTCTAATGGTTAACTCCTTGACTGGAGAAAAAGTGAACACCGCCCTACTGCAAGAGACATATATGCTCCTCTAGGCGCCAAGCTCTTCTGATCCATCTCCTACAACTGGTACATGGTCGGTGAGCAACACCTCCAAAATTTGAGAAAATGGGACCTTGTGGCTAAAAAGGTTAACAAAGATTGCAGAAATACAGAAATGCATTGACTTGAAGTTCTAGGGAAGTATAGGTACAATGAAGAATGCTGACTTCGGACGTGGTTTGAAGGCAGCTTGTGTCAAAATGTGTGTAGGTTTGCTGCTTTGGGTGAATATTGGATATTGCCTCCGTTTCCTTGCATTTTTAGGACTTTGTACTTTAGGAACTGCCTACACTGTTTGAGGATTTACGCCCAAGTTAGACCCATTAATTCACCACAAGTACACTTCTATTCAAATGAGATGCTTGGCAACTCGTTTGAATAGAAGTGTACTTGTGACGTACTCCCCGAGTGGGTCTATTTGGGTAATAGTCAATACAGCTGAGTTGGTATACCTCGCCCTGTACCTAGGTTAAACGCACCAGTGGCGCCATTACTGTGATTTTTGCATCTGTTCGGTCACTCGGACTGGTCTTGTGCACCAGAACTGTGTGCCCAGGTAGGCTTCTGCACTTGTAGTGTGGTCTTGTACGTTTCCGCGGTGAGATTGTGATTGCAGTCGAAAAACGGTTCGTTTCCGGTTTTAGCGTTACCCCCCCCCCCCCCCTTCCCCCCCCCCTTGAGCATAAAATGTACTAAGGCGTACGTCCCTACTGGAAAAAGATGGGTGGGGGGGGGGGGGGGGGGGGGGGGGGGTAGTTCATTCTCATCAGAACTTGCGTATTCCTGAATCAAGTCCATTGTAGTGCACTCGTCTCTTGTACTACGGCTGTGATGGCGCTTTCTGCCGCAAAGAGATGCAGATGTCGCAAAATCACCACCAATGAGGAAAAAAAACTATTTTTCAAATCTGCCAAATCGTGTAGTAATGTTTTGTGGTACTAGCATAACGATGCATTATTGTTGGATTGCATATGGGAAGGAGTTCATTCTTTATTCATCTTATTTTGCAGCAGTCAAACGTCACGTGATTCTTTCTCCGAGATTGCTCATTACAAGTGCAGAGAGCACGCGCTCTATACCGATCTGGTGCGCAGGACCGGTCCAAGCGACCGGTCAGGTGCGAAAATCGCAACAATGGCGCCGCTGGTGCATGTCACTTAGGCACAGGGCGAGGTAATACACCAGCAAATGATACGGGTATTCGTAGATCTGCGCTCTGTACGGGGTATTCGTAGATCTGCGCTCTGTACGGGGTATTCGTAGATCTGCGCTCTGTACGGGGTATTCGTAGATCTGCGCTCTGTACGGGGTATTCGTAGATCCGCGCTCTGTACGGGGTATTCGTAGATCCGCGCTCTGTACGGGGTATTCGTAGATCCGCGCTCTGTACGGGGTATTCGTAGATCTGCGCTCTGTACAGGGTATTCGTAGATCCGTGCTCTGTACGGGGTATTCGTAAATCCGCACTCTGTACGGGGTATTCATAGATCCGCGCTCTGTACGGGGTATTCGTAGATCCGCGCTCTGTACGGGGTATTCATAGATCCGCGCTCTGTACGGGGTATTCGTAGATCCGCGCTCTGTACGGGGTATTCGTAGATCCGCGCTCTGTACGGGGTATTCGTAGATCCGCGCTCTGTACGGGGTATCCGTAGATCCGCGCTCTGTACGGGGTATTCGTAGATCCGCGCTCTGTACGGGGTATTCATAGATCCGCGCTCTGTACGGGGTATTCTTAGATCCGTGCTCTGTACGGGGTATTCATAGATCCGCGCTCTGTACGGGGTATTTGTAGATCCGCACTCTGTACGGGGTATTCGTAGATCTGCGCTCTGTACAGGGTATTCGTAGATCCGCGCTCTGTACGGGGTATTCGTAGATCCGCGCTCTGTACGGGGTATTCGTAGATCTGCGCTCTGTGTAGTCTGTATACATTCAGTCTGTTTAGTTTACGTCACATTTTGTTGTGCACAACACCTTTCCTTCAGGGGAACAAAAACGTGAGCCCAGCTGCCAGAGTCGCAGATCCTTATGAGCCCCTGCAGTCACAGGGGTGCGGGAGGATCAGTGCCTCTTGCTGGCTCCTTTATATCTGTTTTCTGAAGGTTGCATGGGGTTGTCCTGCGGCTGAATTACCATTATGTCCGAGACATACACTTTAGCCTCTAGCAGTTAAGGGTTCATGATGAATGTAATGTTTGTGTGCGGTGGTGTGGGGGTTGGCTGAGGGTGGGGTGCGGGGCAGCGAGAATTAACCCTTTTAGCCCCGGATCCCTACAGCAGGAGATGGCTTGACCATGATAATTCAAGGGTAGTGCCATATTAGCTTGGCACCTTCAGGTGCCAAGCTAATCTGGCACTACCCTTCAATTTTCAGGGTCAAGCCATCTCCTGCAGCTGGAACATAGTCATTAGGTGAGACCTCCCAAATTTGGGAAATGGGACCCTGGGGTTAATTCTCTTGGCTTGACTTCGCGAACGAAGATTTTATAGGAGTTGCCCACGACGTCTGCAGGCTTGTTCGTGGCTGTGGAGGCCAATCCGGGACAGGCAGGTTCGACCGCAGTGGCTGCAGGGGAAGGTATGGCCAGGGTTCTGAGTTGCGGCATCTCTGTTTTTTCTCCTGAGCCGCTTGTCCTTAAGGCTAGCTCTGCGAGAGTCCTCAAAGGAGACAGCTGCCTTGTAAATGGTGGAGCGCCAGGTGTCACGGTCCACAGCAAGCGAAGACCACTGGTGGTGGTCGATTTGGCAGGCACTAAGTGACTTCTTGAGACAGTCTTTGTATCTCTTCTTTGGTGCCCTCTGTCACGGTGTCCAGTAGCAAGCTCGCCGAACAGGGTGATCTTTGGTAGGCGATGATCCTCCATCCTGGAGACATGCCCCGCCCAGCGGAGCTGTGTCCGCAGCAGCAAAGCCTTGATGCTCACAGTTTCAGCCTGTTCAAGGACCTCGACGTTGGTGACATAGTCACTCCAGTGAAAGCCCAGGATGGTGCACAGGCAGCGCTGGTGGAAGCGTTCGAGGAGTCGTAGTTGGCTGCGGTAGAGGGCCCAGGACTCGGAACCATACAGCAGGGTGGTGATGACGACAGCTCTGTACATGCTGATCTTGGTGCCTGTTTTCAGCTGTTGATTGTGCCACACCCGCTCGAAAAGTCGCCCGAAAGCGCTGTTCGCTTTAGCCAGCCTGCTGTCAAGCTCCTTGTCCAGCTTGGCGTCCGACGTGATAATGCAGCCAAGGTAAGTAAACTGGTGCACTGACTTTAGTTCAGACTCGCCAATGGTGATGTGAGGAGGGCGATACACTGTCTTGGGTGCCGGCTGATGGAGGACCTCTGTCTTTTTCAGACTGACCTCGAGTCCAAAGAGCTGGGCAGCGTCTGCGAAGCAGGACGTGATGCGCTGCAGGGCTCTCTCTGTGTGTGCAACGAGGGCAGCGTCATCGGCAAAAAGCAGCTCACGAATCAGTTGGTCTAGGGTTTTCGTGTGGGCCTGCAGTCGTCTGAGGTTGAACAGGCTGCCATCGAGACGATACCTGATGTACACTGCATCGTCATCATCGAGGTCCACTGTGGCCTGCTTCAACATCATGCTAAAAAAGATGGTGAAGAGGGTCGGTGCCAGCACGCAGCCCTGCTTTACGCTGTTGAGAATAGGGAATGGTTCTGAGAGGTCATTGTTGAGTCTGACCTGGCCTTGCTGGTCCTCGTGTAGCTGGACAATCATGCTGAGGAACTTTGGAGGACAGCCAAGTCGCTCCAGGATCTGCCACATGCCTTGCCTGCTCACAGTGTCGAACGCTTTTGTTAGGTCGACAAACGTTACGTACAGCCCTTTGTTCTGCTCGCGGCACTTCTCCTGAAGCTGTCTCAGCACAAAGACCATATCGGTGGTGCTCCTGTTTGCTCTGAAGCCACACTGGCCCTCTGGGAGGTGGTCTTCAGCGATGGCAGGTACCAGCCGATTCAGGAGCAGCCTTGCAAGAATTTTCCCAGCAATGGACAGCAGGGTGATTCCCTGATAGTTGGAACAGTCAGACTTCTCGCCTTTGTTCTTGTACAGGGTGATAACGACAGCATCACGGAGATCCTTTGGTAGTGTTCCTTCCTCCCAGCAGCAGAGAAAGAGGTCATGGAGCTTGTTGTGCAGTGCTGTGCCTCCATGTTTCCAGATCTCTGGCGGTATTCCATCAATGCCTGCTGCTTTGCCACTCTTGAGCTGGTGGATGGCTGTGAGGGTCTCTTCAGCGGTGGGCGGTTCGTTCAATTCAACCTTTACTGGGAGTTGTGGGATTTGTAGGACGACTGCTTCTTGAACAGTGCGCTCAGCGCTGAAGAGGCTCTGAAAGTACTCTGACCAGCGGTTCAAGATGGAGGTATTATCTGTGAGGAGTGCCTGGCCATTTGCGCTTCGCAGGGGACTTTGTACCAGGTGCCTGGGGCCATACACTGCTTTCAGTGCTTCGTAAAAGCTCCTGTAGTCACCATTGTCAGCGCATAGCTGGGTCCTCTGTGCAAGTCTGGTCCACCACTCATTCTGGAGATCTCTGAGCTTGCGCTGGAGACTGCTGCAGACGAGGCGGAAGGCAGACTTCTTCACAGGGCAGGAAGGCTGGGCTAGGTGGGCCTGATGGGCGGCTCTTTTTTTTGCTAGGTGTTCCTGGATCTCAACATCGTTTTCGTCAAACCAGTCTTTATTCTTCTTTCTAGCGAAACCCAAGACTTCTGCAGAGGATTTGCAGTAGCAGTTTTCAGTTGTTCCCAGAGTGTTTCAGGGGAGGAGTCTGCTGGGTCCGCTGTGTCTTTGAGCCTGCGCTGTAAATCTGTCTGAAAGGCAGCTTTCACGTCGTCACGCTGAAGGCTGGCAACATCAAGCTTTTTCTTGGGGGGCCCCCATTTCTTGGGTTTTGGCTTGACGTGGAGTCTGAGTTTGCAGCAGACAAGGCGGTGGTCAGTGTGGCACTCTGCGCTGGGCATCACTCTGGTGAGGAGGACATCACTGCGGTCCCTCTGACGCACTAGGACATAGTCGATAAGGTGCCAGTGTTTGGAGCGAGGTTGCATCCAGGTGGTCTTTCGACTGACCTTTTGCTGAAAAGTAGTGTTGGTGATGACCAGTTGCTGCTCTGCACAGAACTCCAACAGTAGGCGGCCATTGTCATTGCAGTTCCCGACGCCATGCTTGCCGAGGACTCCTTTCCAGGCTTCAGAGTCCTGGCCCACTCTGGCGTTGAAGTCGCCAAGGATGATGACTTTGTCGTCTGCAGGTGTGCTCTGTATGAGGCTGTGCAGGTCAGTGTAAAACTTGTCCTTTTCAGCAGGCTCTGCCAGGAGGGTTGGGGAGTACACACTGAGAAGGGTGACGTGTTGCTGGTGTCTCAGTGGGAGGCGCATGGACATGATGCGGTCTGAGTGACCCGTTGGTAGGTTTTCCAGCTTAGTCGCAATGGAGGTCTTGACCATGAAACCCACGCCTGAGAGCCGTCTTTCTGATTCAGGCCTGCCTGACCAGTAGAGGGTGTACCCAGCGCCAAGTTCTTGGAGGCTGCCTTCGTCCGGAAGACGTACTTCACTGAGCGCGGCGATGTCGATGTTTAACCTCCGCAATTCATGGGCAATGAGGGCGGAGCGACGTTCAGGGCGTCCGCTGTCTGCTTTGTCGAGCATGGTTCGGATGTTCCAGCATGCTACGTTGAGTCCGGTCGTGGTCGTCATGAGAGTGGATCCGTTATTCTTTCTTGTTTTTTGACCGCAGGAGAAGATGCCCGTTGACCGCGGCTAGCCAACTGGGGTTGCGGGGGGACGAGCTTTGGTTAGGCCACCTTTTCTAGGCCCCTCTCCGTGTGGAGCAAGCAGTGATGTCCCTAGAGAAGGCTGCTTGGTCGTTCAGGGTGTGCCGAGTGATGTTGTCATCCCCAGGTCAACATCAGGCGACCAATATCCTGAACCGCCTGCATGCAGGTTTGAGACTGCGGCTTCCAGTGACATCTTTCACCTGCCGTTTCGCCCGTCGCCCGTCGCTACAGGACTTGGAATGGTCAGTGTCATGGTCCGTGGACGTTTCCTAAAGCCTGCGCGGTGGAGCTTTTTGGTGGAGTGCAGTGTGCGCAGTACTGGCCCCACCCTTTAAACCCTTGGTTCATCTGCCATGGCCTAGCAAGCTGGGGTTAATTAGGTTTATGTAATTTATGTGTGCGGAGGTGTTGGGGATGGCTGAGGGTGGGGCAGTGAGATTTAAGGATGAACAAAGTCAGCAAAGGATAAAGGGTGTCTGTTGTCTTTATGGATGCTATTTGTGTGCCATGATGGAAATGTTCTGGTGAAAATGTACTGATGTATCAGGATTAAAATGTACTGATGAATGAGGATTAAAATGTGGAATGGAGTGCTGGAGCAGAGTGATTACTCTGGTGTGTAATCTGCTGTATGAAAGGGGTTTACAGAGGAATGGTTCGTTCACTCATGCAGCCCAATTCATCTGCAAAAGGCATAGATTCTCATGGGTCCCCTCAGGGTATCATCCATGAGAGTCTATTCCTCTTGCTGACATCAAGAGATTGGTATAATTTGCCTCCGAACAATTAAGTTATATTGAGGTTAATGTCTTGGTTAATCCCCCCCCCCCTTCCTCCTCCCACACGCACAACCAGCCCTACTGATCCATGGCATGAATACAGTAGGATAATAAGGATAATAATGTTTGGGTCTGGTGAGAATCTACGCCTTTTGCTGGTAGACGGAAGGCACCATGTTACGATTGTGGTTGTGTTGTTCTGTGGGAGCACGCATGCATTAATCGTAGGAAACGATCCGATATTTATTTGAGCTATCATGATTACGAATTACATACCTTTTTAGTAAGATTCGCTATCATTCGCACAGAGAGAGGAATTGATTGTCTTTTGATATACGAAGTTGAATCCCAAAGAGAAACCGCTCGAATAATCTCCGCTGTTTTCTGTGAGTGTGAAGTTAGCAGCCAGTATGTATTAGGCGGAGTCTTGAAACTTCCGGAGAATTCGGGCAAGGTCGTGAACTGTGTAGCGTATTCTTGTGTAACGTCATTACACACCGGGATTTCCCAAAATTGGGGTTGAAATTAGCAGTCGAATTTTGTAGACTATTGTAGTCCATTCTAGAAAGTTCTTTTTCATCAATATTTATGAGTTTCGGTTACGTGTTCTGTTCTGATTTGTTGTGTTGTATGAATTTGCTAGATTATTCTGGAAAGCTATTATACTATAAAAGATTGTGCTGTGAAGCGCGTTTGTACATTGTCAGTGACGGAGTTATGCAGTGTATAGTGATGTAACATTGTATGAGAGACGCATTGTGTCAGAAGTGTTGACATTTTGTGGAGGAGACATTGTATCACAGTGAGTGCTTTTGGGAATGCATTGTGAGGAGATCGCATCGCTGAAATAAAATATTGTTGGAACTGTTACGCCAGTGTAGTCTACATCCTTAAGCCACGTGTGACGGGTTATAGCTGAGTGAAGTTTCTTTAAGAGAACCTTACGTGCGTGCCGTCTGGTGTGATATACTACGACCACGACTCAACACGTAACACACCATTTGCTTCCAGAGATTAAGGTTAACCCTTTTAGCCCCAAGGTCCCATTTATCTAATATATTTTACATATGGCAATAAAGTTCTATCATCAAATTTTGGAGATGTTGCCTAACGACTATGTACCGGTTGTAGGAGATGGCTTGACTATGATAATTCAAGGGTAGTGCCAGGTGAGCTTGGCGCCTTGAGGCGCCAAGCTCATATGGCACTACCCTTGAACTATCATGATCAATCTATCTCCTGCTGCAGGGTCCCAGGGCTAAAAGGGTTAACGCTTTGGCTGTCAGTAGCACTTTTTAGGTGCAGGAATCTCCTCAACAAAAAGCACTGCTGACAGCCAAAGGGTTGATAAATTTTGTTCAGCTCCCACTCCACCCTCGGTAAGTGTAGGGCTTGATATCTGTAGTTCAAGCGAATGTGTCTGTTTGTTTGTGAATGTCTTTTGATCAGGAATTTGTATGGGTCCTTTATCTGTCTGGATAAGTTAGTCTGTTAATAAATAAGTGCCGAACAGATACAGCAACGAAAGTATTTTATGTACTAGTAAATATTTACTAATCTCAAGATAATCGACTGATTGATTGATTATTAGGAAGAACAATTCACTAAGCACATAAATAAACATTAAATAGACCGTTTTACAGATCTATTTTCCATCTGCGTTCGTTGCACCGAGTCAGTGTCCCTTACAGCTGAAAACACGCACACCGGTGAAACGGTAAAACAAGACAGGGGACCCATCCATCTATATGTCCATATGATTTGCAACCTCAACGTAGAAACAGTTACAACCAAAATAGCGCGGGATCAAAGTGTGATTGATCGCTGCGAAAGATTAAAGACAAGTAGGTCACAGTAAATCCTTCCACTACAACGTTTTAGTGCAAGAGGTGTCGGTCTGTGATTTTGGACCTTACGGCCTTAAGCCGCAAGGTCCGAAATCACAGACCAGCTTACATGACTGAATAATTACATACTGTCGTGCACCTCAGCAGCCATAGAAGTTCATGTGAACCCGTATAATTATGGTGCTGGTATATACATCGTTCTGCTGGCGTAGGTCTACATGCCTGCTCCTCAGTCAAACCGAGGAAGTTGGGAATTATCTGTGATAAAACACACCGATGAAAGCATAGTGCAGTCTGTTCCATGTGCTAGAGATATACATTCTCATAATCCCGGCCAAGCAGGGGTTCAGTAAGAATCTATGTCTCATCCTGCGATACTGCTCTCTGCCCCACACGGGTCTGCCCTGGGGGACTTGGGTGGGGTTAGGTATTTTTTAGTTCCCAGGGTCACCCTGGTCAGCCCCACAGGGTGGGGTTTTCTCTCTATTCTGGGGCATGTGTTTCTGTCTACCCTTTGTCCATTCACCTGTATTTGCCTTTTTAAAACTCTCCCTACTCTGCACTGCCTGTAGCTCTTGATATTGGATGTGTGTTGCTAAATGGTCTTAGCTTTATTTAGGCCCCATGTGTTAGGTTTATTTAACGTATTTGACCGGCTGGCGACATACATTCAATGTTCTGTTTATTTATTTTTTTTCACAAGCAGTGCAGGCACGTCCTGAGAAAGCCTTGTTGCTGTCGGGACGTTAAGCCGTTTGTACAATCAATCAATCAACTGCTCTCCGGCTTGGGGAATAATCAAAACACAACACTGATAAAAACATGTGCAGCCTGTTCCATGTGCAAGAGACATAGATTGTCATGAGCGCCTGCAATGCAGGAGCTCATGAGAATCTGTCTTTTTGCTGCGATAGTGCTCTCTGCCCCTCAGACTGACGAGGTACCCCCACCCGGGTCTGCCCTGGGGGACTTGGGTGGGGTTAGGTATTTTTTAGTTCCCAGGGTCACCCTGGTCAGCCCCACAGGGTGGGTTTTTCTCTCTATTCTGGGGCATGTGTTTCTGTCTACCCGAGGTCCATTCATCTGTATTTGCCTTTTTAAAACTCTCCCTACTGTCTGCACTGCCTGTAGCTCTTGATATTGGATGTGTGTTGCTAAATGGTCTTAGCTTTATTTATGCCCCATGTTGTAGGTTTATTTAATGTATTTGACCGGCTGGCGACATACATTCAATTTTCTGTTTAGTTTTTTTTCACAAGCAGTGCAGGCACGTCCTGAGAAAGCCTTGTTGCTGTCGGGACGTTAAGCAATGTACAATCAATCAATCAATCAGACTGACGAGGTCTTTGGGGATTGGGTCTGTGACCTGCCGCGTAGCACGAGCACAACTTTCGGCTCGGTGCTTTGTGCGGAGTGAACGGCCCTTTCCCTCGCGAGCCTTTTTCACTGCGGCATAGATGTGGTGCTTGCGTTACCGTGCCAGCACCGTGTAGCAGGCGATGCCTAGTTTCGATTTTTCCGACTGGAAGGGGGCGCCCCGACTTGATGATTCATGAGTGCTGGGAAAACGCTAGCAATAGCGATACCGTGCTGTCAGTACGCTAGACTGCACCATTTGTTTCCGATTCAGCACGTTCTACTCGTGGAAACTCCAGTCGGCTAAACAAATGCTGGGAGCTCGGTGTACGCCGATGTGTTACACTTTGTGAGTGCTTCGTGTTCTGTGTACACAGAGTGTATGCGCGTGCGCTTGATTGGAAATTATCGTCTGCCGGACCCTGTGCCGCCACACACGCACTGCCGTTTCAGTCAGTGAAAGAAATACGCCTGCTGCTGTGTGTGTGCTAGTCAGTGCGAGCACTCTGCTGTGAGAAAGAGCGAGAGAGGACAGACTCGCAGAATGGCAGACGATCAATACTGTTGGCAGCCGCAGCAGCGCATGACTCGAACGAGGTGATGTGATGCGATGCGGCCAGGCTTGCCCTTCGACCAGCATTGGTAGTGGTGAGATAGGCATAGTCTCGGAAAATGGACCCATGACCCCTTTGCAGAGGTAGCCACACCGTGGTAGCTACCCGGGGCTCGAACCTGGAGTACTGTACGTGCAAGTGTGGGACCGAACTACCCGGCTCTGACGATCCAGCGGTGAGCGATGTCCCACTCACATAAAGACGAGCTCTACGTTGGGCCTTACCGACTAGAGAAGACCCTTGGCAAAGGACAAACAGGTATGGAACAGAAACACGGACATAATAATCGTGTGTATTTTATATGATCTTAAAGAAATCCACTGTTGTACAGCAGCGTTTTGCTTATTCCTACCAGCAATAGATGTAAATTCTCACAATCCCCTGCAGCCGCCGAGGATCGTGAGAATCTATGCCAATGAGACAGACAGAAACACAACTTGATAATCATAGACTTTATCCCTATTTCCTCGCTGTACAGCTGAGTCAACGCTTAAAGCATTAGGCGTAGATTCTCATCAACACCGGCGTCCGCATGCTACAGGCGTGGATTCTTATGAGCCCCATCATCTGCAAGCAGTAGGCATAGATTTTCATGAGCCCCTGCCAAGCAGGGGCTCATGAGAATCTATGCATAATGCAGACGCATGTGTTTTGCAGTCACTGCAAATGCCAGCCATATCATAAGATAGATCGCATCTAGTTTGTTTTTTTTCTCTCTCAAGTTTCTACTTTAGCTTTCTGAAACGTACACGTCTAGGATACATTTTATTTGAGGGGTGTTGGAAGATCTAGTCTGGGATCGATCTACACTACATGGCAGATAAAAGCAGATGAACCATGCTGATTTCTCTCAGTACACTTGAAAGCAAAGCCGAGTCCATCTGAAATTAAGAGCTGTCTCGAATCTGTGGCCTGAAAGCTAAGACATTAATTGTTGCTCTTAACTGGTCTCACGGAGCCATGTATTCTGAAAACCAAGAGAGCTATCAAGAATGTTTGTCATGAGAGTTGTCCAGGGATATAAGAGGTAATGTTACGGAAACTGATCACCTTCACATTATCACAACCCTTTAAATCCTGACACACTCTGACGTGAAAAAATTGACCATGCTAGTTCAATTGTAGTGCCAGAACAGCTTGGCGCCTGTAGGCGCCAAGCTGTGCTGGCACCACCCATGAACTATCATGGTCAATCTAACACCTGCACTGTAATGTAGCTTTCATAGGACAACTTACAAATCTTTAAACAATCTCCAGTATTTAATGGCTTAAAGGCCCACTACCGCCGAACTGTTCAAAGATACACTTCTGTAACAGATGGTTACAAAACGCTACACGCAGGTCTAGATATGGTTCATTTTGACACAGGACAATCCAGTTCAGCACTCGTCGTTTTGATATCAAGTAATTAATTGACAATGACTTTACTCCGTTCTATAAATACAACGCTTTCAGTACTAGAAACAGCTAGATTGACTCGCTAACAGCAGGGCAGAATAAATAAGTGCGATTATGCATGTGCTTTTGCTGCCTGTCCCAACTGCTGTTAAAGTTCATTAGGTGTGTCGACATGGCATAACAAACACAAATGGTGCTGAAATGTGCCTTCAGATTTATGCGTAATGGTACTTTACAAGGCTGACTTTCATAAATCTGGAAGACAGCAACTTTGATGACTATTTGCCAGGCGCAGGAGATGGATTGACTTTGTATGTGTAGACTGCTTAAAGCTAAGGGTTGTCAGACTGACCTCAAGCTGTGTAACCCCATCACTGCCAGGAGACAGCTAGCAACACCCACGTCCAAGAGGCATAGATCCTCATGAGCCTCTGTGTCTGTGGGGACTCATAAAGATCTGGGCCTCTTCCATGTAATGCCAGTAAAAAAAAAAAAAAAAAATAAAAAAGACCCCAAACAAACAATAATCTCGAAGACAAAGGTTTTAGCTGCAGTGAAAAGGATAGATAATCACGGCTGTTAGCTTCATACGTCCTGAGGACGAAATTATCAAATTTTTGTAGACATCCTCTGTCTATATCAGTTCTGGAGACAGATCGACGACCATGATATTTCAAGGTTGGTGTCAGAATAGTTTGGCGCCTAGAGGCGCCAAGCTATTCTGGCACCAACCTTGAAATATCATGGTCAATCCACATCTACCCCAGGACCGAAATCCCCCAATGTTGCCGTCGTCGTCTGAAGACTGCATTGCAGTGCAGGACACAGATCGACCATGATAGTTTAAGGGTTCTGCCACAATAGCTTGGCGCCCACAGGCGCCAAGCTATTCTGGCACCACCCTTGAACTATAATAGTCAATTCTTATCTTGCTGTGCTGTGTCTGGGGTAGAATGAGTTAAACAGCCAGGTCGTGCATCATGTGCAAATAGAGCCCTCAGTCCATTACAAAAAAACTGCATAAATCTGCATAAGGGGTGTGAATACGTATAGTAGAACTCGGTGCAGGGTGTATGCATATCTACAGAAATCGCTGCAAAGAGGGTATCCTGCTAGCAATTGTTGTGAGAGGGTTTCGTGATGACTACCAAACTAGTTATTAATATGTGCAAGTCAATAAACAGATAATATGTGCAAAGAAGTACCCAACGGAGAAAGAAACACTCTAAGAAAAAACACTCACAAACCAGATAGGTGAGGCTAGCGCTATTGTTGTGTATTGTCTTGTGCATCTACTGTGGGAAATCAGGGTATTTACCCTACCACATTTAGTAGTATACCTTCTTGTTTGTGTATGTGTTTCTCCTGCCTACTTCCTAAGTTCCAGAAAAAGACATGGGTTGTGATGCATCCTTTTTAGGGATGTAGATGATCATTTGGTTCTATACTTGCATATTTTTCTGTGGGCTGGCGATTGGGTGCCTGATAGGCTGGGGCAGGGGATCCAACTGTTTGTCTGTCCAGTGGCAGCTGAGTAATTCCCCTTGGTTTGTGTAAAAAAAAACAACCAGTAACAACACACTTTATTATTTTTAAATTAATATTTTAGGTAAATATCCTTTTTCAAAATCCGCTGTAAGATGGCCTTAGTCGCCTGCTCGGCGTTAAACCCAAATAATTAAACTAAACCTTTTTCAAAATAGAAAAACAAATAAATATGGAGATCAGTCGCTACTTATCTTCATTTATCGCAGAAGGAATGTGGCCTTTTATAGATAATATGTGTGACTAAATTATGTAATTATAGCAAAAAAATCGATATGACCAAGCTTCTACCCTCTGTCCAAACGTTAAACTTGGGTATGAAAACCCATTACAATTCTGATAGATGACACTGGCTGAAGCATAGCAACGCTGCTTCAGTGCTTGATAAATAAAGCGGCTTTTTCTCCATTATTCTAAAACATTTTCTTTGTGATATGTAACTGCCACCGTAAAGAGCTTTCATTGCCAGTACATGTGTTAGTCTGTGATTTTGGACCTCAAAAAATCACAGACTGACACAGAGCTGAATTAGTGACAGGAGGGAGCTTTTCCTCATTTATAGTATTGTCCTTAGTGAAGTAATTGACAGTGGACGAGGGATTGTGCCAGGCATTTGTCCTCACTTTGTGCTGGTACGTGAGTTTGGACTGTACAGCGAAGTCGTAAGGTCCAAAAATCACAGACCGGCACAGAGCTGAATTGGTGACACAAAGGAGACTTGTGCATCATTTGTAGTATTGTTCTTTGTTAACTCATTCTATCCCAGACACACCACAGCAAGATGAGGATCGACCATGATAGTTCAAGGGTGATGCCAGAATAGCTTGGCGCCTATGGGCGCCAAGCTATTCTGGCATCACCCTTAAACTGTCCTGGTCGATCTGTGTCCTGCACTGCAGTGCAGTCTGCAGAGAATGACAAAATTTGGGGATTTCGGTGTTGGGGTAGAATGAGTTAAGTAATTGATGCGCGGAAGAAGGATTGTGCAAGGCAGTTGTCCCCAATTTGTGCTAGTCTGTGATTTTGGACAGTACAACCTGTAGTCGTAAGGTCCAACGTCACAGACTGGCACATCAATGGCTGAGATGCACAAAGAGGTCACTTCTTTCATCATGTCAGTGTTGTTCTTTGTGAAGAACTCAGCACTTGTGGCTAAGGGTCGTTGTGCCGGGTGGCTGGACCCCAGTTTGTGCCGAATGAGATTCATGTATCTCATTCAGACCCACAGCAAGACATGGATCGAGCGTAATAGTTCAAGGGTGGTGCCAGAATAGCTTGGCGCCTATGAGGCGCCACGCTATTCTGGCACCACCGTTGAACTATCATGCTCGATCTGTCTCTAGAATTGTAATAGTCTTTCAGCGGGCAACTTCAAAATTAGGGGATTTCGGTGCTGGGGTAGAATTACTTACTTACTTACTTACGCCTGTCACCCCTACCCGGGTATAGGCCGTCGACGAGAGACCTCCAGCAACTCCTGTCCTGTGCTTCTCCTTCGATTCTACTCCAGGTGGTTCCCAGTCTCTTGATGTCTGCTTGGAGGTCTCGACGCCAGGAGTTTCTCGGCCTACCTCTTTTCCTCTTTCCCTGGGGGTTCCATGACAATGCCTGCCTAGTGATACTGGAAGCTGGCTTTCTCAGACTGTGACCGATCCATCCCCATCTTCTTCGCCCAATTTCATTCTCTGCTGTTATCTGCTCTGTTCTCTCCCAGAGTCTGACGTTGCTGATCTTCTCTGGCCAGTGGATTTTCAAAATTCTTCTAAGGCAACTGTTCATGAAGGTCTGTACTCTGTTGACTGTGGTTTTTGTCAATCTCCATGTCTCTGCTCCATATAGGAGAACTGCTTTTACATTGGAGTTGAAAATCCGGACTTTGGTGTGTTGTGACAGTTCTCTGGAACTCCACACTTTTTTCAACTGGAGAAAGGCTGCTCTGGCTTTACCGATTCATGCTCTGACATCTGCATCAGTGCCGCCTTTTTTGTCTATGATGCTCCCGAGATAGGTGAAGGACTCCACCTCCTCCAACGGGGTGCCAGCAAGCAAGACTGGTTCTTCCCTGGTTGTGTTCAGCCTCATTGTCTTTGTTTTCTGTTTGTGAATGGTGAGGCCCACTTGGGACGAGATGTCAGCAAGCCTCGTGGTCTTGTCCTGCATTTGTTGATGAGTGTGGGACAGTAATGCCAAGTCGTCTGCAAAATCGAGGTCGTCAAGCTGTGTCCACAGTGTCCACTGTATTCCACTTCGTCTGTGCTCTGTGGTCATCTTCATGACCCAGTCTATGGCCAGTAGGAAGAGGAACGGAGACAGCAGACACCCCTGCCTGACACCAGTTCTGACCTGGAGCTCTCTGGTGAACTGCCCTTCGTGGATCACGTGACATGTCATGCCATCATAGCTGCTCTTGATCAGGCGGACGAGCTTTGTGGGTACACCGTAGTGTCGTAGGAGTTTCCACAGAGTCTCTCGGTCCACACTGTCAAATGCTTTCTCATAATCCACAAAGTTGACGTACAGCGGGGAGCTCCACTCCAGAGACTGTTCCACGATGATGCGGAGAGTGGCGATCTGGTCTGTACATGATCGGTTCTTCCTGAATCCTGCTTGCTGGTCTCTCAGCTGGGGGTCAACGGAGCTCTTCATTCTCTCCAGGATGATCCTGTTGAAGACCTTTCCTGGTACTGACAGCAAGGTGATTCCTCTGTAGTTGGAACACTTGCTGAGGTCGCCTTTCTTGGGAAGCTTGATTAGGTACCCCTCCTTCCAGTCAGCTGGCATCACCTCCTCTTCCCAGATCTTTCCAAACAGTGGGTACAGCATCTCAACTGTTGTCTCTAGGTCTGCTTTCAGAGACTCCGCTGGGATGCCATCTGGCCCTGCTGCTTTGCCATTCTTAAAAAATGCCACTGCTTTTCTGATCTCTTCCCGGCTGGGTCTGTCACAGCTGATGGGTAGGTCGGTCTCTGCCGGCTGGATGTCGGGGGGGTCGGGTGGGCTAGGTCTGTTCAGTAACTCTTCAAAATACTCGGCCCATCTGTCGAGTTGGTCTGCTCTGTCTGCAATAGGCTTGCCTTCTTTGTCTTTTACTGGTCTTTCTGTATGGCCATACTTACCCGACAATCTTCTGGTAATGTCGTAGAGCTGTTTCATGTTGCCGCTGCCTGCTGCCTTTTCTGCCTCTGCTGCCAGGCTGTCTGTGTAGGCCCTCTTGTCTGCCCTGATACTCCTCTTCACCTCGCGGTTGGCTTCCCAGTATTCCCCCTGTGCCCTTACTTTGGCTGCTCTCGTGCGACTGTTGTTGACCGCTGCTTTCTTCTGCTTCCTCGCTTCTATCTTCTTCAAGGTCTGTGCCGACAGCCAGTCCTTGTGGTGGTGTTTCCTGAACCCTACAGTGTCTTTGCAGGTTGAGTTCAGCGCCTCTCTAACTGCCTTCCACTGCTGCTCTGTGGTGACCACCTCCTCTTCATTTACTAGCTCCTGTAGCGCTTGAAACCGGTTGGACAGCACCAGTTTGAACTCTTCTCTAACTCCAGTTTCTCTCAGGAGGCCTACATTATAGCGCTGTCTTCTTGTTGTCTCTGTGCGGCTTTTCTTTAGCTTGAGCTTCATTCTTAAGGTAAGCAGATGGTGGTCTGAGGCGACATCTGCTCCCCTCCTCACTCGAACATCTTGAAGGGATCTTCTAAATTTCTTGCTAATGCAGATATGGTCTATTTGGTTCTCTGTTGTATGGTCAGGTGAGACCCAAGTTGCTTTGTGTATTCCTGTGTGGGAAGATGCTGCCTCCAATGACAAGTCGGTTTAGAGCACAAAAGTCTACAAACCTCTCCCCGTTCTCACTCATCTCCGAGCCTAGTCCCTGTCTCCCCATCACCTCTTCGTATCCGGTGTTGTCCTCCCCTATTTTGGCATTAAAATCGCCCATGACGATGGTGATGTCTCGCTCCGCACATTTGTCCACGGCACTCTGGAGTCGGTCGTAGAACTCTTGTTTCTCTTCCTCGTCACTGTCATTGGTGGGCGCATAACACTGGATGACGTTCAGCTTGAGCTTTTTCTTGGTTCTAAAGGCTGCTGTTATAATTCTTGGCCCAAGAGGTTCCCATCCCATCAGCGCTCTCTGTGCCACTGGTGACAGCATGAGTGCTACTCCTTCTGTATGGGGGGCATTCTCCTCTTCATGACCTGAATACAGAATCATCTCCCCACTTAACAGCCTTTTCTGGCCAGACTGCGTCCATCTGGCTTCACTGATGCCTAGCAGGGAAAGGTTGTACTTTTGCATTTCCGCTGCTATCTGGGCGGCCTTGCCGCTCTGGTACATGGTCTTGACGTTCCATGTGCCCATGGTTGTATCCCTGTATAGAGAGAGGCGGCTCGGTCCTGTGGCTTCCGAAGACTTCCGGCTTTCACCACAGGACGTCATAAGTCTTCTAGTAGAAGAACCTTCCTCCTCCAGGAAAGGAATTACTGTTAGTCTTTTCGTCGGCGTTTTTGTAGCTGTTTCCTTTTTTGCAGGGTGGGGAAGCTACCCCCACGCCCAACCCCCTTACTAGGAGGACCAGGGGTTTTCTGTCGGGGTCACCTTCCCTTAGACCATGTTGGTTCACGGCACCTTATTTCATTCGGTGCACCCCTCTCACGAGGGACCCCCTATCCACCACCCAGGGGACGCGCCTCAACGCCGTATGGTCCCAGCGCGAGGCTGGGGTAGAATGTGGTACGCAAAGAAGCCTGTTGCTCCGCCCAGTTGGTAGATTGTTCTTCGTAATTGACGGTCGCACGTGGCTGCGGACTTGCAGGGCAGGTTGTCCCCGAAACATTCTGTTGCTGGTCTGTGATTTGGACCTTCCAGCTTCAAACCGTAAGGTGTAAAGTTACAAACCAGCACAGACCTGAGTAGTTTACTCTGTAAACGCAGACATGAGACCTGGTTGAGATCAAACTGTAGGAAATCGGTAAGCGTGGGGGGGGGGGGGATGGTTTGTGCGCCGCTGCGCCGTTTTCAAACGGAAGCGGTAGCTTGTGCCACTTCTGGTGATCCCCCACCCGGGTCTGCCCTGGGGGACTTGGGTGGGGTTAACTACCTTTTAGTTCTCAGGGTCACCCTGGTCAGCCCCACAGGGTAGGTTTTCCTCTCTATTCTGGGGCATGTGTTTCTGTCTACCCTTTGTCCATTCACCTGTATTTTCCTATTTTAAACTCTCCCTACTGTCTGTGCTGCCTGTAGCTCTTGATATTGGATGTGTGTTGCTAAATGGTCTTAGCTTTATTTAGGCCCCATGGCGTAGGTTTATTTAACGTATTGGACCGGCTGGCGACATACATTCAATATTCCGTTTATTTTTTTTTTCACAAGCAGTGCAGGCACGTCCTGAGAAAGCCTTGTTGCTGTCGGGACGTTAAGCAATGTACAATCAATCAATCAATCACTTCTGGTGACATGGTCATTTCAGCAAAGGACAATATATATGCGAATACGGCAGAATAGCGATACATGTTTAACATGCACCATAACTCGAAAAATTTCCTCAACGAATTTGCACTGATCTAAAAAATGACCAAAATGAAGGGGAAAAAGTTGGATTTCCGCCAAAAGTAGGAAAAGTCCCATGCCTGTAAACAAAGGAACTTGCTGCATTATTTGTAGTACTACCTTTTTGTGAAGTCCAGGACACATGGCCTCGGTCTTACAGAATTGGTGGTCCCATTTGAATGAAATGTGCAGCTCGGTGAGTTTAGAGCCTACGGCCTTGAACATAAGGTCGAGAATCGCGGACCAGCACAGGGCTGAATGAGTGACGAAAAGAAGCTTTTTCCGTGGTTGGTTAGTTCGGGTTTAACGTCCACAGCACCGAAGTGATAGTGGACGGCCCTGACGGGCGGGGTGTGGGGGACAGGGAAATCTATTACCTATGGAGTACGACCTTAGCTTGAGTTGATCAGTGTTCAGGTCGTACTCCATAGGCAATAGATTTCCCTGTCCCTCATAACCCGCCCGTCAGGGCCGTCCATGATCACCTCGGTGCTGTGGACGTTAAACCGGAACTAACTAACTAACCTGAGCACTGATCAACTCAGTCAGGCGCACTCCAACTGTGCCACTTTGATTTACCAGGACCTATCAACGGACACGCTATTGAACAAGCCCGTCTTTTCCCCCTGGATACTTTTTCCGTATTCGTTACACTGTTCCTCATTTCTCAAGTCATTGACACATTGCCGAGGACTTGTGCCCACGGCCCCAGGTTGTCCCCAGTGTGTGTGTTCTGTCCATCATTGACACTTTGGATCTCACTGCCAGACGAGCACATGCTTAACCCCTTCACGGCCAGGTTGCGCAGATTGTTTCAGCAATTTTCGTTAATTCAACGCAAGAGCCACACTGCCGTCCGTCCCAGGAAAATGGATTCAAAGTGGTGTCAGCAAGAGGCATTGACCCTCATGAACCCCCCGCAACTGCGGGGGGCTCATGAGGATCTATGTCTCTTGCAGTCGGATCATGTTCACTTTTATTTCTCAGCAGTCGGCGGATGAATCATTGATGGCTTTAAATAAAACGTGTTGCACGTCAGTTGAAGCAATGCATAAAACATGACAATGTAACCTAATTCCAACTTCTCCTAACACTTAGGGGCAGGTTGTCGTCAATATGTGCTCAGCCGTGAGATGGCCTTTCTTGCCTGCTCCATCGTAAAACCCCAGTCATTAACTGTATTCGTGCCGGTCGGTGAATTTGGACCTTACGGCCTGCAGCTTTAAGGGCCAAAATCGCAGTCCAATACTCGATTAAAATTAATTGATGAAAAAAGACACCTCAAAAATTGCGTTGAAATACATACAATGTAGGCCTACTTAATGAGAAGGAAACCCATTTTCATCCTCGCGCATTTTGTAGCACAGTGACTTGGAGGCGTACGGTTCAGAGTGACACAGTTTTTAATATTAACCCCTTCTCTGTCGAGAAAAAATGAATACTACCCAGCAGCAGAAGACATAGATCTTCAAGAGCCCCTGCAACTGCAGTGGCGCATGAGGATTTACGCTTCTTGCCTACTCCACTTTGTGTACGTGTACGGATTGGGTTCTTTGGCGTTGATAATAACAGCAATATCAGAAACATAATCTGCGACCGCTAGCAGGAAAGGGGTTACTTGATGGGGGGAGGGTGGGGGGTTAACACATTATGCTCTAGGGTTTTAAAAAACCCAACATTGAAAGTTGTCCTCGAAAGACTAAAATTCAGGAGATAGGTCGACCATGATAGTTCAAGAGTAGTGCCAGAATAGCTTGGCACCTGTAGGTGCCCAGCTATTCTGGCACCACTCTTGAACTGCCACGATTGAAATATATAATAAGAAGCAAGATGAGACTGTACGTGTAACCCTATTCCACGTTCACCTAGTTTCTAGCACACTGGTTGTTTTGCTGGGAGGAGGACGGAGGAGGATGCACTGTATCGCGATGACCTTTTCCTCAAGCTGTTTGACATTTTCTTTTTCAAATCATGGCGGAGCAGAAAAGACCTTCTATTACAAGATGTCCTCGCGGCAGTTTTTAAAAAAATATTGTTATTCAGTCACCAAGCAGGAAGTTGGTGAATGAATTGTGATCTCAACAATGATAGAATTTGTCCTGTTGCTCATCAAAGTAATTATTTCTTTCGAGACCATGCAACCACTAAATTATTCCTGTTGAATTATGAATGGATTGCTCTGTACGCAAGGTTACAGACACAGTCTAAAGAGTTCATTTAATGATTAAAAAAATTTTTTTTTTACCGTTACTGTTAGCTTCTCTTAACTCGTTCTGCCCGCGACACACCACAGCAAGATACGGCTCGACCATGATAGTTCAAGAGTGGTGGCAAAATAGCTTGGCGCCTATAGGCGCCAAGCTATTCTGCCACCACCCTTGAACTATCATGGTCGATCTGTCTCCTGAATTGTAATGCAGTCCTCCACCTCCCAAATGTGGTTATTTCGTACTTCTGGCACAATGAGTTAACTCTTTCAATGTGAGCAGACCCGTTACATGGCAATGGAGAAAAACACGATTTTTATTGTATTACAATAAAAATCTTGCTTTTCTCAAAAGTCAGTGCGTCCATTTTTGACAAAAGCGTGATCTGCATTGTTATGCAATTGAAATCTCGCTTTTCTAATAGATGGACACGTTGGCTTTTGCCATTGACGTCTCTGAAGCCATGGCAAGTTTAAAACCAAATAACCCCGTCCATATAGGGAATGCAGAGTATAACAGTGGCATTAAGAGGCCCAGAATATGATGAGCCCAAGCATCTGCTGGGCCTGATGATGATCTGTGACGCTTGTAGTCTGGTTGCCTTTTCATTTTCCCCCGGCCGCCAGTGATTGGGGTTGATACATTGTGTGATTACAGAACATCCCTCATCAAAATGTGATTGACCGGTTCCTTGCGGGGGAAAAACCGCGAACACCGCCCAACTGCAAGAGGTAAAGAACCTCATGAGCCCCCGGCATTTGCGGGGGCTTATGAGGTTCTTTACCTCTTGCTGAGTGTACTCTTGTCCGTGTTCCATGGATTGATGGGGTTTTTCGGTGTTGAATTTGCCCTGCTTTCAGAGACAGGTTTTGCGTCCAGTGGCCGTGACAGGGAAGAGGTAAAAATGTGAGTAAAATCGATGGATCCAGAAATACACGAATACATGTAGAAATGGGGGCTGGGGCAGGTGAGTGAGGGTGAGTATTTCTTCCAGTGTTTAGTCGGAGATTGGGGCAAAGTTGCTTGGGGGGGGGGGGGGGGGGGGGGGGGAAGGAAATATGATCCTTTTAGGATCTCCTCACACAAGCTTATGTTGACGAACGAGTTTTCATGTGTATCAATACATTCAACTGGCAAAGAACACTTTCATGGCAAAGGAACGTATCAATACTGCATAGCGATACACTTCGTGAAGGTCTTGTTTTCTTGACCTTAGCCTGTATTTAGGTGTAGGGGATCCTGCTTTGGACAGTAATTAGGGTCTTCAAGACACTGGTTGTCGCCCTCGATTCGGAACCGCAATCCGTGGGACCGGAACACAAGTTGCACTGAAACTCCTGGTACTGTCGTCTTGAATTAGATTGTTGTGGAGTCAGTAAGACCCCATACGAACTAGACATTCCTGGCACGCTACAGCATGTTATTGATCGATCATGTCAATTCAAGGGTTGTGCCAGAATAGCATGGCGCCTCTAGGCGCCAGGCTGTTCTGGCACCACCCTTGAAAAATCATGGTAGATCTGTCTGGCAAATTGTGATGTAGTTTTCAGAGGACAGCTGCCCACTTCGCTGATTTCAATGGTATGCCATTGTGAATCACGTAGATCTGCAGGAGCCATCATATGCCATTGTGAATCGCGTAGATCTGCAGGAGCCATTGATTTTTGGCTGCAGGGGCTCGTGAGATCGACACGTGTTGCAGACCAAGATCACCTCCAGCTGTTTCTCAGTTTCAGGGCGTTACTGCAAGATGAACGTGTCAACGACCATTTCGTGCAGTCCATAGTCAGTCTAGTCTAGCTCCCCCACACTCCCCCTTTCCCGCATAGGGGCCTGGATAATGGTGCTTTGACTAAATGCAAATCTGCCGCGCTACCGCGTGCGAGCGGCTACCAACAGTATTCTGACGAGCTATTTACGCGGTGGCCGCGCGCTCGCGGTGGCGCAGCGGTTTGTATTTAGTCAAACCACCACTCGTCAGGCCCCTATGCTTTCCCGCTAGACCCTAATCCCCCCTCCCCCTCCCGCCTACGCACATAACGGACACACTCGTCTCCCTCCATTCTATCGCTGTTCAGCGGTAGTGACTCGAGGTAGGCAACCAGTGTGCACGAAGGACTTGCGCACCCAAGTACCTCTTTCTCGTGATGACTGCAGATTCAGCCCTAGAAAGTACGCCCTCTGCCCTCTGCAGCCAGGCGGCTCAATCCTGCTAGAACTACGTATCAGAAGTGCTGCGTGTTGGTAGAATGGGGCAGGGAAAAATAAAAGCTGAAAACGACCACAACTTTCAGAACCACATCTTTTGATATCTAGTGTTGTCAGCTCGCAAAAAGAAAGATAAGCAGAGCATGGTTTTCTTGTCTGTGTCCCCATTTATTAGGCGCGTATCCGGATGCAGTTCGTCTCGAATGAGTTAACCTGAACATTTAATAACTTTTATGTGTTGTAATTTCCCTCTATAAGCATTTTTTTTTCCTTGGGATTTTCTGTACCACCCCATCGTTCCTCAGCTTCTTGCTGTGTCTCTCACGAGAATTCTTATTTGACGTGTTTGGTGTGTTGGTTTCTTTCGTTTCATCTTGCGCCTTCAGGTCATAAGGTCCAAACTCACAGACAGTACCCCTTTCATGCGCCCCCACAACCTGGCAAACTCTCATGAGGAGAGTGCGTCTCTGAGATATTGGTTGTGTTGTTCTGTCATTTTAGACCTCACGGCATAAGCGATAAGGTGCAAAATCGCAGACCAGCAAGCACGTAGCGACATAGCTCTAGATAAGCCTCCGTATTCCTCATGAGTCCCTGCAGCCTGCAGTGCGTCATGAGGATCTGTGCCTCGTTGACGTGAGTGGTGCTTTGGTGCAGAAGCCCCCACCCGGGTCTTCCCTGGGGGACTTGGGTGGGGTCAACTACTTTTTAGTTCCCAGGGTCACCCTGGTCAGCCCAACATGGTGGGTTTCCCCTCTATTCTGGGCATGTGTGTCTGTCTACCCTTGGTCCATTCACCTGTATTTTCCTTTTTTAAACTCTCCCTACTGTCTGCGCTGCCTGTAGCTCTTGATATTGGATGTGTGTTGCTAAATGGTCTTAGCTTTATTTAGGCACCCCACCCGGGTCTGCCCTGGGGGACTTGGGTGGGGTTAGGTATTTTTTAGTTCCCAGGGTCACCCTGGTCAGCCCCACAGGGTGGTTTTTCTCTCTATTCTGGGGCATGTGTTTCTGTCTACCCTTTGTCCATTCACCTGTATTTTCTTTTTTAAAACTCTCCCTACTGTCTGCACTGCCTGTAGCTCTTGATATTGGATGTGTGTTGCTAAATGGTCTTAGCTTTATTTAGGCCCCATGTGTTAGGTTTATTTAACGTATTTGACCGGCTGGCGACATACATTCAATGTTCTGTTTTTTTTGTTTTTTTTTTTCACAAGCAGTGCAGGCACGTCCTGAGAAAGCCTTGTTGCTGTCGGGACGTTAAGCAATGTACAATCATAATCATTTATTTAGGCCCCCATGTCGTAGGTTTATTTAACGTATTGGACTGGCTAGCGAAACACCATCACAAGGACTGGCTGTCGGCACAGACGTTGAAGAAGATAGAAGTGAGGAAGCAGAAGAAAGCAGTTGTCAACAACAGTCGCACGAGAGCAGCCAAAGTAAGGGCACAGGGGGAATACTCGGAAGCCAACCGCGAGGTGAATAGGAGTATCAGGACAGACAAGAGGGCCTACACAGACAGCCTGGCAGCAGAGGCAGAAAAGGCAGCAGGCGGCGGCAACATGAAACAGCTCTACGACATTACCAGAAGATTGTCAGGCAAGTATGGCCATACAGAAAGACCAGTAAAAGACAAAGAAGGCAAGCCTATTGCAGACAGAGCAGACCAACTCGACAGATGGGCCGAGTATTTTGAAGAGTTACTGAACAGACCTAGCCCACCCGACCCCCCAGACATCCAGCCGGCAGAGACCGACCTACCCATCAGCTGTGACAGACCCAGCCGGGAAGAGATCAGAAGAGCAGTGGCATTTTTGAAGAACGGCAAAGCAGCAGGCCCAGATGGCATCCCAGTGGAGTCTCTGAAAGCAGACCTAGAGACAACAGTGGAGATGCTGTACCCACTGTTTGGAAAGATCTGGGAAGAGGAGGTGATGCCGGCTGACTGGAAGGAGGGGTACCTAATCAAGCTTCCCAAGAAAGGCGACCTCAGCAAGTGTTCCAACTACAGAGGAATCACCTTGCTGTCAGTACCAGGAAAGGTCTTCAACAGGATCATCCTAGAGAGAATGAAGAGCTCCGTTGACCCCCAGCTGAGAGACCAGCAAGCAGGATTCAGGAAGAACTGATCATGTACAGACCAGATCGCCACTCTCCGCATCATCGTGGAACAGTCTCTGGAGTGGAGCTCCCCGCTGTACGTCAACTTTGTGGATTATGAGAAAGCATTTGACAGTGTGGACCGAGAGACTCTGTGGAAACTCCTACGACACTACGGTGTACCCACAAAGCTCGTCCGCCTGATCAAGAGCAGCTACGATGGCATGACATGTCGCGTGATCCACGAAGGGCAGTTCACCAGGGAGCTCCAGGTCAGAACTGGTGTCAGGCAGGGGTGTCTGCTGTCTCCGTTCCTCTTCCTACTGGCCATAGACTGGGTCATGAAGATGACCACAGAACACAGACGAAGTGGAATACAGTGGACACTGTGGACACAGCTTGACGACCTCGATTTTGCAGACGACTTGGCATTACTGTCCCACACTCATCAACAAATGCAGGACAAGACCACGAGGCTTGCTGACATCTCGTCCCAAGTGGGCCTCACCATTCACAAACAGAAAACAAAGACAATGAGGCTGAACGCAACCAGGGAAGAACTAGTCTTGCTTGCTGGCACCATGTTGGAGGAGGTGGAGTCCTTCACCTATCTCGGGAGCATCATAGACAAAAAAGGCGGCACTGATGCAGATGTCAGAGCACGAATCGGTAAAGCCAGAGCAGCCTTTCTCCAGTTGAAAAAAGTGTGGAGTTCCAGAGAGCTGTCACAACACACCAAAGTCCGGATTTTCAACTCCAAAGTAAAAGCAGTTCTCCTATATGGAGCAGAGACTTGGAGATTGACAAAAACCACAGTCAACAGAGTACAGACCTTCATGAACAGTTGCCTTAGAAGAAGAATTTTGAAAATCCACTGGCCAGAGAAGATCAGCAACGTCAGACTCTGGGAGAGAACAGAGCAGATAACAGCAGAGAATGAAATTGGGCGAAGAAGATGGGGATGGATCGGTCACAGTCTGAGAAAGCCAGCTTCCAGTATCACTAGGCAGGCATTGTCATGGAACCCCAGGGAAAGAGGAAAAGAGGTAGGCCGAGAAACTCCTGGCGTCGAGACCTCCAAGCAGACATCAAGAGACTGGGAACCACCTGGAGTAGAATCGAAGGAGAAGCACAGGACAGGAGTTGCTGGAGGTCTCTCGTCGACGGCCTATACCCGGGTAGGGGTGACAGGCGTAAGTAAGAAGTAACTGGCTAGCGACATACATTCAATATTCTGTTTAGGTTTTTTTTGTTTTTCTTTTCACAAGCAGTGCAGGCACGTCCTGAGAAAGTCTTGTTGCTGTCGGGACGTTAAGCAATGTACAATCATAATCATTTATTTAGGCCCCCATGTCGTAGGTTTATTTAACGTATTGGACTGGCTAGCGACATACATTCAATATTCTGTTTAGTTTTTTTGTTTTTTTTTTTCACAAGCAGTGCAGGCACGTCCTGAGAGTCTTGTTGCTGTCGGGACGTTACCCAGAACTTACCCAGTAAGCACAGGTCCTCGGGCCAACGACGGCAGCAGTGGGCCCGCGCACTGATGTGCGCGGGCCCAATGCGTCCATCGTGAGCCCGAAGACGTTTTGCTACAGGGGTAATCTCCCCTGTGCGGTCTGGACCGTTCGCGGATTATTGATTGACTCAAGTGCTGGCGGTGTAGCTGCATTAGTACTCTGAGCACCGGACTAGTCCCTCTGCAAAATCTGCTTAGGGCTCAGCCTGTAGGCTACATCGGATGCTTGGGTTCATGATATGTACAGCATAACCTGTTTTCAACGACCACCCTTGCCAGAGACCACCTGTCATTCAAGACCATCATTTAGGTGGCTGTAGCTGTGACTGTGGCTGTAGCCACCTAAATGGTGGTCTTTAAAGCCAGGTGATACCTTTTGCCCTTCAAGAAAAAAAAAGTTGGCACTCTTAGTACATTGAAACCTCAGCTGTAAACTATGTAATGTAGTATTTAAGCAAAATCAGTGGAAGCGTTAGAGTAGAATTCCGTGTTAAAGTCGGGTTGACACATTAAAAACACTCATTAACACAGTGGGCCCAGAAAAGGCGTTTTCACGATGTGTATTATGCAAGTATTGATCCCTTCTGTGTACCGTCAAAGAATACTAATGAACAGAAAATATCAACAGTATAAATTGGTACAGAGTAGGTACCAAGGTAGGTGAAAGCATTGACAAGGGAAAGAACCGTGCATTATGGACCTTGGGTCAGTTGCATAAATTACGAGTGAGCCAGCTGGGGTGGGTTGCATATGCTTGCTTAGCGCGCAAATTTCTTGCTTAGCTTTAAGTTCGCAAGCTTAGCTGAAAATGTGCGTTGCATGAGCGTGCTTATCTGCTGGAGCGAGCTTAGTGGCGTGCTTAATTCTAAGGACGGTCCCCCCCCCCCCCCCCCCCCCCCCCCCCCCCCCCGTGCGTAGCGGTGTGCTTAGCTGAGGAAGAGTTCTTAGCTGCCGTGTTAAGGCGAGAACTTGAAATCTGAGAAATGTGAATTCACTCTCTTAACCTTGTAGAAGAAACAGCCTTCCATCTAGGATAGAGAAGGAAGAATACGAAAAGTACGTGAGAACGCACGGACCCCCACCCAGCCTCGTCTGACGGACATCTGGGAATTATCGGTGAGAAGTCTGCATAACTGATTGCAACTGACCCTGCACACCGATGTGTGTAACCCAACACCCGCCGTTCACGGTCAGAGAGACATAGATCCTCATACTGTGGGAGCCTACACGGTACAGCTTAACTAATGTACATCTACATTAGAATGACAAGCAGGGTTGCCTGCACGAAAAATTTGCTATTTGCTCTCTTCGACTTCTTGTTTTCCATCGCTGCCATTTCACCCGCGTTTTGTCTACTTCGTTTCCGTTAGGTCAGAAGAAGCGAAAACCGTGCGTTTTTATTGGCCGATTTCTACAATCTATGATGACGTAGGGGAGAACCCCATCATAAGCTATAAATAACCTATTCCCGCTCGCTAAGAACTCGTTCGGAGCTACGCACGTCGCTAAGTCGCTCCATGCAACAGAAAACACTCGCGCACTAAGCAAGAGCTTTATTAAGCACGAAAGGCCTTAAGTCAGCGAGCTTAACACACTATATTTAAGCACGCTACATGCAACCCACTCGCCTGCGCCGGCGCAGGACTAAGCTCAGTCATGCAACTGTCCCCTTACCAGTGCTTTTATTGTAATACTTGGTAGTTATCCTGAGCGCTAGCAGTCATGAATACGTCATAAATTGGTACAAGTATGTCACGAAAACTCGGTTTGTCGAAACAAGTTTGCAAGTGCATGAAAATGGTCAGGCTCAAGACTACAGAGCCAGTTAAGGAGGCATATAACATTTTGTGAGCAACCGCCATTTTGCCAAGAAAAAAAGTGGCTTCAAAAACAGGTGCTCTCTCAAGAGAAGTCTGGAAAGGCAAACAGTGTCACCTGTCCTTAAAGACCGTCATTTGGATGGCTGTGAGGTTCTGCTGTAGATGGAGGGAGGCACCATGGGAGTATGGAGGCGGCACCAGAATTACTTGTTTATGAGGACTTCTTGGGAGGTGCCAAGACCGCGAATATAGGCACTGCCCTTCCTGTTGTGATCGATCCCGCTCTGGTTGTCTCCCGTGATTCACTACCGATGGTAGCGAATCGAGGGAGACAACCAGAGTGGATCGATCCGGCCGCTTAAGAGTGCTGAGCGGACGATTCTCATCAGTATTGATCTACCGGCATCGTTCGAGAAATGCCTTCTTCACGATGTGCAGGGTATCAAATGACAACGTATCGCCTGTACAAGTTACACTATCGTCGAACAGAAATGGTTGATATACCACAGGCCCTAGCGAATTTGTTGTTGTTGTTGTTTTGTGGCGATGTCTATCAAGTACAGAGGGTTTTTTTTTTTTTGGGGGGGGGGTGGGGGGGGGGGGGGCAAAAATAAGTTTTGTATTACAGTTGTTCAACAGTGTTCATTGTAACCATTTCGACCTCTATCTTCTGTTTTCCGTTCACATAAAACCCTCGCGGCAACAGTTTTACTACATACAAGAACTAACTACTGTACAATGACAACAAATCACATCGTGAAGACGAATGTCTCTTGTTGAGCCTGTGGTTCATAATGTAAATCGATGATCAGGAAAAACACACGTCTCGGCTATAGCCTGTTAACCCATATCATACCGAGGCTAAAAGCTTCGGAATATGTACACTGCCATACGCAAGCTACATTACAGTACTTACCGATAAGGATGGTTTTAGTTCAAGGATGGTGCCAGAGTAGCTTGGCGCTTAGAGGCGCCAAGCTATTCTGGCACTACCCTTGAACTATTTTAGTCAAACTTATTTCACACACTGGTGTATTCCGATTGATAAGGGTTAATGTTATGCGACCCGTTTTGTCTTTCATCTCATCGCATCTCATCTCTACAAAACTTGCACCTTTGCGCATAATGCCGCGCATCTGTAGGCCTGCCCAGCAAGGATCAGTCTCACTGAGATGTTTTTATCTCAGGTGGGGGCAGTTATTTATCGAGCTGTCAACCTGTAACTGATACTGATTGCATCATGCGCCGTTATTGACGCCGCAGACAGGCACGGCTAGCGTCAGTTGTACTGGGTTGAGTCACATTGCATACCGGTAGTGTCATGTCGACAATAACTTACCGCACGCTGACCAATAATCATAACGCCCAATTCATTCCGTGTGCAAGAGGCATAGATCCTCATGAGCCCCTGCATTCGCAGGGGCTCATGAGGATCTATGCCTCTTGCCCAAGGTTAGGCTGCAACTGTTTCCCGCAGACTGGTAGGGCTGTAACGATGTCATAGACTGAGTCATATTGCATACCAGTGGTGTTGTATAATCACTTAAGAACGGCTGTGCTGACTATACATCTCAGCTGCACAGTCCGTCGTCCAGCCGCAGGGAAGAGTCACGGGTTCTCATGAGGCCCTGCAGTCGCAGGGGCTCATGAGAATCTATGTCTCGGTCTTGCAGACAAAAATCAGATGGGCTCGCAGTCCAGGGAGAAACGACGGGTTTGTTCAGTAGCATGTCCGTCGTTGAAAAGCCCTGATAAAGTGGCACAGTGGCAGTGCGCCTGGATTGATCAGTGTTCAGGTCGTACTCCGAAGGGAATAGCTGTCCCTGTTTCCCGCCACTTCCCCTTTTGGTCGTCGGATCCGTTATCACTTCGGTGCTGTGGACGTTAACACATTCAGTCCTGACGCACTAGAGCTAATCTGTAGGCTGGCACAGCCCGTGAATTATCATGGTCGATCCATCTCCTGCAATCGGTGCATAGTCATTAGATGACGCCTCCAAAATTTGGGAACTACGGCCGTCGGGCGGAATGAATTAAACCTTGATGTAATCAGTCAATCAGAGCTGTCCCTGGTGTCAATGGTGTTTTCGGCTGTAAAGCGTTTGGTTGTAAGGTGTGTGTGTGTGTGTGTGTGTGTGTGTGTGTGTGTGTGTGTGTGTGTGTGTGTGTGTGTGTGTGTGTGTGAGAGAGAGAGAGAGAGTGTGAGTGAGTGAATGAGAGCTGATGATAATGCTGATGGAGTATCAGGATGAAGCTATAAATTTACTAGAGAGGGGGAGAAAAGCGGAGGGGAGAGGGTGTATAGGGGGTTGGGGGAGGATTGCTCGATGTAATCATTATTGTGCATTATTAAACGAGGCAACATGGAGGTAAAAGAAACAAGTAATTCAGTATTACGTGAATTTGTAAGCCAGTAATAATGAATGCACTTGATTGTGTAGTGCCGCAGGTGCCGCTGTGGATACATGTGTACAAAATGCCAGGGGATCCAAACATGTCTGTTGTTATAAGTCCAAAGTATGTTATAAGTGCTTTCGGGCGACTATTCAAGCGGGTGTGGCACAATCAACAGCTGAAAAAAGGCACCAAGATCAGCGTGTACAGAGCTGTCGTCCTCACCACCCTGCTGTACGGTTCCGAGTCCTGGGCCCTCTACCGCAGCCAACTACGACTCCTCGAACGCTTTCACCAGCGCTGCCTGCGTACCATCCTGGGCATTCACTGGAGTGACTATGTCACCAACGTCGAGGTCCTTGAACAGGCGGAAACTGTGAGCATCGAGGCTTTGCTGCTGCGGACACAGCTTCGCTGGGCGGGGCACGTCTCCAGGATGGAGGATCATCGCCTACCCAAGATCACTCTGTTCGGCGAGCTCGCCACTGGACACCGAGACAGAGGGGCACCAAAGAAGAGATACAAAGACGGTCTCAAGAAGTCACTTAGTGCCTGCCAAATCGACCACCACCAGTGGTCTTCGCTTGCCGCGGACCGTGACACCTGGCGCTCCACCATTCACAAGGCAGCCGTCTCCTTTGAGGACTCTCGCAGAGCTAACCTTAAGGACAAGCGGCTCAGAAGAAAAAACAGAGCTGTCGTAACTCAGAACCCTGACCAGACCTTCCCCTGCAGCCACTGCGGTCGAACCTGCCTGTCCCGGATTGGCCTCCGCAGCCACGAAAATGCCTGCAGACGACGTGGGCAAGCCCTATAGAATCTTCGTTCGCGAAGTCAAGCCAAGAGAATGCACACAGAAAAAAATATTGTGGTCGTGACTTCTAAAAATAAACCCCCAAACATTGTTGTATATAAACCCCCAAACATTGTTGTATATCCCACTTTTGTTACGTATACATGACCGACCCACGCTGGTCGGTTCGTCGATTCGACACCGCGCAGCGATGGCATCAGTTATGTCCTTTGAGCTTTCTGCATCACAGTTCTGGGGATAAATCCATCATGTTAGTTCAAGTGTGGTGTCAGAATAGCTTGACGCCTACAGGCGCCAAGGTGTTCTGGCACCACCCTTGAACTGTCATGGTGGATCCATCTCCGGCTGTAGTGCGTCGGGGCTGATTTTTTGCTTTCTTTTTATAAACCGCAGGTCAATGCTTGTACACGTGTACACGCTGTACGGCACCGTACTCTCCATAACCATATTGATTTTTGTTCTTCTTTCAGGACTGGTGAAGCTGGGGATTCACTGTGTGTCAGGAAAGAGAGTCGCCATCAAAATCGTCAACAGGGAAAAGCTCAGCGAGTCGGTGCTCATGAAGGTAAGAACCCATTCATTTCGCAAGAGCTTTAAGACTCATCCTTTCAGCAGCCAGCTGTTTTTCCATTCGAAGGCAGCTGAACACAAATTGCTTTCAACTTCACCCCACCCCACCCCACTACTCACCCATCACCCTCTTCCTTTTCTTTTTGCTGCGTTAGTTCATTTCGTTATGCCGTGTCGCAGTCTTTGCTTTGCCCGACTTACGCCATGACTTGTTAGCCAACATGGAAGTCGCGTGCAATACCAGACATGATGACTCGCTGCATTAGGGAGCGACTGCAAAGACTGCGCGCCTTACATGGGAAATGGTTCATCCGCGATAGTTCAAGGATAGTGCCAGATTAGCTTGGCGCCAGAAGCGCCAAGCTAATCTGGCACTATCCTTAAACTATCTGCATCTGCTGTAGGCCTCTAATGGCATCTTGCAGATTCTGGAACGGAGACCATAGACCGTGAACTATATTTTGATGTTTCTACTTTAGTGTTCATAGTTGATTCATTCCATCCATTCCAAGTCAAGCGTTAGAGTGGCATTAATAGTGTTAAAGTCGGGTTGACACTTTAATAACACTCATTAACACAGTGGACACACTTTACGTTTTGGTTGTACTGCTTAAAGGCACACTACCGTCGTAACTGTTAAGAGATACGCTTCTGTAACAGATGGTTACGAAACGCTACACACAGGTCTAGTTATCATGTTATGGTTCATTTAGACACAGGAGAATCCAGTTCAGCACACGTCGTCTTTGTATCAAGTAACCTGACAATGACTCAGCTCCGTTCTAGAAATACAACGCTGTCGGTGCGAGAAACAGCAAAAAATATATTGACACGCTAACGGATGTGCATAATAAATAAATGCAATTACGCGTTTGCGTTTGCTGCGTGTCCCAACTGCTGTTAAAAGTTCATTAGGTGTGTCGACAAGGCATAGCAAACACAAGTCGTGTTTAACCCGTTTGGCCCCAAAGCCACATTTCCTAAATTTTGAAGGTGTCACTTCACGATTATGTACCAGTTGCAGGAGATGGATGGACCATGATCATTCAAGGATAGTGCCACATTAGCTTGGCGTCTTTATGGACCATGCTAATTCAAGGATAGTGCCAGAGTAGCTTGGCGCCTTCATGGACCATGATAATTCAAGGATAGTGCCAGATTAGCTTGGCGCCTTCATGGACCATGATAATTCAAGGATAGTGCCAGATTAGCTTGGCGCCTGAAGGCGCCAAGCTAATCTGGCACTATCCTTGAATTATCATGGTCCATCCCTCTCCTGCTGTAGGGAGTTGGGGCTAAATGTGTTTTCAGATTTATGCGTAATGGTACTTTGAGTGTTAAAGTGGGGTTAACACTTTATCATCACTCATTTAACTTTACGTGTGTTGGTACTGCTTAAGGTGCTTTTGGCAGACCTGCCAAAAGCAAGTTACGCAGCACCAACACACAAACACAGTGTCAGAAACTCTGCAGTGTTAAGGGGTAAGTGCTCCATCCCCTTACAATTCGATATTTATTGATTGTTCCTTCGCCTGCCAGGGACGCGAGCACCTTAAATTGAATATACATGTCGTCTGCTGGCAGAAACGTTTGACGCCCAGTGCATTATACCGATTTGGGGATTCAGAGCCTGAAAGGTTCTTTTGGGGAATGAAAAAAGTATTTGTGTGGTGCTAGTGTGTTAAGGTTTAAGTTCTTGTGCAAGCAGCCTCCAGTACTGTTTAGAGTACCAATGGTTGCGTGAGGAAGGGGTTAATTTCAAACACATTATTTACAATAGATCACATGCTATTAACTCATTACAACCAGAGACTGATTTTTTTTGGTGTGTAAAATTTGCTTAATTGTCCTATGAAGGCTACATTACAGATTATAATAATAATAATAATAATAATAAATAATTATGGTATTTATAATGTGCTTATCTTATAATAATTATAACTCTAAGCGCGCACTCACAACTCGCGCACGCATGCGCGCGCTTTAGACAATGACTGACGTACCACAAATAGTGAAATACATTACGACAGTCAGCTTGGGGTGGGGAGTGTGGTGATATAGTGCTAGAACTGTTGAAAGAGGTGAGTTTTGAGGGCGGACTGGAAGGAGGAGAGAGAGTGTTTCTGACGGAGAGAGAGTGGGAGAGTGTTGCAGGTGGATGGACCGTATACTGAGAAGGAGCCGGGGCTGAAAGTGCTGAGTTTGGTGCGGGGGATGTGGAGGCGGAGAGGGTCGGATTAGGGGACAGATGAACAGTTTTAGTTCAAGGGTGGTGCCAGAATAGCTTGGCGCCTGAGGCGCCAAGCTATTCTGGCACAACCCTTGGCCTGTCATAGTCGAATTTATTTCGAGCAATAGTGTATCAGGATGAAAAGGGTTAATATGCAAGTCTCCCGTATGCAGTCTTAAAACTGTTTCAATAAATATTTTGCAGAAATGTTGGAATTGGATGTGTACAGGCTCGACCATAACCCCAATTTCATTTGCTTTGGTTACATCACACGTCTGTTTGGACGTTGACCAGGAGGTTCTCCAATTTGGGGTCGTTTGTGCAATTGACAAAAGATGTAGACAATCAGATAACTTACATAACAGACCCCGAGTCAGATGATGCTTCTATTCAAATGAGATGCTTAGCATCACATTTGAATATTGGTGTACTAGTCGTGAACTCCCCGAGTGGTTCTATCTGGAGAGTACACTGACCCGCAAACCGTACTGGATATTCTCCGTACAGTATGTTTAACCCCTTCACCGCAGATTGTGCTGTTGAAAGCATTGCAAATTCGAAGACACCCAGAAACGACATTATCAGGAAAAAACCTAATATTATCAGCAAGAGGTATAGATCCTCGTGAGCCCCCGCTACAGCGGGGGCTCACGAGGATCTATATCTCTTGCAGTAGGATGGTGTTTCATGTTTGTCAGGAGAGAAGGGGTTGATAGTTGCGGGCATAATGCATGTTCTGGTATTGTGAAGTAACCTGACAATGCTAGTGCAAGTGCAGTGTCTGTGAAGTAAGGTCACTGGGGAGCAATTAACCTGATTAGTGCTCAGGGTTCGGGGAACGCCGTCCGTCACCACTGCAAGCCTGATTAGTGAGTTCGCTAGACTGCAGTTGCTCTGGTTCTATGACGGCCGAAGACAATTAGCACAAATTACTCCCAAGTCGAATGTTTTCATTGATGCTGAATCCAGAGTACAGCACAACTGTAGCATAAATTAGCCTTCGTCGAATGTCATCATTGATGCTGAATCCTGACCGAAACGTGACTGTGAATTATGCAAAGAAATGCACAGCAAAACGAAACGTGCTTAGAAAGGACAATTGCAGCACAACTGTGGTGTACTTGACCTTTGTGAGCGTGTTTACTTCTTTGTGGATTATTTCTATTTATAGATGCTGGCGCATCGGCCATTTTTAAAATGGAACGCCGAGTACATAGCATAAATGAGTCTGCACTTGTTGAGTCTGTCAGCTGGCCACTACTTTTGAGCCTTCACAGCCAACCGGCCTCTCTAATGACGTGGTTGCAGTAGTTAGCAAGGTAGTGACCAGTGAGTGAGATTCTCTCGGCTTTGACTTCAAACTAAAATTCCGGTGCTTAGAAGGATTGATACACTCGCTTAGTTAATCTTCACAATTTTACACGATGATGTATCGTCAAACCTGCGTAATCCGACCACCCAAGGGACTAGCAGAAAGTACTCGCTTTAGGAAGGAAGTCTCCTTACACAGGGACATTTAAGAAAAAAAAAACCTTGGTGCCAGAAATGGCTGGTTTGTTCAGACAGGTTCTTTCCTTGAGAGTTTGAACTGTAATCACTAATTTTTTGATAGATTGGAACTTGGAAATGATTAATTCATTTACACCTGACACACTACAGCGGGAGATTTGATGGACCATGACAGCTCAAGGGGTGCACCAGGTCAGTAGACCATGGCAGTTCAAGGGTACTACCAGAGGCGCCAAGCTCATCTGGTAGGATCCTTGAACTGTCATGGTCCAACCATCACCCACAGTGCGCTATTCATCACAAAACGCCTAGCACATTTGAAAACTCGGCTTGAAAGAGGTAACCTGATTCACAAGCTTTAAAGAAAAAGTGAGGGCTTCGGCATTCTAGAGAGCACCATTCACCATCAGGCCCTTTCCCCACCCGTTCGCCAGCGGTGCCGCGTCAGTCTCTTACACATGCAATATTTTTAACCCTTTAACTTCTAGAACAAAATCACTTTCATTCTATAGAATGAAAGTCATTTAATTCTAGGAGTTGAAGAGTTAAGAGCATTGAAATATGCATGCATGTAGAGACTGTGTATCGTCTCGATATCTCGCGGACCATTATGATGCGTTCTGCTCCAGGCATAAAGGGAGGTGGAAAAAAATGAAAAGAAAAGGGGAGACTGCCAGTGCTGATATTTTAAGGAAGATCACAAAGTAAAGTAGGTAAAAGCAAACTTGATCTATCATCACTGGTCGATTTCTGCACACTTCTCTCCCCTGACAGTGCTTTTACGTACTTTACTTTGTGATCATCCAGGCAATACAGGGTTAATATAGTTCAGGTCTCACTCTAATGCTGCACAAAAGTGCGGGCTTAACTTGTGACGTCTGCTCTTTTTTTTTTTTTTTGGTGCTCTTCTTCTCCTTTGCACGGTGCAGAATATCATACAACCACCTCGCACCCAGAGCAGTAAAAAACCTCAGTAGCGTGTGTTTATACTAACACGAATTGTGAAAAAGAGGGATAGAAAAATCTTGGTCGAGGCAAGACAATATATTGAAAACCTGTCGTGTCGGCGAATTTTAATAATCAAAGCCCGCCCTGGAGCAGATCGCTTTAACCCGTTTAGCCCCAACGCCCTACAGCAGGAGATGGAGTGACCATGATAATTCAAGGGTAGTGCCAGATTAGCTTGGCGCCTGAAGGCACTACCCTTGAATTATCATGGTCAGTCCCTCCCTTGCGCACTGGGTCATAGTCAGGTAACACCGCCGAAATTGGGGAAATGCGACACTGGGGTTAAATGGGTTAAGCGTTCTATACCAGCACCATTCACCAGCTGGTGCTTTTCCCAGGCCATTTCCATTCGCAAACATTGTCGCATTCAGTCTCTTTCGTACTCAGCAGGCATAGAGTTCGAAGAGCATTATAAAGATCTACGCTCTGTATATATCTGTCAATATTTTTGTAGGGACTGAATTGTCACTATTTCACAGCTCGAGAGGTCGGCGATGTGTAGCCTTTTAAATTATTTATTTATTTATTTATTTATTTGTTTGGTTGTTTGCGTCTTTATCCACGATTTAAAATGTGGGCTGCCTTCCCTGGGGAAGACATGCCGCCGCGGCGCGGCGCGGCACGGCACATTCGTTTGGTTTGAATAGTTTATTAATACAACAAAACACATTACAAAGTAGATACGCTGGAAGCGTTCGTTCGTTTCTTTCATTAAGCACTTAGGGGGTGCGCTGGCGCGTGCGCTTGTAAGAGGCAAATTTATTCGACGCTGTGTGTCGAAGAGTTAAATTAAGCTGTAAATGATTCTGCTTCCTTGAATATATATATATATTACAAAAAAAAACTAACTAAAATATGGCTGCTCAGTGCTTGTTAGGACCTGAACATCACTATTTCTCAGCCGGCCGCGGAAGTGGTTGAAGTTAATCCGTTGACCTGTAATACCCCTTACTCAACTTCTCCTGGCCATTTTTATTCTGAGCACCAGAATTTTGTCAAGGTCTGCTAATATCGATTTTTCCTTCCATGCTGATGGTTTAAGCCTGAGGGGTGAAGGTGCGGGAGAGGGGGGAAAACGCGCTTGTGCCAAGAAGTCCTATTCTGGCTGATGCATGAGTTTTCTCTGGAACGCTTTGGCTTAAGTTAGGATAACTCCCTCTGGCTGAGGAGGTCATCAGCTAAATGGTACCCGACAAGAGGTATAGATTCTCATGAGCCCCTGGTGTCGCAGGGTCTATGAGAATCTATGCCTCTTGCAGAATCGGACGGAAGGACTGTAGAACTGGAAGGATATTTGCTCAAGTAATCTAGGGACCACATTCAGTTCCGTTTTTTAGTCTGGGCTCCACAAACAAGAAGTTAAGTTCTCCTTTTAGAAACACACGAGGGTCTGCTGCCCATGTTCTTTTAGCAGGGTGCATACTTTGAGAAAATGACTGTTCCTGGCAGCAATGCGCCTTTCGTATGATGGCCGGTCTTTTGGAATGTTTATGAATCTTCTGCCCCAAAAAGAGCTAGCATAACGCATTTTAGCAAGACACGTATAGCTGTCCATGTTGTTTTTTTTGTTTTTTTTCCCTCGAAAAATGTGTGTTATGGACTATGCTATCCTTTGAAAGTCTTCTAGAGCGTTAAAAGGGATCTGCATGGCATGACGGGTTTTGATGTCAAGAATTCGCTGGTACGAAGCGTTTTCAATGTTGTCTTCAACTAAGACCTACCGTTCCTCTCACAATCCGGCCATGCACGTGCGTAAACACAGGCAACACAGATTATTTATTGCCCCTTGTGTGCAACGGGGGAACTCTGCGACTTGCGGACGAGAAGAGCAGAAAAGTCAGTTTACGATATTTAGACTGCTTAAGTTCAAGAGTAGTGATTTCACTGCATACGTAGTGCCAGATTAGCTGGGCGCCTGGCCAGGCGCCACGCTAATCTGGCACTGCCCTTGAACTATGATGATCGATCCGGCCGTCTCCCGCTGTTGTGTCTAGAAAGGAGAAAAGCGTTACTCATCACAGCATTGTGCATTGTGCATTGCTAGGTGAAGAGATGGGGAATTCGGTCAGGGCTGTGCCCAGAAGGCAATATTGCTCGGGCCGACATCGGCCGCAACTGGCCCGCTCACGAGTACTTTTTCTCACGGTTTAACGGTAATATTTCTGCATGGTAATTATGTGTTACTACGGAGATTAAGATTATGACACTGCGTTACGCTGGGATGGCCGTTCGCACCGAGTTACCCCCAGACACTGATCGTGCAGAAACAGCTATTAGAGGTGGAAAGCTGTTTGGGCCTTCTCCATTCGAGGAACGCAGGTGTACGTGCCAGTTTTCCTGCCAGTGACGATTATGGAATCTCTGGAATCACTGTAGTGTTAGGGTTTGTGCCATTTGCACAGTGGGAAAATTAACTTTTAAACGTTAACCCTCCTAACCCCACGATCGCATTTCCAAACGTTTGGAGGCGTTGTCTAACGACTATGTACCAGTTGTAGCAGATGGACTCATCATGATAATTCAAGGGTAGTGTCAGATGAGCTTGGCGCCTACAGGCGCCAAGCTCATCTGGCTCTACCCTTAAATTATCATGATCAGTCCATCTCCTGCTACAGGGTCCCGGGGTTAAATGGGTTAATCGTGGAAACAGATTTGCAAGAGCCAGAATGTCCATTTTGGGGAAAAGCGAGATTGTTAATGTATGCGCTGAAAACTCCGCTTTCCACGAAATGGACGAACTGGCATTGGTCGATAATGCACAATTCTCTCCCCTGACATTGCTGTTTCCCCCTTACTTGGTAGTTTTTTCTCAATTACAAGCGCTGGCAGTCAACCCTTTGGTCTCGTTTAGTACTGGCTGTCGCCATTGTAGGGCAGATCCGTACAACTTGCATCCGTAATGAGCAAAATCACAGACTAGCTTTCGCCGTACTCGTCAACCCTGCATTTTGAGTCCGGGCGTGCAGGAAGGAGGTGTTTGACTGTTGTCCCATAACGTCCTGAGGCTGATTAAAAAAAAAAAAGAAGCTTATTGTCACGTGAAGGCTATATTACAGATTATGAGGTAGATCAACCATTTTAGTTCAAGCTATTCTTGCAACACCCTTGAACTATCATAGTCAAGTTCAAGCAGTAGTGTATTAGGATGAAAAGGGTTAATGTGAAAGTCCCTTGCTGGGGTGTTTGGACCTGCCCCCCCTTCCCGCGTTGTTTTAATAATAATAATAATAATAATAATAATGAGTACTAGTATAGCGCCTAACCTCGGATTAGAGCTCAAGGTGCATAACAAAAACTAATTGTACAAAAATAACTAATTACAAAAACGCAATTTACAAAAAGTATTTTTAGAAGAATGGCGAGAGTCTTAACACGCTCGTGCCTACTTCCCCCCCCCCCTCCCCCCGCTTCTCGATTATTCGACCCCTGGAAGCAAGGTCTTGCGTCCGGGAGGCCTTTTGTATCAGGTCAAGGTCACAAACAAAAAGTTGGACCCCCCCCTCCTCCCCCTCAAGGTAACTGATCCGCCCCTGAACCTTTGTATAACGGACCTTGTTATAAGCCGAGCGGAGTCGACAGTACTTGCTTCTTCTGTCTTGGACTGCAAGGCGTGAGGGATAGGTCCTAGCGCTGTCTGTTGCAACAAAAGGGTTTTCGACAGTGACGGCTCGTGGCTGCTAATAACGGCCATGAGCAGCCTCATTGTCCAGCACTCTTTCTTTTTCAAGAAACACAGATCCTCAAATGCCCGTGCTCCCTGCAACCTGCTGGAGCCTCATGAGGATCTGTGCCTCTTGCAGAAGGAAAGGTTTTTCACTAGAGTCGCTCGCTTCACTGAGCACTGAGCATCGCCAGACGGGTACAGCTGGCCAATAAGTCAGGTTTACAGCCAGTGCAGAAGATGAGAAGCCGGTACACACGCCAGTCCAGGTGCAGATTCATTGCAGGTAACGGCAAGGGTTACCTGTATCCCACGCTGGGTCCAACGCTAACATTAACTGTGGAAGTCAACTACGGGAGGCTTTCTCCTGTCAGAATCAGGTCAAGGAAACGACACGATACGTAGGTCGCTCATCCTACGTTAGTCAGAACTGTCAACGGTGGCAAGGCGAACGCTGCTAAGCTGCAAGAGACATAAACCCTCATGAGCCCCCGCAGTTGCGGGGGCTCATGAGGATTTATGTCTCTTGTAAGGCCTGTGTTGCTTATACCCATGTTTGGTCCCATTTGTGTTCTCCACGTGAGTGTGCTGTGGTTTCATCGGACACGAAAAGTCGTCGGCCCGCATAGGCGTCACAAAAAGCGGCTGATCCATCCTTGATTGGTAGAGGCGGCTTATTTTAGGATAAGCACTGTATAAAAAGCCATTATTGGTAGGAGTAGTAGTAGTATGTCTTAGAGCCTCTATGCTACTTGCTGGCGAAGATCGGCTCGACTGAATATAATAGTGTCAGATTGAGGGAGATCGTGTGTGAATTAAGCCGGTTAAGACTCGCATGCTGCACGCTTCATCGCGCCACTGATGACAAGCAATATCATGTGATTTACCTCCCCAGTCTCGCCTGATTCAGCTTACCCCCCTTGTGCATGCAGCCACCGGCAATACCGGTATCTGCATGCACAAGAGGGTTAATTTGTCACATTACCTAAAACTTTGTGAAAATCGCATGTGTTCGCTTGCAGCCTCGTAAGTGACATTTGTGCGCGATATCATTTATTAAGGTTTTTGCCTCCTTTATTGTTTTCCGGCACAGGTCGACGAAATGTCGAACCTGCTGCTCAACAGAAGATGCTCGTAACAGACTTTGCAAGAAAACCTCCGTGCACGAATTCTGACCACGGCACTAAATTGTTAGTTACGCGGTTGCACTCATATTCCCCCATGCGAACAACATGGATCTGTCGGTGATTTTGAAGGGGCGAGCGGCCAGTTGCATGAGCGAGCTTAGTCCTGCGCCAGTCACTAAGCAAGATGCTCCGCTGTAGCGAAGCACCTTGCTTAGTGGCTGGCGCAGGACTATGCTCAAATGGGTTGAGTTGCTCCCCATTGGGGACGGCTGCGATGGCGGCGATAAGTGGTTCCTAAGTGTTCCCATTGGGCCCGTCATAAATGCGACCTCGGACAGGCGGAATGGAATGCTTGAAGAGGTAAAAATGACAACGCAGGGAGGGGCTTTGGATGGATTTCCCGTCATCTGAAATTCCGAAGATGGCACCGAATGTTACCCCGCGTTAGCAACAGGAGTAAATGTGTCTGAAAGAATGGACCCAAAGTACTAGCTTGTAACTCTGTTATTTGTAACTATAATAACAGGGGCATTTATCATTGGCGGAGATGAATCGACCATGGCAGTTCACGGGAAGGGCCAGACTAGCTTGACTTAACCCATTTAGCCCCAAATTCCTACAGCAGTAGATGGAGTGACCATGATAATTCAAGAGTGGTGCCAGATTAGCTTGGCGCCTTCAGGCGCCAAGCTAATCTGGCACTACCCTTAAATTATCATGGTCAAGGCTATCTCCTGCAACTGGTACAGTCGCTAGGCAACACCTCCAAATTTGAGAAATGGGACCTTGGGGCTAAAAGGGTTTCGGCACCAAAGCTAGTCTGGTGCTTCTCACACGAACCATCATGGTCGATCCATTTCACAACCATGTTTTCACACACTCATTAAGGATGCGTCCCGACATTTTTTGAATGTCGTTACACTAAGCCAGTGAGTAAAGGTTCGCGGGCCCGCACGACGTACGCACTGGGCCCGAAGGCGTTTTGCTACTGGTGAAGCTTAAGATATTACAGCAGGCCAGCGGCCGGGCCACACTTTCTTGCTGTTACACGTATCCGAAGTGAGTTATAAGCTAGGTAATGTACATATCGTTGGTATTATGTTTTGGTGTTCTTGAACCTGTTAGTATTTTTGTCCCATTTTCTGATGTAATCTCGACTGAACTTCTAGCTCCAGAGGAAATGCGCAGAGAGCCGTTTTCGGTGAAGCACTTCTTGACATCATGTGCTGACCTAATCGATATAAGGCGGAAACACTATTCCGGCAGCAGACTCGTTGAAGGTTTTATATAATAATAATAATAATAATACCGTTATTATATAGGCGCTTTTTCTCAATTTTGGGGAAATCGACTCAAAGCGCCGCGCCTGAAACCCAACACACACACTCACGAAACAGACACGGATTTACGCCATTTAAGACAAACACAGTACAAGACAAACGTATTATTCGGACAAAATCCTAACCCTTAAAGCCCCAAGGTCCCATTTCCCAAATTTTGGAAGTGTTACTTAACGACTATGTACCAGTTGCAGGAGGTGGAGTGACCATGATAATTCAAGGGTAGTGCCAGATTAGCGTCTGGCACTACCCTTGAATTATCATAGTCACTCAATTTCCTGCTGTAGGGACTCGGGGCTAAAAGGGTTAAGCTTTCTAAAGGAAGCCAACGTGTTTTACAAAATTTGAGTCTGTGTAGTCTAATATTATAAGTCTGATTGTTCCTATAAACTTTCAGTCTGTAGACGTTTACAATTGACCTGTGCGACATTTTAGCCAAGAATACTTTAATGTGTAAATTGAATCATGTGTAAAACCTTTCTCTTAGTTCGTCTGACCAGATTTTTGCCCTTCCCGCCGTGAGATGTCTTTAGTCGCCTGCTCGGCGTTAAACCCCAATAACTAAGTAAATAACCACATAGCGAGGAAGCCTCAGATGACATGGTTATTCCGACCAAAATGTAAGCAGTCTTTGTTTGCATTTTCATTGCACGCAATTGTCAGGTACGAGTTTGCATGCGAACAACATCTAGATAAAAGTGTGTTCGTGACATGTGACAAAATATTCCGTTGTAACATTGGATATGCACTGTTTCCGACCTTGTTAACCCTCCTAACTTTAGAACGCGTTTCCGGCCAACATTACCGAGGCATCTTCATTGTCCACTCCAAGGCAAGACTATTCCGGCACGTAATTGAGCCGCCGAACAAAGCGCACGCGACTACTGCGTTCTGAATAATGACTGTTATCAAACATGTAAGTGTGTGGGCGCGTGTGTATGTCTGTGCGTGCATGTGTGCGGAACAGTGTGTTTTGTGCATGTTTGTTTATGCTGGTGTGTGCGTGTGTGTACGTGTGTGTGTGTGTGTGTGTGTGTGTGTGTGTGTGTGTGTGTGTGTGAGTTCTTGCGTGCATGTATGTTGTGTTTGGTTAGTCAGGAGGAAGTAAAACGTCTAGATAATCTTGACGTTTATGCTTACAGTTTTGCGTTCAATGTACCAGATGTAGTCTTAACAGTGTGCGATGTATGTATGTGTTTATATGTAGTTGTATTTCACGTACCGTATGTAATGCATATTAGCCAGACGTGGGTCGGGACTGTGCTTCGTCTGACGCGGGCGTTGGTTGAAGGCCCCGGACATACATCACGATACCACGTTTGTCCGGGCCTTTAATCCAACGTTTGAGCCGTAGCGCGGTCTGACCTAACTCTGATATACGTACTTCCGTGTGTATGTGTGCGTGCGTGTGTGAATGTGTGTATGCAAGCGCGTGTGCGTGCCGGCGTTCGTGCGTGTGTATGTGTGTGTGTGCGTGCGTGCGTGCGTGTGTTTTCATGTAGTTTGTATCTAGGACAAGAATGAAAAAAGGTCTGCGCACCTATTCTCATTATCCTTGGAAAATTTCAATTCATTTCATTTCATTTCAATAAAGTTTCATTTCTCAACCCCACGGCCACATTTCTAAACTTTTGGAGACGTTGTCTAACGACTAATTACCAGTTGTGGGAGATGGATTGATCGTGATAATTCAAAGGTAATGCCAGATGAGCTTGGCGCCTTCAGGCGCTAAGCTCATCTGGCACTACCTTTGAATTATCATGATCAGTTCATCTCCTGCTGCAGGGTCTCGGGGCTAAATAGTCTAATAGAAAAGTTTACTACCATCCGTGTTTAAAGTGCTAAGTATCGGACGCTTATAGTATCCTTTTTCAGTTTGGTTCTGACTGATTCAAGACAAAGGCGTGCTATGTACATTGCATGCGAGGTTTAATGTCTTGCGTCTGTGTTTATTGCTATCTGGGGAATTACTGGTTTCACGTGCAGTCTGGAGAGGCTGTGTCGGCCTGCGTTACATGCCGTTGCTAACTGTTCATGGAGCATGTAAGTGTAGACACGTCAGACATTCTGTCCACCCGCGCCGGTTTCCAGTTAGAAGACGGAGCTGAAACTGTCAACGTGTTAGAAAATATTTGAGAAGCATAGATCCGCATGAACCCGCGCAGCTGCGGGGGCTTATGAGGATCAGTGCTTCTTGCCTTTACACTAGATAAATGCTTCTTGCCCGAGTTACACTAGATACACTAGTAAACGCATTTTAAAAATTATATTTTCATTCTGTGCGCATTTTTTTTTTCCAAGGCGAAAGATGCATGCAGTAGAAAATGTGCAAGACCCATGCATAAATCCCCGTTAGCTCCCGCGGCATTGTGCAAAAATACGTGAACTTCGTATTTCCTCCCATGTAAGCAGCTTGTCAGGGAAAATCAATATAGCACGATAACTTTCCTGAACAACAGAGAGTTAATTATCAGATAATGACAAACTCATCAAAATCATTAAAGCAGTGTGAGGTTGTGCTGGAAACAGTATGATATATTGGTAGACTGTCGTGGAAGAGGTTTAACTCATTCGCGGCCAGCCGCATCCGGATGCGCGCCTTATGCCGCGCATGCGGATGCGGCTGGCCGGGAATGAGTGAACCAGTCTTTTCCATGGCAAGATTAGTGATAGATTAGTTGTACATTGCTTAACGTCCCGACAGCAACAAGACTTTCTCAGGACGTGCCTGCACTGATTGTGAAAATGAAAACTAAACAGAATATTGAATGTATGTCGCCAGACGGTCTAATACGCTAAATAAACCTAAGACCATTTAGCAACACACATCCAATATGAAGAGCTACAGACAGCGCAGACAGTAGGGAGAGTTTATAAAAAGGAAAATACAGGTGAACGGACCAAGGGTAGACAGAAACACATGCCCCAGAATAGAGGGGAAAACCCACCTTTGGGGCTGATCAGGGTGACCCTGGGAACTAAAAAGTAGTTAACCCCTCCCAAGTCCCCCAGGCATACAAGAAGGTCGTATACATATATGTATAGCAGGAGTCTGATGTAACAAAGCTTTTTTTTTTTTAATTATGAGTACCAGACAACATAATTATTTTGTATGTCAGTTACTTTGCTTGCACCAAACTTCGGATACAGCAACACATATTTTGGCCCTCCAGATGTTTCGTTATATCCGACGTGCACATTAATGATCGGTTTTTGTAGGAATATTTACACTTAGTATCTAAAGCTTGCCACCATAAAGAAAAGGTTCCATTTACTGCTGACGGCTTGCCATCGTATAATGAAAACATTCCTTGTATTGCTTAGTTTCCACAGCAGGGCCAGTACCACCGTGGTGTATGCGGGAGGCAGTACGTCAGACTTGATGAAATTATTGCTCCTCCACTCTGTTCCATCAGGATACGTTCCCTCGCATTAGTCTTTTAGTTCTGCAAGAGGCATAGATGCTCATGGGCCCCTGCAGTCGCAGGGACCCATGAGAATCTATGTCTCTTGTTTATACATGAACAGTTCCGCCTCAGCCGACAGAGGGTCACTAGGGTGTACGTGCGTGTGTAGGTGCGACTGACCGACTGATGTGCTGACCTTTCCAAGTTGTGCATTCCCTTAGTGCAAGTGGGGCTTGACCCGGATCCAGAATGAAACAGTATCTAGCTTGATAGAGAAAGAGCGCGTGGATGGATACTCATAAATCGATACTAAGGCACAAGACAGTAAGACCTTTGTATGGGACAAGCAAGATGTTCAGTGGATTACAATGAAAATCTCCCGCTTGAAGGAACATTTACTCAGTATCTTTTGCCATTAGCCCTTTTAGCCCTGACGCACAACAGCAGGAGATGGGTCGACCATGATAATTCAAGGGCAGTGCCAGATTAGCTCGGCGCCTGTCGGCGCCAAGCTAATCTGGCACTGCCCTTTTAATTATCATGGTCGACCCATCTCCTGCAACTGCTGCATAGTCATTAGATGACGCCTCCAAAATTTGGGAACGACGGCCGTCGGGCTGAATGAGTTAACAGGGCAAAATAGACGTAGGATACCTATCTACTATGTTATACAAATTCTAGTGCTGTGATGGAACTTGAAGGAAAGCAGTGTTTTTCAGCATCTATACCCCTTCAGCATCTATACCCCTCTTCCCCCCCCCCCCCCCATGCCCCCTCCCAGGACACCAACAAATGCCACGCAAAGCACTAAGCGCATTATCCAGTTCTGTTCACTTCACAGAGCCAGAAGGTAAACTATGTGGTTAGAAATCATCTGCTATGCGCCATGTACATTTTTTCTAGAAGTGGATTGCCCGGAACAGTTGTGATAATTATAGAGCCTGACGGCCATGTCGTGTAACTGAGAGTATGATTTGCTCACTAACTCATTCGAGAAGTGCTGAATCCGGATACGTGGTATTTTGTGGTATATTATTGCGCGGTGGCGCAGCGGATTTGCATTACTTGTCAGGCCCCTATGGCTATGATGGCCATGATTCCCAGGCGCCATGTAATCTGGCACTGCCCTTGAACAATCATGACCAACTTATTTCCCACTATGTAGTTTTAAGGGTAAACGAGTTAATTCAAATCCATGTACGTGTTTGTTATCTGGTGGAAGGACGTGCTTGTCCTAGGCTCGACAATAAACCCGTATGTGTATCACATGTAGTTCTCCAGACCAATCACATTTCGCCTTGCATCTTCTTAGTTCTAGTCAGAAGAAGGAGCAACGCGAAACGTGATTGGTCTGGCTGACCACTTTGAGTTTTTTCAAACAAAAATAGTTGGTTTTGTATGAGATGTGGTCCGTTAAGCAAAATCGTGCACTTTCTTCCAATCAGAAATAAAGTACTACGCGGCGAAACGTGAGTGGTCAGTCTTCAGAAGAACGTGAAAGATGATTGTTCGTGCCGACCGCTTCTCATGAAAAGAAAGGAGTCTTGTCATGCCTTTGCAATATGTATAAAAAATTATTGAAGGCACACTAACTTACACAGTTTATTTAATTTTTGTCTGTTTTCAGGTGGAGCGAGAGATTGCCATCATGAAGCTGATTGAACACCCGCATGTCCTTGGATTATACGATGTCTACGAGAACAAAAAGTACCTGTAAGTATCAAGTCTTTTTTTCTTTTTTTTACTGACGACGTAATTGATCGGTTAGCTGGACCCTTCCTCGTGACCGTGTTGGAGCAGGATGGCGTAGTCTGTTGATTTGGGGGCCAGTTTCCTGAGCGAGCAAAATCCTGTGCAAGCCACTTAGCAAGGTGCTCCGCTATAGCGGGGTTAGTGATGTGTCGCTGTAGCGGAGCACCTTGCTATGCGGCTTGCACATGATTTAAGCTCGCTCGTGCAACTGAGACCAGGTACATAACAATGCAGATACCGGCTGTCAAAAATCCTAGCGGCGTGAACACAGTAGAGATACGAACTAATCGTGATTTGTTTACGAATTAATACTAATAATAATAATGTATATATTTAAAGGCGCCTATACTCTCGATAGAAAAGTTCTAGGCGCCGTACAAATGACATACTAACATACATACAACTTGCATCCTACAACACATATATCCTAACATACACACTCATGCAACAAGATATACAAGAAAAATAAGGTTAGCAAAGTGGACACACCAACAAGAAATGCTCACACACACCAAAGATAAATTATACGTGTACTATAAAACTAATAACAGATACACTAGCTATATCAACAACACACTGGACAGGCGCCTATGGTTAAGCGCTATTGAGGGCTGTACTGTTGAGTTAAAAGATAGGATCACTAACAGTTTGTCTGAAATTAAATACATAGGCGCTGATAGTGCATGCTGTAGGCCTATACGAAATACGGTGGGCCCGGGCCACATTCAGTAGTGTAGTAGAGTATTATTTAGTGTGCGGCACTGTGCGCGTAGGTACTCACTCGCAGAAACAGTATTTCGTATATCAACAACGCACTGGGCAGGCGCCTATGGTTAAACGCTATTGAGGGCTGTAATGTTGCGTTAAAAGATAGGATCACTAACAGTTTGTCGGACCCCGTGCTCCCGATTATACATTCAGCAAGAATGCGAGACTACATCAGTCATACACTGCGTGTGGGCGGTCGCACCATTTTGTCTGGCGTACAGGATGATCTACACACAGGGGACAATTTTGCCATTTTCCACCCGAAGGCATGCGCGTCGGTAAACAGGCCCCCGATCCATGATCACGTCTTGCTTGGCGGTTTATTGACCGTGTTTAGTTGGGGAATGGCCTGGACCACTCTGGGTAACCACTGGTGGGTGAAATGGCCTCATGATCAGCTGGAGAAAGAGCCATCTGAAAGAGGCCTACACCTTCATAACATAGATGCTTCGTACATGTAGCCCGCGGTACTGTTCACAGTGCCACACACAAACAATGTGTACAGTGCCGATGGCGGCATGCACACAGAATCTCATCTCACGAGGTTGAAGGCCTCTTTCAGACGACTCTTTCTTAGCTTCCGATACATGCACACAAGGATTAACTCGTTACCCTACGGCCATATTTCCCAGTTTGTCACCAAACAACTGTGTACAAGTTTCAGGAGATGGATCGACCTTGATAATTCAAGGGTAGTGCCAGATTAGCTTGGCGCCATTAGGCGCCAAGCTAATCTGGCACTACCCTTGAATTATCAAGGTCGATCCATCTCCAGCTGTAGTGCTTTGGCGCTAAATGGGTTAATAAACGTTCAGTTTTCTCTCCAGCGAAGGAACGATATGGTGCTCAGTGATGACATGATCGTATCGACTAAAAACTACCCACATCTGCAAGTAGCATAGGTCGTCCTGAGAGAGAAATGCTCCTAGTTCTGTTGGTTTTGCTGGCCCATCATGAAGGCCCATAGACGAATGCTCGTGTTCCCATAGGGCTCGGGAAGCTGACGTCATCACGCCAGTCCTGGCGGCCATCTTGTGAGGATACGGGACTAAGCGCCCATAGGGAAATCGCTGTTTTTGTAATGTCAGGAAAGTCCTGACGTACTATAAGCAATAACAGCAAGTCTTGTCATCACCGTAGGAAAACGCTCACCAGAATCTGTTTTTGTTTGTTTCCAAAAAGGAAGAAAAATGAAGAAAAACGTGTTGAAACACTATTTTGCTACTATACGATGACTATGGTATCCTCTTAAGATGGCGGCTGACGCGCCGACGCTGCTAGGCAACGCGGGGAACTTCCCGAATTGCTGAACCCTTATGAACGTCGAGTTTTATTCTCAAATGAAGAGACGATAGTCAGTTATGTGATGACAGTGATCTTGTCAGGGGAGAAAACAACCCAAAAGCAAGTGGCATACATCTTCATGGGGTAGATGCTTCTATTATGTTGTTCCTTTATGCACGTCCAGGTTTTCGCAAACGAAGGGACGATAGTGTTTTCAGTGGTGGTAATGATATTATCAGCTCGAAAACTACCCATCTACAAGCGGAATAGATCTTCATGAGTCCCCCCCCCCCCCCCCATGAAGATCTGTGCCACTTGTTGACTCTGTTGTTTACGTGTGTGTTTCTCCGGCGGAGGTGCTGAGTTAGCGTTCAGTTCAGTCTTATCTAAGATCGAATTGTCTCATCAACCGGCTGCGTGCACGCCAAACCCTTGGGCAACGTTTTGTGCAAAGCCGTGTACAGATCCTCAGGAAACAGTGTAGGTTGCGGACCGTTATATATGTGCGCCGCCTGCTGTTGCTATTTGCTTCAGTACTCGTCCAAAGAAGCCACACCCGCAGCTGGCGTCAGCGTGTTCGATCCGAGCGTTCGATCTTACCAACGATGGAAATAGGCTCGCTCATCAGTCTCGCACCAAATAGCGGCGAACAGAGAGGCAGAGTTCGGCACCCCCGAATGGAGGTATGGGCTTTGTTATACTCCCTCCCCCTCCCTGCCCCCTACCCCAGCCCCCGCTCACGCCGCCTCCCCCCCCCCCCCCCCCAAAAAAAAAAATCCCCTTTCCACCCCCGTGGCAAGATCAGCCCCTCTGGTTAACCCTTTTGGCTCCTGGACCCTGCAGCAGGAGATGGATTGATCATGATAATTCAAAGTTGGCGCCTTCAGGCGCCAAGCTCATCTGGCACTACCCTTGAATTATCATGATCAATCCATCTCCTGCTGAAGGCGCCAAGCTCATCTGGCACTTCCCTTAAATTATCATGATCAATCCATCTCCTGCTGTAGGGATCCGGGGCTAAAAGGGTTAACAAATCTGCCGTTCTTGGGCAAAAGTCAGTGGTACGTAGTCGTTAGGCAACACCTCCAAAATTTGAGAAATGGGACCTTGGGGATGAAAGGGTTAAGGTGAGAGGTTGTATTGGGTATCAGTTTGACCATTCGTGTGTATTTTCATCATGATCACACATTTCACGAAAACAAATGTTTGAGAAGTAGGCTACCATTGGACCGGGATTTATGGGGTGAACGTATCAGACATAGTCCTTAACCCATTTGACCCCAGGCCGCATTTCCCAATTTTCTGATGTGCCACCTAATAGTTACAACAGAGATGGTTCGAACATGATAATTCAAGGGTAGTGCTAGATTAGCTTGGAGCCATCAGGCGCCATGCTGATCTTGGACTACCCTTACATTATCATGGCCGATCCATCCCCTGACGTAATGCGTCGGGGCTAAATGGGCTAATTTACTAGGGTATAAAGGCCTAATTTGACGTCCACTGGCAGTGGTCGGGTTATGAATGAGATTGCTGCACTAAGAATAGAGACCGACCAGTGTTGCTCGGCGTGTCACTGCATGTCCGTACTGCATGAGAAAGCGAGAACTTGTGAGCCTGAATGTTGATCGACGGTCTGTGTTCTCAAGCGTACAACATGTGACGTCCATCCACGACTAGATGCAGTTGCACAATTTCTTTTCACAGTTCAGAACCATCTGGAGAGACACGTCAGACGACAGGGGTCAAACCCTAGGGCAGCCCCCGCTGTTGAGACGGTCAGAGTAACGAGAATAGTGGTGTCCAGGATAGTAAAATATAATCGGGCCGTCTTCGGCCGCAATGCGGCTGACGTCGGCCCGGCGCCTTTATAAGGGGTGAGGGGGGGGGGGGGTGCTATCCGTCATGAGCACCGCATCATTGACCTATTAAACAAGGAACACCGCGTAGATCGATTCGGCACGAGCGGCGCGAAGAAGCTTGAGGTCAGTAGCAGCTGCAAGATACACAGCGGGGCTTGCTGTCGCAGGGGCTGGTGCGAATCTGCGCTTTTGATCATAGTGATTTACCCCCTATTTCGTCTAAGCTTGGACGGGGAGGATGTGATGTGGATTCAGCTGGTATCTTGAAGGGCGTGTGTAGCCCGAGGCTTCCTCTCTGTTTTTTTTTTCTTTTCCCCCTCTCTCTCTTGGTGGAAGATCGAACCTCCTAAAACCTTCAGTCTTTGGGACATAGATCTGTGCGGTTGAACCTGACTACCTCCATTGTCCGAAAGAACACAGGTGTAAAGTTTTCGATTTTTAAAAGAAAAGTATTAATGTGTATGTGGGACTGTTGTAGATAATAACGTGTATTCTCTGTGACCCCATTAGGCATGACTGGCTCGTGTGGTCCTGTCAGGGAGAGAGAGACTGAGAGACTGGCGCTGTGCCTTGTCTGAAAGAGGCATAGATCCTCATTAGCCCCGGTTAGGAAGAGGTATAGATCCTCGTGGTTCTGCCGGGGCTAATTAGCATCTGTGCCTGTGGCAAAGTCGGTCTGCATTAGATCAAGAGGATCGGTACCTCACTGTCCAAGGCACAGTCAGACGTACTGGTCTCATGAGGTCATGTGCCGTGTCTGCAAGAGGCATTGATCCTCGCGAGCCCCGGTAGGTCCTGCTTGAGCTTATGAGGATCCACGCCTCTGCCAAAGTCGGTCGGCCTTAGATCTTGAGGATCGATGCTTCCTGCAGACAGCAGGAGTTTGTTCAGGCATGCTCTTCTGAAACGCGTTATTGGATTTGCCGGGCCGTGCTCGTAGGTATCGGATAAGGGGGTGCAGAATTAGCGAGAGGGAAAGAAGACTCTCAATGTAGGCGCGCGTGCTGTTTTTGTTTGCTTTTTTTTTTTAGGGGAAAGAGGGGTGGGGGGTGGGGGAATAGATGATGGTGGGGGCGGGGAATGGGGGATATTTATTATTTGTTTCTTGGTTTACTCCATAACTGTCAACCGTTAATCATTTTGTGGGTATATGCGAAACACGCAGGGTGCACTCCCAATTGCAGTTTGTTTTTTTTTGATGGGTGGGATGGGTAGGTGTTTAGGGGTGGTGGTGGTGGTGTATATATTTTCATGTTTTCTTCATTTCCTCTTGAACGTGTATCATCCCGCTAGAATTGCGAGACCCTATTATCTGAGTGCAGTACGCACTCATTTGCATATTCTTTTTCGGGGTGGAGGGTGGGGGGGTATATTTTTAAAGTTTGCCTCGTTTTCTGTGACCGTTTGTTTTAATTCTTTGGAATTTGTGAATCTCGATTCTCTCGTCTCAGGGTGTGTCATGTATATATATGCTAAAATAATTTAACACATTCCATTCCAGGATCAAAATCCCCAAATTTTAAAGTTGCCCTCTGAAGGACTGTATTGTAACTCTAGAGACAGATCGAGCATGATAGTTCAAGGGTGGTGCCAGAATAGTTTGGCGCCCTTGAACTATCATGCTCGATTCATGTCTTGCTGTGGTGTGTCAGGGCTGAATGAGATAAGTAGGTTGAGACGGTTTGTGTCTCTCTACGCCTTTCTCGGTCTTTTCCCCATGTGTCCACGCGTTTTTGGAATGAAAATGGATGTGGTCTTTTTTTCTCTTATGATTCATGATTAGTAAGGGAATGTGTCTGTGGCCTCGGGGTTTCTTTTCTTTCTTTAACTCTGATTCTACAGCCGTTCATCACTATGTTTGAAATTGGAAAGTTTTTGCCTACTCCTCGATGACGTCGGGGTGTTTACATTTTTTTGTACGCAGAAAAAATGTAAGCGATCCACCATCATAAACCCTGACGCTTTGGTAAGTGTAGTTCAAGGGTGGTGTTAGAACAGCTTGGCGCCTAGAGGCGCCAAGCTGTTCTAGCACCACCCTTGAACTATCAGTCTGGCGCCTGAAATGGTCTGTCACTGACAGCCGGACGCTTCCAAATTTTGAAATCTAGGCCGCAGGGCTAAATGCCGAATCTCTCTGCATCTTGTGTCTCTGTACTCCCCCTCTCCATCCAGACACGTACCTAACATATTCAAAATGGGGGTAGATTGCCATGACCAAGCGGCACAGATTCAGCGATCGCAGAGGCACATGGGAATCTCTGCCTCGTGCCTAATGTGTTATTGACCTCTCAGCTTCTTCTTCTTCTCGAACACCGTCACACTTGGAGTTTGGCTCTCAAAATGAAATCTGTGGTCTTCTGTAGCACCTCCACAGGCCCGTACAGTTTCTCTTGTAGAGTGGCGGGCTTCTGCCATATCTCCTCCCTCAGCAGCTGGTGGTTCCCACAGTCCTGGAGGATGTGCTCTGTAGTCTGCTCTGCTTCTCCACAAGGGCACAGGGGAGATGATACGAGGTGAAAGCGTCTGTGCAGGTGGAAATTGAGTCGGTTGTGCCCGGTCCTCAGACGGAAGATGGTCACCTGCTCTTGTCTGGACAGCTGATGGTAACTGTCTAGAGGCCGTTGTGGTGGTCTGTACACAGACTTAATGATGGTCTTCATCTCTGTGAAGCTGACTCCATTTTCGTCTTGTTCTTTCTCTGCGCCCACATTTGCCATTCTGTCAGCTTCTTCATTGCCGTAGATGCCACAGTGTGAAGGGATCCACTGCAGCACCAGTCTGGTGCACTTGATGTTTTGCAGTGCCTCTTGTAGACGTGGCAGTTTGCTTGCTGTTGCTGCCTCAAGGACAGACATGGCATCAGTAAGGAAGACAATCTGGTCATCAGGGTCTGCAGTACCACTAAGGGTGTTTGCACACGGACCAGGGCTTCCACCTCAGCTCTGTAATTTGTGCAGTGAAGGCCTGTTGATACTGCCTCTGCCTGCCATTTTCCGTTTGGGTTACTGAATGTACACCCCAGCCCCTTCATTCTGAACTGCATCTGTGGCTGATCCATCGGTGTATGCTGTATCCATGCTTCCTGGGGATACTTTTCTTCGAGCATGGCCAGTGTCAGGGCTTTCTTGCTAACAGTGCTGTGCTCATCTTTGGTGGTGATGTAGGGTACCGTGGAAGAGATACCTCTCAGCTTATTCCGTAGGTCCACAAGTTTTTACCTCGCCCTTCCTGGGTCAGCGGGTGTAAATATACCTTGGACAGATGCACCCGGGGTTTTTGCACTCTGTCCATTTGTGCTTAGGTGTACGATATACACAGATCTAATGATAGCGAGCAGAAAAGATTGACGTCTCTCTCGTATTTAGGCTTTGAATGTGACAACTGAAGTCAAGTGATGATGTCACTGACATCATATTCTTTGGTATATTACTATATTTCTTCACGGTTTCTTTTCGTCTTGGTGCATTATACATCTCGGCAAAAATGGATAGGGTGCAAAAGCCCGTGATGTATTTGCCATCTGTGCATTTACACCCAGGTTATGGCGAGATTTACCACCTGAGATCAACACAAACTTAGTGAGTGGGATGACTGAAAATAGGCTGCAGTTCCAAGTTCAACAACAGTTTCAAGCTCCGCAATCCCCAAGTGTTTTTTTTTTCTTTAAAAAAAAATAACTGTCTGTTTTTAAAATATTTCGTTTCGTCATTATACATCAGCAAAATACTAAATGCCAAGGCTTGCGCTTCCGGCTTTCCCTTCACACACCTTTTCCACGCTGTTAGCACCTGCCTGTTGGACAGCTGTCTGCGCAGTAAAAAAAAAAAAGAAAGCTCCCAGTCGGTTTGCCCCTGAAAAAAAAAGCTCTGGAAGGATACTTGAACGTCTGCAGCAAGTCAGCAAGATGCGTTAGTGGCATTGGTTCTTATGAGCCCAGACTGGAACTTCACAAGAAGCATAGATCCTCATGAGCCCCCGCATCAGCGGGGGCTCATGAGGATCTATGCTTCTTGCTGAAGTTCCGGTCTATAGTACATAGTACCAAGAACAAGCTGTAGACTGCGAATAGCTGGTCCAAGTATAATTGCACGTGTTGAAACTTGTGCAGAAGTGATACGGATCATTTGCACCCGCCTTCAAAGCCATAGTGCCAAGCCCTAATTCCGGCACCTCCCTTGAACTATCACGATGGGCTTGTCACCTGTCTTAGTGTCGGTGTCAGGTCTGAATGGGTGATAGCTCAGTAGTAGGCATTTTGGTCTGGAAGCAAAAGTGACCCATGTAGATACACTGTTTGTGTTTGATGGTTGTTTACGGTTCATTCTTGTTTTCGACTGATACTAGTGTTTATGTTGTTTATGTTTGATGGTTGTTTACGGTTGATGGTTGTGTATAGTTAATACTGCCTACAACTAGTAGTAGTAGGGGTAGTGTACCTTGAATTAACATTTGTGCATTCGTGTATTGAGAAAAGTTCAAGGCTGAATGATTAACCCTTTTAGCCCCAAGGTCCCGTTTCTCAAATTTTGGAGGTGTTTACTAACGACTATGTACCAGTTTTAGGAGGTGGATTGATCATGATAATTCAGGCGCCAAGCTCATCTGGCACTACCCATGAATTATCATGATCAATCCATCTCCTGCTGCAGGGTCCCAGGGCTAAAAGGATTAACACAATATGCTCAATGTCATTCTTTGGCTGCTGTAATTCGCTAATTATACTCTGGGTTCTGTCAGCGTTGTCTTGCCTCAAATATATCAAGACGTTTCTCCCTTTTTTTTTACGACCCTTGTAATAACAGAGATTTACTACTGCCTCCTGATACGGTTCATTGTCTCCGAGCCTCACCCCCCCCCCCCCCCCCCCCCGGATCTGCCCTGGGGGACTTGGGTGAGGTTAACTACTTTTTAATTCCCAGGGTCACCCTGGTCAGCCCCACAGGGTGGTTTTTCCCCTCTATTCTGGGACATGTGTTTCTGTCTACCCTTGGTCCATTCACCTGTATTTTCCTTTTTAAAACTCTCCCTACTGTCTGCGCTGCCTGTGGCTCTTGATATTGGATGTGTGTTGCTAAATGGTCTTAGCTTTATTTAGCGTTTTAGACCGGCTGGCGACATACATTCAATATTCTGCTTAGTTGTTTTTTATCACAGGCAGTGCGGGCACGTCTTGAGAAAGTCTTGTTGCTGTCGGGACGTTAAGCAATGTACAACCAACCATCATTGTCTCCGAGATCTCCCTACTTTATTTGGCGAAATTCTGACAACGGTCTGTTACCGATACACGCATGCAGACATTCACAATACACGCTAAAAGAACTCTCTCTCTCTCTCTCTCTCTCTCTCTCTCTCTCTTAGCAAGGACATGATTGAAAAAAGGTCATTTAAATCTCTCTCTCTCTCTCTCTCTCTCTCTCTCTCTCTCTCTCTCTCTCTCTCTCTCTCTCTCTCTCTCTCTCTCTCTTAGCAAGGACATGATTGAAAAAAGGTCATTTAAGGTACCTAATAATTTATCTTTGAAAAATAAAGTTTCATTTCATCTCTCTCTCTCTCTCTCTCTCTCTCTCTCTCTCTCTCTCTCTCTCTCTCTCTCTCATAAAGTTTCATAAAGTTTCTCTCTCTCTCTCTCTCTCTCTCTCTCTCTCTCTCTCTCTCTCTCTCTCTCTCTCTCTCTCAACAATACTTTACCCCTACCTCTGCCTAGAATTGACCCTTTAAAACTAGTTTATCATTTTCTGGACTGTTTGTATGGAACACTATCCCTGCACATTTGAAGACTATAGCCTCGCTTGGAATCATTAAAACGAAACTTTTCGATTACCTGATGAGCCAAACATAACATCACTGGGCATTTATTTAAACATATCCTGATGGTTAATACTTTCATTTAATACATGCATTTATATATATATATATTATATATATATATATATATATATATATATATATATATATATATATATATATATATATATATATATATATATATATATATATATATATATATATATATATATATAGTGTGTTGTGTGTGTGGTGGTATAAGATGAATGTTGAGTGTTACTATTATTTTGTGTATATAATTGTTTTTCATTTTATTATTATTTAAAAAAAATGTTGCATGAAATAATGTGTGTAAATATAATTCTTTATTATTATTATTATTATTTAACCTATTTTATGTTGTAGATGTTAGCAACGACAAGTTTGTAAAATGACGATTTGTTTCTGTCAAAACTTTTTACCGTTGATAAATAAAGCTTCATTATCATCATCTCTCTCTCTCTCTCTCTCTCTCTCTCTCTCTCTCTCTCTCTCTCTCTCTCTCTCTCCATACTCTCTCTCGCTCTCTCTCCAGCGGATACTCAGCTTACACTAGCAGATGTTTTTGAAATACTGAAGCTGCCCTGTGTCGTTGGCTCACAAGGAGGGTCATTTGGAGGCCTAGTAGAGGGTAAATATGCGTAAGGATCAGGTGCAGCCTCTCTCTCTCTCTCTCTCTCGCTCTCTCTCTCTCTCTCTCTCTCTCTCTCCATACTCTCTCTCGCTCTCTCTCTCTCTCTCTCTCTCTCTCTCGGGAGTCTCGCGTGAGTGCGAGTAAGTCGCATAGTCACATCGCTCCGTCTCCAGTGACAAATGTGTTGGCAGTGTTTGGTTGTGATGTGTGATTTTTAGCCTCATTGACTTGTGATAGTGACTTCTATTGGAATGTGAGTTTTCCATTTGTGTAACATTCATTTTGCCAGAGTTATTAACGTTTCTTTTTTCTTCATCACTGTTCTGTTGAATACTTCGGGCAGTGGAACATGGACTCTCCCATTTCTGTGTCGCTTGGCGCCAGAGTGGCCGGCGTGCCTACTACAGTCGTATTAAGCAGTCAGTCTCCAGATCCGAGTCTGCCGTGAACCTATACAGAGATCCTATGGTGCCCGCAGATGCGAAAGCTCATGTGAATCCTGGCTGCGCGAGTAGATTCAGTGACTGCTTCCATCGAGTATTAGACGTGTTGATAAACAGACCGCGCTCCGCTAGTGCCAGCTCACATTCCAGCTTATCAACTGATGATTAGTAAGGCTTTTCGGAGTCTGAGCCGTTAGAATTCTCTTCTATTGCAGATGTGTGTAAAACGTGACGTTAGCCCCAGTGCTTGACAGTTGCTGCCGCGTCACTTGAGCGCAGCAGTGAGCTATCATGGCAATCGGCATGACTACGAGGCTGGCTTCAGCTGTGTAATCTGCCAACCACACCCGCTCTCCTCCATGGGCCCCTCCACCCGCGCCAACCACGTCAGATAATTAACTATCCCACCATCTTCCCTCCACCACAACACCCTCCCCTCAGTCCACCTTTTAAGTTTCACCATGGGCTGCTAGCTTTATGCTGGCACTTCATGTGTAGCATACCACCACCCCTTCCCTCTACCACCGCCGCCCCCACCCCTATCCCTCCACCACCACCATGGGCCCTATCACCCGATCTGCAAATGCCAAGCACGCCATGGACACATCCATTGAGAAAATTCGCCATACAATGGATCCTATTCAAAAGACTTTCACTAGCGATAAACTCCCGTTATGGAGATACATACTCCACACACGGTACGTCGCCGGGTGTCCAGCCGCCATTACCGCCGACTGGTTCGACTACGAGCAAACCAGCAATCAGCTCAGCATCATCACCATCCCCACTCCAATGTGCAACCCTTCTCCTCCTAATCTTTACAAGACATTTCTCCAACTCTACCTCGAATCGAGCAAGCTCATCACTATCACCCTCTACCATACTACAGGCACTGTGCTTGTGCAGGGGACTGCATGCCGACAGTGGGTGGATGAGGAGTTTGACAAGATGAAAACAATAGTGAGCACAATGTCTGATGAGACTACCCCTGCCATTGAACCCCCGATATATAAATCCTCGTCGGAACACCCACTGAGTACCCCGTCAATACCTGCCATTGAACCCCCCTCATCTGACTCCTCAACTTCACCCTCCCAATCCCCACTCGCATCTCAGCCCGGCCATCCAGTCTTAAGCGCTGTAATCGCCACTAGCGCTGCCCCCTTCTATACCCCTCCCCTCCCTGCTGATTCTTCTAGTCCCCAACACATACCGGAATCAGAACCCCTCATTGACACCATGACGTCATGTGTCAATCATCATTTCATGGCCATCGAGTCAGCAGATGAGAGGAGCGTGGCGATGTGCAGTGAAAAACACCCCAGCCCCTTGGACACTGCTACCTCCTGTGCCCCGCTCTGCAACCACACCGCAACTGCTGTTGTGCCTAATCCCCCATCGCCCCACCTTCCGTCTCAAACACCCGTGACTGTGACCAACATATCTGCAGCCAGCATCGATCCAGCCAACCATGAAGTCTCCAGCGCCCGGATTACTCTCCCCTACCAAGCTAGCAAACTCGCCCAGGGCGTGTCCTCAGCTGAGGTTAACACAGTTGTAGCGGACACACCAAACACACCGAATACTACTTCACCATCGTCAACCTCACTCGTTCCTGTATCTGACAGCACGGCCATGAGACTAATCATCGCTCTACAGCACCAACTGGCTGAGTCCTCAGCCACCATCACCACTCTCCACTCAGAGCTTCGCCAGTGCCGTGCTGAGCTGCAGGGAGTCAAGAATGAGTTTGCTGACCTCAAACAGGGTCACGACACCTTGACCTCGCTTGTCCTGGACAGTGAGGTGAAGGCCAAGAATGAGATCAAGGCTGTGGAAACGAGTGTGAGGGAAAACATCGACAAAACTGCAGAGACGCTGAGAAAGAGTCAAACAACGCTCAGTGAGAAAATCAGCAAGCTTTATTCCTCTAGAGACTCTCACGCTGGGAAATTAGAGGAAATCTGCAAGAGGCTAGATACATGGACCCCATCACAAACCACGAGTGGGAGAGTTAGTACGACAGAACATTCACCCACCAATCTGTCCTCGCAAAATAAACCACCTTCTCCGCCAGCCTCCGGTAATACGCCTCATCCACATCGGTTCCACTCTACCAATAGCAGAGTAGGGCCAACTATTCCTGTTGCTAACAGGTACCAAGCGTTAAACCCGGAGCAAGAACTTGACTCTCCTGGTTGTTCACCCATCCCCAAGAACAATGACGGAAGACCTGCCAGTCAACTCGGACGCGACAATGAAAACCTGACACCGCTGGAGAGACTCCGCGCCATGAAAATCCGCCCTGAGGTCAACACTCTTCTCATTGGGGACTCCGTCACTAAATACATCGATGAGAAGAGAATGTCTACTCATGAGTTGATCATGCAGAACTTGTCGGTGTCTGATCTCAGGGTGGATCATCTGACGCAGTGGCTGAACACACAGCCCCACAACCCCAACATCCGTACCGTCACCGTTCACATCGGCATCAACAGCTGCTGGCATGGGCCTATCAGCCAGCAGACCTGGTTGAAGCTGTGCCGCATGCTGGTAGTGTGTTTCCCCAAAGCCAGACTGCAGATGTCAACCCTCCTCCCAACTCGCGGCCGCTACCACCCTCTCCACAAACCTGCCTACGAATCAAACAAAGCCCTGCAAGCAGTTTGCAAACAGGAAAAGATCACGCTGATCGACCACACGTCATCTTTCCTGTCCACTAGAGGCGCCCCAAAGCAGGCTATGTACTTTGACAAACTGCACCCTAGCGAACATGGCGTGCATGCGCTGGAGTGGAACATAAACCGTTTCGTCACATCGCCCTTGTCCTCGGGTGAGGAATCGCAGGGTACGAGGCGTTACGATCACCGGGCCGTAAATCGTCGTCGTCGCTCCGAGTCACCGTCCGTAGGAGGAGGCAAAGAGGATCACCCTCGCCACTCAGCCACCTCGCGTCACGCCATCAGACCACCGCCTGACACCCGTAATGACATGCAATTTCCTCCCCTGCAGCCGATCAGCTCTCCGACCATGTTGGCTCCAAGAAACAGAGGGTGGGAGAAAAGCGGATTAGCCACCCCGTCCTCTCCTTTGGACAACATTCAAGCACTGAGTGTCAGCATCGCACAGGCGATTGCGCAATTTTACAGTTAATAGTAAGGAGAAGTAGCCTCCGTCAGCCAGCCTGCTCAGTTAGCAGGAGGAATACATTATCATGAGTCCCTTCGGATGAAGGAGCTCGTGACAATGTATATCTCTTGTTGGAATTGGATTATGGGACATAATTAGTTCGCGGATCGTCTTCAATCATTTCAACTTTTGTCACCGTCACCCGTCATTATGTGACCCTTTATCGTACCTTCGTCCAGCTTTATTTACCTATTCTTGACCCATTCACTCCTGATAGTGCGGGGGAGGCGCCCAATGGCGTGGTGCCCAGAGTGCCAGGCTATTCTTGATCTGTCACGGTTTATCTGTCTCCTTTATCGTGGTGGACAAAAGACGTTAAGCCCTAAACATTTAACATGTATTTTCTGTCTCCTTTACTGTAATATGGTCCGTACATCATAATTACTGTTTTGGGGTATTTTAGCCTCAAGGCTCAATGAGTCGATCAACGCGGTGACTACATAATATTCCTGATTTTGTGGTGAGATAATATTCTTGATGTTGTGGTAGTTGCTACACATGTAGCCAGTTTAAGCTTGTGTATTACGTTATTTTGTTTGCAGTCAACGGACTGTACTCTTCTGGGGTTGGTTACCACCAGCCTTATTATGAAGTTTTGTCTAAATAGTTTTGTGGATTTCTGCATCATCTCAGTGACAATCCAACGCCGGATAACTGTGCCTGAGTGTGTTGCGCAATGTTTTCTCTGACCAGCACTTTAATGAAATCTGGACAGTTGTACTTTCATATTGATGCTTCATAATTAAGCCGCACGCTGTGTGGACTGCGATCGTGTGGACTGTGGGAGGAACTTGTACTAAGCTATTTTATGAGTACTATACGGTCAGCCTCAGCAACCACATACAATATTTTTTTCCCCACCTTTATATGTTCATAAAAGGTATTTACTCTCATTTCGAAAACGTTTTCGCCGACTGAATACTGGTTCTACTTTTTCTGCTACTGCAACATCATAACGTTTGTTCTTCTTAAAAATTACAGTTCTTCTTCATTGCTTTTAAGCCTAACCTTTGTTTGCTTTGATTCAATATCATTGTCCCTCTCATTGTTTGGTTTTATTATTATTTGTGTTTGTGTACTGATTACTGTACTTCAATAGCTTTATTACATTAAGTGTACTTATTGTTATTTTCGTTTTTGCCTCCTTCGTTTCTTTCTCATCTGTCACGATGAATCAAGCAGACGTGAACGTAAAAGATCTCCGCATTGGGCATTTAAATGTGTACCATCTATATGCCAAACTTGCTGATATTTCCGTTTACCTGAATGACTCAAACCCATTTCATATTTTTGGATTATCTGAGACACGTCTTGGTTCTAATGTATCTGATGAATCAATTCAGGTTCCTGGCTTTTCTGTCCTGAGACGTGATCCAACGGCCCACGGACAGACAGGATTAGCTGCTTATATTCACACGTCTGTTCAAGCTCTTACACGTAGACGACATGACTTAGAAACTGAGCAAGTTGAGTGTATGTGGCTTGAGCTAAAGGCCCCTCAATCACCAACATTTCTTATCGGTTTTCTGTACCGCAACCCTGCTGCAACCTTTGAGTGGTACGATAATTTTCTTAGTATGTTTGATAAAGCCTGTAAACCTAATTCTAATGTCATACTTATGGGAGATTTTAACATAGACATGTTAAAGTCGCATCATGCATGGGACTCTACGATGACGTTGCTGGGTCTTAAACAGTTGGTCACTTCGCCAACACGAATAACACCAACAACATCTACACTCATAGACCACATCTATACCACACAGCCGGAGTCTGTTCATAATGTGTCTGTCGGTAACCTTGGTATCAGTGATCACTTTCCCATCAGCTGTACGTGGTCCACTAAGTTCCCAAAAGCAAAGAAAGGATGTCATACGTATATCACCTATCGTTCTTTTAAAAAATTTAGTGAGAGCGACTTTTTATCTGACCTTAATAATGCACCTTTTGATCACGTGCTTAGTGAAACTGACCCAGACAGCGCTCTGTCTGTCTGGTATAGCATTTTTCTTACTATTTTAAATAAACATGCGCCTGTGCGGAGGAGGCGAGTCAAACACGCATCACTCCCGCCGTGGCTGACTCAAGACATCATTCAGGCCATGAGGGTGAGAGATGATCTGAGAAAACAGAAGAGCTTTGCTGAATTTAAACGTGAGCGCAATCGTGTCAAATGTCTAGTGCGGCAGGCTAAAAAATCTTTCATTGATCGTTTGATTAAACAAGACAAAGATATGTCTACGCTCTGGCGCGCTATGGCCGTAGTGACTGGAGGCAAAAGTAGTAAAACCACTGTAATCCCGTCTACCCTGACTGCCGATACATTTAATGAACATTTCCTTTCAATTGCTGAGTCCCTGGTCCCTTCTAAAACAAACTCTCGGCCCTATACCTGTCCTGAAACCCTGACTGATTTCTGTAGAACGCGAACTGCGAAATTTGATCCTTTTGCTATTCCACCTCTGGCAGTTCACGAGGTTGGTAAGACAATTAGTTCCATGAAGAATAAAAAATCTTCCGGGCCAGATGAAATAAGCCCCAAAATATTGAAACTATCACTTCCCTATGTTGTAGAAACAATAACTTATGTCTACAATTTATGCATCCAGAAAAATGTTTTCCCAAAAGAACTAAAAAAGGCTAAAGTTATTCCCCTACCTAAAACAAAAGATCTGTCCGATGTTAACAATTATCGCCCCATTTCACTTTTGTCTGTCTTAAGTAAACCCCTTGAACGACACATTCATAAGCATCTGTTACAATACCTGGGAAAACGCAAATTAATCCACCCCCTCCAGTCAGGTTTTCGCCCGAAGCATAGTTGTCATACAGCCTTAACGCGACTTACAGACGCGTGGCTAAGTTCAATGAACCAAGGCGAATTTACAGGTGCTGTTTTCATAGACCTTCGGAAAGCTTTCGACCTGGTAGATCATGACATTCTCCTTTCCAAGCTCAGTATATATCTGGATGGTTCATTTTCAAGTAACTGTTTTCATACCTCAGACGCCAGTTCTCAGGCATCTTTTCATTCCTTGAGAACAACCTCGTTTTTCGCTTCCTATCTTACAGACAGACAGCAGCGCGTGATGGTCAATGGATCTTACTCTTCAAGTGGTTTAGTAACAAGAGGAGTGCCCCAGGGCTCTGTCCTGGGACCTCTTCTCTTTTGCATATTTATCAATGACCTACCACTACATTTCACGAATGACAGAATTGCATGTGATTTGTTTGCCGATGACGCAACAATCCACACCCCCGATAAGTGTCTTGAGTCTTTAAATGGTCGGTTGCAACAGGGACTGAGCGAAATTTCCAAATGGTGTGAAAATAATGCAATGATCCTTAATCCCACCAAAACCGAATGTATGACGATAGCAACCCGTCAGAAGCATCAGCTCAAGCCACTTTCGCTTAGTCTGGAAATCCAAGACCACACCATTACACAAGTAACTGAACATCGCCTACTTGGAGTTATTGTTGATAACCAGATGAAATGGCAATCTCACATCAATGCTGTCTGTAAAACTGTGTCCAGAAATGTTTTTATGCTGTCTAAGCTAAAATATCTTATTGATGTCGACGCTCGCAAACTATTTTACAATGCCCATGTCAAATCCCACATCGATTATGCCTCCACGACATGGGACGGCAGCGGGGACATACACTTGAAGAGGCTTAACTCCTTGCATCGCAGGGCAGTGAAGCAGATCCTGCCTGATCCAGCCCTTTCTACTGACCAAAAATTTGAAAAACTGAAGATGCTTCCTCTCGACAGGCACCATCTCTTTAACAAAGGGGTAGTCATGTATAAAATCTGGAATGAAATCCACCCAGAATACTTGTGTAAGTTCTTCACCAAGGCAGCTTCAGGCTATTCAACATCAAGGCGTAACTTCATCACACCACGTCCGAGGATAGATTTATTTAAAACCACCCTCTCATTCTCGGGCGCCTCGTTTTGGAATAAATTGCCAGCGCACATAACACACATTGGTTCACTCCCCTCTTTCAAGGAAAGCCTCTTCAAGTACCTGCTATCTAACAGCTCACTCACCGGTTCGGGTATCCCCATCGCCTAAAGCCTTGAAATTAACCTCCGCGCGCACGTGTGCGTGTATGTGTGTTTGTTTGTGTGTGTGTGTGTTTGTGTGTGTGTGTGTGTTTGTGTGTGTGTGTGTGAGGGGGGGGGGGTGCGGCGAGAGTGTGCGCGCGTGTTTTGATTTCAGTGAAAGAAGGAATTTTGAAGAATTTTTTTTTTTTTTTTTTTTTTTTTTTTTTGCCATTCACATTATTAGCAATCATAATTGGTGCCCTCCATTTTGCTTTATCCATCTTTTTTTTTGAACGATTTGTTATAATTATTATGTGCACTTGTATCTTAGTAGCTTCGTACCTTTGTATGTTAGTAGCCTTGTACCTTTAGCAGAGTTGTACCTTTGTAGATTAGCAACGGCAAGCGTGAAAAATGGCACATGTGCTAACTGCTTCTTCCGTTCAGAAATAAAGTTTCATTTCATTTCATTTCATTTCATTTTCATTTCATTTCATTTCATTTCATTTCTCTCTCTCTCTCTCCATACTCTCTCTCGCTCTCTCTACAGCGGATACTCAGCTTACACTAGCAGATGTTTTTGAAATACTGAAGCTGCCCTGTGTCGTTGGCTCACAAGGAGGGTCATTTGGAGGCCTAGTAGAGGGTAAATATGCGTAAGGATCAGGTGCAGCCTCTCTCTCTCTCTCTCGCTCTCTCTCTCTCTCTCTCTCTCTCGCTCTCTCTCTCTCTCCTTTTCAATTATCATTTGGACTACTTAGCTCTGTCTATGTGTGAAGGGGGGTGGGTGGGGTGGGGGGTGTCTGTGAGTCTATGAGTATGTCTGTCTATGTGAATAGTGTTGTCATCGCTTTGCAAGTATTATGTTTACTTATATGTATGTATATTTGTAGTTAGTCTTGTAGTTGTTAGCAACGGCAGGTTTGTAAAATGGCTGTGTCGATGACGATGTCAATGCCTAAACCGTTGTAAAATAAAGTTTCATTGATTCATTGATTCATTGATTCTCTCTCTCTCTCTCTCTCTCTCTCTCTCTCTCTCTCTCTCTCTCTCTCTCTCTCTCTCTCTCTCTCTCTCTCTCCATACTCTCTCTCGCTCTCTCTCCAGCGGATACTCAGCTTACACTAGCAGATGTTTTTGAAATACTGAAGCTGCCCTGTGTCGTTGGCTCACAAGGAGGGTCATTTGGAGGCCTAGTAGAGGGTAAATATGTGTAAGGATCAGGTACAGCCTCTCTCTCTCTCTCTCTCTCATTGATTTGTATAAATCCAGTTTGTCATACTCAGGTGGTTTCCAGTGGAATTCTCTTCCTCTGCATCTACAACAAGTTAATTCCCTAGCTGCTTTTAAAGCAAAACTGTACAAGCACTTATCCAAGGCAACGTAAATTTAATTATCTCACGTTGTCAAAACATAATATATTTAAATTTCTTTTTATGCAACTATTATTTTTTATCATACCATTTACGCTCACGTGCCCTTTGTGGGGGTGCTTCCCGTATAGACCTGGTCAGGGGATGCAGTGCCGGTGCACAGTTTATTCAAACGATGTGCTTAGCATGTCATTCGAGTGAAAGTATACTTGTGGCGTGCCCCCCGGGTGGGAGTTTCTGGGGAGAGCTCCCGCAAACGGATATTATGACACGTGCTAAAATCTTCGTATGGGTACTTGTGTGTTTTGTTAAATTGTTGCTGTTTGTAGTGTTGTTGTAATTCGCATTACTTTCGATGTTGTTTGTGAGTGTAATGTAGCTTTGCCTGTTATTATATGTCAGTAGATGGAGCAAGGACAGATTGGAAGAAAGGCCTGTGCGCCTAATATCTCAATCCTTGATAAATAAAGTTTCAGTCAGTCAGTCAGTCAGTCTCTCTCTCCACAAACACACGTCACTTTAGTTTAATCGTGCTGAAATAGTTTATTATCGGTTTTTGTTTGTGTGTGTATTATGTTGTATTTGTACGGTATGCACTCTTCATGTTTTCTTGTTACTATTTTGAAAAAAAAACTTCAATAATTTTTTTTTATTTTTTTTTATTCTTTTTTTTTACTGCTGCCGCACTTGCGCATTGTGGGAGCTCACCTGTGTACAGATGAGAAGAAGGCCAGAAAACATCTTTCATTTTCGAAGTAAAACTTCAAAAGTTTAACCCATTTAGCCCCGAGTCCCTACAGCAGGAGATGGATTGACCATGATAATTCAAGGCGGTAGTGCCAGATTAGCTTGGCGCCTTCAGTCGCCAATCTAATCTGGCACTACTCTTGAATTATCATGGTCAAACTCTCTCCTGCAACTGGTACATAGTAGGCAACACCTCCAAAATGTGAGAAATGGGACCTTGGGGCTAAAAGGGTTAAGTTAACCTTTCGATCCAGCGTTATTGTAAGTCATGCCGATAACATTTATTAAGAAGATAGTGTGAACTGTTTAACCAGTTATTGCCGGGAGCTGGGCGCTTCATTAACCGTTTATTGTCTGGAGCAGGTCGCTTTACCCGTTGAGAACTCCAGCGTCTGTGCGCTGTAACGAGAGCTCCAGCTGTTGGCCTTTTTATTGCAGATTGTCGGACTATCAGTTGACCGTCTGTAGAAGTGCACAGACGTAAATGGGACCAAAATGACAGCATGTTCTTTCTGGTGCATGCAGCTCCTTTCGTTTTTTTTTTTTTTTTTTTTTTTTTTTTTTTTTTTTTTTTGACACACGGAAAATCAGGACTCATTTTGACTAACATAGCACTACAAGAGGCACAGATCCTCATGAGCCCACGCGTTAGCGGGTGCTCATGAGGATCTGCGACTCTTGCAGTCGGGTTGTTGCCTTGGCAGCCGTCTCGTCTGGTCTCCGGTTCGTCATAAAAAGGCCAGTAATGAGAAGTGGCCTCCCGGAAACGGCTTCCTTTCTTCTGTTCTCTGGCCAAGGTATGCAGAACAGATAACGGCATTTTTCTCAGTCTGATTGTTCTTTAACCCTCTAACTGCACTTAACCTCCCCCCCCCCCTCCTTTGTGCATGCAGCCACCGGTACCATAAACAGTACCTGTGGCAATATGCGCAAGAGGGTTAAAATGGAACCTCGGACCGTGCGTTTTCGATTACGTTATGCGATTTTCGATTTTCGTCTGAGGGATAACACGAACTTCGCTCAATCCGCCAGTGCAACGGGTTCAGTCTCAAGACGTTTCTACCCGTCTGTTCACAATTCATGTCAGTAGCCACACGTGAGAGAGGTTTCATAATGCCTTAACGGAAGGACGCTTCTGTGTTCAAAGGAGAAGGAAAAAAAAAAGCAGAAATGGCTTCATTGTAGACATTTAAACTACATACGTTTTATCAACGCATTCTACCCCCAAGACCGAAATCCCCACATTTTGAAATCCAGACCACAAAGGTGACTGCCAAGCGTGTAAAATGCAAAGAAGTACCGAACGATAAAGAAACACGCTAGAAAAGACGGGGACAACACAATTTATTAATATTTCGGGTAAATACCCTTTGTCAAAATAGACAAACAAACAGAGAAATCAGCCGCTACTTATCTTCTTCCGTAGAAGGGATGTGGCAACTGAAGGAGGTGACGCAAAAGAAAGGAAAAGGAAGAACAAAAGTGCGGAAAAAGTAAAAATGACGTCAACGAAAAAACTCATAAGAGAGAGAGACTTCGAGAGAAACAGAACACGACAGACAAGAGTGTGTGTAAGCGCGCGCAGGAGCATTTTGAAGTCGTCCTCTGAAGACTGCGTTGCAGTGCAGGACACAGATCGACCATGATAGTTCAAGGGTGATGCCAGAATAGCTTGGCGCCCATAGGCGCCAAGCTATTCTGGCATCACCCTTGAACTATCATGGTCGATCCTTATCTTGCTGTGGTGTGTCTGGGGTAGAATGAGTTAAGGTAGTACTTTTGTGCAGCTTTGTAGTAAGAACTAAGAACATGTATGAAGGAGATATTAGTCGTTTGTTGCATAGAGAAGATCTCTTTAACCTTTTTGCTCCGGGACCCTGCAGCAGGAGATGGATTGATCATGATAATTCAAGGGTAGTGGCAGACTGGCTTGGCGCCTTCAGGCGCCAAGCTCATCTAGCATTACTTTTAAATTACCATGATCAATCCATCTCCTACAACTGGTACATAGTCGTTAGGCGACACCTCCAAAATTTGAGAAACGGGACCTTGGCGCTAAAAGGGTTAAACTTTCTCTTTCGTTGTCAGAATCTGTGCGCAGGATTTACGTAGCCCTATCCTATCTCGCTGATCTTCTTCAACTATACACTCCTCCCGCTCCCTCCGTTCAAGTAGTGGCACGCGCCTTCTCAGAGTCCCGCTCTTCAAATACAAAATCAGAGGTGACCCGTTGTTTTGCGCACGTTGGACCTGTTGTCTGGAACTCTCTACCCAGAGACATTAGACATTCTCCTTCATTCACTACCTTTTAATCTGCCCCTAAGACCCACCTGTTCAATACCCCAATGTAGCTCACTTCTTCGTGATTATGTACCTGTGTGTTTGTCAGTGTGTGTGTGTGTGTGTGTGTATTGCAGAATCCTTTGTTTCTCTGGCTTTATGACCCCCTCCACTCCCACTCTTTATTTGTAAAGCGCTTAGAGCTTATTTTAGGATAAGCGCTATATAAGTAGCCATTATAATTATTATTTAACAACCCCACCCGGGTCTGCCAGGAGGACTTGGGTGGGGTTAACTACTTTTTATTTCCCAGGGTCACCCTGGTTAGCCCCAAAGGGTGGGTTTCCCCTCTATTCTGGGGCATGTTTCTGTCTACCCTTGGTCCATTCACCTGTATTTGCCTTTTTAAAACGCTCCCTACTGTCTGCGCTGCCTGTAGCTCTTGATATTGGATGTGTGTTGCTAAATGGTCTTAGCTTTATTTTGGCCCCATGTCATAGGTTTATTTAACGTATTGGACCGGCTGACGACATACATTCAATGTTCTGTTTAGTTTTTTTTTTTTTTCCACAAGCAGTGCAGGAACGTCCTGAGAAAGTCTTGTTGCTGTCGGGACGTTAAGCGATGTACAATCAATCAACTATTATTTAACAGACTTCTAAAAAAGACAACAGCAAGCGATATTCAGATGTCGTTAAGTAAGTGTCCTTTGTGCCATTCATAGAGCAGTGTTAATACGACCGTTCAACAACTGTTGAAATAAACGTGCTCAGGTTCAGATGTGACTCGGATTCATTAGACGATCAAAAACTGCGCGTCTTTTGAAGCTAACGGCGGATTAAAATCTCGGACATGTTTGTCCGGGCTTGTTCTCCACAGTTTGCGTCGAATCACGTGCAGTTTTTACCTGCCTGATTACGCATCACACATTGTCACGCATATGTGACGCGTGATGCGTGCGTGCGGCGCGTTCGTGCGTGCGTGCACATTCACATGGTGTTCAGTGGTAGTGCTTGATAATCTTGGTGCATGGAGCGCTCGGTGTGGATCCATTTTGTGCAGTTGACAGTTAAAGTAACTAACATGACTAGAGCGACCCACTCCAGGCAGTAAACGACATAACTAGAGCGACCCACTCCAGGCAGTAAAGGACATGACTTGAGCGACCCACTGCAGGTAGTAAAGGACATGACTAAAGCGACCCACTCTCGGCAATAATGGACATGACTAGAGCGACCGACTCCAGGCAGTAAAGGACATGACTAGAGCGACCCACTGCAGGCAGTAAAGGACATGACTAGAGCGACCCACTCCAGGCAGTAAAGGACATGACTAGAGCGACCCACTCCAGGCAGTAAAGGACATGACTAAAGCGACCCACTCCAGGCAGTAAAGGACATGACTAGAGCGACCCACTGCAGGCAGTAAAGGACATGACTAAAGCGACCCGCTGCAGGCAGTAAGGGACATGAGTAAAGCGACCCACTCCAGGCAGTAAAGGACATGACTAAAGCGACCCACTCCAGGCAGTAAAGGACTAGAGCGACCCACTGCAGGCAGTAAAGGACATGACTAAAGCGACCCGCTGCAGGCAGTAAGGGACATGACTAAAGCGACCCACTCCAGGCAGTAAAGGACATGACTAGAGCGACCCACTGCAGGCAGTAAAGGACATGACTAGAGCGACCCACTCCAGGCAGTAAAGGACATGACTAGAGCGACCCACTGCAGGCAGTAAAGGACATGGCTAAAGCGACCCGCTGCAGGCAGTAAGGGACAGTAAGGGACATGACTAAAGCGACCCACTCCAGGCTGTAAAGGACATGACTAAAGCGACCCACTCCAGGCTGTAAAGGACATGACTAAAGCGACCCACTCCAGGCAGTAAAGGACATGACTAGAGCGACCCACTCCAGGCAGTAAAGGACTTGATTAAAGCGACCCACTCCAGGCAGTAAAGGACATGACTAAAGCGACCCACTGCAAGCAGTAAGGGATATGACTAGAGCGACCCACTCCAGGCAGTAAAGCATATGACTAGAGCGACCCACTCCAGGCAGTAAACGACATGACTAGAGCGACCCACTCCAGGCAATAAAGCGTTAACCCATTGAGCCCCAAGACCACATTTCCTAAATTTTGGAGGTGTCACTTAACGATTATATACCAGTTGCAGGAGATGGATCGACCATGATAACTCAAGGGTAGTGCCAGGTTAGCTTGGCGCCTTCAGGCGCCAAGCTAATCTGGCACTACCCTTGAATTATCATTAGTCCATCCATCTCCTGGTGTAGGGCGTTGGGGCTGAATGGGTTAATAGTTGTCAATATTTATAATCTCCTTTCTACACGTTCCAACTGTGTCTCACGATAATGCTGGACAGAAGCCGAGGGCTAACTTAAAATTATGAAATTTTAATTATGAAGTTTTAATGTTCGTAAATGAAAGACGTTTCTGCTCTTCTTCTCTTTTGTACGCGGGAGAGTTCCCTCCTTAACGCTTAACTCATTCTACCCCAGACACACCACAGCAATATAGGGATCGACCATGATAGTTCAAGGGTGATGCCAGAATAGCTTGGCGCCTATGGACTATCATGGTCGATCTGTGTCCTGCACTGCAATGCAGTCTTCAGAGAACAAGGGCAACATTTTGGGATTTCGGTCTTGGGGTAGAATGAGTTAACGCTGGAAACCGCTAGTGCGCGTGCCTACTCACATCGATTGTGAAAAGAAGGGTAGCAAATTCATAGTCGGTTGAGGCAAGACAACATTGACAACCCGCTGTATCGGCCAATATCAGCAGTCAAAACCCACCAGGAAGCAGATCGCGGTAATAACCCAGCGAAGAAAGAAGCACGCTTAGACAAGACAATTTATTAGGTTGGTTAGTTCGGGGTTTAAGGTCCACGGCGCCGAAGTGATAATGGACGGCCTTGACGGGCGGCGGGTTGCGGGAGACAGGGAAATCGATTGCCTATGGAGCACGACCTGAACACTGATCAATACAGGCGCACTGCAACTGTGCCACTTCGATTTACCAGGACCTTTCAACGGACAAGCTATGCAAAAAGCCCGTCTTTTTTCCTGGATTGCGAGTCGGAACGGGGACTCGAACCCACGACCAGGCGATTCCCTTAGCTCTCTTGCTCCGACGCTTAACCGCCTGAGCTATTTCGGACAATTTATTAATGAATTTTATCAAAATACAAAAGTATACACTTCGCTACTTGTCTTAGTGCGTGGAGAACGTGACAGCTGAAGTGTGCGACGCTTGACGGGTCACGTCTGTGGTCTGGAGATCGCTGCAATGCTGTCCATGCATTAAGTGAGATAGACGACGGTGGCAAGTCGGAAGCAAAACCAGGGATGTTCTCTATTTCAAGATGAAACCCCCAAAGAATCCGCCAGTTGCAGGAGAAAGAAGAAAAGATAATAAAGTAACTCAGTTGTAATTTGTCGCTTGCCTTGTCTAGACTATCTGCGGGCTGTCATTGGATGTTGCTAATGGGCACGTTCTTCATCTTACACGCTTGCTTGGAGTTCTTTCGGCCTTAACACATTTTGCCCCAGGACCGAAATCCCCTAAATTTTGAAGTTGCCATCTGAAGACTGTATTACACGTCTTCAGACAGATCGAGCGTAATAGCTCAAGGCGCCAAGCTATTCTGGCACTACCCTTGAACTATCACGCTATATCTATATCTTGCTGTGGTGTTTCGGGGCAGAATGAGTTAAAGGTGACTGCCAAGAGTGTAGCGCAAAGAAAGAATCCCAACAAAGCAAGAAACGCGCTTAGAAAGGATAGTGGTATATTGTTGTTGCATTTTCTAAGCGTGTATCTTTCTTAAGATTTTCTACAGAGTGCGTTTTTCTCTTGTACGCGTCAGGGTTCAAAGCTACTAACTCCTTCATAATAATAATAATAATAATAATAAGAATACCGTTATTATATAGGCGCCTTTTCTCAATTTTTGGGCGAATCGACTCAAAGCGCCGCGAACTGAAACCCAACACGCACACTCCCGTAACAGACACGGATTTACGCCATTTAAGACAAACACAGTACAAGACAGACGAAGGGCCAGTTCAGCTACTGAGGTTGCAGCGATTTTTGATCGCTTGTATTTGAAATTTGTAAAGTGGCCTGAAACCGGTACCAAAGTGTGTGTGTGGTGGGGGGGGGGGGGTTGGGTGGGGGGGGGGGGGGGGGGTGTGGAAGAACCGGAGTACCCGGAGAAAGAACCCCCTACGGTCCGCCCGAATTAACGGTGACACTTAGCAGAGGAGAAAAGTCCGACGCCGGAACCCGTTTTCGAACCTCGCACCTTTGGCATTGGTGGCAGACACCTTAACCACTGCGCCAAGGACCGCCCCTTTCACTGTCGAGAAAACGTCGAACATCACCCAACTTCAAGAGGTACAGATCCTCATGAACCCCCGCATTCTATCTATGCCTCTTGTTGAAGACATGTCGTATCCATGTCCCTTTGACGTTGGGGATCTGCGACGTTGAGTTTTCCGTGATTTCAAGAACGCAGTCGCGTCCACCGGCAGTCAAGCGATTAATGGTCTCGTGGGGTTTTCCTCTTTTCTTTTTTGTTGTTGTTGCTGGTGGTGTTTGTGTTTTAAAATCTTTAGAAGCGCATACACGCACCAACACATTCTTCAGTCTATTTAAAGTAACATTACGCGTAAATCTGAAGACACATGTCAGCACCATTTGTGTTTATTATGCCCTTATCGACACACCTAATGAACTATAACAGCAGTTGGGACACGCAGCAAAAGCACACGCATACTTGCTCTTATTTATTCTGCGCTGCCGTTAGCGTGTCAATCTATTTTTAGCTGTTTCTCGCACTGATAGAGTTGTATTTATAGAACGGAGTGGAGTCATTGTCGGGTTACTTGATATAAAGACGACGTGTGCTGAACTGGATTGTCCTGTGTCCACTAAATGAACCATAACTAATAATAATAATATGAACCATAACTAATAATAATAATAATGCCGGTATTATAGGCGCTTTTTCTCCATTTTTTTTTTTTTTTGCGAATCGACTCAAAGCGCCGCGAACTGAAAGCCAACACGCACACTCACGTAACAGACACGGATTTACTCTGAAGACAGACACAGTACAAGGCGGACGAAGGGTCAGCTCAGATACTGAAGTTACAGAAATTTTTGATCGCTTGTATTTGAACTAATTTATAAAGTGGCCTGAAACCGGTACCAAAGTGTGTGGGGGTGGGGGGAGGGGGGGGGGGAGAAAGAACCCCCGACTAGACCTGTGTGTAGCGTTTCGTAACCATCTGTTACAGAAGTGTATCTTTGAACAGTTACGGCGGTAGTGGGCCTTCAACCCCTTAACTACCAGCGGAAACATTCTGTGTTTTTGAAATTAAACAACAACAAAAAATTCAGCGGCCAAGATCCCCAGCCGTCAAAACAACATGGATACAGAGTGGGGTCGACAGGAGGCATAGATCCTCATGAGGATCTATGCCTCTTGCAGGTGGATGGAGTTTCATTTTATCGGAAGGGAACGGATTTAACCCCCTCACTGCCAGTTGCCGCTGGGGCGGTCCGTGGCGCAGTTGTTAAGGCGCCTGCCACCAATGCTAAAGGTACGAGGTTCGATACGGGTTCCGGCGTCGGACTTTTCTCCTCTAGTAAGTGTCACCGTTAATTCTGGCGAACCGTTTGCGGGATTTTTCTCCGGGTACTCCGGTTCTTCCTCCCCCCTCCACTTCGGTACCGGTTTCAGGCCACTTTATAAATTTCAAATACAAGCGATCAAAATTTCCGTGACCTATAAGTAGCTGAGCTGACCCTTCGCACCACGCGAATGTCCGGTGTTTGTCTTGCACTGTGTTTGACTTCAGAGTGAATGCGTGTGTGTTACGTAAGCGTGCGTGTTGGGTGCAGTTCGCGGCGCTTTGAGCCGATTCGCAGAATTGGGAAAAACGCCCATATAATAACCGGTATTATTATTATTATTATTATTAGTAGTAGTAGTAGTAGTAGTAGTAGTAGTAGTAGTAGTAGTAGCTGTGTCTCTGATATATCTTTGCAAGTTTAATAGCGAAGGGCCCGATCCGTCCAAGGACCAAGGGTACAAAACAGGGCCAGCAGCGGTATGTGTCCTCATGTCCTGCAGGTGCGGGGGCCCATAGGATCTGTGTCTATTGTTCAGTTGTTTTTTTTTTTCCCTTCTCGACATTGAAGTAAATGTTAACATACCACATTTAGCACTGGTATCAATTTTAATAGTTTAGTTGACTTTTAGACTGGACTCAACGCACAGTTTGTTAACAGCGGCCTGTTTTGGTATCGTTTACAAGATAGCAGTTGTGTTTTCGTGCGTCCTTTTGGGACAATTTGGCCCGAAATCATGTCTTGAAGCATTTGGCTGTCTCCTATAATGTTTTTGCCATTTTGCGGATTCTCGAACCTGTAGCTCAACAGGAAATGCTCAACCCTTTTAGCCCCGGGACCCTGCAGCAGGAGATGCATTGATCATGATAATTCAAGGGTAGTGCCAGATGAGCTTGGCGCCTGAAGGCGCCAAGCTCATCTGGCACTACCCTTGAATTATCATGATCAATGCATCTCCTACAACTGGTACATAGTCGTTAGGCAACACCTCCAAAATTTGATGAATGGGACCTTGGGGCTAAAAGGGTTAACCGCCTTTTGTGAACACCGATTCTTACCTAACTGTAATCTGTCAGTTTTCGTTTGTCTCGAAAACACAAGATTGTTAGTTGCGAGGTGGCGTACGGACACCGTCGATATTTCTTTTGAGTCAGAAAGTAGACCGTTAGCTTTGCCTCAAGCAAATAACCCAAAATAACATAGTATTATCTGCAGGTTAGTAGTCTTTGGGGATGTGAAAACAATCGCAAGGCACGCAGAACCATCCCTCTGTTGTAGCCTGTTCAAAATAAGACGTGCTCAATGCAATAGCATCTCTTTCATTTTAGACGCCAAATGGTAAGAGAGAGAGAGAGAGAGAGAGAGAGAGAGAGAGAGAGAGAGAGAGAGAGAGAGAGAGAGAGAGAGAGACTAGTTCCCGATTAGCTTACGACGTCGTCATTTTAACGCGTTCTTTGAATACCACCTAGCTGCAAGAGGCATAGATCCTCATGTGCCCCCGCATTTGCGGGGGATCATGAGGATCTATGCCTCGTGCTGACAAAACCCTGTATCGATGTTCCTTTGACTTCTGGGACTCTGGCGTTGAAGTTATACAGTGATTCCAAAATCACAAAACTGTGTCCGGCACTGGCAGTGAAGGCGTTAAACTTGCTCGTTTCCACTATAAACCCGCGGGAGATGGATCGACCGTGATACTCAGGGCAAGTGCCGGATTTGTTTGAGTCAGTTCAAGTGGGAAGTTGTGAATCAAGAATGATAGCTAGCTCCTCATCAATAGCAGTCCCCGTTTAGCTGGGCGCCTTTGCAAACTCCAAGCTAAATTCGGCACAGCCCTGGTGTTTTACCTTTTTACAATTCAGAACTGTGAGCAGCAAGTTAATTAAACACTAACCTTCAGCTTTGCAATCATTTTCGATTCAGAACTGTCGGCAGCAAGTCAATTAGAGCTTGTCAACATTATATATTGTTCATTCAGGGCTTTACTCATGACCTCTCACAACCCCTTTTCTGCCAGTGGAAGCAGATTGTGTTTTTGACGTCATTGTCAATCAACGTCAGAGATCCCCAGCCGTCAAAGGAACATAGGTGTAAAATGGTTTCAGCAAGAGGCGTAAATCCTCATGAGCCCCCGCATCTGCGGGGGCTCATGAGGATCTACGTCTCTTGCAGTCGTGTGGTAGTTTTTCGCGGCGTTGAACGGGCAATAATAACTAACCCATCTTCACCTCCTGCTGTTGGCCGACGGCGCTTGGCACACCGTTCTAAATTGACCATCTGGCTCTGGTGAGCGAGAGGCCTTATTACAAATATACACCTAACCCGAACAACTTCCTCGGGAGGTTGTAAAAAAGCCACCCCCACCCGGGTCTGCCCTGGGGGACTTGGGTGGGGTTAGGTACTTTTTAGTTCCCAGGGTCACCCTGGTCAGCCCCACAGGGTGAGTTTTTCTCTCTATTCTGGGGCATGTGTTTCTGTCTACCCGAGGTCCATTCTCCTGTATTTGCCTTTTTAAAACTCTCCCTACTGTCTGCACTGCCTGTAGCTCTTGATATTGGATGTGTGTTGCTAAATGGTCTTAGCTTTATTTAGGCCCCATGTGTTAGGTTTATTTAATGTATTTGACCGGCTGGCGACATACATTCAATGTTCTGTTTAGTTTTTTTTTTTTTTTTTCACAAGCAGTGCAGGCACGTCCTGAGAAAGCCTTGTTGCTGTCGGGACGTTAAGCAATGTACAATCAATCAATCAATGTAAACAAGCCAATCTCATTGCCCGCAAGAAGCCTAGATTTTCACTACCTCCTGCAACCTCCTGCAAGGTCTTATCAGGATCTGTGCCACCTGCAAATGGAGCGGGATGGATGGTAATCGGCCGATCGCAATGCCGGCAAGAGGCATAGATTCTCATGAGACCCTGCTGCCGCAGGGCCTTGTGAGGATCCATGCCTCTTGCAATTGATGCGGGATGCGTGAAGGACTATCGCTGTTCAATAGTCTTTTCGCGAAGACAAATACAAACAGGACAGACCCAATACCGGGTTATTGTTAGCCCTGCAGAAATAAGGTGGGACCGGCTTAAGATGTTTGCATTTCGTTTTACCGGCTCTTGCGTATTTGCAGTCTCCTTCCGCACTCCCCTCCCCCCTTCCCTTCCCCCCCCCCTTTCCACCCCGGTCTTCCTACCCCTTTACCTCCTCCTATTTTGATCCCCACCCGGGTCTGCCCTGGGGGACTTGGGTGGGGTTAGGTACTTTTTAGTTCCCAGGGTCACCCTTTTCAGCCCCACAGGGTGAGTTTTTCTCTCTATTCTGGGGCATGTGATTCTGTCTACCCGAGGTCCATTTACCTGTATTTGCCTTTTTAAAACTCTCCCTACTGTCTGCACTGCCTGTAGCTCTTGATATTGGATGTGTGTTGCTAAAAGGTCTTAGCTTTATTTAGGCCCCATGTGTTAGGTTTATTTCACGTATTTGACCGGCTGGCGACATACATTCAATGTTCTGTTTATTTGTTTTTTTCCCAAGCAGTGCAGGCACGTCCTGAGAAAGCCTTGTTGCTGTCGGGACGTTAAGCAATGTACAATCAATCAATCAATCCTCCTATTTTGAGAACGAGTACCTTTTTTTTCTGCTACTGAGAGGCATAATTATATTCTCATGGCGCTTGCTCGCTGTTTAACCCTTTTAGCCCCAAGGTCCCATTTCTCATATTTTGGAAGTGTTGCTTCACGACTATGTATTAGTTGCAGGAGATGGCTTGACCATGATAATTCGAGGGTAGTGCCAGATTAGCTTGGCGCCTGAAGGCCTCTGTGCTTGATGTATGAAGAATTGTTATAATGCCGAGCGGTATATTGCGACAGTTTTGATACCGCATGCTTGGCACGCTACGGGTTCTACTGCCATTTGCTTCAGACTGATCGACTGTGATAGCGGAAGGCGGTTGTCTGATTTGGTCGAAATTAAAACAGACTCGTTAGGCACTTTCTTTGATCACCACCTCCCCCCATTTCAATACTGTGTGCATCAGTACACCATATATAGACTCACTCGGGGAGTACACCACAAGCACACGTCTGTTCAGACCCCACCCGGGTCTGCCCTGGGGGACTTGGGTGGGGTTAGGTATTTTTTAGTTCCCAGGGTCACCCTGGTCAGCCCCACAGGGTGGGTTTTTCTCTCTATTCTGGGGCATGTGTTTCTGTCTACCCTTTGTCCATTCACCTGTATTTGCCTTTTTAAAACTCTCCCTACTGTCTGCGCTGCCTGTAGCTCTTGATATTGGATGTGTGTTGCTAAATGGTCTTAGCTTTATTTAGGCCCCATGTGTTAGGTTTATTTAACGTATTTGACCGGCTGGCGACATACATTCAATGTTCTGTTTATTTTTTTTTTCACAAGCAGTGCAGGCACGTCCTGAGAAAGCCTTGTTGCTGTCGGGACGTTAAGCAATGTACAATCAATCAACGTCTGTTCAGATGAGATGCGAAGATAGACCGACTCTGGGAGTTCACCATAATTATGCTTCTAATCAAATGCGAAATAGACCCACTCTTGGAGTACACAACAAGTACTCTCCTGTTCAAATGAGATGTCAAATAGACCCACTCGGGGAGTACGCCACAAGTACACTTCTATTCAGATGAGATGCTAAGCATCTCATTTGAATAGATGTGTACTTGTGGTGTAGTCCCTGATTGGGCCTATCTTGGGTGTACACCCTTCCAAACACTCACAACAGCATAGCGGGAGATTGAGTTTTACCGGCGCTTGCATATGCCGCGTATTCGGATGCCGCACGTCTCGAATGAGTCAATTTGTACGTAATTTTTGTTAAACGATAGTGACATGATCGTCACAATTTTGTGGACAAATTGGTTGGTTGGTTGGTTGGTTAGTTCAGGGTTTGACATCACCGGAGTGATAATGGGCGGCCGCTAACGCCGGGTGGAAGGAGTTGGGGGGTGGGCGGGTGGGGTGGGGGCAGGGACAACTATTGCCTATGGAGTACGACCTGAACACTGATCAATTCAGGCGCACTGCTACTGTGTCGCTTTGATTTGATGACCTTTCAACCAAAGAACGCTATACAACAAGCCTGAATTTGTGCATACATATGCGGGAAAGGGCTGTAGGTTTTACCGCCCTTATCAGGTGTCTGCTGTTTTGTGGTTGTTTTGTTGTTGTTGTTTTTTGTTTGTTTTGTTTTTTTGTGGGTTTTTTTGTTGGGGGGGGGGGATTTTTTTTTCTTCTTCTTTTCTTCATCTTCAAGATAGAAATCTGTGAACATGTTGCGTTTCGTGTCTCTAGCGCAGCACATACAATACAATACAATAATACTTTATTAATCCCTCACGGGGAAATTCACTGTCTGCCCATACAACACATGGCCTCATCAATCACTCATTAAAAAAAAAACAAAAAAAAAACAAAAACAAACAAACAAACCAACCACCATCACACTCAATTAAAGAAAACACTCAATTAAAGAAATGAACTGTAACAGACATATTGTTACCTTTGAATAACAATAGTAATAATACTAGTAATAATACTGAGAGGGCTAGTACTAAGGACGGAAGAATGTTGACCGACACTATCTACTGATATTACTGTTGAAAAGGGTAACAGCCTGAGGGACAAAAGAGTTGGCATAACGTGATGTACGACTTTTGGGTACTCGGAGTCTGCCACTTCGTTCGATACGTCTGCTGTCAAATTCATATCTAAGTGGATGTGTTTTGTCATCAAGAATGTCTGCCAATTTGTTTGTAATCCGTCTGTTGTACAGTGTGTCCAAATTATCCTGTGCCCTACCAGTCACCCCACCCCCTTTCCGGATTACTTTGTTAAGACGATCTTGGTCTCTGTTACATAAATTTCTCCCCCAGCACGTCAGTCCAAAAGTTAAAATGCTAACAATACTGGAGCAGTAAAACATCTGTAAAAGCTGAGTGCTTACATGAAATGATCTGAGCTTTCTCAAACAGTAAAGACGGGTATGCGTTTTTTTCACAATAGCATCTGTGTTTTGTTTCCAGTTGAGCGCGTTGTCAAAAAGAACACCTAAATACTTGTAGGACTCTACACGCTCAACTTCTGTTCCCTTGATAACAACAGGACCGGGATGCTGTTTGTTATTCCTGAAATCTATGACCATCTCTTTTGTCTTGCCAACATGTAATTCAAGGTAGTTTCTATCGCACCACTCTACAAAGTCATCGATCTCTTGTCGATAGTGTCTGTCGTCCTCATCTGTAATCAGACCTGTCAGTGCCGTGTCGTCAGCGTATTTGTCCATGACACAGTCGTCATGAGTAGCTCTACAGTCTGCTGTGTACAAAGAAAACAAAACAGGCGACAGGACAGTCCCCTGTGGTGCACCGGTGTTGGTAAAAAGTACATCTGAGATTAGATCCGAACTAATTCTGACGTACTGTGGCCGGTTAGTGAGATAGTCTAAAACCCAAAGAGGTAGAGGCATTTATGTTCATGTGAACTAGTTTGGAGGCGAGTATGTGTGGCTGAATGGTGTTAAAAGCAGACGAAAAATCATAGAACATCAGTCGAATGGAGGCTCCTGGGTTCTCTAAATGAGAGTAGATGTTGTTTACAACATGCAAAATGGCATCATCAACACCTCTTTGCCTTCTGTAAGCAAACTGAAAGGGGTCCATAAAATCTGCAACCTGTATTTTAAAATGTGAAAGAACAGCCCTCTACTGTTGCTGCACACGCATAATCGTGTGCGCAGACGCTAACTCGGGGCTGTACTGCATAATTCGCTTGTGCCAGGCAATTTGAATAACTTGTCGGTCGTTTTGACTGCGAGTGCGCCTGGCAGCATGAATAACAAGCCATTCTACTTGCGCCGACAACAGATCACGCGCAGCTATTCCGATCCAGTTCGCGGCAGGACCTCGGGTGGATGTAGGCCGCAGTGGGCCCATTGCGGCCGGCGTCAGCCCGATGGTCTTGCTGCCCGCGGGGTCCGTCTTGGTGATTGCAGAATTAGCATTTTGAATGCGTCGATACTGGAAACTTCCTCACGTCTTTATGCATGCCCAGATTTGATGACACTGCCACTTTGTTTTCCTCCTCCAAGACAAACAACCAAGTAGATGGATCGAAGGGAAAGCGACAAGTTACTTCACCACTACCTTTGAGCCATTTATCCCCGGACGCAGTGCGGCAGGAGTTGGGTCGATCATGATGATTCAAGTGTAGTGCCAGATTACCTAGGCACCTCAGATGGCGCCAAGCTAGTCTGGCGCTACCCTTGAATTATCAGGGTAGATCCACCTCCTGCAACTAGTTTGTAGTCGTGAGGTGACGCCTCAAGTTTGTGAAATGCCGCCTTAGGGTTAAATGGGTTAATCTGACATGGCCGCCATATAGCCATCCCCGGCAACGTTGTAGGTAGTATTAACCCCTTCACTGCCTGTTCACGCAGATTGTGTTTAACCCTTTCAGCCCCGGATCCCTACAGCAGCAGACGGCTTGACCATGATAATTCAAGGGTAGTGCCAGATTAGCTTGGCGCCTTCAGGCGCCAAGATAATCTGGCACTACCCTTGAATTATTATGGTCAAGCCATCTCCTGCAACTGGTACATAGTCGTTAGGCAAGAAATGGGACCTTGGGGCTAAAAGGGTTAAAAAATCTTCATTACTTCAACACCAAAGAACCCCCGTCAAGGAACACAGATACAAAGTAGTGTCAGCAAGAGGCATAGATCCTCGTGAGCCCCCGTAACTGCGGTGGTTCATGAGGATCCACGTCTCTTGCAGTTGGATCGCGTTCACTATTTCTCGGCAGTCGTGACGCCTCCAAAATCACGGAAACTGCGTCAGTCACGTGTTCGTGAGTTCGATATATTGGCCAGCCCAAGCGACCACAAAACTGTGTCTAACGGCATAGATGTATTGCAGTTGGATCGTGTTCACCATTTCTCGGCAGTCGTGACGCCCCCAAAATCACGGAAACGGCGTCACGTGTTCGTGAGTTCGATATATTGGCCAGCCCAAGCGACCACAAAACTGTGTCTAACGGCATAGATGTATTGCAGTTGGATCGTGTTCACCATTTCTCGGCAGTCGTGACGCCTCCAAAATCACGGAAACTGCGTCACGTGTTCGTGAGTTCGATATACTGGCCAGCCCAAGCGACCACAAAACTGTGTCTAACGGCATAGATGTATTGCAGAGGCACCTGTTTTTAGTGACCGTCCTTGTGAGAGATCACTTGTCATATGCCTGTCATTAACCCTTTGCATCCTGAGGCTGATTTTGGAAAATTTGCTTATTGTCCTATGCAGGCTACATTACAGATTAGGAGATAGTCAACTGTTTTAGTTCAAGGGTGGTGCCAGAATAGCTTGGCGCCCAGTCAAATTCATTTCAAGCAATGGCTGTATTGGGATAATAAGGGTTAAAGGCCGTCATTTAGGTTGTTGTAGCCCATGATGGTCCTTCGCAGACCAGTAATACAGTGTAATTGTGATGTGCATGCGGTCACCCTCGCTGGCAAGGCAGAGGTCAGACAAGGGCTACAGCCGCGCAGATCAGACGTGGTGAGAAACCTGGGAAAGCATTTCCAGGAAAGGAGCCAAAGGCACCACACAGTCGATCGTCTCCGGAGCAGAGGTGTGGAGATAGGTAGCAGGCATTGGGCAGACTTCAAAGGACGAGAGAGATCCATAGTAAACAATACAATACAATACAATACAATACAATACAATAATATTGTATTAATCCCTCATGGGGAAATTCACTGTCTGCCCATACAACACATGGCATCATCATTCAATCATAGAAATAATTCAACAACCCATACCTCTCAATTAAAGAAATGAACTATAACAGACGTATGTTACCTTTGTAACGCTCTTGGCATCATCAGAAAAAGAAATTGAAAAAAACCAACAAAAAAATACCAGACCAGTATTGATAGATATCGGAAGGAACTCTGGGAAGACTTCTGATGGGTGGGGTGAAAGCGCATATGGGCCTTACTGATCACAGAGATCCCGTCGTGACCAGACTGAACTGAGCTGAACTCTACATGTATTGATTTTCGTTTGTGTCTGTAGTCGGCTCATTGTACTTTTGCCGTCAGTGGTAATGTCAGCATGTTCTGGGGAGCACTTGACATTTTCGTGTGATGACGTGTAACTGTTTATTGTCAGAGCTTTTATCACCTTGCGACATACGCCCATCATACAGGTTAGAAAATAACACATCAGTTACGACATGTACACGTCTAGAGGAGAAGGGGTGTGGCGGGGTTTCAGAGAAAATACCAAACAAGATGGGAAGAACCATAACCCACAAAGTCCCTTCTATATGAGAGCTGTCCTCGCTGGCAAGTGTCTTTGCCTTTTGTCTTTTACCTGATTTTAATGTTGAAATATCTCCTATTGAACAAGATGAAGATTTCATCCCATAGTCTGCCGTATTGTTTGGAGCTCACATGCGTTTTGTAAGTCCCTTCTATTTATAGAAGGGACTTTTTAGGACGGATCACGGTGGGGCGATTTTCATAGCATGCCCATGATGTCAAAGGCGGGCAGGCTTAACCTCTAACAATTGAATTAAGAAGATAAAAATTACGTCATGTCTAGTTACGTTAACCTCGCTGCTGAATGTACATTTGGCGCGAAGCGCCGTATGTGCGTATGTATGTGTGTGCGTATGTATGTAAACAGAGAATCTCCGATATATGTGTACACACAAGCTTGAAACTTGGCGAAATACTTTCTTAAGTGGATGGCTAAGAGAACCTCCGAGCATATTGTAATCTTGAAAGCAGTGTATGGCCCCAGGCACCTGGTACAAAGTCCCCTGCGAAGCGCGAATGGCCAGGCACTCCTCACAGATAATACCTCCATCTTGAACCGCTGGTCGGAATACTTTCAGAGCCTCTTCAGCGCTGAGCGCACTGTTCAAGAAGCAGTCGTCCTACAAATCCCACAGCTCCCAGTAAAAGTTGAATTGGACGAACCGCCCACCGCTGAAGAGACCCTCACAGCCATCCACCAGCTCAAGAGTGGCAAAGCAGCAGGCATTGATGGAATACCGCCAGAGATCTGGAAACATGGAGGCACAGCACTGCACAACAAGCTCCATGACCTCTTTCTCTGCTGCTGGGAGGAAGGAACACTACCAAAGGATCTCCGTGATGCAGTCGTTATCACCCTGTACAAGAACAAAGGTGAGAAGTCTGACTGTTCCAACTATCGGGGAATTACACTGCTGTCCATTGCTGGGAAAATCCTTGCAAGGCTGCTCCTGAATCGGCTGGTACCTGCCATCGCTGAAGACCAACTCCCAGAGGGCCAGTGTGGCTTCAGAGCAAACAGGAGCACCACCGATATGGTCTTTGTGCTGAGACAGCTACAGGAGAAGTGCCGCGAGCAGAACAAAGGGCTGTACGTAACGTTTGTCGACCTAACAAAAGCGTTCGACACTGTGAGCAGGCAAGGCATGTGGCAGATCCTGGAGCGACTTGGCTGTCCCCCAAAGTTCCTCAACATGATTGTCCAGCTACACGAGGACCAGCAAGGTCAGGTCAGACTCAACAATGACCTCTCAGAACCATTCCCCATTCTCAACGGCGTAAAGCAGGGCTGCGTGCTGGCACCGACCCTCTTCACCATCTTTTTTAGCATGATGTTGAAGCAGGCCACAGTGGACCTCGATGATGACGATGCAGTGTACATCAGGTATCGTCTCGATGGCAGCCTGTTCAACCTCAGACGACTGCAGGCCCACACGAAAACCCTAGACCAACTGATCCGTGAGCTGCTTTTTGCTGATGATGCTGCCCTCGTTGCACACACAGAGAGAGCCCTGCAGCGCATCACGTCCTGCTTCGCAGACGCTGCCCAGCTCTTTGGACTCGAGGTCAGTCTGAAAAAGACAGAGGTCCTCCATCAGCCGGCACCCAAGACAGTGTATCGCCCTCCTCACATCACCATCGGCGAGTCTGAACTAAAGTCAGTGCACCAGTTTACTTACCTTGGCTGCATTATCACGTCGGACGCCAAGCTGGACAAGGAGCTTGACAGCAGGCTGGCAAAAGCGAACAGCGCTTTCGGGCGACTTTTCAAGCGGGTGTGGCACAATCAACAGCTGAAAACAGGCACCAAGATCAGCGTGTACAGAGCTGTGGTCCTCACCACCCTGCTGTATGGTTCCGAGTCCTGGGCCCTCTACCGCAGCCAACTACGACTCCTCGAACGCTTCCACCAGCGCTGCCTGCGTACCATCCTGGGCATTCACTGGAGTGACTATGTCACCAATGTCGAGGTCCTTGAACAGGCTGAAACCGTGAGCATCGAGGCTTTGCTGCTGCGGACACAGCTCCGCTGGGCGGGGCATGTCTCCAGGATGGAGGATCATCGCCTACCAAAGATCACCCTGTTCGGCGAGCTTGCTACTGGACACCGTGACAGAGGGGCACCAAAGAAGAGATACAAAGACTGTCTCAAGAAGTCACTTAGTGCCTGCCAAATCGACCACCACCAGTGGTCTTCGCTTGCTGTGGACCGTGACACCTGGCGCTCCACTATTTACAAGGCAGCTGTCTCCTTTGAGGACTCTCGCAGAGCTAGCCTTAAGGACAAGCGGCTCAGGAGAAAGAACAGAGATGCTGCAACTCAGAACTCTGGCCATACCTTCCCCTGCAGCCACTGCGGTCGAACCTGCCTGTCCCGGATTGGCCTCCGCAGCCACGAACAAGCCTGCAGACGTCGTGGGCAACTCCTATAAAATCTTCGTTCGCGAAGTCCAGCCAAGAGAGAGAGAGATGTGTGTGCGTATGTATGTAAACAGAGAATCTCCGATATATGTGTACACACAAGCTTGAAACTTGGCGAAATACTTTCTTAAGTGGGTGGCTAAGAGAACCTCCGAGCATATTGTAATTGAATGTGTCATTGAAGATATAAACAACCGTTTATAGGAAGTCTGTTGACCTAGATTACAGTCTGTAATTTTTGTCATATTTACTTTAACTTTTTGCATATAGCTAGTTTGGAGAAAGACATTGGATGAGTTCGACAAGGCGTTAGCCAGTTTTGTACCTCTGTCTACACCAGTCGGATACCTCATTGAGACTGCATTGTAAACTGTGACTAATGTCGGTCTTTTTTTGTTTACCAGAAACATGAAGATTCGTATCGTTAACAAATAGATTACAGTTGACGTCAGAGTTAGTGATATGCAACGGTAGATCATTGATAAATAGTATGAATAAAAGATGTCCCAAAATAGATCCATGGGGGAAGCCGTAGTTTACATTTTCTTGTCTAGAGTATCTTCCATGGGCGTACACCTTTTCTTTTCTGTCTTCAAGATATGATCGGAAGAATGCTATTGCGGTTGCGTTTACGTGATAAACTGTTAGCTTATTTAGTAGAATGTCATGGTCCACAAGGTCAAACGCCTTTTGAAGGTCTAAGAAAACTGCTCCTGACATCAGGCTGTTATTGACTTATTCCAGCCAGCTGTCTACAATATGTGTCAGTGCTGACTGACAAGAATGTTTCGGTCTAAAACCAGACTGGTGAATATTAAGTAATTTACCTGTTTCTAGAAAATCAAGGATTTTTTTTAATGTGCTTTTCAGGGGCTTTGACGAAGCTAACAGAAGGGAGATTGGACGATAATTTTTGATATCTTCAAGATCTTTAGATTTAGGGATTGGGATTACCTTTGCTTCTTTGAGAATGGTTGGGAATGTACTTTGCTTTATGCAGAGGTTGAAAATATATGTTAGTGATTCTACTGTATACGGTAAATGAGAGTGTTTTATTATTAATACCATCAATGCTGCAGACGTTTTGTTCCTCATGCTAGAAATATATCTGCCGACTTCCGCAATATTAGGGATGATGACAGTAATTATTTTTTTTTAATTTTTTTTTTTTAAAGAGTGTTCTCTGAGAGAACTCGGCACTTCATACGGTTTGCTGTTATTTGCAGCTGACAATGCCAGTGTTTCGGCTGTCGCTAAGAAATGGTTAGAGAGAGAGAGACAGAGACAGATTGACGATGATACCTTTTTGTCAATGGTATAAGTGTTGTCAAAAAACATCGTCAGTTTGAAAACTATAACAGAGAGCTTAAGTTTGAGAGAGAGAGAGAGAGAGAGAGAGAGAGAGAGAGGGGGAGGGAGAGGTGTGGTTGGTCTTAGTAGTTGTACGTACCACCGCGGGAGTTCCTGAGGAGCTGTGCCTCTTTAACCCTTATCATTCGGAATACACCAATGTGTGTAATAAGTTTGACTAAAATAGTTCAAGGGTAGTGCCAGAATAGCTTGGCGCATCTAGGCACCAAGTTATTCTGGCACCACCCTTGAACTAAAGCCATCGGTCTATATCCTTATTTGTAAGTACTATAATGTAGCTTTCATATGGCAGTGTACAAGTTTGAAGCTTTTAGCCTCAGTATGATATGGGTTAACGGCGTAGTGCGATCTCTCTTGTACCGTACACTTGTATACACACACCAGCGGGATCCATTCGCTGGCTGCCGCCTGTGTAGTACCAACCCCAATCGTCTCGACTTGGATACAAGTTGCATGTGGCATTATCCTCCCAACTGGGCCTGACAGGTTCCTCGCCCCGTCACAAGAAGGTGCCAGATAAGTCATGGCCTTTCTCCACTACAGGTACAGCTGAGAGGGCCTCTGGTGCGGTATGCTTGAACGTAGGTTGAACGGTTGGCCTGGTTTAAGCCAGAAGTCTTAGCCTACTGCCATGACAGGAGGCGAAGACGTCTAGCTTAGACCAGAACGTTTCAGTCCACGGGTGGGCTGCGTGAGTGAATTTGGTCCTGCGCAAGCCACTAAGCAAGGTGCTCAGCTGTAGAGGAGCACCTTGCTTAGTGGCTGGCGCGGGACTAAGCTCACTCACGCAACTGGTCTTACACTGACGTTCATAGCAGGCTGGGACGTTAGGCTAAGACTTCTAACATAGAGGATGACGACTGTTTCAGCCCACGGTCATGCATACCGCACCAGACTATGTTGCCAGATAAGTGTCATGGCCTTTCGCCACTGCAGGTGAGAGGGCCCCAGGCGTAACAGGTGCGATCACTTTCTAGCCTTCAGGGATCTCTTGGAGGCCAATGACTGAACGGCAGCAGTCCTGGGACGAACTGCACGCGAGGGGCACTCAGTCGGTAGTCGGTCAAGATGGTGGTATTTAATGGCAATCATGCTGCATTCGCCGGCATAAACAGGTCCAGGCAACAGTCACAGAACTGCGTGTCTTGTGGTGGCCAACGATTGAACGTCGGCCGTTTGACGAAATGCAGACCAGATAGAAAATCCCAACAAAAAAGGGAACACACTTAAGTAAGAGCTGGACGGCATTAATGTTTGTCCATTTTCAAAGGCAAAAGTTGTAAAAATCCATTCCATTCGTACTCGAACTGTTTCTCTGTACTAGGACTGGAATCTGTGCACAAGAGAACAAACCTATTTCGACCCTCCCCCACAACAAGGCGGATGGGGTGCGAATTGGAGGGTGGGTGGGGGCGGGGGCCGATTTGTTGAGGGAGGCACCAACAAACACACTTGTTCTGTCTCAGACTCCTGCTGTTTCAATCCCCATATTTTGTTTTTGCTGTTTTTCTGGTACCTTGCCTGGTCTCGAATACCCAATATACCCTTCGCATCGAGAACAGCTCATACAGATCGTGTTAATTGGAATGTCTATCATTTGCAAGAGGCACAGATCCTCATGAGCCCCCGCATTCTGCGGGGGCTCATGAGGATCTGTGCCTCTTGCAGATATCATGGTGTTCGCTGTTGAAATCGGTAAGGATTATCAGCTGGTTCCGGTTTTTGTGCGAAGTGACTGAAACGTATGATGGAGGGCAGCCAGCAGCCGCTTGAAGTCGGCTTGACAGACATCGTTCGTTTAGGTTTCTTTCAAGCCGCCAATATCTACTGACATTATTATTATGTAACTCCTTCACAGCCAAGGGACACAAGTCATGTTTCTGAAAATCCTTGTATATTGAATTCTAAGGGACTTTATCCATCCATCCATCCATCCATCCATCCATCCATCCATCCATCCATCCATCCATCCATCCATCCATCCATCCATCCAAGAAACGTACGTACACAATAATAAGACATCGAAAGGCTTATAACCTCATGAGCCCCCGCACCTGCGAGGACACGTGGTCCTGTTCCTCCACTCTATTTCGGCAGTGAAGGGTTAAATCCGCTGCGGCGGGGTTGGGTAAATATTATGCTGATGAGACGAGATGAGATCTGAGGAAAGTTTTGTGTCATTAAAGTTATTATCCCCGAGTATTAACGGAGCGTCTAAAGGTTTTGTCGTTGGTACAAAGGTTCTCTCATCAAGAGAAACACCACGCCAGTGTGCCAACAAACACAGTTGTATGCTTCTGTTTGACACGAAAAACGTTGCAGAAGAACTTTCGGTTGAGGCGATCCTCCTGTTCGATTTAGTCAGTACGTGGCTTATTTTAGGCATCATATTTTCGACAGCTCCAGCTTGAGGGCTTGTTTTTACATAGTTTCAGATAAAAGAGACGCAATATGAAATACCGGCATTGTCTGTTGCATCCAGTTTTAGAACAGCGCTGGGACGCGTAAGGTCCGTGCAACAGATAAACTTCTTTTTTTTATAACTCATTTAATCCCAAAGCCGCATTTCCCAAACTTTTAGGTGTCTCCTAACCACTATGTACCCGTTGCAGGAGGTGACTTGACCATGATAATTCAAGGGTAGTGCCAGATTCGGGCGCCAAGCTAATCTGGCACTACCCTTGAATTATCATGGTCGAACCATCCCTTGATGTAGTGCGTCGGAGCTGCATGGGTCAGAAACACCCAGGAAAGAAACACGCTTACAAATTACAAGTAAAACAATGTTTATTAACCCTTTGGCCGTCGGTAGCAGTTTTGGTCGCGATGATTCCTACAGTCATCATCTCGACCACAACCGCTACCGACACCCAAAGGGTTAGATTTTCGGGTGAAAATCTTTTTTTTTTTTTTTTTTTTTTTTTGAAAATAGACACGCAGCCAGAAATACAGTGCTTTGTTACTAAACCGTCACGTTCTTGTCTTTGTGTTTCTGAGCGTGTTTTATTATTTGTTGCGCAATTCTCTTCATTTTGCAGGCTTGGCAGTCACCTTTTGGGTCATGTATGTTACAGCGTTGGTTAGCATCTTACGCTTGTAATATCAACCAGCTCATTCATGCACAAGTAGCATGTATATAATTTATTATATTGACACGTCTTCCGAGTACTTGATCTTTGCTGAGGTTAATCCCATTACGGCTGCGTGCGCGCGATTCTTAACCCCTTCAATTTAAAGCGAACACAATCCGGCAAATGCAAGCTACATAGATGCTCAGGAGCCTCTACACCTGGAGTGGGGGGGGGGTGTTGAGCGTCCATGCCTCTCGCTGAATCACTGTTACAGTTACGTCCACGTTCCTTTGACGTCTAGGGATCTCTCACGTTCCTTTGACGTCTGGGGATCTCTCACGTTCCTTTAACGTCTGGGGATCTCTCACCTTCCTTTGACGTCTGCCCCCACCCGGGTCTGCCCTGGGGGACTTAGGTGGGGTTAGGTACTTTTTAGTTCCCAGGGTCACCCTGGTCAGCCCCACAGGGTGGGTTTTCCCCTCTACTCTGGGGCATGTATTTCTGTCTACCCTTAATCCATTCACATGTATTTGCCTTTTTTAAACTCTTCCTATTGTCTGCGCTGCCTGTAGCTCTTGATATTGGATGTGTGTTGCCAAATGGTCTTAGCTTTATTTAGGCCCCATGTTGTAGGTTTATTTAACGTATTGGGCCGGCTGGCGACATACATTCAATATTCTGTTTAGTTTTTTTCACAAGCAGTGCAGGCACGTCCTGAGAAAGTCTTGTTGCTGTCGGGACGTTAAGCAATGTACAATCAATCAATCCTTTGACGTCTGGGGATCTCTCACCTTCCTCTGACGTCTGGGGGTCTCTCACATTCCTTTGACGTCTGGGGGTCTCTCACATTCCTTTGACGTCTGGGGGTCTCTCATCTTCCTTTGACGTCTGGGGATCTCTCACGTTCCTTTGACGTCTGGGGATTTCTTACGTTCCTTTGACGTCTGGGGATCTCTCACGTTCCTTTGACGTCTGGGGATTTCTTACGTTCCTTTGACGTCTGGGGATCTCTCACGTTCCTTTGATGTCTGGGTCCCCCACCCGGGTCTGGCCTGGGGGACATGGGTGGGGTTAACTACTTTTTAGTTCCCAGGGTCACCCTGGTCAGCCCCACAGGGTGGGTTTTCCTCTCTATTTTGCGGCATGTGTTTCTGTCTACCCGTGGTCCATTCACCTGTATTTTCCTATTTTAAACTCTCCCTACTGTCTGCACTGCCTGTAGCTCTTGATATTGGATGTGTGTTGCTAAATGGTCTTAGCTTTATATAGGCCCCATATCGTAGGTTTATTTAACGTATTGGACCGGCTGGCGACATACATTCAATATTCTGTTTAGTTTTGGTTTTTTTTCACAAGCAGTGCAGGCACGTCCTGAGAAAGCCTTGTTGCTGTCGGGACGTTAAGCAATGTACAATCAATCAATCAATTGATGTCTGGGGATCTCACGCGTTTCTTTGACGTCTGGGGATCTCTCGCGTGCCTTTGATGTCTGGGGATCTCTCGCATTCCTTTGACATCTGGGGATCTCTCACGTTTCTTTGACATCTGGGGATCTCACGTTTCTTTGACGTCTGGGGATCTCTCGCGTTCCTTTGACGTATGGGGATCTCTCACGTTCCTTTGACGTATGGGGATCTCTCGTGTTCCTTTGACGTCTGGGGATCTCTCGCGTTCCTTTGACGTCTGGGGATCTATCACGTTCCTTTGGTGTCTGGGGATCTCTCACGTTCCTTTGACGTCTGGGGATCTCTCACTTTCCTTTGACGTCTGGGAATCTATCACGTTCATTTGACGTCTGGGGATCTCTCACGTTCCATTGACGTCTGGGGATCTCTCACGTTCCTTTGACGTCAGGGGATCTGTCACGTACATTAGGCAGGCTGGGTATCTATCACGTGCCTTTGACGTCTGGGGATCTCTTGCAGTCCTTTGACGTCTGGGATCTGTGAGGTTGACCTGACAGTGATTTCCAAAACACAATCAGCGTCCACTGGCAATGAGGCGGGCAAAGAAAATATGATTTTGTTCGGGAATGCAATTGATGAAGATGACGACTCCATGAATGTGTATGGGCTCCAAGCCTCTTCCTATACTCCGTATATTGCAAAGACCTCGCGTCTGGGTATTAAGGATAAGCTCCCATATATACAAGAGGCATAGATCATCATGAGCTCCTGCTAGCAGCAGGGGCTCATAATGATCTATGCTTCTTGTTGGACGTATTTTTATCTGTGTTCCTCGGACTTGGGGAGGACATTGGCGGTTTGGGCTGCGACTGACGGATGTATGGACAGCATGAAAGTACATATAAGCTCTGGTCTGTGATTTTGAACCTTACGGCTTCTGCTGTACGACCCGAAATCACAGACCTGCTCACAGATACAGTTCTTGGCAAACATTCCTGTCAACTCTGATGCCAGTCGTTGTGTGGAGGCCTGTTGATCTCAAGACCGCAGGGGTGCAGTAGGTGAACGGCAACACGGGCGCATTGATTCTCTTGCTCTTGAGGCTCTGTAAACCGACCGCAGATCGGGAAAGGGTTTGCAGTCTTGAGTGCTTATGTCACAGGTCACCCCGATGTCGGTGATTGCCAGAAACTTTTCCGATCTCAAGACCACAGAGATATATATGTGGACACGACGCAGGGATGTTCGTCCTCATCATTGTTCTTCAGTGCTAGCCTTATAATGGCTACAGTCATTGGCACATGTGGAGATGGTTTGCAGCTTACAGTGCTCACATTCAGCCCAGTTATTGATTTATGGAAATAAAGCGGCCCTTTGGGGGCATAACGGGCTTCCAGGGGCCAAGAAAGCCTCTCTCGAGGCTCTTTCGTCGTATTAGATAACGTGACCACAATAGGTAAGAGGTTACCCATTGCGCAGAAGGCCGTCGGGGCGACGTCGGCCCGATGGCCTTTTGCAGAATTGCGGTAGTGGCCAAACCATCCTCTTTCACGATTGAGAGAGTCCAGTTCTGCGGGGCAACGTGACGGCACTGTGAAAGAGACGAGTGGACAAGGCTTCTCTCTCTGGCTGTCCTCTCAGTCCGGGTCTTGCGTCGAAAGTCGCACATCTTCGTGGTGCATAGATCTTGATGAGCGAGTGTCGGCTGCGGGGGATTCATGATGAGACTCTATGCATCGTGATGGCCCAATTTATGCCATTGTGCGTTTTCTGGAGGGAGTGATGGAGTCTTCAACCTGCGGTGTATTCGTCTTCTGAATGTGTGACTTTAGAGACAGATAAAGTGCACATCCGTGTTTTTTTTTCTCCAGTTACAAGAGCATCGTAAGCCCCGGCGTCCACAGGGGCTCATGAGAATCTATACCTCTTGTTGGTCAGTATCAGCACCATTTACTTGCGTCTGTGCTTCACACACTGAGGGGGTCTTCGGAGTTTAGGTCAAAAACAGTGTCATTAATCTCTGTGTGCAGAGCAATGCTATGGAACAACAGTAAGTGTGACCAGACCAACCTCTCAACACCTGACCAAACATACAAGACTACACCAATAAATGCACCGGGTGTTTTTAGAGGGAGAAATGTCAACTACAGATAAGAGATGAGGCACGCGTTGTCAGATAAATTCCCAGAAATTAAAAAAAACAAAACCCGCTTAGAAATGACAAAGACAACAAAATTTATAACTAAAAAAAAAATCCATTTAACCCCATGGCCGCATTACCCAAATTTTGGAATTGTCACCTGACGACTGTACCAGTTGATGGATATAGATTGACCATGATAATTCAAGGGTAGTGCCAGATTAGCATGGCGCCTGATGGCGTCAAGCTAATCTGGCACTAACCTTGAATTTCATGGTCAATCCATCTCCTCCTGTAGGGCGCCGGAGCTAAATGGGTTAAATTTACACGCTTGGCAGTCGCCTCGTTGGTCTGGATTCGATAGTGACAGTACACAAACCAAGGGCAATCGCTCAACACGTGATCCCCCTTGGAATGTAGACTGCGCGTGACTTAACACACGTAGAGCTTTTGTCTCAGGCAACACATGCCAAAGGAGTTGCTAGGCCACGCTCGGGTTTGTCGCAGCGTGTTGCAGCTGGCAACCATCAGCGACATGCCCGCGTCACGTGTTCAGTCACGACATACTCAACTGTGACTTGTGACGCGCGCGCATTACATAGCAATGTTGTCGCATGCAGCAGAATCACTGCGTGTGAGACCCTTTTATGAAAATATCGCCAGGGAATGAGATGCGCTTCATGCACAGCGCATCATCACATTAATATTGTGCACGTTTATTGATCCGGAACCCGATTCCGACACGCCCTGGTTGTCAGTCCCACCCCCGCCGGTTCCCAGAAGAAGAAAAAAAGGCTAGACAGACACCCACGCACGCACGCACGCCAGCGCAATCCCCTGAGTGTTGCTGATGCTTTCCTCAATAGCAAAACGTCTTGGGGCACAGGACGGCTGCAGTGGGCACGCGCACGGCCGTGCGCGGGCCCGCTGCAGCCGTTCTCGGCCCGAGGAGCTTTGCTTACTGGGTTATCGGCGATAAACAGAGCTGAGCTGAGGCTGCAGTTCCGGCACGAGTTGTTTACACTATCGCGGGGGTTCGGTTACAAGTGCGGTGTGAATCTGTTTTGAAACAACCAGTTTCGATCGTCACACGATTACGCTTATCGCTGGGAATCAAGCCAGAGTTGTGTCATCAAGTTTGTCGACTAGCTCCGTTTTGTAGACCAGCTCTGTAGGCTAGCTGCACTTTTCTGCAACCAGTTTTGAGTATCGCTTTATGACAGCCGATTCTCGGTTTCGATGGGAAACAGGCCGGACCTTGAAAACAAATTGTTTTCAGACTCTGTTGTTGCTGTCTAAGTCCTTTATCACGTGTTTGATTATGACATTCCCAAATCACCACTACACATGATGGTTGAAGGGCAGTGCCTGTTTAGCTTGGCGCCTTACCAGGTGCCAAGCTAAACAGGCACTGCCCTTGAACTATCATGGCTACATTTCAGCTGGAGTCAGACACTACTCTTGAAATACAGACTTGTTTTTGTCGAGCCACCCCCGCTACACCTAGTACCCTTAATGGTTCAAGGGCCGTGCCTGTTTGGCGCTTTCCCAGGCGCCAAGCTAAACAGGCACTGCCCGTGAACTATCATGGCTTCATATCAGACACTACTCATGAACTGCAGACTTGTTATTGTCGTGCCGTCCCCGATACTTGTACTTGGCATCTTGAATGAACTCCAAGTGATATGGACTGACCCAAACAGTCATTAGATGTAAGTTGGAAATTGTTATTGGCCATTTACGAGACCTACAAACGCTGGCAGTTGTTTAACCCTGTGGCTGCAGTCGGCGTTTTTTTGGTCGAGGTGATTCCCGGAATCACCTCGACAAAATGCGCTGCCAGTAGCCAAACCGCAGTTAAACGAGATAAGTGTGCTATCATTTGCAGACCTGAATGAACAATAACCGGACAGCCAGGGGGGTTAACAAGGTGCCATTGCACTTTCAAGCGACCTGCTCCAGGCAATAAGGGGTTAATAGTTCGCAATTTGTCCTTGATAAATATTCTTTTAGTATCTTACAATAATGCTAGACAAAAGGCTTTGAATGTCGTACAAGGAAAGACTTTCTGCTCTCCTGTGCACAAGGGGCGGTAGAAAACCAACCTGTAACGTATGCCTACATATATAATGGATTTTAACCCTTATCATTCGGAATACACCAATGTGTGAAGTAAGTTTGGCTAAAATAGTTCAAGGGTAGTGCCAGAATAGCTTGGCGCCTCAAGGCGCCAAGCTATTCTGGCACCACCCTTGAACTAAAGCCATTGGTCTATATCCTTATGTGTAAGTACTATAATGTAGCTTGTCATAATTATGGCAGTGTGCAGATTTGAAGCTTTTGGCCTCAGTATGATATGGGTTAAAAGGACGGGTAGAACGAACAAGTCTTAGTCTTAGACTAGGCAAGACAACATTAATAAACCGTTATATGGGCAAGTTGTAGCAATCAGAGCCAGCCCCGGGTCAGATCGCTGTAATTAGCGTGACGTTGTGTAACTGCTAAGGTCTTTGATCTCGTGAGTGGTCTGGCGTGCCTGTTAGCTGTGAGGATGTTGCTTGTGTAAGTGCTGTTCTGTGATTTTGGACCTTACAACGCTAGTTCGTAAGGTCCATAACCACGAGTACCTAGCTCAGAAGGCAGTTGATATTTGTGTGACGGTATCAGCTTCGAGACATGGGCTGGATGGATCCACCCATCAGCAGATGGCCTGCATGCCTGCTTTCGTTTGCATTTGCTCCATGGATGGATGAATGGCTTGCTTGCTTCTTTCATTCATTGATTGATTGACTGACTGACTGACATTAACCCTTTTCATCCTGATACACTTCCGCTTGAAATTTATTTGACTATGATAGTTCAAGGGTGCTGCCAGAATAGCTTGGCGCCTGAGGCGCCAAGCTATTCTGGCACCACCCTTGAACTAGAATGGTTGATCTATCGCATAATCTGTAATGTAATCTTGATTGATTGCAGGTACTTGATACTGGAGCATGTATCAGGAGGGGAGCTGTTTGACTACCTCGTGAAGAAGGGGCGGCTGACGCCCAAAGAGGCTCGCCGCTTCTTCCGGCAAATCATATCAGCCCTCGACTTCTGTCACAGTCACAATATATGGTGAGTAAAAGCTTAACGTCATCAGTGCCAGAGCGCGGCGAGCAGCACCCACATGCCGGAGACATAGATCCTCATGAGCCCCCCGCGAGCTCATGCGGATCTATGCCTCCTGACCTCCTCACGTATATTAGTAATGCTTGAGCAGACAATGCAAATGAATATCAGAGTATAGAGGGTAGCCTCTGTACTCATTGTGAATATGCAATAGTTCCATAAACATCGCGGTTGGCAGTAGTTAGGAATTATGACCTCTGGTGTTGGTGGTGATGGTTGTAGTGATCTTGTTGATGTTGTTGGTTGTGGTAGTGTTTTGGAATTGTTCGCGACGTTGTTGGTGGCGGTGTTGGCTTTGTTGGTGATGGTTGTTCACGTTTGTGGAGGTGGTTGTTGACGTTGGTGGTGGTTGTTGACATTCTTGTTCTTGGCGATAGTGTTGTTCGTGGTGGGGTTTGTTTTTTGTTGTTCTTGTTTTTGGTGATGGTGTTTTTGTTGCTGTCGGTAGTGATGTTGTTATTGTTGGTGGGCTGTAGTGGTCAGAGGACTGAATCGTTGACTAAGCACTCCTAAATCTTTGGAGATGGATGTACTCTAGCCTTCAGATGTGATGTTTGCGAACCTGTTCAACTCCAGCCTTCGCCACAGTAATCAGTATTACGGTCGATTAAAGATTCACTGATTGCACAGTTCACTAGATCCTTCAGTCCAGACTGCTGGAGCCAGAGTTTTTTTTTTATAATTCTGTCTTAAGGCCCCGCCACACATGCCGGTTGTGCCCCGATTTTGAAGCCGATTCCGATCCAAAGAAGTACCCAACGGAGAAAGAAACACGCTTAGAAAAGACGGGTACAACACAATTTATTAATATTTCGGGTGAATACCCTTTGTCAAAATAGACAAACAAACAAACAGAGAGATTAGCCGCTACTTATCTTCATTCGTCAGGCTAAATGAGAAAGTGACTCAACTGGCTAGCAGTAGAGACAACCATGCCAGTAGACTAAAAGACCTAAAAAAGCAAGTGGAATCCCTGTCTAAAGCCAGTGCCTGCAGCAACACCCAGAATTTTGAACCAGCCAACGAAACCCCCAACGCCCCCAAATGCTCACCCCAAAAAGATAGTGTCTCACAATCCCTCATGTCCCCTCCCCCTAAAGACTCTACCACGACCGACAACACACTCCTCGTGCAAGTTCCAGTTAAAAACCGGTATTCTGTATTGTCTGAGTTGGATGAGAACAGACGAGGCCACGATACCTCCACCCGCATTACCAACGACAGTAACATCAGCGCTAAGGAAAATGCACCCGAGAACAGACGAGGACACGATACCTCCACCCGCATTACCAACGACAGTAACATCAGCGCTAAGGACAATGCACCCCTAGAACAGCTTCAGCTCCTGCAAGTACGACCAGGTGTCAACACGCTGTTAATCGGGGATTCTGTGCTGAAAGGTGTTGACGAGCGCAGGATGTCTGTCGACGGCGCCCTTGTACAGAATCTGTCTGTCTCCGGCCTGACTGTAGCTGATGTCACTGAGTGGCTCCGCACTTTGCCACCAATGCCCCACATCCGCCGTGTGACGACGCATGTTGGTATCAACAGCTGCAAAGTGGGCGCCGTCAGCAAGCAGTCCTGGGACCAGCTCTTCCGTTTCCTACGCTCAGCCTTTCCCAGCGCCGCTGTGTACATATCCTGCATTATTCCAGGTGGAACTGAACATTACCTGGCAAAGGCTGTGTTTGCTTCCAACGACAATCTCAGGGCTGTGTGTGAGCAGGTCAAGATCCCCTACATCGACCATGTCCCCCGTTTCTTGACAGCTAATCTTGCGCCGCGTCAGACTCTGTTCCAGAGAGACAGAAGTCACCTGACAGAGGAAGGCACCAAGCGACTGGCACTCGCCATCAGGTTCGCCGGAGCAGCACGCCGCTCACCGGGATACGATGTGCCGAAAGCGGATCGTCATGCGCCTACCAACCCTCAAAATCGAGGACCACAGCACTACCAGAATCAGGCTTCTGGCAGGGGCACAGGATGGGGACAAGCAAATGGAGGAAACAATTTCAAAGTCCATACCCATCCCAACCATTCCCACCCCAACCATGCCCACATCAACGCCCACCCCCACAACAACCAAACCCCTCCCAGCCAAGCTAATTCCAACCACGTTCAAGCCCATTTTCAACAGTCTCAAATTTGCCAAGCCCATTCTGCTCAAACCCAGTTCAACATGTCTGACAATGCCAGTTACAACTCTGCCCAGCCTGGTTACCCCCCGACATTCTGTCCCCAGCAAGGTCACGCCGGGCAGTTCACTCCGTCAGAACGCGAATTTCCGCGCATTCCACCCTCCGACCAAGGCTCTAACAGCGCCCTTCACGCCCTCGCCACCGCTAATCCCACACCGACCAGAGGGTGGGAGAGCCCTGCCATTACACCCGGATTAGACGCAACGCAGAGGATGCGCATGCTTGCGCAGCTCCTACAGCCATTCATTCAGGGCTTTACCGGCTAATAATCTCATTAACCCTCCTGTGCATGCAACCACCGGTGCTGCAAACAGTACATGCTGCAAACAGTACATGCTGCAAACAGTACCGATGGATGCATGAACAGGAGGATTAATTGTCCATTGTTGGGTTAATAGGTGGTGTCTACTATTAACTGATTAGCTGCGATATCAACTGACAAGTTAACCGCAGCCTTTCCTACAGGGATTTATCTGCCACTAACTTGCTTAACCCCGTTGTGCATGCAACCACCGATGCTGCAAACAGCACCGGTGGATGCATGAACAAAAGGGTTAATTTTCATTTGTTGAACTAGTTCATCACTGATTTACTGACGCTTTAATTAGACGTTTATATTTGGTGATTGTGAACACGAGCACGGCAAGCTGACTGCTATTGTTACAGATGTAACTTGTTCTTACCGTAAATCAGTTAGAGTGACTACCAACGTTATTGTCTGCATCCACTGTGCTGTTTATTGATTACTTTGGTTCTACCTTCTAGCCGCGTTGGTCATAAACTGATGTGACAGTAACATTGAGTGTTACCACCAGAGACTGTGTTAGTTTACACTGTAAAGATTGTGCTCATTTAAGAAAGACTTAATTTTCAGCCTCTTTCGTGTCTTTACAGTGAGACAGACTATTAGCTTGAGTGATTTAATTAAAATTGTACTGGAACGACAAAGAAGGGAACTTAGTGACAGCCGAACATACAGGTGTTCCATGCGGCGTTTCAAGTTGCGTCACTTTTTTCTTGTGGTTCAGTCACTCCCGCAGCGAGTTTTTTTTGAGAGCTCAGTAGCTTAACGGCTACTTGTTCTCTGGAGGACTTTTATTCAATTACGTGGCCTTTTATCGTTTTATAGTTTTATAGTATTTTTTATTTCCGTGTTTTTCTGTATTCAATTGTTTCTTCATTGTTTATCTTGTGCACTCTGTATTTTGTAATAAGTCCAAGCGAATTTTCCATCAAAGGTGCAGTTATGAGAATAGGGCACCTCAATGTGTTTCATTTGTACAACAAACTAGCCGACATATCTGTATATATTAACGATCCTACACCGTTCCACCTGTTTGGACTCAGTGAGACGCGTCTGAGTTCCTGTGTAAGCGATGCAGCAATCAGTATCCCCAATTTTTCAGTTATTAGACGAGACCCCTTGTCTCCCGGTCAAACTGGCATCGCTGTCTATATTCATAATTCTATCCAGCATTTAGTTCATCGACGCGTCGACCTAGAAATGATGGGGGTGGAGTGCGTATGGGTCGAAGTCAAGTGTCCGAAATCAAAACCGGTATTAATTGGGTTCTTATATAGAAATCCCGCCTCAACTTTTGAGTGGTACGATCAGTTTAGTCATAACCTTGACAGAGCTTTAAAAAAGAAGGCCGACATTCTTCTATTGGGCGATTTTAATATAGATTTACTTAAGCCGCACCCCGCCTGGGGCTCAATGTCATCTCTGTTTGGCTTAGTACAGTTAGTGAAATCACCCACCAGAATTACTCCAACTACTTCCACGCTTATTGACCACATATATACTAATAAACCCAAAGCCGTCTCTGACGTTGATGTCTCAAATCTTAGTGTTAGTGATCATTATCCTGTGGCTTGCTCCTGGTCTTCTAAACTCCCTAAACCAAAAAAGAACGGCCATACAACTATAACGTATAGGACATTCAAACACTTCAGGAAAGACGAATTTCTATTTGATCTAGAAAATACTCCTTTTAATGACGTGCTCCTGTCCTATGATCCTAATACCGCCCTCAGTATTTGGTACTCTCTTTTCCTAAATGTACTTAATAAACATGCTCCTCTACGCGAGAGGAGGGTAAAATCTAACACTCTTCCTCCCTGGCTTACTCCGGAAATCATGCAGGCGATGGCGCTTAGAAACGATCTACGTAGCAATAAAATGTTCACTGAATATAAGCAACAGCGTAACCGTGTTAAATACATGATCAGAGAGGCAAGAAAAAGTAGTTCGTGACACGGTTAAAGACAGCAAAGATACCTCTACTATATGGCGCCTTCTAAACACACTTACTAGGGGGTCTCCAAGTACCGCAACTACCATTCCCACTAATCTTACTGCTGATACATTTAATGACCATTTTCTTTCGATTGCCAAATCTCTAATATCGCCAAGCCAGGATAACACTTATCACCGTTCAAATTTGCTGTCTGAGTTTTGTCAACAAAGAACAATGGGCACAGCCCCCTTCAACATCCCTATGTTAGCTGTTCATGAAGTGGGTTTACTTATAAGTAACCTTCCAAATAAAAAGTCCTCGGGGCCTGATGACATCAGCCCGAAAATACTTAAACTGTCTCTCCCATACATTGTAGAATCCTTAACTTATATTTATAATCTCTGTATCCAGCATAACACTTTTCCTAACGAACTTAAATATGCCAAAGTAATTCCACTTCCAAAAACAAAAGATCGTTCTGATCCTAATAATTATCGGCCTATTTCTTTATTATCTGTTTTGTCCAAACCACTGGAAAGGCACGTTCATAAACACCTGCTTGCTTACCTAGAAAACCGTAAGCTCTTCCACCCTTTCCAATCCGGATTTCGTCCGCAGCATTCATGCCACACAGCACTTACACGCCTTGTTGACACATGGCTCAAGGGTATGAATAAGTCACAGTTAACAGGAGTAGTCTATCTGGATTTTAAGAATGCTTTTGATCTGATTAACCATACTATTCTGACTGCTAAGCTTCACACATACCTCAATAACGGAGACGCAGTTGCTTTTTTCACATCTTACCTTACTAAAAGAAAACAAAAGGTTCTTGTTCATGGCTCATACTCCTCTCTCAAAGATGTAAGCTTCGGTGTGCCCCAAGGGTCTGTACTGGGCCCTCTACTGTTTTGCTTATTTATCAATGATTTGCCTCTACATATTACTTGCCAAGATGTACAATGCGACCTTTTTGCTGACGACACCTCAGTTCATACTACTAGTAAAGATATACAGGTAATTTCCGACAACCTACAACAAAGTCTTCATGAAGTATCAGCTTGGTGTATAAACAATTCTATGGTTGTTCATCCAGCCAAAACGAAATCGATGGTAGTCGCCACGCGCCAAAAACAGCAGATAATGCCTCTATTACTTAACCTTTCACTTAAAGGTAGTCAGGTAGAACAGGTAAATGAACATCGAGTACTGGGGATTAAAATCGACAGTCAGCTAAAATGGCAAGCTCATACAGACGCCTTATGCAAAATAGTAGCCAAAAATCTCTTTATGTTATCAAAACTGAAATATTATACTGATTCAGATACCCGTAAACTATTTTATAACGCTCACATACGTTCTTATATCGATTACGCGTCATCGGTATGGGATGGGTGTAGTGAGGTCCATTTAAAGAGACTCAATTCCCTACACAGACGAGCGGCCAAAATAATCTGCCCTGATCAACACCTTAGCACTGAAGAAAAGCTCTCAAAAGCAGGTCTCCTGCCACTTCAAGATCATTTTAAATATAACAAAGCAATCTTTATGTTCAAAGTGTGGAAACACAAAACACCTGAGTACATCTCCACTTTGTTCCGTAAGTCTGAGTCCAAGCTTGGAAACATCAGAAAGCTTTTCATAGTCCCAAAACCAAGGATCGATCTATATAAAACTAGCTTATCCTTCTCAGGGGCACTTATCTGGAATGCCCTTCCAGACCATGTAAAATCCGCCTCCTCGCTAGCCTGTTTTAAAAAGGGTCTCTTCAAATATTTTGTGGATCACTCGTAGGGATGACTCAACCACTTGTATTATATGTTTCTTTTTATGCTGGGTCCAATTTATTCCCAATTAAGTCTGTTATCCTTTTCAATTATCATTTGGACTACTTAGCTCTGTCTATGTGTGAAGGGGGGTGGGTGGGGTGGGGGGTGTCTGTGAGTCTATGAGTATGTCTGTCTATGTGAATAGTGTTGTCATCGCTTTGCAAGTATTATGTTTACTTATATGTATGTATATTTGTAGTTAGTCTTGTAGTTGTTAGCAACGGCAGGTTTGTAAAATGGCTGTGTCGATGACGATGTCAATGCCTAAACCGTTGTAAAATAAAGTTTCATTGATTCATTGATTCATCATTGATTCATTCGCAGAAAGAATGTGGCAACTGAAGGAGGTGACGTAAATAGAATAAACTAAAATAAAAGAAAAAGAACAAAAGTGCGTAAAAAGAAAAAAATGACGTCAACGAAAAAACATAAAGAGAGAGACTCGGAGAGAAACTGAACACGAGAGACAAGTGTGTGTAAGCACGCGCAGAAACGAGCAAAAGTAAATACGTGTATGTGAGGCCAGAGAAAGAGAGAGGGAGAGAGAGAACGAACGGGGAGTACCCTTGGGCACGAAGTAGGCTGAGTGTCTAATACACAAAGCCTGCTAAACACCAACCCGAAGGCAAACTCTGTATCACCTTCAAGTTGAGGACTATCTCGGGGAAAAACGGGAGGACCCCGGGGGAAAAAACCCAGCATTTAGCACGGTACACAACAAGTAATAAGTCATTAAAACAAAGCAAATAATCAAATTCAGTAAGAGAATATTGGTATAAGTGGAGTGTAGGTAGTTGTGAAACCGTCTTCAAGGGTAACTCCAAAAAAAAAAAAAAATTAGGGGGGGGGGGAGGAGAGAGAGAGACGGGGGCGGGGGGGGGGAGGGGGGGGGCGGGGGAAGGAGGAAGGGAAAGAAGGGTAAAGGAAAAAGCGTAAAGAGAAAAAGAGGGTTAGAGAGAAGTGTTAAGGGGGGTAGGGGTGGGGGTGGGGGGGGGGGGGAGGAAGAGAGAGAAAGAGAGAGCGAAGGAAAAAATTAAAGGAGGGGAAGACAACCAGCCAGAGCCACCAGCACTACCCAACAGGAACCCACCAGCCCACAGAAAAACACACAGGCACGCAACAAGACGACCACATACATCCCCAAGGCCCCGCCCCACAACCGCGCATAACTCCGTGAGCCGGAGACCGGGCGCCCGACAGGGAAGGGCAAGGGATCCAACTAAACGTATGGCCAGCGCTGAGAAAGTCCCCAAGGGATGTGTAATAATAATAATAATTACGGTATTTATAATGCGCTTATCTTATAATAATTATAACTCTAAGCGCGCACTCACAACTCGCACACGCATGCGCACGCTTTGTACGTATCAACCCGCGCCAGCCTCACCTATCTGGTTAGTGAGTAGTAAAAAAGAAGCGACACAGTGAGGTAAAGGTACAGTTAGCAGACACAAGCAAGGTAAAAAATGTTAATCTTTCATATTCATCCCGAGTGGCGCCACAGTGCCCAGTTTATTAATCAGAAACTTTTCACGGTTCTTTCCTGGCCCAGACAGTACTGGCTTGCATAAGCCAGAGGCCTTTAACCCGAATGTCCGAGACGGAGTGGTCGGCCTGATTGAAATGTCGTCCGACCGGTCTGTTGTTTTGGTACTTGACCGAATGAAGATGTTCTTTGAAACGGTCGTTGATGGTTCTTTCCGTCTCTCCAACATAGAGTTGGCCGCATTTCACACAGGAGATGACATAAATCACGTTGGTGGTTTGACACGTGAAGTATCTGTCTATGTTGAATTTGTAACGTGGACCATTCACCACGGTGGAAGGGCAAATAAAAGGACACGTCTTGCAATTAGGAACATTGCACGGAGTGGAGCCGGAGGGTCTGGTGGTATGACGAGGCTTGAGAGTAGAGCGAACAAGCATGTCCCGTAAATTAATATCCCTCTTGAAAGCTACCAACGGAGGTTCAGAAAAGATAGCAGCGGACTCTTTACTGGATGACAAAGACCCCAGTTAGAAAGAAGGATTTTACGAACCGGATTGGTGTGGGGATGGTAGATCATGGTTACGATAGGCCTGTCACTATCAGAGGTAGGTTTAGTCTGCAGTATACTCGCGCGACTAAGTTTTTGTACCGTTTGGAGAGATCCTTGAAAAACAGTATGTGGGTAATGTCTGTCGATGAAAAATCCAGCCATTTCATTGGATTGAACATCAAAATCTGATTCTTCGGAACGTATTCTTTTTAGCCGAAGAAACTGGGAATATGGGATGCTGTTTTTAGTTTTGGGGTTGTGAGAAGATCGGTAGTCGAGGTAGGAATGTGAGTCGGTAGGTTTATAATGTATTGAAGTTTTCAATATTCCGCAGTCAATCCTGATGTTCATGTCCAGAAAGTCGACTGAAGTAGCTGATATAGTGTATGTGAACTTGATGGATGGGTGGAAGTCCTGCACGAAGTGAATGAAGTCTAAAGTGCAGCTTGGGTCATGTGTGTAGCTCCTAAACCGTCATCGATGTAGCGACAGGCCCGGTGAAGAATTTGTTGCTCAAGAAAACCCATGAAGAGGCAAGCATAGCTGGGTCCCATTTTTGTGCCCACTGCACTGAGCGAAGGTGACGCCATCAAGGTGAAACTGTTAACTTAAGAGAGAGAACCAATTCAGCCAGACGTAGAAGTGTATGAGTAGGAGGTTGTTTATGACTTCTTTGGTTGAGGAAGTATGCAAGTGCATTGAGGCCGTCATTGTGCGGTATGACAGTATATAGTGAAGTAACATCAAGGCAAAACAACGTTTCAGGTTTGAAAAGTTGTTTCTGGTTGACTTGGTCTATGATCTCTAGAGCATGGTTGGTGTCTTTAATGTAGGTAGGTAGAGACTGGACAAAGGGTTGGAAGATGATGTCCAGGTATTCGGAGATGTGTTCAGTGGGACAGCTGCAAGCTGACACTATGGGGCGGCCGGGATTGTTGAGTTTGTGAATTTTTGGGAGAAGGTAAAAGTTAGGTTGCTTAGGCCGCTTTTTTTATGAGGAGAGTAGCTGTTGAAGGAAGCTCTCCTTTAAGAATCATCTCTTTGACTGTCTTTGAGATGCGCTTTTGATCCGCTTGGAGGGAGCATTCGTCAAGGTGTTGGTAGTGTTCTGGGTTCTCTGTCTGTAGGCCTCTTTGATGTACAGATCTCTGTCCCATAAGGCCCCGCTACACATGCCCGGTTTTGAGGCCAATTCCCGATCAGTTTTCGAATCGGTAGGTGATCGGGCCGGACTAAAAAACGTGTGCACTGCCACACTGACATTTCCCGACTTGTTTAGCCGACCGGTTTGAACCGAAGATCAAAGTCGTACCTGTTCTGCAAAATGGCTGCTAGTTTTGACAGTGATGATGATGTGCTTGCTTTATCAGCAGTTTTGCATCATATTCGGGAAGAGGCGTGCGAAACATCAGCAACGGCGGTGGTACTGATCACAACAGGCGTGTTCCGCCATTTGCAAAAAGTGAAACGACATGCTTTGCGAGACGCGCTCTAACCGGGGCCGATTCGGATCGGAAAAATAGAGCAGGTTCTAGACACCCGATTCCCAGCCGTTTGGGACCGGATCGGATAATTGACGTCATCCGATCGCAATCGGATCGGAATCGGCTTCAAAATCGGGGCACAACCGGCACGTGTGGCGGGGCCTATACAACGACGTCGCCACCTTTATCGGCTAGTTTGATGACGATGTCGCTTCTGTTACGAAGATTGTTGAGAGCGTCGAGTTCAGATTTTGTGAGATTGGAGTGAGGAATAGGTTTGAACTTGAGTTGTCCAATGTCAGAAATGGTTTTCTTATTGCGATCGGATGACGTCATATATCCGATCCGATCCCAATCGGCTGGGAATCGGGTGTCTAGAACCTGCTGTATTTTTCCGATCCGAATCGGCCCCGATTGTAAGCTTCAACCAATCAGAGCGCGTCTCGCAAAGCATGTCGTTTCACTTTGAAAATGGCGGAAGATCAGTACCACCTTCGTTGCCGATGTGTTGCCCGCCTCTTCCCGAATATGATGCAAAACTGCTGATAATGCAAGCACATCATCATCACTGTCAAAACTAGCAGCCATTTCGCTGAACAGGTACGACCTTGATCTTCGATTCAAACCGGTCGGCTAAAAAAAAGTCGGGGAATGTGTGGCAGTGCACACGTTTTTGTAGTCGGTCCGGTCACACTCCGATTCGAAACTGCTCGAGAATCGGCCTCAAAATCGGGCATGTGTGGCGGGGCCTTTAGGGATTGACGAGACTATCTCTTCACACTAGGACGATTTAACCCATTTAGCCCCAACGCGCTTCATCAGGAGATGGATCGACCCTGATAATTCAAGGGTAGTGCCAGATTAGCTTGGCGCCACCAGGCGCCAAGCTAATTTGGCACTACCCTTGAATTATCAGGGTCGATCCATCTCCTGCATCTGGTACACAGTCGTTAACTGATTCAGCCCCGACACACAGCAGTAAGATATGGATTGACCATGGTAGTTGAAGGGTGGTGCCAGAATAGCTTGGCGCCTGCCTATAGGCGCCAAGCTATTCTGGCACCACCCTTGAACTATCATGGTCGATCTGTCTCCCGAATCGTAATGCAGTCCTCAGAGGACAACTCCCAAATGTGGGGATTTCGTACCTGGGACGCAATGGGTTAAGTGATGCTTCCGAAATGCGGCCTTGGGGTTGAATGAGTTAAATCGGCTCTAGTAGCGCCTCCGCCGTGAGATGGCTTTAGTTGCCTGCTCGGCGTTAAACCCAAATAACTAACTAACTCTAGTAGCGCCTCCGCCGTGAGATGGCTTTAGTTGCCTGCTCGGCGTTAAACCCAAATAAATAACTATCTAGTAGCGCCTCGGTTCCATTTTGTTGTGGGCATGAAAACTGCTTGGTGAGTGAGTGAGTGTGTGTGTGTGTGTGTGCGCGCGCGCGCGTGTGTGTGCGTGCGTGAGTGAGTGAGTGAGTGAGTGAGTGAGTGAGTGAGTGAGTGAGTGAGTGGAGTGTGTGTGAGTGAGTGAGTTAAACCCAAATAACTAACTCTAGTAGCGCCTCGGTTTCATTTTGTTGTGGGCATGAAAACTGCTTGGTGTGTGTGTGTGTGTGTGTGTGTGTGTGTGTGTGTGTGTGTGTGTGTGTGTGTGTGTGTGTGTGTGTGTGTTTGTGTGTGTGAGAGAGAGAGAGTGAGTGAGTGTGTATGTGTGTGTGTGAGTGGAGTGTGTGTGTGTATGTGAGAGAGAGAGAGAGAGTGTGTGTGTGTGTATGAGAGTGAGTGAGTGTGTGTGTGTATGTGTGTGTATGTGTGTGTGTGTGTGTGAGTGAGTGAGTGAGTGGAGTGTGTGTGTGAGAGAGAGAGAAAGAGAGAGAGAGAGTGTGTGTGTGTGTGTGTGTGTGTGTGTGTGTGTGTGTGTGTGTGTGTGTGTGTGTGTGTGTGTGTGTGTGTGTGTTTTCGTTCTTCCTCAGAGGTCGTCAGCAGGCAGCTGTTCCTTTCCGCGCGATAAACTTCCTGTCTGTGAATTCTTAGTGTGTTGGTCTGTGCTTGCGGACTTAAAGAGCCTGGGGCCGGTGTAAGGTCCACAGTCACAGACCAGCACGCAGTGTTTCCTATTTCTGCACCGAACGCTAACCCTCACAGGCACTACCCTAGACTCTTCTGTTTGCAAGACGCACAGATCTCAATGTTGCCTTCTTTTTGCGTCTCTCGCTGGAACTGGTAGTACCTTGTTTTCGCCGATCAATGTTAACCATTTGACCTCTGGCTGCGGCTTTTGTCGTTGTGATTCTTGTGGCAATCACTTGGACAATAGTCGCAGCCGACAGCCAGATGGTTAAAACATTTAACGTCAAGGCCGTATTTCCTGAATTTTATAGGTGTTACGTAGCAACTGTGTACCATTTGCAGGAAATTGTGAACGTCCATGGTCATGCCAAGGGTAGTGCCAGATGAGCTTGGCGCCTGATGGCGCCAAGCTTATCGAGCTCTACCTTTGAATTGCCGTGGTCGATCCATGCCCTGTTGTAGTGCGTTGGGGCTAGATGGGTTAGCTCATTGTACCCCAACACCGAGATCCCCAAATTTTGCCGTTGTCCTCTGAAGACTGCATTGCAGTGCAGGACACAGATCGACCATGATAGTTCACGGGTGATGCCAGAATAGCTTGGCGCCCATAGGCGCCAAGCTATTCTGGCATCGCCCTTGAACAATCATGGTCGGTCCATATCTTGCTGTGGTGTGTCTGGGGTACAATGAGTTAAAACACCAGCCTACAACGGCCACCCATCGCCTAGACTCATAAACTATCCTCCTGTGAGTTGGGGCACCCAAGTTCCTGTGGTTTCACTATGAAGACAAACGCCCGTTGCGGGACAGGTCGTTACCGCACTGGTTGCCTGCCTCCATTCGCTACCGCTGGTCAGCAGGAGTAAATGGAGAGAGACAACCAGTGTGCATCAGTACCTGTGTTCCCCGCGCGGAAGAGGTGGTTAGGCGGTCCGCCTGCAACTGTTTAGGTGATTCTAGTTCAAGGTGTAAACAAAATTAGCCCCACCACCATGAACTCATTAGTAGTGTAAAGTAACTCCAGCAACTTTAATAATCACACATGTAAATAGAGCCAGCAGGAGGCGTAGATCCTCATGAACCCCCACGCCCTGCGGGGGCGCATGAGGATCTGTGTCTTTTGCAAGATGGATCGAGAAAATCTAAATTAACGGATTTACTTCTCTCTGTAGCAGGCCTGGCCGCTTGGCTGCGGAAAGGCTAAGGGAGGAAACCCCTGACATCAAAGCCCCCGTGTCTCCGGGGAAGGCTTTTGAGCCAGAGACTAAGACAAGGATAGTCTGATAAAACCTACGACCTGAGGACCTCGATGCCACCGTCCCAGCTTGCTAGGCCATGGCAAACGAACCAAGGGTTTAAAGGGTGGGGCCAGTACTGCGCACACTGCACTCCACCAAAAAGCTCCACCGCGCAGGCTTTAGGAAACGCCCACGGACTATGACACTCCTGCAGACGACGTGGGCAAGCCCTATAGAATCTTCGTTCGCGAAGTCAAGCAAAGAGACTTCTCTCTGTCGGCCACCTTTCACCACTAATGAGATTCACATGGGGGACATGACAGCAAGAGGCATAGATTCTCATGAGCCCCCACCTTGCGGGGGGCTCATAAGGATCTATTCATTCATTCATTCATTCAGTCCTCTCTGCGCCGTCTGGTGCTTGAGGCGACGGCAAGGGAACGCCACTTTTGTCTGTCAGCTGCTATTTTGGGTGCTGTTTGCAGAGTAAGGCCTCTGTTCTTGAGCTCTCGCTCCACGGTTCGGCGCCACGTCTCCTTTGGTCGCCCACGGTTTCTCTTCCCCTGTGGTGTCCATCTCAGTGCCACCCTTGGTAATAAGTCGGGTGACATTCTGCAAACGTGGCCTAGCCATCTCCATCTCCGTGTGGCGATGGTTTCAGCGATGCTGTCTGCGCCTGCTCTCTTCCGTAGTTCCTCGTTTGTAATCATGTTTGGCCAGAAGACCTTCATGATCCGTCGCAGGCACTTGTTCTGGAAGACTTCCAGCTTGCGTTCCGTAGCAGTAGTGGATTTCCAGCACTCTGACCCATAGAGAAGGACACTCAGCACGTTACTCTTAAAAATACGAAGCTTGGTGTGGATGCTCAGGTTTGTAGTCCTCCAGATGGGTTTCAGCATTGCGAAGGCTTGGTTGAATAAATCCAGACCAAAAAGGTGACTGCCAAGCGTGTAATATGCAAAGAAGTACCCAACGGAGAAAGAAACACGCTTAGAAAAGACGGGTACAACACAATTTATTAATATTTCGGGTAAATACCCTTTGTCAAAATAGACAAACAAACAAACATAGAGATTAGCCGCTACTTATCTTCAATGGCAGAAGGAATGCGTCCTTCTGCCATTGAAGATAAGTAGCGGCTAATCTCTATGTTTGTTTGTTTGTCTATTTTGACAAAGGGTATTTACCCGAAATATTAATAAATTGTGTTGTACCCGTCTTTTCTAAGCGTGTTTCTTTCTCCGTTGGGTACTTCTTTGAAGGCTTGGTTGGCTTTGCTGATTCTTGTGGTGATCTCCCTTGTGCAGTCTCCATCTGTGGTAACCTTGCTGCCCAGGTACGTGAACTCGTCCACCTCTTGCAGAGGTTGGTCATTGATGGTGATTGGGTCGCTGCCTCTTGAGAATAGGTCGTTTGCGAGTCAGGTGCGTTTTGTTAGTCGGTTCGCGGCATAGGTGAGAAACCCAGCAGGTGTAGCGTGGTTACGGTGAACTACTTTGACAGAGTGTGTCTACTTCCATTTCTCTTCATATCTGAAACAGCTGGTTACTTCAGGGAAGTGAAGTTATTGTGCTTGTTATTTTTCTTTTGACAGGAGCGGAAGTAGTGGAAGATCCCCAGTAGCAAACTGTCTTCGGGCCCACGACGGCCGTCGTGGGCCCGAGGACCTTTTGCTTACTGGGATGAGTCGTTTATAGTCACTATGACTAACGGTTGATCGCACCTGTCTTGGTTTTAGTTATTTTAGTGTCGAGAGATTGGCATAGTTGTTTTTCTTTGGAAAGGAGTGAAAAGTTTGGCCTCTTTTGACAGAGCTTGTCCTCCTGCTTTTTTTCTGCGTGCCTAAAACATTACTTCAATGTCGAGAAGTTAGTAGACTTGTCATTTTTCTGTTGATAGGAGTGGGAAAACTGGCATCTTTAAAGTTGTTGTGACTAAAATATGACACCACGTCTGTTCATTTTTTTTTTTATAGTCAAAACAGCTGGTTATAACAAACAGTTTGGATATGAAGAAATAGGCCTACATGTGAAATTAGTACACTTTTCATTTTTCTCTGGAAGAGTGTCCACAATTGAAATTGAAATTTGGCAATACGTGTGTGCAGGTTTTTTTTTCTGCATACCAGAAACCGCTTGTTATACTAGATAAGAGAAATTAATTTGTTTTCATCCCTACGTCACACGACCAATCACTTTAGCACAAACCGTACCATGTGACCTCGCTACAAAAACCCTTCATCCCTACGTCACACGACCAATCTCTTTAGCGTAAACCGCACCATTTGACCGGGATACAAAAACCCTTGTAGCAACTAATGGCCGACTTTTTGTAGCCCTCTTTCTGACCGCGTCTTCGATGCCAGTTTTGTTCTATAAAAGACCACCAAAACGTTCTAAAGTATAACGTTACTTAGATCTGTTCGAAACAACAGGCACGCTACTGGAGACGGCAACGCCATAAAACTTTAGAATTACGTCATGTCTATTCTGTATAAATGTATATTCTTTTGACGTCAGTCATGTCTGGCGTGATGCAGGTCTGAAGATTTCTCCTTGATTTGTTTTTAATGAAAATGGAGGATGAATGAAAATAAATACGTTATTGGCAGCAGGGGCTTGCTGCACGGACCCTTGTAGGCCTTCGAGAGGCCAAAGGAACCATTGTACCCCTAAGGCCTTCGGGGTACAATGGTTCCTTTGACCTCCCCCTCAGGCCTACAAGGGTCCATGTAGCAAACCCCTGCCACCAATAACTTGTAATACACACCGACCACACATTGTATTTAAATAACTTTGCTTATAACAAACTTCGGTTATAACAGCAAGAGAGTGCAGGTCCCCTAGAGTTTAGGTATATCCGATGTTTATGTACTTCTGGTTTTTCTCTTGAAGGGAGTGAACATTTTAGTATCTTTAACACAAATGGGGCTACACCTGTCTGTTTTTCTTCTAACCCAAACCGGATGGTTATCATTGATTTGAAAAGTTACGTTACTTATCTTTGACCCATTTAGCCCCGGGACCCTTCAGCAGGAGTTGGATTGATCATGATAATTCAAGGGTATTGCCAGATGAGCTTGGCCCCTGAAGGCGCCAAGATCACCTGGCAATAATACCCTTGAATTATCATGATCAATCCATCTCCTGCACATGGTACATCGTCGTTAGACACCGCCTCCAAACGTTTAGAAATGTGGCCGTGGGGTTTAGAGGGTTAACTCTTGGAAGGAGTGAAAAAATGACACACTTTTACTCACTTTGACTGAACCTGTCTTCATTTTTCTTCACACCTGAAACAGCTGGTTCTACTCGGCAGGCAAGAGATTAGTATACTTGTCATTTTATGTCTTGAAAGTGGAGTGAGAATTAGCGTCTTTGACTGAAGGTTGGCTACACCTGTCTCCTTTTTTTTTTTCTTTTTTTCCCCCAGTACGCAAAACAGCTGGTAGAGAAATTAGCACATAATGGCCATTTTCTCCAGAAAACAAAGAAAGAATTTGTTTATGTGGAGACTTTTTGGGTGAGTTTTATCGGCCCGTTTGCATTTCTGGCTCACGTGCGAAGAGTCTATGTTCTGGGCCAATGGTTGTCCGTCCTTCGTCCGCCGTCGTCCGTCGTCCGCGGTAAACTTTAGCGTTGGCATTTTCTCGGAGACTATTTAACCCATATCATACCGAGACTAAAAGCTTCAAATTTGTACACTGCCATATACAAGCTACATTATAGTGCTTACAGATAAGGATATAGACCAATGGCCTAAAGGCGCCAAGCTATTCTGGCACTACCCTTGAACTATTTTAGTCAAACTTATTTCACACAAAGGTGTATTCCGAATGATAAGGGTTAAGCCACAGTCCTCAAAATTGGCCCACGGATACTTTGTGGCAAGACCTTTTTAAACAACCCAATTTGAGTGACCTCTCTCAAAGTTCAAGGTCACAGGGGATCAGGAAATAGATTATATATATTTTTTTAAATAGCCATATTTTGACAAACTTTGTTTTCTCAAATACTATTGACAACTTGAAATCCAAACGTGGTACACAGATACCTGGTGTAAGACCTTTCTATGCATTACTTATTTGGTTGACCCCTCAGAAAGGTCAAGGGTCAAAAGAGATCAGGAAATAGGTCAAAAATAGCCATATTTTGACAAAAGATTTTTTTTCTCTCAAATACTATTCACAACTTCAAACCCAAACTTGGCCCAGAGATACCTGATGGTAAACCCATTCTATGCATACTAATTTGGATGAGACCTCGGAAAGGTCAAGGGTCACAAGAGATCAGGAAATAGGTTACAAATAGCCCTTTTTTTACAATTGTGTTTTTTTTTCTTCTCAAATACTACTGACAACTTCCATCCCAAACCTAGTACAGAGATACCTGATGGTAAGACCTTCCTATGCATGCTAATTTATACGGCCCTTCGAAAAGGTCAAGGGTCACAAGAGATTAGCAAATGATGTTTAATTTTTGGTAGAATTTTAGTTCTTTTTTCATGATATTTGTAAATCTTTTCAACCAAATGTAGCAGAAAGGTAGTTGATGATAAGATATTTCTATGCTTACTAATTTGGTTCACTACTAACAAAGGTCAAAGGTGACGGGAGGTTGACAAAAAGTGAAAAATGCAAAATTTTGAGAAAACATGGATTTTGCAGGTACAAAAAGCCAACACTTTCCATATGTTAGAACGCTTGCATATTTTCAGTGACCTGTTGGAAAGGTCAAGTTCACAAATGTTAGATTAATTATGTTGATTGGTCATGCACGTGAGCCTTAAGCGCTTTGCCATTATTGTCCATTGCTATTTTAGAAATTGCCATTTTTGTTGGCATTTGTCCTGGAGTGTGTGTGCGGGGTCGGTAGCGGTTCTTGTCGGGATGATTCATGCCGGGAATCCTGGAGACAAGAACCCGCTACCGACAGCCAAAGGGTTACAGTCGTGAATTGTCGTTATACATGTACCTTCATACCTATTTACAAACAAAATAATAGCTTTCGTTTTTGCTTTGCCTTCGAGACTCGAAGCTGTGACGGGCCACCGTCGTAAACAGCATTTTTTGCCGTTCTTTTTTTTTTGAGCATCAGCCACCAGCTGGACCCATTACCCAATGCGCAAAAGGCCATCGGGCCGACGTCGGCCCGATGGCCTTTTGCGCATTGGGCGGGGGATTTTTGTGTTTCTAGCGAAGGGGTGCCGTTTACTTCCGGAATAGGGTTCAAAGGCAGCAGTACACTTTCCGTGAGATTCAGTCGTCATTTGGAAAACAGTGGCAAAAATGAAGCGGAAAGAGTCACAGATCATTATGAGCCTCTGCAGCAACCTGGGGCTCTTGAGGATCTATGTCTCTCGCACATGGCCATGGGTGATATAGGTTCAGGTGGCCAGCAAGGGACATAGATTCTCATTAGCTCCTGCAGCCGGCAGTGGTTCTTGAGGCTCTGTGTTTCTTGCAGGGTTGCTCTGAGGTCGGTTGCAAGAGGTTAGTTCCAGATTGAGTGGCTATATAATAATAATAATAATAATAATAATACTGTTTATTGCCATTTGCCTTAAGAACATAATGCGTAGGAATGTGTGTTGGTATCTTTACAATTACAAACATCACAGTCAACAATAAAAGTAATTAATACTCTATCAAACAAATCCAATGCTATGCACACACTGTCAAAACTTTAAAACTAAAAGACTAATCCCACAAACCAAAACGTACCCATTCACACACCCACGCTCATCTCCCGCACACACACACGCCTATTAATCTAAGAAGTCTAAATTAATTAAAGACATTCCCTAAAGACATGTCATCTCCGCGTTAATCCTCTTAACCCTGCGGCCGCATTTCCAAAATGTGGGAGGCGTTGTACAACGACTGCGTACCAGTTGTCGGAGATGGGTCGATCATGATAATTCAAGGGTACTGGCAGATGAGCTTGGCGCCTGAAGGCGCCAGGCTCATCTGCCAGTACCCTTGAATTATCATGATCAATCCATTTCCCTTGCTGCAGGGCCCCGGGCTAAATGGGTTAACCGAACGACCTTTGCGTGACATCAATAAACTGTTGTAAACTGTTGTGTGAGTGTGTGTGATTGCGAGTTGCACCTGAGGTGGCGAGACGAATTTCTCTTTTCGAGATAATAAAATACTTTTATTCTTATTCTATTCTTAATGCGGCGCTGAGGGCAGTCATCATTAGGCCTCAGGCGCCAAGCTATTCTGGCGCCACCCTTTGAACTATCATAGTCAAATTGATTTCGAGCAATTTATTCAAGTATCAAGATGAAAAAGAGTTAACTATGTTCCGATTCTTTACGTCTTAAACTACTAGTTAGTTAGTTATTTGGGTTTAACACCGAGCATGCAACTAAGGCCATCTCACGGCGGCTTGACTCATTCTACCCGAAGACCGAAATCCCCAAACTTTGAAGTCGTCCTATGAAGACTGCGTTGCAGTGCAGGACACAGATCGACCATGATAGTTCAAGGGTGATGCCAGAATATTCTGGCATCACCCTTGAACTATCATGGTCGATCTTTATCTTGCTGTGGTGTGTCTGGGGTAGAAGGAGTTAAACACCAGCGCAGTAGTTGGTTTTAATGCTTATACTGTTGTTTACTGATAAAACTGTGTTCGCCCTTTCACTTGTTGATTTGGGGGGTGGGGGGGGGGGGG
>BTPG01000006.1:44802286-44837060 GCA_036245525.1 Semisulcospira habei
TGGAGGATAGTCTTGGACAAGGTGTTGTGTCGGGTCACGTGGCCAAACCAAGCAAGCTTGCGCCGTTTCACGGTTGCCAGAATCTGCAGCATCAGCGCGAACTCTACCACAACTTCATTGATTTCAGGAAAGCATTTGATCGCGTCTGGCACGACGGACTCTGGCAAGTCATGAGATCGTTCAACATAGAGGAGGGACTGATCCAAATGATAGAAGCGCTTTACAAGAACGCCTGCAGCGCGGTTCTACTTAACAATCAGTCAGGCGAGTTCTTCAGGACGACGATCGGTGTCCGTCAAGGATGCCTGCTCTCTCCTGTCCTTTTCAACATATTCCTGGAGAAGATCATGCAGGAAACCCTCCACGACCACCATACTTCAATCTCTATTGGTGGTGTTGAATTAACAAGGATTTTAGAAACATAATGTTCGGCCACAGGCATTGACAGAGTGAACGTGGAGGTGACCCATTATGCTGTGGATTAAACCGGCGATTATCAGCTGTTCCGTCAGACGAGAGTGCGTGCAGATCCCTCCGGGAGGAGAGAGCGGATTTCGTCCAGACGCATGCGCTAAAATTACCGGTTGCGTCTGCGAAGGTCCTCTCCCTGCCGAGGGATTACTTCCAATAAGCCACGATTTTCGCGTCTGAAGCGGCCACTGCACGCTGGCCGACGTTCGCGTGAAAAACACAGACGTAAATGGTGCCATAAATTGGCCTAGAGAACGCAGGACTAACAAGAGACATAAATCCTCATGAGCCTCCGCGACAGCGGGGGCTCATGAGGATTTATGTCTCTTGCAGTTGGGTAGCGTTCGCCGTGCTCCGGCAGTTAAGCAGTTAAGCAATGCTAATGCTGTTTCTTTTTTGGAGATAACTGTTAACCCTTTGTGTTTGCCGGCAGCCACCGGTACTGTGAACAGTGCTGGTGTCTGCAAGCACAGGGAGGGTTACGGTGCTTTTGTCAGACATCCCGTGGTAAAGCATGGGAACAGGTTCCTGTTTATTTGATAAATTATGATGAGTCACCAACACCTCTTCCCGCGCGTCAGAAGGAAAAAAAGAACTTAAGGAGCGCGGAACATGCTATCAATTTGTGATGAAAACTGACATCTGAATGTGACTTCCAACCATCCGGGTTTGTTTTTTCTTTGTGTGTTTTGAGGAGACAAAACTCATCATTGCGATTGTCCAAATGATTAAGTTAAGTTGCCGCGCGCGTCTCTTGTAATATGGGGTGGGGGAAAAAAAAGAGGGTTGGGGCCATTTGAAATTCAGTTTTCCTAAGGCAAAAATCGTATGTTCGGCGCGCTTTAAGTCAGTCACAACCCCTCCCCCACAAAAAAAAAAAAAAAAAAAAAAGAAGATTAAAAAAAAAAAGCAAATTTATTGGGCCGTGGGGAGATGCCTCAACTTCAAAGTGGTTTTACGCTTCTTCTATTTTGGGCATTCTTTTTTTGTTTTGTTTTTGTAACCCCCATCACTACCAGTTGATGAAAATTATGTCTGTAAAAGTCTGTTAGTACAGCGCCAAAGAACCCAAACCAACGAACATAGATGCAAAGTTATATATCAGCAAAAGGCATAGGTCCTCATGAGCCCCCGCAACTGCGGGGGCTCATGAGGATCTATTTCTTTTGCAGTTGGGTGGTGTTCACTTTTTCTGGGGCAGCGAAGGAGTACAGTGAAAGGATAGGTGTGGGAGGGGGGGGGGGATAGGTGTGGGAGGGGGGAATCCAATCACCGTATCTCAGAAGTACGGTACGCTCTTCTCTTCCGTTTATGTTTTGTTTCAAGGTTTGCGACGAACATGGCTACGGAATCTTACCTTATTCACCCAGCCCCTCCCCCCCCCACGCCACCCCCAGCCCCCACCCCACATACACACACACACACATCCCCCCCCCCACCCTACCCTTCCTCTTTCTCAACATCCCCTCCCTCCACCTCGCCATCATTCCATCACATCTCTCAGTATCTCTTGGAGTCAATGCGTTTGTTTTCCTCCATCCCTCCCACGAAATTTGATAAAACCACGCAAGTTGATTAATGCTTTTGAAGATGTATTCAACAAAGTTGTCATAAATTATTGCACAGTTTGACGCTTGACAGCGTGACATAATCGGTTGAAATCTCACCGTCCATGTAACTCGTTTTAACACTTTGTAAAGGAGGGGACGCCGTGATAGTGCTAGCTAGAAACGAGGACAGTGAATGAGAAAAAGAATTGTGCGGTGATGGAGAAGAGGGTGGGTGGATGGTGGTGGTGGTCTTGGGGGTGGGGGGGGGGGTGATGGCGGAGAAGGACGTTTGGGAGGAGGGGTGTGGGTGTTGCTGAAATTAGGAGGAAAGCTAATGAAGATTTCGGGTTGGGGTGGATTGTGTCAAGGGGATTTGGGCAGGGCCGGGCTGGAGCACGCATTTTAACCCTTTGACTGTTGAGGAGACTTGAAACACCACCCTACTGCAAGAGGTATAGATCCTCATGAGCCCCCGCAATTGCGGGGGCTCATGAGGATCTATGCCTCTTGCTGACGTCATTTTGTAGCCACGCTTCTTTGACGGCTGGGGAGTTTACGATGATTTCTGAAACACAATCTGCGTTCAACTTGGGTCACTGTGCTAGTATTGTTTGTCAGCAAGGGGCATAGGTTCAAATTAACCACTGCAGAAGCAGGGGCTCATAAGGGTCTATGGCTTGCTTCCAGACATTATATCAGTCCTTGAAGACGTCTTGAACTGGACTTGCACATTCCCAGAATTGAAGCAGGCTTCCGGAAGTAGTAAAGTTGTACCGGCGCCGATCCGCAAGACTCATCTCTAATAATAAACCTCCCAGAGATGGTCATCACTCGACTTAACTCAAGTGTGGCGTCAGAATGGCGATTGAGTGTAAGAGTACTCGGGTCAGCATTTGCGTCTCTGAGCCTCGGTGGAGAAAAGGCATTAGCATTGACACAAAACTGCCAGAAGTTGCACAGCAGAGGGGCTTAGACCGTGCGGGTGAGTCATTGTTGTCATATTTCACGAGGGTTAGATAGCAACGGCTCTTTGTGGCTGCCCTCTGCTTTCTTTGATGGCAAGAAGATGTGGGGTTGTTGTTTTTTTTAGTCGTGAAATCTTGACATCTGCAAGCAGCACAGATCCTCATGGGGCCTTGCTTCGCAGGGTCCCATGAAGATCTGTGCTGCTTGCTAACGAGATAACAGATTTCTTTGCGGTTGCCTTCTGCCTTCTCTGATGGCGGCACTTTTTGTTTGTTGCCGTAAACTCTCGACATCTGCGCGAGGCATAGACTATCATGTGTCCCTGCAAAGTGCAGGGGGCCATGAGGACTTATACCATTTATTGCAAGCGACTTTTAATCTGTGTTTCACAAGCGGACGACGGATATTGTTGGGTTCGCTTCAAGTCTGCGGTCGAGACGGTCTTTTTCCCACAGCAAATTTAAACTTGAACCTCAGCCGTCTGTATTCGTAATGTGATGCTTGTAACAGATGCTCGTGAGTCCGTACAGATTTGCAGGGGGTTACGAGGATCTGCGGCGTTTTTTCTGCCGAGACTCGCTCACATTTACGTCAGTGTTTCTCAGGCGAAGGAAGGTCAAGAGCTGTTACGTCATCTGGCATCAGCGACGGTCTCAGATGATCTCTGATGGTGCATGCGTGCATATCCCGCCTTGCCAATCTTTTAGCTATGTCTCATCGATGTTAACCGTCTCACTTTGACTGCTAACACCTTGAGATAGATGGCTGTGACAGCTGAAGGGTTGTGCTTGATGAGAAGGCACGGTCTTTGGTGATCCCTGATTGTGCATCAGTGCATGCATATTTTTCGTTCCTGGTCTTTGCATTGTCTCATGGATGCCTTTAGCTGTGGCTGTCTCAAGTTTACTGCTAACATCGACTGACTGACTGACTGAAGCTTTAGTTTTCAAGGATTGAGATATTAGGCGCACAGGCCTTTCTTCCAATCTGTCCTTGCTGCATCGACTGACATACAATAACAGGCAAAGCTACATTACACTCACAAACAATATCAAAATTAATGCGAATCGAGAGAGAGAATGAATCAATGAATTAATGAATCTTTATTTTACAACGGTAAAGATATTAACAATGCCAGAGGCAATGCCATTTTTCAAATCTGCTGTTGCTACATCTACAACACAACAATTACATTAGATTAATACATACAGAGAGAGAGAGAGAGAGAGAGAGAGAGAGAGAGAGAGAGAGATGGCTCAAGGGTTGTGCCTGATGAGCTTGGCGCCTATAGGCACCAAGCTCGTCAGGCACAACCCTTGAGCTTTAAGTGCCGTTCAAAATCCTTCGTACGAAATGCTCAGCAAACGATCCTAGAATGTTGACGGATTGGCTCTGGTCAGGCTAGGATCAGACGTGCATGCAGATGCAAACTGTTACGTCGGGAGGGCGGGGCCGGGTGGGGGGGGGGGGGAGGGGCGGGGCCGGGTGGGGGAGGGTGGCGGGAGGGGCTATTAGCTGGGAGACATTCCACAAAGAAAGGAAGAACAGGGTAGAATTTGCTTGTTCTTTGTCTTCGTCATGTTTCGGAGTGGAAGACTGAGGCGGAGAGGTGTTGGTAGTGGTGGTGGGGGGGGGGGGGGGGCAGGGAAGGGGGGGGGGGATAAGAATGGAAAAGGTGCACAAGCTGTTAAATCAAATTTGCATTGTTTTAAATGTCATTGACAGTTCAGAACAGGATTACAGTGTAGCATTTTAACTTTTGTCCTGTTTAGAGAGAGAGAGAGGGAGAATGAATCTTTATTTTCCAAGGCTAAAAAGAATTGACTTTTCTTACATCTTGTCCTTGCTAAAGAGAGAGAGCGAGAGGGGGGAGTTGCACTTCTTTCCATATTTTTTTGTTGTTTTTTTGTGGTAAACATACAGAGGCCTTCTGTTCTTCATTGTGAGAAATCTTTGGGTGGGGTGGGGGGGGGGGGGCGGGAGGGAAGGGGGGGGTGGGGGGGGGGGGCGTTGCACTTCTTCCGTTTGGTTTTTCAACGTGCATAGGCCGTCGTTTCTTTACACCCTTTGTTTAGAAAGCCTTTCAGCCAACCATGCAGCAGTGCGGTCTTGAAGGATGATAACGTGCGCTTTAACTCCCATTCCTTTCCGGCTGTAGACTTTTTTCCTCATAGAAAACCAAACTCTGTTTGACATCCATCTATATAAGAGACAGATCTTCATGGGCCAAGCGGGTGTGTGTGTTTGTGGTGGGGGGGGGGGGGGGAGGGAAGGAGGGGAAGGGCTAGTTATTTTTGCATACAACATAGCAGTGATTCTCTGTTTCCATGCAGTTTTTCTGAAAATAAATCGTTTTCACATTTACAACCGTATGACTCGCTCTGAATGGTCTCATTCTCACTGGTTGTCTCCCTCGATTCGCTATCGCTGATAAGCGGTAGCGAATAGAGGGAGACAACCAGTGTGTGTACCAATTTTGGGAGGTGTCCTCTGAAACCCCAGGAAACAGATCGACCATGTTGATGCACCATGGTGGTGCCAAACTAGCTTGGGGTCCGTCAGAAAGGTCTTCAGACCTAAATCTTTTTATAAATAAAGATTCATTGTCCTCGTCAGTGTCATTGTCAGTGTCATGCAGTCTAGTCCACCTGCTATGTCGTTTCAGAGCTGAATGTTTTTATTGTTTTTTTGGTTGTTGTTTTTTCGCCACACTGGTTGTCTCCCTTGATTCGGTAGCGAATCGAGGTAGGCAACCAGTGTGGGGTTCTTTATGTCACACCAGTGAAGAAATATTTCGTTAGAGCGCTTGGGCAGTCGCTGACGGGCCTGGCGTTTTGTTTTTTTTAAATTTATTATTTTTTTTAATTGGGTTTATTTTCCACACTTAATGAAGGTGAAAGGCAGCTGGATACCTGAGGTGGGTGAGAGCGGTGGCAGACTCTCGTGCTAAGCGGGTCGCGTGTTCGAACCCACGTTAACTTAAACGCGCCGAATGTGCTATGAATTTTAACTTGGAAAACGGGACATCCAGTGAACCTCCATAAACCGCCATACAAAAACAAGACCCTACTCGACAACAACATAAATAATAACAATAATATCAATTTTATAGGTGCTCCAGGCTATTTACATGTTACAATAAAAAATACAAAGACATATATACAGAATTCAAAATGACAAAAATTGCAACTGAAAACAACCTAAGGCCACAAACACACACGCACGCACACACGCTCACATACACACGCTCACATACACACACACACACACACACACACACACACACACACACACACACACACACACACACACACACACACACACACCAGGTAGTAATACAGCCACGTGGAACATAATTTGAACATTCGCAATGATGAGTTTTTTTTCCCCCTCAGAAAGAGTTGAATTCATCTGGAGGTCATTGTTCCCGGGTACAATTCATGGTTCATGTTCGGCGCGCTTGACGTTCAACGATTTCTCAACCCCTTCACTGCCCAGAAAAACCGCGGAACACCGCCCAACTGCAATAGGCATAGATCCTCATGAGCCCCCGCATTCGCGGGGGCTAATGAGGATCTATGCCTCTTGCCGAAATCACTTTTTTTTTAAAAATCCATGTTCCTTTGCGGCACTGATGCAGCGGATGTCAGAGCACGAATCGGTAAAGCCAGAGCAGCCTTTCTCCAGTTAAAAAAAAGTGTGGAGTTCCAGAGAGCTGTCACAACACACCAAAGTCCGGATTTTCAACTCCAATGTAAAAGCAGTTCTCCTATATGGAGCAGAGACTTGGAGACTGACAAAAACCACAGTCAACAGAGTACAGACCTTCATGAACAGTTGCCTTAGAAGAATTTTGAAAATCCACTGGCCAGAGAAGATCAGCAACGTCGAGACTCTGGGACAGAACAGAGCAGATAACAGCAGAGAATGAAATTGGGCGAAGAAGATGGGGATGGATCGGTCACAGCCTGAGAAAGCCAGCTTCCAGTATCACTAGGCAGGCATTGTCATGGAACCCCCAGGGAAAGAGGAAAAGAGGTAGGCCGAGAAACTCCTGGCGTCGAGACCTCCAAGATGACATCAAGAGACTGGGAACCACCTGGAGTAGAATCGAAGGAGAAGCACAGGACAGGAGTTGCTGGAGGTCTCTCGTCGACGGCCCTATACCCGGGTAGGGGTGACAGGCGTAAGTAAGTAAGTAATGTTCCTTTGACGGCTAGGGGGACCCTTGACATTCAAATTACCGTCCACAGATTTCAAAAACACCATCTGCCTCTGTCTACCCACAGGAAAGAGGATAATTTCAGTCCGCCCCCCCCCCCCCCCCCCCCCCCCCCCCCCCCCCCCCCAACCCCCAAGGAACGTCGAACTTTCATTCTGACATGAAAGTGAAAGATTCCGTGCGGGTAATAAGAAATACAGATTGTGGTTTCCTGTATTCATCCGGAGCGGCGAAGCAACGCCTAACGCAGTGCGCAAAGGGCCATCGGGGCGTTGGCCCTGATGGCCCTTTGCGTACTGGGTGTCTACGCCGCTGTGTTCTCACCACCTTCCAAATTAATCATCATCCGGTCTGGGGAAGTTTGGTCTGGGAGAGGAAGCGGGTAATTGGGTGTCATCACTTTACATACTGCCAAGACGGATTGAGCCTAGTAGCATTTTACCTTGAAACTCCGCCTCAAGCCAAGCGCATCTGTTTTGTTTGTTGTTGTTTTTTTCTCCGAGAGATGTTCTGGAAACTGAAGACCCGGATTCCAGTGAGTCTACCCAAAGGCCATCGGGCCGACGCTGGCCCGATGGCCTTTCGCGCATTTGGGTTCATACCTGCCGTTTGCTGCTTAAGTCGGTTTGTACTTTAGTCAGGCTCTCATGTACAGTATCTTGGCTGTAATTCAACTTCCCCCCCCCCCCCCTCTCCTCCCCCTGCCCCCCCCCCCCCCCCCCCACCTCCCACAACACTCTTTTTCAACATCTTTTCCGCTTTGACTCGTAGAATATGTTAATATGCCAAAGGAGTTTACTGAACCTGTTTCTACATACCTGCCTCTGTCGGCCTCCTTTTACACCTTGCCTTATCCTTTCACCCCCCCCCCTCACCCCCCACCCCGTGTCCCTCCCCACCCTACCGCCATTCACCGTACCTGCCTCTACTCAGTCGATTGGGCTCATTCGATTTATGCCGATGGGGGTCCGTGAGGAATGAGTCAAACATCTTCTGTACCTTGAAGCCATTAGAAAAAACAGGTTCCCACACATACCAGTCTCATTGATATGTCAGAACCTCAATTTATTACTGTCCTGGGGAACCCAATCCATGCCCCCCAACCTCACACCCCACCCCCTCCTAATGGCGGGGGGTGGGGGGGGGGGTAGGGGTTGGATACACGGGAAGAATGGTCCAGGTAAAAGGTATTCCAGTCACGCTCCATCCTTTTCAGCCATTTGTGCACGCAATCAACCGTGTATGAATTCAATTACTGCCGAGCTTTATGGGCTCACTTTCCCATTAGCCTCACGAGGAAAACATTTTAAAAGATTTTACAAAAAATCATCTGCAGCCCAACGTCGCGCAACCTCCTCTTCCTGCAAGAGGCATAGATTGTCATGAGTCCTGCTCCTGCAGGGGGGCTCATGAAAATCCATGCTTCGTGTTTCGCAGAGATCGACCCATTTCATATCCAAACACTTTTAGAGATGAACAACAGCTTCTGCAGCCACAGCCTGTTGTATTTTCAAAGGCGCATAGATCCTCAGCTACAGGAGCTCATGGGAATGCAGACATCTTGTCCAACCGAAAGCGGCTCAGCGCTTATATCTCCTATAGGGCTTGGGAAGTTCCCCGCGTTGCCTAGGAGCGTTGGTGCGTCAGCCGCCATCTTAAAGAGGATACCATAGACTTCAGATAGTAGCGAAGTAGTGTTTCAGCACGTTTTTCTTCATGTTTCTCCCTCTTTGGAAACAAAGACGGATCATGTTGAGTGGTTTCCTACGGTGACTTGCTGTTATTGCCTATAGCACGTCAGGACTTTCCTGACATTGTCCTGACAGCAATTTCCCTCGGAGCGCCTTAGTCGCGAATCCTCTCAAGATGGCCGCCACGACTAGCGTGATGACGTCAGCTTCCCGAACCCTATAGTGGATAAGTCATTAGCGTCAGTGATTACAGATGAAACGTACATGTATCGTCAGCGGGACCTGTGTTGGGCTCTCCTGTTATTAACCCATTTAACCCTATCGCACCAATACAGCAGGAGGTGGACCGACCATGATAACTCAAGGGTAGGGCAAGATTAGTTTGGCGCCTTCAGGCGCCAAACTAATCTGGCACTACCCTTGAATTATCATGGTCGGTCCGACCACCTCCTGCAACTGGTACATAGTCGCACAGTGAAATCCTCCTAAATGTGTGCGTAAGGTTAACCCTTATCATTCGGAATACACCAGTGTGTGAAATACGTTTGACTAAAATAGTTCAAGGGTAGTGCCTCTAGGCGCCAAGCTATTCTGGCACCACCCTTGAGCTAAAGCCATTGGTCTATATCCTTATCCGTAAGTACTATAATGTAGCTTGCGTGTGGCAGTGTACTCTCCGTTCTATAAATACGATGTTTTCAGTACGAGAAACAGCTTTAAAAAAAAAAAAAAAAGATTGATTCGCTAACGGCTGCGCAGCGTAAATAAGTGCTATTACGCGTGTACTTTTGCTGCGTGTCCAAACTGCCATAGAGAGTCATTAGCTGTGTCGACAAGGCATAACAAACAAATAGTGCTGAAATTTATGCGTAATGGTACTTTAAATGGTTAAAGATTATCATTTTGGTGGTTATAGCCCAGACTTTGGTATCAATTTCAGCCCACTTAATCAAATTTCAAATATAAACGATTTGAATTTCCAAAACTTCAGTAGCTCGCTTGAGCTAGCCCTTAGCACCACGTGAATGTTCTGTGTTTATGTACTGTGTGTGAGTGAATGCGCGTGATTCACGTGATTGTTCTTATTGGGTTCAGTTCGCGGCGGCGCCTTGAGCCGATTTTCAATTGGGATAAAGCACCTATTTAATGCACTAATTTAATTTAATTTAAATGATGGTCTTTTATGCCAGGTGACAATAGCACTTGTCTTTTGAGATCTAGTTTATCCTTGCAGAAAGGTGGACTGTCAGAACGGGTTCTGCTGTGTGTTGATCTGTAGAAATGGAAGGGATTTGGCTTGTTGCACTAATGGCAGCATCCTTCAAATGAGTAATTAACGTGGGTTGTCAGTATGTGGGTAATTTGGTTAACACTTTCTCTTTTCTGAGCTTTAGCTGGCTCAAAATAATGGCGCTCAAAACAAGCTGACGATTGTTTGACATGATTTTACTGCTTTCCTCTGCAGCACACTAACATACAAATCCTTGTTAACCATTTTAGCCCCGGGACCCTGCAGCAGGAGATGGATTGATCATGATAATTCAAGGGTTGTTCCAGATGGCTCATCTGGGCCTTGAATTATGATCAATGCATCTCCTACAACTGGTACATAGTTGTTAGGCAACACCTCCAAAATTTGAGGAATGGGACCTTGGGGCTAAAAGGGTTAACCGCCTTTTGTGAACACCGATTCTTACCTAACTGTAATCTGTCAGTTTTCGTTTGTCTCGAAACCACAAGATTGTTAGTTGCGAGGTGGCGTACGGACACCGTCGATATTTCTTTTCAGAAAGTAGACCGTTAGCTTTGCCTCGAGCAAATAACCCAAAATAACATAGTATTATCTGCAGGATAGTAGTCTTTGGGAATGTGAAAACAATCGCAAGGCACGCAGAAACCATCCCTCTATTGTAGCCTGTTCTCATCTGGCACTACCCTTGAATTATCATGATCAATTCATCTCCTACTGGTACTGGTAACTGGTACATAGTCGTCAGTAAATACCTCCAAAATTTGAGAAATGGGACCTTGGGGCTGAAAGGATTAATTCAACGCCAGTATTGTTGTATTGCCTTCGTTTGCAACAGAATAAAATAATAATAAATCAGCGCATTAAATAGGCGCTTTATCCCAATTGAAAATCGGCTCAAAGGGCCGCCGCGAACTGAACCCAACAAGCACGCTCACGTGAATCACGCGCATTCACTCGCACACTGTACATAAACACAGAACATTCACGTGGTGCTAAGGGCAAGCCCAAGCGAGCTACTTAAGTTTTGGAAAATCATGGGCTGAAATTGATACCAAAGTCGTGGGGGATGAAGAGCCGGAGTACCCGGGAAAAGACAGTCCGCCCGAATTAACGGTGACACTTACTAGAGGAGAGAAGTCCGACTCCGGAACCGGGTATTGATCCTCGCACCTCTAGCATTGGTAGCAGACGTTTTTACCGCTGTGCCACGGACCTCCCCATCTGTGTTAATTCAATGCCGTTGTGGTTTTGCTTCTTGTGTTTACAGCAGACTAGTATACAATCTTTGTTAATTTAATGCCATTATGGTTTGCTGACGTCATTTACTGTTATAACATCTGCGTTAATTCATTCCATTAATTACGGTTTGCTGACGTCGTTTGCAGCAGAGTACTGTGACGTATATTGTTAATTTGATGTCATTGTGGTTTTGCTGTGTAGCAGACTTAGATGAAATCTTTGCTAATTCAACGGTAAAGAGCCATAACCGTCTAAAGGATTGTGGATACAAAGTGGTGTGCGCAGGAGGCATAGATCCTCATGAGCCCCAGCAGTTGTGGGGGCTCTTGAGGACCTGTGCCTCATGCAGTGGAATTACGTTCAATTTTTCTGTGATACGCTTTAACCCATTCAGCCCTGACGCACAACAGCAGGAGATGGGTTGACCATGATAATTCAAGGGTAGTGCCAGATTAGCTTGGCGCCTGTCGGCGCCAAGCTAATCTGGCACTACCCTTGAATTATCATGGTCGATCCATCTCCTGCAACAGCTGCATAGTCGTTAGATGACGCCTCCAAAACATGGGAAATGCGTGCGTCGGGCTGAATGAGTTAAAACTATTTTTGACTACATTGAACTGCAGCATGTGAAAGTAAGTCATGTCCTTTTGTAGCAGCCTGTTCACCTTTTCGTCCTGATACACAGCTGCTTGAAATTTGAGTACGATAGTTCCAGGGTGGCACCACCCTGGAAATAAAATGGTTGATATATCTCTAAAATGTAATGTAGCCTTCATAAGACGATGAGCAATTTTTAATGGATGTAATGTGGTGAAAGTGAGTTATGTCTCTTGTTTGGCAACATTTTAAAGTGATTTGTGTCTCTTTGTGGCAGGTCCCCTCACTATGCATGTCCAGAAGTCATACGGGTAAGGCTGAAAGGAACAAAAACAGCATGCACGGTGTTTTGATGTTGTCACCATCCACCAGACCGCTGTTTCCCAGAACTGTTTCCAGTGTGCACTGTTTTTGGTTTGGATTTTTGTGAGTTTTTGTTGAGTGCATTAACCCCCGTTTTAACCCCCTTGTGCATATAGCCACTGGAACTGAATGTTTAAAAGGGTTAACATCATTCAGAATAAATACATTTTTTAAAAAATATATTTTATTATTATTATTGTTATTATTATTATTACTACTATTATTTTTGTTATTAAACAGACATTCGTGCAGTGTTTTGTTTCGGATTTTGTTGTTTTCTTGTGGTGATTTTTGTTGATTACTTTAATATCACTGGGAATGAATTCATATTCAATTTTCTTTGTTGTTCACTTCCTGCACAATCCCAGAGTGCATTGTTTTTGTTTTCGATTTTTGTGAGCTGGTTGAATGTAATTAACAGCCTATGGAAGTAATGAATTTCACTTGTGCGCTGCTTTCAGCGTTAGTGTTATTCAAATGTCTTTTGTTCACATTTAAATGGGTGCGTCACGACGTAGTCCATTATTAATTCTGAAGCCCATTTAACCCTCTTAGCCACGGATCCCAACAGCTGGAGATGGCTTGACCATGATAATTCAAGGGTAGTGCCAGATTAGCTTGGCGCCTGAATTTGTATACCCCTAGCTCGTCATTATTTTTTTGTGTCAGGTCCTAAATCAAAGACCAGCACATATTTTCCAATACTTTAACCCATTCATTCCTGACGCACTACAGAAGGAGATGGATCAATACAATACAATAATACTTTATTAATCCCTCACGGGGAAATTCACTGTCTGCCCATACAACACATGGCATCACCATTCCCTCATTTTAAAAAAAAATCATTAAATAACCCATAATAACACTCAATTAAAGAAATGAACTGTAACAGACGTATTGTTACATTTGTATAATAATAATAATAATTCTGAGAGGGCTAGTACTAAGAACGGAAGAATGTTGACCGACACTATCTACTGATATTACTGTTGAAAAGAGTAACAGCCTGAGGGACAAAAGAGTTGACATAACGTGATGTACGACTTTTGGGTACTCGGAGTCTGCCACTTCGTTCGATACGTCTGCTGTCAAATTCTTATCTAAGTGGATGTGTTTTGTCATCAAGAATGTCAGCCAATTTGTTCGTAATCCGTCTTTTGTACAGTGTGTCCAAATTATCCTGTGCCCTACCAGTCACCCCACCCCCTTTCCGGATTACTTTGTTAAGGCGATCTTTTGTTACATAAATTTCTCCCCCAGCACGTCAGTCCAAAAGTTAAAAGGCTAACAATACTGGAGCAGTAAAACATCTGTAAAAGCTGAGTGCTTACATGAAATGATCTAAGCTTTCTCAAACAGTAAAGACGGGTTTGCGTTTTTTTTCACAATAGCAACTGTGTTTTGTTTCCAGTTGAGCCCGTTGTCAAAAAGAACACCTAAATACTTGTAGGACTCTACACGCTAAACTTCTGTTCCCTTGATAACAACAGGACCGCGATGCTGTTTGTTATTCCTGAAATCTATGACCATCTCTTTTGTTTTGCCAACATGTAAAGGTAGTTTCTATCGCACCCCCCCACCCGGGTCTGCCCTGGGGGACTTGGGTGGGGTTAGGTATTTTTTAGTTCCCAGGGTCACCCTGGTCAGCCCCGCAGGGTGGGTTTTTCTCTCTATTCTGGGGCATGTGTTTCTGTCTACCCTTGGTCCATTCACCTGTATTTGCCTTTTTAAAACTCTCCCTACTGTCTGCACTGCCTGTAGCTCTTGATATTGGATGTGTGTTGCTAAATGGTCTTAGCTTTATTTAGGCCCCATGTGTTAGGTTTATTTAATGTATTTGACCGGCTGGCGACATACATTCAATGTTCTGTTTATTTTTTTTTTTCACAAGCAGTGCAGGCACGTCCTGAGAAAGCCTTGTTGCTGTCGGGACGTTAAGCAATGTACAATCAATCAATCTATCGCACCACTCTACAAGAGGCGCCAAGCTAATCTGGCACTACCCTTGAATTATCATGGTCGATCCATCTCCTGCAACTGGTACATATTCGTTAGGAACACCTCCAAAATTTGAGAAATGGGACCTTAGGGATAAAAAGATTAACCCCAACGCCGAATTTCCCAAGGTTTGGGGGTGTCTTGTAACGCCTTTCTTTCAGGAGATGAATCAACCATGATAATTGAAGGGTAGGGCCAGATTAGCTTGGCGCCACAGGCACTAATCTGGCACTACCCTTCAGTTATCATGGTTGATCTATCTCCTGTAGTGCGTCAGGAATTAATGGGTTAAAGTATTGGAAAATATGTGCTGGTCTCTGATTTAGGACCTGACACACACACACACACACACACACACACACACACACACACACACACACACACACACACACACACACACACACACACACACACACACACACATAATGGCGAGCTAGGGGTATACAAATGTGAAATGAAATGCATGAAAGCGATCTGATCTAAAGCGGTGTTCTGATCTGATCTAGGGCGTTTATGCCGCGTATCCGGAGGCGGCACGTATTGACCGCTGGTTTGCTGTATTGACCTCCCACTCTCTCTCCGTCAGAAACACTCTCTCTCTCCTCCTTCCAGTCCGCCCTCCAAACTCACCTCTTTCAACAGTTCTAGCACTATATCACCACACTCCCCACCCCAAGCTGACTGTCGTAATGTATTTCACTATTTGTGGTACGTGAGTCATTGTCTAAAGCGTGCGCATGCGTGCGCGAGTTGTGAGTGCGCGCTTAGAGTTATAATTATTATAAGATAAGCGCATTAAAAATACCGTAATTATTATTATTTTATTTATCATACGCACCGCCATATTACTCGTCTACGTCATTTTGTACGTCGTTAACGCACCGCCATATTAACTCGTCTACGTCATCGTGTACGTCTTAACGCACCGCCATATTACTCGTCTACGTCATTTTGTACGTCGTTAACGCACCGCCATATTAACTCGTCTACGTCATTTTGTGCTTGGTAATTATATGCATTTGCTGTGCGTTTTATGACCCTGTTAGTTGACCGCATAATTATGGCCCATTCAGAGCATAGTTTTACAGTACAATTATTCCACTGATTTGTCTTGGGCTGCTGACGTCAGTCAGTCCCCTACCCAGCTTGGCACATCCCCCAGAGGCATAGATCCTCATGAAACCCCAGGCCGAAAAGGTCACCACTAAAGCACAAAACCCGAAGAAGATCCCAACAAAAACAAAAAAAGAAACACGCTTGGAAAGGTCAAATACAACGCATGGAGAAGGAAAAAAAAAAAAAGGGGGGGGGGGGGGGGGGGTAGTCGGCTAGCAGTCCATTGTTGTGTCCTTCGACCTTACCCCCCACCCACCACCCTAGGTCGTAAAATCCAAAATTAAACTGAAAAAAAAAACACAAAAAAAAAAAACCAAATCAAAACAGCACACATTTGTGGTGTGTAGGTGTAGACACTGGTTGTCTCCCTCAATTTACAGCCGCGCAGTGGCAGCGAATCGAGGGAGACAACCACTGTGGTATTTGTATTGTCTTTTCCACTTGCCCCACCTGGAGAGATTGATTATTTAGCGCGGTTTCAGCGGAAGATGGCTCAGCAACCAGACCTATCCCGCTGCCTGCATTATTTATGGCTTCACTCACTAACCCATATCATACTGAGGCTAAAAACTTCAATTTTGTTCACTGCCATATGCAAGCTACATTATATATAGTGCTTACAGATAAGGATATAAACCAATGGCTTTAGTTCAAGGGTGGTGCCAGAATAGCTTGGCGCCTAGAGGCGCCAAGCTATTCTGGCACTACCCTTGAACTACTTTAGTCAAACTTATTTCACACACTGTTGTATTCCGAATGATGAGGGTTAAGCCACCGGCCTCGTTGTCTGCACCGCACGGCAACACAGGCGCCCGCCACGTTAATGTGATGCAAGGTTTATTTTGTGTGAACCGTCGCACGTCCTATGCCAACAGTTGAGTCATTCTGCAGCCAGACCTGTCAAAGCGACCATCTGTGTAAGACGACCACTTTTCTAAGCAGACTACCTGTCAAAACAGACCGCCTGTTTTTAGTCCCATGGTCCTCTTATTGTTTCTTAGGTGACCCTGTGTAAGGCGACCAGTTTTTGATAGTCCCTTATACAGGTATGACTGTACTAGGTTTATTCTTGTGAACTCTCAGTGCCTAGTGCAATCCCAACCTTCCTGTCCCCCAAGTCCCCCGGGTCTGCCCTGGGGAACTTGGGTGGGGTTAACTACTTTTTTAGTTCTCAGGGTCACCCTGGTCAGCCCCACAGGGTGGGGTTTACCCTCTATTCTGGGGCATGTGTTTCTGTCTACCCTTGGTCCATTCACCTGTATTTTCTTCTTTTTTTTTTTTTTTTTAAAAACTTCTCCTTACTGTCTGCACTGCCTGTAGCTCTTGATATTGGATGTGTGTTGCTAAATGGTCTTAGGTTTATTTAGGCCCCATGTCATAGGTTTATTTAACGTATTGGACCGGCTGTCGACATACATTCAATATTCTGTTTAGTTTTTTTTCACAAGCAGTGCAGGCACGTCCTGAGAAAGTCTTGTTGCTGTCGGGACGTTAAGCAATGTACAATCAATCAACCCAACCACCCCCACCCGGGTCTGCCCTGGGGGACTTGGGTGGGGTTAGGTACTTATTAGTTCCCAGGGTCACCCTGGTCAGCCCCACAGGGTGAGTTTTTCTCTCTATTCTGGGGCATGTGTTTCTGTCTACCCTTGGTCCATTCACCTGTATTTGCCTTTTTAAAACTCTCCCTACTGTCTGCACTGCCTGTAGCTCTTGATATTGGATGTGTGTTGCTAAATGGTCTTAGCTTTATTTAGGCCCCATGTGTTAGGTTTATTTAATGTATTTGACCGGCTGGCGACATGCATTCAATGTTCTGTTTATTTTTTTTTTTTTCACAAGCAGTGCAGGCACGTCCTGAGAAAGCCTTGTTGCTGTCGGGACGTTAAGCAATGTACAATCAATCAATCAACCCAACCATCCTGTACCGCGGCTGTACTGCCCAGATTGACTCACTCACGGAGTACGCCACAAGAATACTTCTATTCAAATGAGATGCGTACTCCCCGAGTGGGTCTAAACTAGGGAGCACAGTTGTACTTATCGTATTACAGCAACGTGACGGGTGCCTGTGTATTGTAGAAAAACACTTTCTTTTGTGGCTTTGTCGTAAACGATTGTCAGTTTAGCTGTTTATAGCCATTTTCGCTGTTCATTTCAACAGAGCTGTTTGTTTGGTCTAGACGTGCGTGTGGTGTGTGTGCGCATGGGTGTGTCTTTCTACGCAACCACGTCCAGTGTGTGTGTGTGCTTTTTTTCCAGATTAATTTTTGATGTGGTGACCTATATTAATTTATTTATTTTTTGTTCCCTGGTTACCACAGATAATTGTGAGTTTGTTACGTGCTAGATTGACTGTGAAAGTTAACAGTGTACTTCCCATGCCCTTTAGAGCCTGCCACACATGCTGTGAATTTTACCCAGGAAAACTGACCTCTAAATAATAATAATAATAATAATAATGGAGATTTTTTAAGCGTTTATTCTAAAAGTAGCTGTAAGTGCTGATGCAAAAAGAAAACTAAGAACAAACACAACACACACACACACACACGCGCGCGCGCACACACACACACACACACACACACACACACACACACACACACACACACTCACTCACTCACTCACTCACTGATCCCAACTCTCTATTTTTTTTTGTTTTTTTTTTTTTTTTTGTTTTTTGAAGCGACAAAATTCATTATTGCGAATGTCCAAATTATTTAGTTGCTGCGGCGGCTCTTGTTCGTATGTAGCAGGAAAGGGAGGTTGGGTTTGTTTAAAGTTCAGTAAAATAAAAGTGGGTAAAATTGGCAGTGTATTCTGTGCGCTTTAAATGTCCTCAAGTTTGGGGTTTTTTTTCGCTTGTTTTTAAAGATCACACAGTTTATTTCAGCCTGTTCAAAACTGTCTCAGGAAACCATCCCAAATTAATGTCTCCCCCCAATCTGTCTGAAGAATACTGAAATAAATGTAATCAAAAAGAGACACAGAACCTCATGAGCCCCCGCAATTGCGGGGGCTCATGAGGTTCTGTGCCTCTTTCAGTTTTTGCTCGCAGGGAAGAAACGATAAATTGTGTTGGCGTGCTAAAATTTTTTTACCCCGTCAATCCCAGTGGTGGCACTGAGATTGCTTGCCAAATCTTCGTTCATTCTAAGCCAAAGAAACCTCAACTGTCCAAGGATATAGATACGATGTGGTGTCAGCGTGAAGCTTATATCATCAAGAGCCCCTGCATCTGCACGGACCCATGAGGGTCTATGTTTCTTAAATCTAGATTGTGCTGAGTTTTTTTTTTTTTTTTTTTTTTTTTGGGGGGGGGGGGGGCCGGGGGGCAGCGAAGGGGGGGGGGGGGGGGGGGTCAGGTTTGCTTGATTAGATAGGTGTGCAGTTCAGCATGCAAATTTGGACAGGAAATCCAATTAAGTTAAATTTGCAACATTTTTTTTTTAAGTTGGTGGGTTCCAGTGTTAAAAGCTGAACATGAAAGTCAATCTAATTGAAGTTTCATGTCCACCCGGACCCACTAGTGCAGCAATGAATACTGTCCGAAATCTTCATTATAATTACCGTAAATACATAGTGTTTTATTTTGCTTGTTTGTTTGTTTGGTGTTTTTTTTTTTTTTTTTTTTTTTTTTGTTTGGGGCGGGGGCACAGATGAGTGTGTATGGACATTATTGGTGAACTATTGTGTTCTTTTTTTAGTATGATTAAAAATGAGTGTGCATGGGACATTATTGGTGAACTATTGTGTTCTTTTTTTAGTATGATTAAAAATGAGTGTGCATGGGACATTATTGGTGAACTATTGTGTTCTTTTTTTATAGTATGATTAACCCCATCACTGATGAAAAAATGTGAAGAGACATAGATCCTCATGAGCCCCTGCAGTTGCGGGGGCTCATGCGGATCTATGCCTTTTAATTGCTGATACGACTTCATATCCATGATCCTTAGATGGCGGGGCCAGTTTGGCATTAAATTAACAAAGATTCGAGAATCCCGGTCTGTGTCTGCTGCCAGTGATGGGGTTAAGTCGCTGTTTACATGTGTTGTTGAGAACGAGGTGAAAATGTTAACCCATTTAGCCCCGAGTCCCTACAGGAGGAGATGGATCGACCATGATAATTCAAGGGTAGTGCCAGATGAGCTTGGCGCCTGAAGGCGCCAAGCTCATCTGGCACTACCCTTGAATTATCATGGTTGATCCGTCTCCTGCAACTGGTACATAGTGGCTGGGTAGCATCTTCAAAATTAGGAAATGTGACCGTGGTGTTAAATGGGTTAACCTTTTTATCCTGACACACCCATTGCTTCAAATAAATTTGACTGTTATAGTTCAAGGGTGGTGCCAGAATAGCTTGGCGCCTGAGGCACCAAGCTATTCTGGCACCATCCTTGAACTAAAACGGTTGATCTATCTTGTAATCTGTAATTTAGCCTTCATAGAACAATAAGCAATTTAAAATAAAAAAAAATCAGCCCCAGGAGGTGATGGGTTAATATGAAGTGCGTCTGCTTGCAGGGAGAAAAGTACGATGGGAGAAAAGCGGACGTATGGAGCTGTGGGGTGATACTCTACGCTCTACTTGTGGTAAGTTTGAGATTTGGAAATATCTCAATATCACCAGCACAGCTACTCCAATGTATCAGTGAATTGCACCATGAGTCACTTTTGTCAATAACTCTTCCCAACAATTTTTTTTTTAAGTGGAAAATTGTTGATGTGTAAGGCCACAAACAAAAGCACTCTCTTTCTGCCCACCCGACCGATCTTAACCACTTTAGCCCTGGATCCCTAAAGCAGGAGATGACTTGACCATGATAATTCAAGGGTAGTGCCAGATTAGCTTGGCGCCTGAAGGCGCCAAGCTAATATGGCACTACCCTTGAATTATCATGGTCAGTCCATCCCCTGCAAATGGTACATAGACGTTAGGCAACACCTCCAAAATTTGAGAAATGAAACCTTAGGGGTTAAAAGGGTTAAATGTTAAAAGGGGAGCTGGGTGGCTCAGTTGGTAGAGCATTTGACTTTTGCTCAAAGAGCGTGGATTTTATGGCGCTTTTCCTAAACGTTTTTGCCAATGAGGTGAAATAAAAACAAACCGCCAACATACCAAATAATCGGCAGACAACTTGAAGCACATAGACTCGTATTAGGAGCTGTTGTTACTTGCCCCTGTTCCCACATAGCGCTGCAATTATGCTGTTGACTGCAATATGTTCCTTTGTACTACCAAAACAATTAATCCGCAACAGAGAAGTTTTACTTAATTTTTTTATGATGAAATCGGAAACAGAGTACTTTTTATTTCTGAAAACTAATAACCAATATATAATAAGCATGTCAAAGTGAATGTTATTTCTACAGGAAAGAAGTACCCAACGGAGAAAGAAATTTCTGCAGGAAGAATTGGGAACAGTGATTTGACCATGTACATACTCCTTGCTGTGTTGTTTCAGCAGGTGTAGTTGAGATAAAATATGTATATAAAGCTCTAGGCTCTTACACATTCTACCCCAGTAGCAAAGCGTCTTCGGGCCCACAACGGCCACAGTGGGCCCACACACATCTGTGCGCAGGCCCACTGCATCTGTCGTGAGTCCGATGACCTTTGCTCAGTTACTGTGTATTACATTGTAAATAATACACTATACCAAATATGACATTAGGATTCATTGTTTTTGGTTATATTTTGACATTCATTCATATACTGATACGCAACAGAAATGCAACATCACTGGAATCGTCAGAAACACTGTGTTTCTGATCATTCCAGTGATGTTGCATTTCTTTAGTTCATCAGTACATGTATATATTCCAGCATTGTTTCTGAATTTATTAATTTATTTGTTTATTACAGGGGGCATTACCTTTTGATGACGATAATCTTCGGCAGCTTTTAGAGAAAGTCAAGAAAGGCATTTTTCACATTCCACATTTTGTTCCTCCTGACTGTCAAAACTTGCTACGCGGAATGATTGAGGTGGACCCCGAAAAACGATTAACGGTCAGTAAAAACAGTTATTTTTAACCCCGTCTCTGCCAGATGTGACTTTTGATGTAAAAGGAGTTGTAGTTTAACACCAAGCAGGCTGCTCACTGTTAGATGTGAAGGGGGAATAAACTGAATAAATGATAAAGATGATAATTATAGTGTTTTTGTATAGTGTCCTTCCTGGGAAACAAAGGCCGAAAGAACACTTTACAAGTATGATGTGAAATAACATGAAGCGATCTGTGGCGCAGTGGTTAAGGTGCCTGCCACCAATGCTAAAGGTGCGAGGTTCGATTCCAGGTTCCGGCGTCGACTTTTCTCCTCTAGTAAGTGTCGCCATTATTTCGGGCGGACTGTCGGGGTTCTTTCTCCGGGTACCCCTCCACTTTGGTATCAGTTTCAGCCAACATAATCAATCAAATTTCAAATACAGAACGATTTGAATTTCCCCAAAACAACTTCAGTAGCTCGCTTTAGCTTGCCCTTAGCACCACGTGAATGTTCTGTGTTTACATACAGTGTGTGAGAGAATGCGCGTGATTCACGTGAGTGTGCTTGTTGGGTTCAGTTCGCGGCTACATTCTGCGCATTGAGTTATAATATAAATGTGAGAAATGTGCTATATAAATACCATGTATTAATTTAATTAATTTTAAAAGAAGATCAAAATAATAATATTAAAAAAATCGCAGAGATGACTAAAAAAAAGGCCACAAGGCGTGAAAAAAAAATCTTAATGAATGGATTTCAGAATTGTTGTAACTTGTGGAAGTTTCATAAAGTTTTCATAAAGTTAATATGTAATCCGTTAATTAACTGCTACATGTGATGCCACTCATCAGAAAAGACACATCTTTTCTGCTGAGCACGTGGTATCGTATGTAGCAGTCAAGGAATTAAAATTTGGCTTTATGAAAATGTTACAAGTTTTAACAATTCCGAAATTGACTTGTTTGGATTTGATACCATGGGGTATTTGACATGGGGATGTAGCTTAGTGGATAAGACACTGCGCTGGCAGTCGTAAGATCCCGGGTTCGAATCCCCTGGTGGGCTGGAATGGGATGTGGACTTTTCCTTATTCCCATCAAGTCAAATATACATACAGATTCGGTTTACGGTTGCCTGTCTCGCCTTCGTGTGCACAGCACGCATAATCATCAAGACTGCGCACGTTAAAAATCCCATTATCACTATTCGAAAAGAGAAGGCCCACTAGGGCCGGTGAAATGGAAACAGAAATATCTCACATGCATCGAAGTTAATAGCCAGGTGGAGGTTTGCACATAAAGTAGCGCTTAGTAGCAGCAGGCTTTCAAAGCTCCAGCATCTATCCTTACGGCGGCGCCTTGAGCATCTTTAATTAGATGGCTATGTGCGCCTCATAGACACCATACCATACCACTCACCACAAAAAGACGAGTAGTTATGCATCTATTGTGCCAAGCAGCATAGTCAGTAAGAGCTGCTGACGATACCACTTGGCTGACGATACCACTTGCCTGCGATACCACTTAGCAGAAAAGATGCGTTGTTAACCCATTTGGCTGCGAGTCACTACAGCAGGAGATGCATTGACCATGATAATTCAAGGGTAGTGCCTGATTAGCTTGGCCAAGCTAATCAGGCACTACCCTTGAATTATCATGGTCAATCCGTCTCCCTCAGTTGGAACATCATCGTTAGGTAACACCTCCAAATTTTTGGAAATGTGACCGTAGGGTTAAATGGGTTAAGCTTCTTTTCTACCAAGTGGTATCATGCGTGGGTTGATTGTTTCATTTCATAATTTCATAATTGTTTCTTTTGTTCCAGTTGGAGGAGGTGATGCGCCACCCGTGGGTAATAGCGTAAGTATGGGTAGGCGAACACTGACACAGACGTGTTTTCAGGGTGTGCTCTTGGTCATGTCAATTATATGGTGTATCACGCTGTAAACTATAGCTGCTCGATCTGGTCTTTGCGATACGTACTGATCATTTATAACATGCATTTTCAATACATTTATTATCAGAGCTAATGTCCAGGCAGGGAAACGGAAAGCCATACTTATATTATACTTATATCCTTGGTCAGATGTAGGATTGATACTGTTCTATAGACACCTATTACATGTATCATTGCAATTGTGCATTGTGCCCTAGGGTTAAAGATTGCAATCAGGGGGCAGAAGAATACAAATTAAGTCACGAACGTTGCAGCGTACACGCACATGCACACACACACACACACACACACACACACACACACACACACACACACACACACACACACACACACACACACACACACACACACACACACACACACACACAGAGTTAAGTGAATGTTTTTTCATGGCCGTATTTTATAATGGCTTTGTTAATTTTTTTCCTTTTTTAAAATTTTTTTAAACTAGATAGATGGTGTATGTACTGTAAAGGACAATACAAATTAAGTCACTGTCATGACAGCAAGCACACACACACACACACACACACACACACACACACACACACACACACACACACACACACACACACACACACACAGAGTTATGGAGAATATTTTATCATGACCTTATTTTATAATGGCTTTATTAATTTTTTTTTTTTTTTAATTTTTTACAAGACAGATTGTATATGTACCTTAATAACTTTAACTCATTCAGCCCCGACACCCTACAGCAGGGGATGGGTCGACCATGATAATTCAAGGGTAGTGCCAGATTAGCTTGGCGCCCGTCGGTTCCAAGCAAATCTGGCACTACTCTTGAATTATCATGGGCGACCCATCTCCTAAAACTGGTGCATAGTCATTAGATGACGCCTTCAAAATGCAGGTGTGGGGCTGAATGAGATAAAAATAAAAACTATAAATTTTCATCCAAATAATTTAGCAATAGGTCTGATCGACGAGTCCCTTGTGGGAGCCGAGGTGCGGAGTTGTTTTGAGTTTCATGTGCACACATTCCTTCTTCTTCTGTCATAGGGGCTCAAAACATGAAGTAGAAGTTGAATTACCAATGATGCAAATTGTTCAGGTACATGCGTGTGTGGCGGCCACCTTGTCTGAAGGCTAGCTAGCTTCCTAGCTTGGCTGTTCGTACTGACATGCACTTGTAGCAGACCCCTGTTTGTTCGGTGATGGTTGAACTGTACCGTTGCTTTTTTGTTTCTCACACACTGCAGTCTCCATCTGTTATGAAGTAATGTTTGTTCTGTGCCGGTTGTGCTTTTGTCCTTTAACCCTTTCAGCCCCGTATCCCTACAGCAGGAGTTTGGTTGACCATGATAATTCAAGGGGAGTGCCAGATTAGCTTGGCGCCTTCAGGCGCCAAGCTAATCTGGCACTCCCCTTGAATTATCATGGTCAAGCCATCCCCTGCAACTGGTACATAGTCGTTGGGAAACATCTCCAAAATTTGTGAAATATGGGCTTGGGGCTAAAAGGGTTAACCCATTACGTCCTGATGCTGATTTTTTTTTTAAAGTTGCTTATTGTCTTATAAAGGCTGCATTACAGATTAGGAGATAGAGCAACGGCTTTAGTTCAAGAGTGGTGCCAGAATAGCTTGGCGCGTGAGACACCAAGCTATTCTGGCACCTTCCTTGAACTATCATAGTCAAATTAATGTCAGGCGATGGGTTATCGGGTGGAAAAGGGTTAAATGATAAATTCAAGTTTGAAGTTTAAACCATTAAACTTTGCAGAGTATTGTGTTACAATTGCTTTCAAACTGTATCATATTTTTAACCTTTATTTTTTCACTGGTAAGATCAGGTGCTTTTTGTAATTAATGAATAGTTTTTTAGGCACTTGTCAGACACATGTTTGTGTGTGAAAACATCCCTGAAGATTAGTGCATCTTTAGCTGGGAATCCTGAAGATTTTCTGGAGCAATGACAGTTTTTTCGTAATAAAGAATTTAAGAGAATTTTACCAAAGCTTTATTGCATGTACATAATTTATTTTCCGATGTACATTTAGTGTTAGAACATTCTTGATATGAAGATTACTGCCTGTAAATAAGAGATTTATTTTTAAAGTGATGATCGAGACTGCAGTGTGTCTTACATTCTTTTTCTTTTTTTTTTCTGTTAAAACTATTTTTCATAGATATGCCTTGTTCTACACTAACTTTGTGGGAGTCAATACAATCCTGATGTATTGGACTCTGTAGTGACAGTTCTAGATGACAGCTTTAGTATGGCAGTACATGTGAAATAAGCAATGTTGCATTTCCTGTTTATTTCCAGGCATAGCAAATTAGCTGGTGGTGTTGGGTGTTTTGGAATAAATGTATTATCATATGCTGAAAAGTGTCCACCATGTAAATATTCATTGTTTTTCGCAAATGCAACACAAGCGTGTTGTTTTATTTTCTAGAGTTCAATATGCCTTTCATGTATAAAATATTTTTATTAAACTTGTAAGATCTTATGCATTCTGTGGCATGTAAAATGATTGACCTTGCTACTATAATTATTTTTTAACTCAAAAGTCCTTTTAAAGGTCAAAAAGTTAACCCTTTTAGCCCTGGGACCCTGCTGCAGGAGATGGATTGATCATGATAATTCATGAATTATCATGATCAATCCATTTCCTACAGCTGGTACATAATCGTAGAGCAATAACTCCAAAATTTGAGAAACGGGACCTTGGGGCTAAAAGGGTTAAAGTCTACTCCAAAATGTGTGCTGTTTTGACGTTCGTCCATTGACGCTCATTTTCAGGTGGATACTTGTCAGTGGCTCTGAGTTTGCCATGTCAGGAAAGCTTGTACTAAAATGTTGCTGCCTGGAACATACACGTATTTTTATTTTCTGACAAGACTTGAGGTTTGCATTTATGTCCTGATCCAGAAATATTAACCCAACACGTCCTGGAGGCTGAATGTTTAAAAGTTGCGTATTGTCTCATCAAGGCTTTGTTACAGATTAGTAGATAGATCCACCATTTTAGTTCAAGGGTGGTGCCAGAATAGCTTGGCGCCTCAGGCGCCAAGCTATTCTGGCCCCACCCTTGAATTATCACAGTCAAATATATTTCAAGCAATCAGGTATCAGGATGTGTTAACGGACATATACTCTGTGAACAGCTCATTGATTACAACTGAGACCGTCACATTTTTAGATTCTTCAGAGGAATTGTTGTGGACATTTATTACTCCTGTCTTGATGGCCATGTATGTTTTAAGCCATCCCGCCCTGACGCACTACAGCAGGAGATGGGTTGACCATGATAATTCAAGGGTAGTGCCAGATTATCTTGGCGCCGACAGGCGCCAAGCTAATCTGGCACTGCCCTTGAATTATCATGGTCGATCCATCTCCTGCAACTGGTGCATAGTCATTAGATGACGCCTCCAAAATTTGGGAAATATGGCCGTCAGGCTGAATGGGTTAATAGTTATTGATACATAAAAAATTATAAAAAAAATGTTCCAGGCAGTATGTGTACTAATCTTTGTTAATTTTAACCTCTGATAAGCTGTTAAAGTAATGCAAGTCATGGTGTGAATTTTATGTTTTCTCTAGGGATATCCTGGGTCAGATAGAGTTAGAGTTGCCTATCACACAAATAGTACAGGTGACACAATGATTTTAGCTCTGTCAGTGGGCTCACGCATGCTTGTTTTCAAAATCATCAAAGACTTTTTGAGACTCTGTTGTTGGCCATATTCAGTGGACTTTTCTTTGGCAACTCAACACATTTGTGTAAACCACACAGCTTGTTTTATGTTTTTGCATTACAAATTTTGTACAAATACATGAAAGCAAATTTACATGTATTTTATTTATATTTGAATGCAGATATCAGTAAGTGCCAGCATTGTTTCTTTTCTTTTTATTATTAAACACTCTTGTTTTCCTAGTTTTTAAAGATACTTGTATTCTGAATGTCAGTGGCTGCAGCTAGAATGGCTTCATTAGGTTTTTCATTTTGATTTTTTACTTATTTTACTTTTTTCATTTTTGAACACATAAAAAGGTGTACATAATAAAGTTTACAGCTAGATGTTTAAGAGTGGAATATCAACCTTTTCCAATGGTATATCAATATTTTAATTCTCACAAAGAAACTGTTTGGATGCTTTAGTGTGTATAGACAGAAGAACCAACTTCTAAATTTTGTTTGTTTGTGTTCTTTTTTTTTTGGGTGTGCTTTCTTATCATCTGTTTCCTGTTTGTGAATTTCTATAATTGATGGTATCCATATCATTTTTTTTTTTTTTTTTTTTTTTTGCTTCTCCTATGTGAATTTTTTCATGAGTGTATAGGAAAAATACTGATGAGAAAAAGAAATGTTACGTCATCAGAATTAATCAGAAACATGTTTCTGATTACTGTAGCATTTCTTTTGCTTGTCAGTGTAATTTTAACCAGAGATTAACACATTCAGCCCTTGCATTAAAATTCCCCAAGGTTGTTGCGAGTCGTCCCCTGTAAATAGCATTACAGTTTGGACAGACCATGATAGTTCAAGGATGGTGCCAGAATAGCTTGGCGCCTTCACCCTTGAACTAGCAACCTTGGTTGATCCATAAATATATGGTATTGTCAGGGCTGAATGGACTAGTACATGTACTCGCACCTATATGCCTGTGCAGGTGTCTTCTCTTCTTCTGTCTGCATTATGCATGTCCCTCTGCAAGTTTTTGGGTTTTTTTCTGCATCAGACAGCTGCATGTTTTGTTGCACTTTTTGGCATTGTAGAACTTTGCTGCTTTGATGGCAATACATTTGCATGATGTTTGTTTGAACTGCTATATATACATTAGTATTTTGTACTCTTTCTTATCAGAAAATATCTCTGAAAGTATATTATGATTTGTAAGTTTGGAATACGATTTCTTTTTTTAATAATAAAAGAGGAAGGTAAAAACAATATCATTTTCTCTTTTCATAGTATGTGATACGTTTTTTTAGATATTGTTATATAGTCTGTTTGGTCATAGTTATGGCAACCTCAATAACTTAAAGTGAAAATATTTGCCAAGATTGGGTGTATATTTGAAAAAAAGAAACATGTTTGTGAAAGGAGATACAAATCTTATTTACTGATATACCTGCGTTGAAAGGAGAGTGTTTTTGCAGATCAAACTTTAAAACATTTCACGTTTTAGATTATTTTTCAAATTTTATTTGGACAAATTAGTTATTGCATGTAATTTATTGGTGATTTGTTTCTGTGACACAGACATCTGTGATACCTACAGTGGAGGACCTAGACCCTGATGTCCTCTCCACCCTCAACTCCCTACAGTGCTTCAAGGACAAAGAGAAATTGATAGCAGACTTACTCAGCGTCAAGTAAGTACTTTAACCCATACCATCGTGATACATGGCTGCTTGAAATTAATTTAATAATGATAGTTCAAGGGTGGTGCCAGAATAGCTTGGCACCAGAGGCGGCAAGCTATTCTGGCACCACCCTTGAACTATCATAATCAGCACCAAGCTATTTTGGCACCACCCTTGAACTATCATAATCAGTGCAAAGCTATTCTGGCACCACCCTTGAACTATCATAATCAGCGCCAAGCTATTCTGGCACCACCCTTGAACTATCATAATCAGCACCCAGCTATTCTGGCACCACCCTTAAACTATCATAATCGGCGCCCAGCTATTCTGGCATCACCCTTGAACTATCATAATTGACACCCAGCTATTCTGGCACCACCTTTGAACTATCATAATCGGCGCCAAGCTATTCTGGCACCTCCCTTGAACCATAATCAGCACCAAGCTATTCTGGCACCACCCTTGAACTAAAATGATTGATCTCTCTCCTAATCTGTAATATAGCCTGCATAGGACAATAGACAAATTTAAAAAAATCAGCCTCAGGATGTAATGGGTTAACCCATTGAGCTGTAAAGATCTGGCAAAAGTCAGTATGTCTGTTTTTGAGAAAAACAAGATTTTCATTGTCATACAAGGAAAATCTTGCTTTTCTAAAATGAAATGGATATACTGGAATTCGCCATATAAAAGCAGAGACACTCTCCCAAGGATTTTCACTTGCACATATATCATAAGGATTTTGTCAGTGGTACAATGACATTTGACCTTGACTGCTGCTGACGATACCGTTTGTTAGGAAAGACGCTTCGTTATGTATCTTTTCTGCCAAACGGTATTGTCAGTAGCTTACAATGGGTTAAAGAAACATGATTGTGGATGTGCCATAGAAAAACACAGTTTGTGTCTGCTTTAGATGCCCAAAAATATTGAAGTAGAATTTTTTTTTTTAAAGCTTTCACACACTTTTCAGCAGTTCTTTACAGTTAATATATTCACACAGCTCTAAGATGGCATACTAGAAATTTTTCATGAATTTTTTTAACAGCTGTTGGTGGTCTTAGAATGTGTGTCTTTAACTCTTTGGTTGTTGATAGTGGTTTCGATTCGTGCATGTTAATCACTGCAGTGAAAACTGCTCCTGGCAGCCAGAGGTTAACCCTTTTAGCCCCGGATCCCTACAGCAGGAGTGGCTTAACCATGATAATTCAAGGGTAGTGCCAGATTAGCTTGGCGCCTGAAGGCGCCAAGCTAATCTGGCACTACCCTTGAATTATCATGGTCAAGCCATCTCATGCAACTGGTACATAGTGGTTGGGCAACACCTCCACAATTTGAGAAATGGGATCTTGGGGCTAAAAGGGTTAATTGGATCTGATTCATGCCAATGACCTTGTTTTGTAGACACAACACAGAGAAGGTGGTGTACTTCCTGCTACTGGACCGTAAACTCAGGAACCCCAGTGTCGAGGATGAAACAGAGGTGCGGCACAGGTCAGAATCAGGTGAGTAACCTTCATTTTGTATTTTTCTTTATTTAAAACAAAGAAGAAAAAAAAAGGCAAGAAAGCCATTCAGGTGTGACAAGGGCATAGTCATATCACCCTAGCAGTTGCAGGGGATCATGTTCTTCTGCTTGACCTATTTACATATATTTGGCGTGCTTGCATGTATTTTACTGCTGACCTGCTTACATGTACTTTACATACTGACTATTTACATTATATTTTGGGCTGACCCATTTACATCTGATTTATCAACTGACCTATTTAATGTACTAGAAAGATTACAAAGTAAAGTAGGTAAAAGCACTGTCAGGGGAGAGAAGCGTGCATGATCGACCAGTGATCATAGATCTACTGTGGTCATAGCACACCAAAAAAAGAGATAGGAAAGAGGGGGTGCGCTAAGAAAGTGACTGGAAGCAATGCATATGGAAGCCCCCCTCCCACCCACCCCTTCCTTTGAAGGGGGGGTGTATCACATATCCCACTGTTTTAGCCGCTCGGTGCATGGAAATTTAATTCTAGGTCCCCCAAGGGGGGTCCAGATATTTAGCCGGTGTGGACAGCTGTTTCGGTCTTGGCGACTGTCACAACCCCACTTCCGGGGTGCGAGCTATGAGCGCTACCGCTCGAGATTCACCCAACCCACACTAACACAAATCTAACACAAACACCAGAGGAACAATGATGACGACGTTTATTAAATAAAACCCTAACAATAACCAACTATACCCTCATTCAATCCTAACCACACGCTCACATTCACACTCGCACACGTCCGAACCCCTCACCCCGAATATCTATACACAATACGAAATAACAAAATATATAATAAGCTGAATATCCCTAATAAAACAGGCTGAGGAAACTAATATAGAATAAACTAAATATCCTAATAAAATACGAAGACAGATTTAAGAAAACTAATATACAATAACGACTAACCTTAATACACCGAAAACTCAAACTGCAGGGATGTCACTGGCCGTCGGACACCGGACATAGTCCGATTGACTTGGCCTAATGTCCGATGAACAGAAAGATCAGCAGGACAAATGTCCGATTGTTTGTTTCAAAAAGAGGACATGTGTCCGATTGTTTTTCCGTTGATCGCGGACACCGCTAGCGACATTTCTTTCCGAGTAGGCTGGCGCTTTGCGGTAGTCGGCTTTACACTGCGTGAGCGAGTGACGTGTAGTGTGTTATTCCCGGCAACGCCCTCTGATTGGCTGACCCTAAAGTTCAGCTATTTTTAGTGAAAGCGAGACTGCACGAGCGAGGGTCGTGTAGAGTGTGATTCCGTAAACATCGCCTTGGTACAAATGGAAGGGCCTGATCAAGTCAACGGTCAACACCCTTTTGTCTTCAGTGTTGTTGACAAGTGGGCAGCTGACAAGAAAAGGGTTCTGTTTTCAGCTAGGAGGGGTACCACTGTTCAACAGGACTCAGAAAAACCTTCTGCTGAGTGATCAGCTCATATCAGTTCCACTGAGTCTGAGGGTGTCATTTTGATTTTCAAGTCAGTGTAGCAGCCTACTACATGTAGTGAAGTTTCAGATAAATCTAACAAATGTAGCCTATTGACAAGGCCTTTTTAAAGTATTTTCTGCATTAGTTTTCTACATTTGTTCATCATGTCTATTAGCCACAAAAGTGTGAGAATTTAAATCTTTAACCCATTTGCTACCAGAAACCTGCTGTGGCCCATGCTGGAAGCATGGGCCACAGCAGGTTTCTGGTAGCGAATGGGTTAATGACAACATGAACAAGTAAACAAAAAAAATAGTAACTGGAATGATTTTTTTTCTTATACATTTTCTTACAGAAAGCTCATCTCCTTTTGTTATAGCCTTAGGCTTACTAATCATTACATTTCCGTTTAGTCAGTACATGGTCTAATATTTTTATAATGCTATTCTAGTCAGTACATTTCCTTGCACTGTGAATTCCTTGAAGTGCCAAAATGACAGTTTAGTTTGTGAGTTGTGAGCCTGAGCATGAAGAATTTGCTACCTCTGTTACAAGGCCCTGATATGTTTTTCATGCGAATCTGCGATGACAGTATTGTCTGAATGACATAATAACTTGTTCACTTTTCTTTGCCTTTTTACGTTTATGTCCTTTTCGTCAACAGTCAATAAATATCTCACTCAGCCTGTGTTTATGTGGTTTCTGTTTTACTATCAGTTTTGTCACGCGCGAAATGTCCTATTGTTTTGTTCCAATTCAGGACAAATGTCCTATCCCTCTGCCACCCTCCAGGACATTTGTCCTATAGGTGTCCAGCTCTAGTGACATCCCTGAAACTGAAAAAGCTCAAATCAAATGCCATGGAAGCACAAGCGTCTAGCGCCCCCACCCGGGTCTGCCCTGGGGGACTTGGGTGGGGTTAGGTACTTTTTAGTTCCCAGGGTCACCCTGGTCAGCCCCACAGAGAGATATAAGGATGGAGAATACAACAGATTTTTTTGACGACGTCAATTTTCCAGTGTTTTTGATCACAAATCGCTCATCTAATGACGCACCCCGTTTTTTTAGGTTTCTGCTTATTTTTTTCAGTAAAATAAAGGTTTCCAAATTCAATGTCATTAAAATTAATATTTTTTATTATAAAATGAATCAAGACGAATTACTTCTTCTAAATGATATTAATGCTGTAGAAAACAAAGACTTAGACTCGAAAAAACAGCGCCTTCTTTCTGTAGTTGTGTCAGGCAAGACAAAAGGTCACAGGTCAAGGGTTAAGACCAAGGTCAAGGTCATGATCACCAAGGTCAATGTCACCAAGGTCAAGGTCACAAGGTCATGGTCACCGGGTCGCAAGGTCAAGGTCACCGGGTCAAGGTCACCGGGTCAAGGTCATCGGGTCAAGGTCACCAGGCCAAGGTCATCGATCACAAGGTCAAGGTCACCAAGGTCATGGGCCAAGGTCATGGGTCAAGGCCACCAAGGTCATGGGTCAAGGTCACCAAGGTCATGGTTCAAGGTCATGGGTCAAGGTCATGGGTCAAGGTCATCAAGGTCACCGGGTCAAGGGTCAAGGTCACCAAGGTCATGGGCCAAGGTCACCAGGTCAAGGTCAAGGGTCAAGGTCATGGGTCAAGTCACCAAGGTCATGGGTCAAGGTCATGGGTCAAGGTCATCAAGGTCATGGGTCAAGGCCATAGGTCAAGGGCCAAGGTCACCAAGGTCATGGGTCAAGGTCAAAGGTCATGGGTCAAGGTCACTAATCACAAGGTCAAGGTCACAATGTCATGGGTCAAGGTCATCAGGGTCAAGGACACCAAGGTCATGGGTCAAGGTCATGGGTCAAGGTCAAAGGTCATGGGTCAAGGTCATGGGTCAAGGCCAAAGGTCATGGGTCAAGGTCACCAAGGTCACGGGTCAAGGTCACCACGGTCAAAGGTCATGGGTCAAGGTCACGAGGTCAATGACACTGGAACCAAAAAATGGTCCTGGTCTTTTTCCAGTTGCTCTCACAGAGTCAGCTATAACCCAGGTTCAAGTGCACAATTCGCCTTCCCTGTGAGAGCTTTTGGTGTGGCCTAGCTTTTGGTTTGTTCCGCCCACCCCAGACGGGAATCTACCGACTCCTCAACTCGGCTGCCCGAAACGAAAGTGTGGAGATGTCCCAGAGGTGCTTGGAACAGACAAAGAGAGTTACAACCTTAGGTTAATGTGCACAACTCACTCTCTTTGTTTGTTTGCCAGGCCACTGGACCAGGACAACGGACCCACAATGAATAGAAACATTTTCATTTATATAACCCTACATTCTCCTAAAAAAAAATTAAGCTGGTAAAGCAAAAGTAAAAAAGTAATACCAAAAAAATTATATTTGTATTAAAAGACAACAATAATCACACATTTTAAAACAAAAATCAAATAATAACATCTTTATACTATTATCTATCATAATTATTGACACATCTTGCCTTTTATTTTTTATGAAAAAATATATATTTTAGGTCAAAAATTAAAACAATTTAATAAAGCAAGGGAAGTAACTTTTTGTCTTACCAAAATTTTCTCAAAATTACTTCCCTTGTATAAACTTATATTCAACAAAGGGAAGTAATCTAAAATTTTGTTACTGAACAGGTGGTGATTCCTTCCCTTTTACTGAAGAAGGGAAATAATCTGTTATTATTTCTTATGCTGATACTGAACAGAGCAAATTCTCTCCCATGTTGTTACTGAGTCTAGATTATTTTCTGGTGTTCAAGTCATGGGTAAAATTATCAAGTTACTGTCTATGTTACTGTCTAGATGTTTCTAAGTAAATTAACAAGTACTTAATAAGGTAATTTATAAACCAGCATAGTAACTTTGTAAGTACCTTTGAAGTTAGTTGGCGTAAGTAATTATAAGTGACTTACAACAGTTCTTATAAGTGTCTTAACATAAGATCTTGTAAGTTCTTGATGCAAGTCAGCAAGATACTCGGACAGATTTCCCAAGTTACAAGGACAATAAAAAAACTTTTTTTTAGTAATAGTCAGGTGGTG
>BTPG01000006.1:44837080-45404580 GCA_036245525.1 Semisulcospira habei
CTGCCCTGGGGGACTTGGGTGGGGTTAGGTACTTTTTAGTTCCCAGGGTCACCCTGGTCAGCCCCACAGGGTGAGTTTTTCTCTCTATTCTGGGGCATGTGTTTCTGTCTACCCTTGGTCCATTCACCTGTATTTGCCTTTTTAAAACTCTCCCTACTGTCTGCACTGCCTGTAGCTCTTGATATTGGATGTGTGTTGCTAAATGGTCGTAGCTTTATTAGGCCCCATGTGTTAGGTTTATTTAATGTATTTGACCGGCTGGCGACATACATTCAATGTTCTGTTTATTTTTTTTCACAAGCAGTGCAGGCACGTCCTGAGAAAGCCTTGTTGCTGTCGGGACGTTAAGCAATGTACAATCAATACAATCAACAAGCGTCTAGCGATAAAGTCGGTTAAACCAGCGCCTTTGCTTCCGCTAAGAGTCCCTCACAGCATGTGGCTCCTTAATACAATATTTCAAATAACGCAATATCAACTATATGAACTATATGCCTACTAGAACAAGCGAAGATCGAGATAAAGGAATATTGTTCAAAAGCTACTACATCTCCTCAGCAAGAGCACGAATGACACGTTCGAATTAAACTAATGGTCTAGCAAACTAGACATTAACAGCACAAGGCTCTTTTAACTAGCACGTCTCAGAATAATATCACATATGCAAATGGAGACTAAACAATATCACATATGCAAATGGAGCAAATGTCCTTAGCTTAATATAACTGAAAGTTGAATAAACAATATATTTCACGTAACGGGACCTTCTCGCCGGAAGCACAACTGTTAAGCGCAGCTCAACTCGACGCTCTTGCTTCCACGATAAGGTCTTCCGCAACACAGGCTACTTTTACATAATACAATAACGCAAAATGTCACTCTGATAAAGCTCCTCTCATAATACAGTCAATACGAGGAGATGAAACAAATCTCACAATATACGACGTTCTTTACAAGATTATACACGGAAACTGTATTTAACCAAGTTAGAAATAATTAAACGGGTTGACCCGAGCTCACTCAACGAGGCGCGCCGCAACACTCGCAAAGGCACTCAGGTTCGGCGTCGTAGCCCCACAAGGCGGAGTGACACAGTCAGCCTCCACTCTCAGTACACCAATGGGTTAGGATAGGAACCCGTCCGAAATCGGATGCACTAAAACACAGGTGCAAAAATACACATAAATAACTAACAAAAGAAAATAAGATAATCACATCGCCCTTCCCGCAACTTTAACTACCGTCTTTTATACTCCCTTCACCTCTCTCCCACAACATATTCTCTTCACCTCTCCCACAACGATGAATTCAATCTCAACACATTCCCTTCACTTCTCTCCCACGACGACAAATTTATCCTCAACATAATACATATTTACAATCGCATCACGCTCCCCGCAACAATAACTTCAACCTCAGCAGAATACATATCTACACGTCACCAGCTGACTCGCTTCCGATATTTACACTACCCATACGCTAATACTGAAATAGCCTTAGTCGCCTGCTCAGCGTTAAACCCCCAATAACTAATCCACCGCCCACTACTCTAGGTACTACGAAATAGCCCTCTACTTTCTATTCTTTTATTCTACACCTGTCCCCAATACACTCTAGCCAAAATAATAATACAGAACAAGCAAACACAAACAAACCCCCTCCCGAGCAAATGGCCACTAGAGAATTGTCGCGTGTACTCACTGTCATCCGTGAAGACGCCCCGGCTAGGACGAAGACAAACAAGACAAGACAAGCCAGGGGTAAAGTCGTCGCAGCTCTTCTCTTCTCTCTCCTTCCTCGGACAACGGCTCCGGGGACGACCCGAACCGTATCGCAGATACACCAGACCGACACAGCTGCTTGTGGCTTCCAGCAAATGGCGAACCACGCCTGAAAAAACACCCTCGGAGACTTGCTGGTAAAGCGACTGACTCGTTCGCTGGTGGAAAAGCGACTGACGAAAATTTGGATAACTTTAGGTTGGCGAAAAATCGCTCACTACATCATGTGATGTAGAAACACGTGAAACACTAACCACCCTATGGCGTTCAGACTGGGCGGCCACGTGCTTTACGCCGACCTCCAAACTCTCACACGGCAGCAAATACTCGTGTAAAGGCCAAATACTACATACCTACCCTATCGTTACCCGGTGACGAACTGAATCCTGTCACCCCCCTACAAAATTAGACGAAAAAAACTCGTGTCGTGACAGCGACCTCTTCTACACACCATCGGCAATACTGGAGGAAGGCAGGAACTTTTGCCTACCTGCAATGACAGCCACATTTTACTGTGGTGTCTGCAGGGGCATACATTCCATGCCTCCACCTAGAGCCAAATTTCCATGCACCCTAAAAGAGAACCTTCTAAATGGGGGGAAGGGGTTGCAGTCGATATTGTAGTAATAAATGAAAAGAAAAGGGGAGACTGCCAATGCTAATATTTTAGGAAGATTACAAAGTAATTTTCTATTTAATGTACATTTTACTATTCATGGATATATATTTTCTTAGAGAGGCCCATCTGGTAATGTACATTTTACTATTCATGGATATATATTTTCTTAGAGAGGCCCATCTGGTAATGTACATTTTACTATTCATGGATATATATTTTCTTAGAGAGGCCCATCTGGTAATGTACATTTTACTATTCATGGATATATATTTTCTTAGAGAGGCCCATCTGGTAATGTACATTTTACTATTCATGGATATATATTTTCTTAGAGAGGCCCATCTGGTAATGTACATTTTACTATTCATGGATATATATTTTCTTAGAGAGGCCCATCTGGTGCTCAGGCTTAACTCGTTCAGCCCGGCGCACGCATTTCCCAAATTTTGGAGGCGTCATCTAACAACTATGCACCTGTTGCAGGAGATGGATCCACCATGATAATTCAAGGGCAGTGCCAGATTAGCTTGGCGCCGACAGGCGCCAAGCTAATCTGGCACTGCCCTTGAATTATCATAGTCGACCCATCTCCTGCTGTTGTGTGTCAAGGCTGAATGAGTTAACCCTTTTCATTCTGATGCACTACTGCTTGAAATAAATTTGACCATGATAGTTCAAGGGTGGTGCCAGAATAGCTTGGCACCTGAGGCACCAAGCTGTTCTGGCACCACCCTTGAACTAGAAGGTTTGATCTGTCTCCTAATGTGTAATGCAGCCTTCATAGGACAGTACAGAACTTTTTAAAAAAATCAGCCTCAGGATGTAATAAGTTAATTCAGTGATTCAGTTCTTCTATCTATCTATCTATCTATCTATCTATCTATCTATCTATCTATCTATCTATCTATCTATCTATCTATCTATCTATCTATCTATCTATCTATCTATCTATCTATCTATCTATCTATCTATCTATCTATCTATCTATCTATCTATCTATCTATCTATCTATCTATCTATCTATCTATCTATCTATCTATCTATCTATCTATCTATCTATCTATCTATCTATCTATCTATCTATCTATCTATCTATCTATCTATCTATCTATCTATCTATCTATCTATCTATCTATCTATCTATCTATCTATCTATCTATCTATCTATCTATCTATCTATCTATCTATCTATCTATCTATCTATCTATCTATCTATCTATCTATCTATCTATCTATCTATCTATCTATCTATCTATCTATCTATCTATCTATCTATCTATCTATCTATCTATCAATCAATCAATCAATCAATCAATCAATCAATCAATCTATCTATCTATCTATCTATCTATCTATCTATCTATCTATCTATCTATCTATCTATCTATCTATCTATCTATCTATCTATCTATCTATCTATCTATCTATCTATCTATCTATCTATCTATCTATCTATCTATCTATCTATCTATCTATCTATCTATCTATCTATCTATCTATCTATCTATCTATCTATCTATCTATCTATCTATCTATCTATCTATCTATCTATCTATCTATCTATCTATCTATCTATCTATCTATCTATCTATCTATCTATCTATCTATCTATCTATCTATCTATCTATCTATCTATCTATCTATCTATCTATCTATCTCCCGTAGTCTTGCCGACCGTTGGGGCACCACTGATGACTTGGCAACCAGCTCCCTCCAATCCTCTCTGTTCTCTGCCATTCTCAGCGTATCGCCCAGCTTCAGTCCTGCCCACTCTGAGATATTGTCCTCCCATCTTTTCCTCTGTCTTCCTCTCCTTCGTCCTCCTTGCACATTTTCCTAAATAGAGGTTTAACATTTTGTTTCAGCGGACCCACCGAGAAAGAGAGTAGATTCTGTTCAGTTCAATGGCTCAGCAAGGTGAGTTGCGGGTCTTTGCTGACCTAGTTCTCTTTGTTTTGATCCTTTTGAGTGTTGAAAATTTTAAAAAAACATAACTTGCAAGCATCAACTCTTCCTTCATGTAGTTCTACTAACAAATTAACACATTTCACGCGTGCTGCATTCAGACATGTGCCTTGATGCTGTGCATCCGCACGCAGCATGTGTAAAATGAGTTAGCTTTTTCAAACCTAATAATGAATAGTGCAAACTCAGTTGAAGTCAGTAATACTGTAGGAGATAGATCAGCTGTGATGGCTCAGGGGTAGTGCCAGATTAGCTTAGCACCTGGGAAGGTGCCAAATTAAGCTGGTGTGGCACTACCTTTGAACTATCATGCCTGTGCCATCTCTTACTTTGGTGCCTTTCAAGTGATTGTATATTGGAGTGCCTTTTTTGCTGGACAGCCTGTGTGAGAGACCACACGTTCTCTCCCTCTATTTGCTGCCACTGACCCGCACAGCAAATGAAGGGAGGAAACCCGTGGGGTGTGAGAGACCTGTGTTCCGCCTGTCTTGGAATGTGGAATACCCTTCCCCCACCCCCAACTTTCACTTTCATGCCTTCCCATCTCAGTCTCTCTCTCTCCTAATAACTTTTCTGGTACATATTTACAAATGCATGATTCGCTAGTGCCAGTTCCTGATTCACTTTACCAGTTAAGGTCCGAAATTGCAGTCCATGTACATGTAGGTCGTTAACCCATTTAACCCCATGGTCACATTTCACAAATTTGTCACTTAACAACTATGTACCAGTTCCAGGAGGTGGATCGACCATGATAATTCAAGGGTAGTGCCAGATCAGCTTTTGGCACTACCCTTGAATTATCATGGTCGATACATCACCTGCTGTAGGGCATCGGGGCTAAATGGGTTAATTTCTCCACCTAACACCAATTGTTCTGCATTACTGACCTGCGTGCTCCTCTTGCATTGCTGCTTAATAGCAGGCTGTCTCTGGGTAACATCAGCGAGGGATCGCCTGTGGCTTCCAGACGGGCATTAGCTGTTCAGCAACAGTGAGTGGCCGATGTAGATCGATGGACCCACAGCACCTTGGAGTTGTCTTGTGTTGTCACTCGATAATTCAGTGTTTCAGCACGGTAGTCTACCTTTGATTTGTGTGCTGTTCTGTGGTTCTGGACCTCGTTGCTTGCAATGTTAAATACAGAATCACAGGCCAGAAATGTACGTACTCTTTTTAATTTGTGCTCATCCAGGGTTCATTAAAATTTTTTTTAACCCATATCATACGGAGGCTAAAAGCTTAAAATGTGTACACTGCCATATTATGCAGGCTACATTACAGTACTTACAGATAAGGATATAGACCAATGGCTTTAGTTCAAGGGTGGTGCCAGAATAGCTTGGCGCCTAGAGGCGCCAAGCTATTCTGGCACTACCCTTGAACTATTTTAGTCAAACGTATTTCACACACTGGTGTATTCCGAATGATAAGGGTTAGGCGCACCCTGCGCCGTTGGCGCATAATTTCCCAATATGACCCATAACATTTTGAGCTGAGGGGTCAGTAAACCATAGGTTTCTGTACAATACAATACAATATAATACAATAATACTTTATTAATCCCTCATGGAGAAATTCACTGTCTGCCCATACAACACATGGCATCATCATTCACTCATTCAATTAATTAAATAACCTATAACACTCAGTTAAAGAGATGAACTGTACCAGACGTACTGTTACCTTTGTAACACTCTTGGCATCAGAAACACTTATAGTGGATTCCCCCTGTGCTTCTGGTGTCAGCAATGTTGCAGTGAACTACTGAATGGGCTAGTACTAAACCTCTAAAGAATGTTGACAGACACTACCTACTGATATTACTGTTGAAAAGGGTAACAGCAACGGGCTCATCTTTTCACGTGTTCCTAAAGGCACACCCATCTTTTTTTTTCTCCCTCCCCCCTCCCACTTCTCCCCCCGCCCCCGCTTTACAGTTGTTGGGAAGATGCTCACACACGTTTGGCCCATCCGGTTTAAAAGATGACACATTTGATTTGTACTCTGCGGGCCAATGACACATGCACCTACATTTTCAGAATGAACTCTGCTCATCAGGACTGAACTCATTCAGCCCGACGGCCATATTTCCCAAATTTTATAGGCATCATCTAATGACTATGCACCAGTTGCAGGAGATGGATCGACCATGATAATTCAAGGGCAGTGCCAGATTAGCTTGGCGCCTTGAATGATCATGGTCGACCCATCTCCTGCTGTAGTGCGTCGGGGCTGAATAGGTTAAAGCGCTTTGCCTTTTCATCATTCAGATTTAAGTGTCTCCTGATTTCTGCTCTCATGCTTTTCCATTAATTTTAGTGCAGTGGTGTTGACCAATATCAGTTTATTGTTTTGCCTTGTTCCACACTAGCTGTCTCCTTACCACTTCAGCGGTAGCAAATTGAGAGAGACAAGCAGTCTGACTTGTTCATGACTTTGTTCATTTGATAAAATAGTTTGACACTATCGTTGGAAAGTACAAAACAAAAAACAAGTAATTTGCACAACACTGGTTGTCTCCCTTGATTTGCTAGAACTGAAGCTGTAGCAAGTGGAGGGAGACGATTAGTGTGAGCCTGTTCATATCCTTGTTCATTTCATTGAATATTTTGACACTTTTGTCAGAGTCTGCAAAAAACAAAGTAATTTGCAAAGTGTGCAATTAATTAATAATTGTAGTTTGAAGTTGCTTTTGTCTATACATGTATTTTGTTGTCTGCTTATTTGTGTAGTTCTTTTTGTGTTTGTTGTTTTTTTAAGCAAAATTAAAGTGAAGCACAGAATGATGTGTACTGGTCTGTAATCTTGAACCTTATGCCAGTTATGGCTGTAGGCAGTGAGGTCTGAAACCACAAACCAGTACACTTGTATTGAGGATGGAATTTTATATTTTATTTCACTATCAGACTGTTTTTAGCTGCTTGTGTTTTAAATAGATGTTGTGTTTTTCTGCTGTGAAATCCCAAACTGAGTACATTTGTCATATAGTTTTATGTCTAGTTATGAGTTGAGAAGCGGCAGCGCAAATTTACACTCAGTGGATTCGCTGCAGCATTGCTTTGCGTTTGGCAGATTGTGGCTGGGTAGATAGGTAGATTCATGCTGCGTAGGTCTGTGCCTGATTACACATATAGCAACGTTGACCCCTTCATGCGATTGAACTGCTTTTGTGCATACATGCACATATTTAATTATGATACGCATTGGTGAGCTCAGGGGTCATTGAATTTATGATCTATTGTCAGAATTATTTGTTTAAAAACACTCTTCCATTTTCAAAATAGCGAGGCTGCTATCTTTTAAAATGGTAATGATAACATGTAAATTTTGCTCTGATTCTGATTACAGGCACGTTGAAAAAGGTCACTGCTAAGAGTGTACAATAACATACGATATCTATCATGTTCGGCTGCCCTTTAATCCAGTGACTGCATCAAAATTGTGCATTCTTTTAACCCATTTAACCCTGAGGCCCTACAGCAGGAGATTGATTGACCATGATAATTTAAGGGTAGAGCCAGATTAGCTTGGCGCCTTTAGGCGCCAAGCTAATCTGGCACTACCCTTGAATTATCATGGTCAGTCCACCTCCTGCAGTCTTTAAGTAACACTTCAAAAATTTGGGAAATGCATCGGTGGGACTGAATGGGTTAGCCTACGTCTCATTTACGGAAAAGCCTCTAATGCAATGGGAAGTAATCGGCAAAGTGAAGACGATTATATTTGTTACTGCAAAGCATGTTTCTTTGTCTGTTATTTCCTAGCACTGTTTTATTGACATGCTTAACCCTTTTGGCCATAAGGTCCCATTTCTAAAATTTTGGAGGTGTTGCCTAACGTCTATGTACCAGTTGCAGGAGATGGATTGACCATGATAATTCAAGGGTAGTGCCAGATTAGCTTGGCGCCTGAAGGTGCCAAGCTGATCTGGCACTACCCTTGAATTATCATGGTCAAGCCATCACCTGCTGTAGGGATCCGGGGCTAAGAGGGTTAACGTTGATGATGACATGATTACTCATGTATTTTTGTCTTGTGTCTTTAAAGCCGACGGAAGGCAAGCCTTGGTGGGAGTCCCAACTCCTCCCCTCTCTCTAGCCCAAAACTGTCGCACCGAGGGCCGGGGGGCAGCGTCACCCCTACCCACAGTCCTTCCGCTACCCCTCCCTCCTCCCCGGGGGTCATGACCGGGACGCCATGGAAATCACGCCTCCACACCATCAAGAACAGCTTCCTGGGATCCCCTCGCTTCCATCGGAGGAAGATGCAAGGTATTCCATATGGCTACCCTCCCAATGCCGCCTACGCGCAGGGGGAAGAGTACGGCTTTGAGATGGACTTTTTGACAGGTGACTTTCGGCCCGTGCACGACTTGAAACGCACGCCTGCCCTGTATCTCCATCCATATCTCTCGTGGCGCTGGTTGTGACTTGATTGCTGCACAGTAAACCCCAAACCCCCCCCCCCCCCCCCTCCCCTCTCTTGACTGATGATTGACTCTTACAAAAGGTAGAAGATTGGTGGTTTCCGCAGCAGTCGTATTTTCAGATCGAGATTCGAATCCTTGTAGTTCGGAGGTTCCCAATAGTTACCATGGTTAAAAGTCGATGTTACCTTTTGACCCATATCATTCAGAACACACCAGTGTGTGAAATAAGTTTGACTAAAATAGTTCAAGGGTAGTTCCAGAATAGCTTGGCGCCTCTAGGCGCCAAGCTATTCTGGCACTACCCTTGAACTAAAGCCATTGGTCTATATCCTTATCTGTAAGTACTGTAATATGGCAGTGTGCAAATTTGAAGCTTTTAGCCTCCGTATGATGTGGGCTAAAGCGGTAATTTTAACCAGTTCACTGCTAGTAGTTGCAGATTGTGAAATCTTTCTTAACCCTTATCATTCGGAATACTCCAGCGTGTAAAATAAGTTTGACTAAAATAGTTCAAGGGTAGTGTCAGAATAGCTTGGTGCCTCTAGGTGCCTAGTTATTCCGGCACCACCCTTGAACTAAAGTCAGTGGTCTATATCCTTATCTGTAAGTACTATAATGTAGCTTGCATGGCAGTGTACAAAATAATGTGAAGCTTTTGGCCTTAGTATGATATGGGTTAACTAACCCATTTAACCCCATGGCCGCATTTCGTGAATTTTGGAAGCGTTACTTATCGACTGTATTAGCTGTAGGCAATGAGCTGACCATGATAATTCAAGGGTAGTGCCAGATTAGCTTGGCGCCTTCAGGTAATTGTTCTGTTTGACACCAAGATGACTGTAACTTGTTGATCTGTAATCATCTGCTCCTCACTGTGATTCATCGGTAACTGATCCGTCCTGATTATGCTAGTGTGGCTGCAGTCACCAGAAATAGTTCAAGCATGGTGCCTGATAACCTCTATAAGTAAAGTTCCTGGAGTACTAGCCCTTGGTGTAGAACGCTTTGAGTACACCGGTATGTACAGTCAACTTTGGTCATAAAATATGCCAGGGGACACAACTGTGTCTATTTTTTAAATAAACTGCTGGCGGACACAACTTTCGTTTTACTCAATAAAATATACAAAGGGACACAACTTTTGTTGTCTTTACTTGTCTATAAAATACCAGGGGACAAAACTTTTATCGTTTTGATAGCCCCTAAATATACCAGGGGAAACAACTTTTCTATTTCTGTGTTCAAAGTTTGTCACAGGGGAGTTGTTTTACACAGAAAAAGTGTGTAACCAGAGCCTCTGAAGAAAAAGTGTTAGATCCTTCTGTGATAATTGTCTAATAATAATACATACATAGCGTATAGCAATAGAGCGCAAAGCACTACAAGCAAAGTCAACTGTAAATGTATGCTGTTCTGTGATTTTGGACCTTATTTGCAGCTTGCGGATGCACGCCGTAATGACCAAAAGCACAGACCAGCACACTTAACGGAAACCACCGAACTCTATCTTTGCATCTAGTTGAGACTCGATCCCACTTCACGTTTGGATATGCAGATCTGTGTTGCCTGCGAACTGCAGACCTCTCTCTGTGGATGGAGAAGTCTGGAATGATCTCGTAGATTTTATTTTTAACGCTTTGACTGTTGGTTATGACTTTTGTTGTGATGATTCCTGCAGGACCGACAGCCAAAGGGTTAATGATGGAAATTTTCCTGGATGCGACTATAGCATGAATTTGAAATTCACTCGTCACTATTAGCCTGTTGTCCACAATCGTGTGTGTGCAGGTCCGTGACTTTGGACCTTACAGCTTCTAGCCCTAAGGTGCTAAGTCACAGAAAGGCACACATCTTAATTTGAAGTCGTTCCTCCATTGCACGCATTTTCATTTTCTCATTGACTCGGTCATTTTGTCAGAGCGGATGTCTTTTACCTTGGCTTTTTCCTTGCACAATATTTTCTCCTGCTGGTGAAACGTTTCTCAGACTTTCTGTCGCTTTAAACGTGGAGATGGAACCTTGCTGAACTGAATCTGACCTATTTATAAGCAGAGTTGTCGGTAGTAGTTGCAGTCAGACCTGCTCTAGCGGCCATCTTGACATCTTGGCCAGTGTGTCTATAGACGCCACACAAGAAGTATACTTCCCTTGCACTTTAACTGTATGGAAGGACCGTTATAATTCAGTCGGCTGTCTATAATGGCCACATCTGTCCCGTCCCTTCTCTCATTCGCGGATTCGTGGCATAAGCAGCGCATCCAGATGCAGCTGGCCGCAAATGAGTTAAATGAACTATGTATAAGTTTGACTGTATATATTAATTTTCCATCAGCATTGAAATAGTTTACTGGCTTTCCGCAGACCCCTCTGACCGATAGCGTAGAAATTGTCAGCTCCCTAGACTCTGCTCCAGTTGAGGTCTTTTGTTTTCCATTATGTTTCTTACTATTCCATATATACATTCTCAATATTAACCCTTTTCATCCTGAGACACTATTGTTTGAAAAATATTGACTATGATGCTTTAAGGCTGGTTCTGTAATAGCTTTGCACTTGAGGCGCCAAGCTATTCTGGCACCACCCTTCAACTAAAATTTCAGCCCACTTAATCAAATTTCACATGTAAACGATTTGAATTTCCAAAACCTTCAGTAGCTCGCTTGAGCTTGCCCTTAGCACCACGTGAATGTTGTGTTTATGTACAGTGTGTGAGGGAATGCGCGTGATTCACGTGAGCGTGCTTGTTGGGTTCAGTTCGCGGCGGCGCTTTGAGCCGATTTTCAATTGGGATAAAGCGCCTATTTAATGCGCTGATTTATATATTTATTTATTTTAATCTGTAATGTAGCCTTCATAGGGCAATAAGCATATAAAGCACCTATTTAATGCACTGATTTATATATTTATTTAATCTGTAATGTAGGCTTCATAGGACAATAAGCAAATTTTAAGAAAATCAACCTCAGGATGTAATGGGTTAAAAGACGTATTTTTTATTGGTCCTGCTTTTCGCCTATGTGATGCATCGTCACTGGTGTACATGTATATATACCGCTGGTACATTCATACGAAGGTGTGCCTCATGTATGATCATGTAGTAGTTTTCACGATGCACGAGGCGTTTCATTAATTCACAGTTCACATTGCCATCTTCACTCAAGCATGGCACCATGCTGTGTCTATAAAAATGTACGAAGCCTCCTAAAATTGGCACTGATGTGTGCTTGACAGCGAGTTTGGGACGTCCCATTTGGGACTTTCTAAAATCACAGACCTGCACACAAATATTGTTAGTGTAACTGCATGGCAAGACTTGTATCTGACGTGCATATAATCACAAATAAAAATGTGAGGTACAACGTTAACCCTCTCAGCCCCAAGGTCCCATTTCTCAAATATTGGAGGTGTTGCCTAACGACTGTGTACCAGTTGCAGGAGATGGCTTGACCATGATAATTCAGGCGCCAAGCTAATCTGGCACTACCCTTGAATTATCATGGTCAAGCCATCTCCTGCTATAGGGACCCAGGGGTGAAAGGGTGAACCAGTTACTCTGATGATACTGGTTTGTACTGTAACGTGTTGGTTGCTGATGAAAATGTGCATTTCAAACCCCGTTAGTACTTTTTGTTCCCATTCACAATTAGTCATCCCCATAAATCCTTGTCTTGGATTTTTAGTTTGTCCTTTTTTGGTTTAGTTTGGTTTGGTTTGGTTTGGTCTTCTTCTCCGTTGATAAAGATAACACATTTTGTATGCTGTACTAGTTTATTTCTTTGCCAACTTGCATACCCAAGCATTGCTACTTTAAAACAAAATTATTACTGTTTTGGGTTGTTTTTTTTACGTTGAAGATTAAGCATTTGTTTTAAGTCTTCTGCTATTTTGACTTGTGTAATCTGATCTTTTTTTATTTCTCATATTTTGGTTCTTGCTCCGAGTATAAAAAGTTGAACATTTGTGTTTATAGTTTATTTTGAGATCTTTGTCCCCATGCTTCGCCAGTCTGGTTTGATAAGTTGCTCCTACAGTTTGTTTCAGTATTTTAGTTTGCAATCAAAATTTAGTTTTGCAACAAACAGGACTGTGTGTGTGCATGTATGTTGATGCTTTTAGTAGTTTTGATGCTTACCCGTGCGCAAAAGCCTTTGGGCTGATGTCGGCTGCCATTGGCCCACACGCCTTTTGTGCATTGGGTAAATACAGGTCAGCCTCAGTATTTCCTGCACCAGTATGTCGTGAAATGAGACGTAACATGGGTAAGTCCCTAGCTGCCATCTGGATACTTGTGAGCAAATGGTCCTCATGCCAACGTCAGCCTCGGTTGGTCACGCACAGCTGTGTGCATGCCAGCTGAGGCTAATGTGTCCCAAGGACATAACTTTTGCTTATTGAGGATTTTAAAACATTTCTGCACAAGCTGGATACGAATAGAACATGACATTAATCTCCCCTGTGGATTGGTACAGTACCAGTGGCTGCATGCACTTGTAATGTAGTCTGACTTTGTGACTCCCGTATCATGATATGCTCAGGCTGACGTGTATCTGACTCAAATGTTGGTACCTGGAATTTTGTGATCATAAACAGTAATTTGTTTGATTGGTTTTCAGTTCCTACAACAGACGAGATTCACATGACGCCAGACTCTTCACCAGAGTAAGTCTTATGACATTAAATATTGTACAATTTTACTGTAAAGCATACTAGCAGGTAAGCTTACCTGCATGCCGCAAATAACCTGTGTGCCTGCATCCCGCTGTATTTATCTCGGTCAGCTGGACGGACACATTTTCTTTTGGCCTGCTTTATAGATTGAGATTTGTTCAGATATACGGCACATTGAGCACCTTACAGAAGCACTTTATGTAATTCAAATTTGTTGCCAACACACTTAAATAAAGCTTGAAGTAGGACCCGTTTTTGTTTCATGTTGTGATGTTACAACCGAGTACATGTACATTGTATCTGTTATCCGTGACCACACTATGGCCATGCAGTCATGGTTCGGAGGCCTGATGGCAATGAAACAGAATCACCATAGTGTGTGTGTGCATGTGATACCTTTTAAAATATCAATCCCCTGTGCGCATACAGTACCAGCAGGTGCATGCACAATTGTAAATCTATTGTGGTGCTTCATACTCTCTGAGACACATCGCCTCTGTCAGACACAGTTTTTCTGAATCTGTCTCTGAGACACATCGCCTCTGTCCGACACAGTCTTTCTGAATCTGCCACTGCAAAGTTAGTGAATGCTTTAGTCACGAGCCATCTTGACTACTGCAATTCTCTGCTTTTTGGTCTTCCATCTGAGCAGATTAGCCATCTTCAGCGAGTTCAAAATAATGCTGCAAGGCATGTGAAGCGCAGGCGAAAACGAGACCATGTAACCCCTATACAAAAAGACCTTACTGGCTTCCAATCCAATCCCGCATAAAGTTTAAGATAGCGACCCTTGCATACCGCCACTTTGATGGCAGTCTTCCGTCATAGCTTTCCTCCAGTCTAATTACTTACCAGCCTTCTCGCTCACTGCGTTCATCGCGAGAGAAACTTCTCAAAGTGCCATCTCAAATCTGCCGGTGAATGCTCTTTCAGATGTACTGCTCCTTTAGTTTGGAATTCCTTACCGACTGAGCTGAGAAATGCGAACACCCCTACGCAGTTCAAAGTAAAGTTAAAAACTTACTTTTTCTCGCAGACTTTCGTGTAATCTCTACGGTATTTCTGTACACACACCCTGCAGACTCTGTGTGTGGGTGTGGGTGTGTGTGTGTGTGTGTGTGTGTCGTTTTCGCCTGCGGATTGAGTTATATTATAAATATAAGAAATGTGCCATATAAATACCATGTATTATTATTATTAACCCTTTTAGCCCCAAGGTCCCGTTTCTCAAATTTTGGAGGTGTTGCCTAACGACTATGTACCAGTTGCAGGAGATGGCTTCACCATGATAATTCAAGGGTAGTGCCAGATTAGCTTGGTGCCTTCAGCCTTCAGGTGCCAAGCTATCATGGTCAAGCCATCTCTTGGTGTAGGGACTCTGGGCTAAAGGGGTTAAAATGTTTGCTTTGGGTAATGACAGAATGGCCAAACGATCGTGGTTCGGGGGCCTGATGGGGATGGAGCAGGAGCACCATTTTGTGATGGTGCGCGACAAAACCTTCAGCCAGGTCAAGGCCGACCTTGTTCACGCGTTCCTATCGGTATGTTCAACTGTGTTGCGTGTACCTTTTTCAGTTTGTCTTTTAGCCCATATCATACTGAGGCTAAAAGCATCAAATCTGTCCACTGCCATATACGCAAGCTACATTATAGTACTTACAGATAAGGATATAGACCAATGGCTTTAGTTCAAGGGTGGTGCCAGAATAGCTTGGCGTCTAGAGGCGCCAAGCTATTCTGGCACTACCCTTGAACTATTTTATTTTTAGTCAAACTTATTTCACACACTGGTGTATTCCGAATAAAAAGGGTTAAAAAAATAAATATATGGCCTCCCATGCCCCCTGATCTCCTTTCAAAAAGGAACCAAAAATGTAAACCCAGCCCCCGCCGCCCCGCACCCACCCCCCTCCCCACCCTCCCCCAATATTTGTAATATCAAAAAGTGAATGAATTAAAGAACAAACAAATGAATAAATGGAGAAAAAAAAATTTTAAAAATGAACAATTCTGAACAAGTGTGCCCTCAGTAAAGTGATTGGTGGCAATTCTCTTTTAGATATTTTGACTTTCTTCCCATCACATTTGATATTTGTTCGGCCCATTTCAGATATGAACAAAGCAGAACACACTGTCCAAGTGTTTAAAATTGTGCGCTAATTATATAATTTTAGACCTTAAAGCTTTTACGGTTGTAAGGTCCAAACTCCCCCCCCCCCCCCCCCCCCCCCCAAAAAAAAAAAAAAAAAAAAAAAAAAAGAAAGAAAAAGAAAAAAAGAGCAAACTCTCATGGATTTAAATGTTTAATTCGTATGCGCAATGTCTCTGACCTTCTGTGACGTAGACTTTTGTTATATATCTTTTTTATGGCTCAAAACTCAGTTGTCAGAGTCCAACACATAGTTTACATGTGTGAAGGTCCTCATTATTAGGTGTTGCCTAATGACTATGTACCAGTTGCAGTAGAGGGACTGACCATGATAATTCAAGGCTAGTGCCAGATTAGCTTGGCGCCTTCATGCGCCAAGCTAATCTGGCACTACCCTTGAATTATCATGGTCAAGCCATCTCCTGCTGTCAGGATCCAGGGGCTAAGAGATTTAATGCGGGGTTTTTTTTCTTTCTTGTAGACACCAGATCTAAGTCACAGTGTTGTGTCCACATCCATGTTCCGAGCGGAGTATCGTCGTGGGGGTGGATCATCTATGTTCTCCAGAAACGTGCGCTTCCAAGTCGACATCTCGGCCGCACCCGGCGAACGCGACCCTGCTACGGCCACCACCTTCTGCTTGACTTTCACGCTAGTCTCAGGTCAGAAAACATCATGATCTTGTCAAAATGCTGGAATGACAATATACACTTTGAATATTTATTCAAACCGAATGCAAGCATTGTTTCAAGACGCTGAGACCTGTATTAACTCCCGGGCTGCATTTCCAAATTTTGGACGCATCACCCAACGACTATGTACCAGTTGCAGGAGATGGATTGACCATGTTGATTCAAGGGTAGTGCCAGATTAGCTTGGTGCCTGAAGGCATCAAGCTAATCTGGCACTACCATTGAATTATCATGGTCGACCCATCTCCTGCTGTAGTGCGTCAGGACTGAGTGGGTTAACGTAGCTGTCGAGAAGCATCTCATCTCAAAGCCTCTTGTGTTTGACAGTTGCTGACCCTGTTCCAGCGGTAAATCTGTTAAGAGAAAGCTGAAAATAAGTGATACCTTGCAAGCAAGCAAGGGCCATCAGGCAGACGTCAGCAGCTGTTGTCCCACGCACAGCTGTTTGTTGGCCAACAGCAGTCGACGTTGGCCCACAGCGCATTTGCTCACGGGAAGGTCGCTTCCCGCACTTACCCCTTGATACCTGTTGGCTTCAGAAATGACACCTTCCGTTGATCTTCAAGCAACATTGTTTTAAAAAATTTGTATTTGCATTGAATGGTGATGCACTCAGGGATGCAACTTTTCCACGATTTTGTGGATTTCTGTGAAGTTAAAAAAAAAAAAAAATTAAATATTGAATTGGTGAAAGAAACGTATTATTGATCACTGCTTGTTCAAATGACTGGGTATCAGTCTCAGGGCTGAAAGAACTGGACAGAACTAGTCCAGTGCGCATGCGCATAATTACAATTTCATGTGGCTGTGCATGGTTTGAAAAGAGCAAGACTGTGAGGACTTTACTTCTTGTTTGTCAAGACGTGTTGTCGGCAGAGCCCCTCAGATACCTAAGAAAATACCTAAATTAATTTTCTTCCATGGGCTTTGCCGTGGGCTCCTAGCACGGGCACTGCCCAGTGCATAAAAGGCCATCAGGCCAACGTCAGGTACTTTTGGCCCATGCACACTATGCGTGGGCCAACGGTGCCCGATGTCGGCCCGATGGCCTTTTATGCATTGGGTGCCCCTTGATGCTACCAGTAGGCCTAAGTGGCCCCCTGGACCCTCGGGATAGGTTTCAAGGAAAACCACCATAGCCTCTGTAGCATGCTGCACTCCCCCCCCCCCCCCCCCCCCCCCCCCCCCCCTCGTGCATGCAGCCTCTGCTACTGTAACGATACCGAGGCTGCATGAACAAGGGTTGAAAACGTTGATCATGTAAAATTGCCTTGGTTGCAGGCCCATCAAGAAGATTCAGACGAGTGTGCGAGCACCTACAGTCTCTCATGGCATCCCCACGTGGCGAAAACAATCGCAAAATCAGCACAGACAGCACAGTGTCATACTGTTCGGAACTCGTGCCTGCATCCTACTGCTCGCCATCGAAGGAGAATGGAGACGCAGAGGTAGGTGTTGGTGCTTTGTCAATTTCACCGCCTGCGTCACACTGCTCACCGGCGAAGGAGAATGGAGATGCAGAGGTAGGTGTTGGTGTTTTGTCAGTTTCACCGCATCTTGGTCACCGCACATATTGGTGAAAGTCTGCAGATGGCATGACGGAACCCATAAATTCAAAATCTTGCATACAGAAATTTCCTTCTTATCCAAGTCAAACCCTTTCCTACACCAACCCTTTTCACCCTGGTACACCCATTGCTTGAAATCAATTTGACTATGATAGGATAGTTCAAGGGAGGTGCCAGAATAGCTTGGCACCTGAGGTGCCAAGCTATTCTGGCACCACCCTTGAGCTAAAACGGTTGATCGCTCTCCTAATCTGTAATGTAGCCTTCACAAGACAATAAGCAATTTTTTTTTTTTTTAAATAGGCCGCAGGATGTAATGTGTTGATAGACTTGTCAATTCTAGATGGCAGAAGAGGGTACTGCAGATTCTTGGATGGAAGAACCCACCAGAGACAGAAACACGATTAAAAAAGACAGTCTTGCCTAAGCATGTGTTTCTGTCTCTGTTGGGTTCCTCTCTGCATTTGACACGCTTGGCAGTCACCTTTTTGGTCTGGATTGTGTAGTCTTGGATGGAAAATGCACGGTCATTTTTGGCACTCTACATGCAGACAGGTGGCCCCTCCATCTGTGTAGTTAAACTATTGCCGGCTTTCACCCATGCAAACACAAATAACCACTTCATCTTGTGTCTACCAGGCACCAGGCTGCGAGGATGACCTGTACATTTTGCTGGCTACAAACAGAGTCATTACTTCAGAGTAGTTTCTAACTATGCGTACATATGTGTGTGTTTTTCAGAGTCATGAGCGCGAGAAGAAACCACCATTGCCACCCAGAAATCGAGATTCTTCCAAGAGCGGGCCGCGCAAGGCGCTGTCGGAAAACGCACAGCGGGACAAAGTCTGAGGGCTTTGACTGTGGATTTTACGGATGTTTTTTTACGTGGTGGTCACGTTGACTTCAGCTCACAGAGGCAAAAAAGCAGAGGGGGACAAAGTGAACAGTCTTTGGGCAAAATTCGGCAAAGAAGAGGCATCCATTCTCATGAGCGTTCGCAAGCCAGCTCCATTCATTTGCAAGAGTCATAAATTCTCATGAGCCCCTGCGACCGCAGGGGCTCATGAGAATCTATGACTCTTGCAGTTTCATATTTTGGAGGCAGTCATAATTATACTTATGAAACTCTATGCCTTTTGTGAACTTGTTAGCAGTATTTAAATGAATGAAAGCAACTGCAGGGGGGTGGTGAGAATTTCTGCCTCGCTCACATTTTGGCTGGAACAGGCTATGGCTGTTGTGTGCAGGGGCCAATGAGAATCCACGCCTCCATCCAGCCGAGATGGCCTCCAGCTGTTTTTTTTTTTTAAAGATGAAAGAAAGCACCTTGTTTTAACTCGCGCCTGTTTTGAAGAAAGCGACAGATCTTTGGACCAAACGTCGAGCAAGCCTTCTCTTGGGGACAGCTGGTTGCTTTTCTCCGTGTGTGCTCCAGGCACTCACTGCGCGTGAACAACAAGCGTGAAATTGCTGCAGTGCACTGTGCTGTGCTGAACAGAGGGTGGACGTTTCTCATGGTGGATGCATGCTACAGAAATTGTTCGAGAGGCTTGAGCGGATAGATTTAACCCATTTAGCCCCAAGATCCTACAGCAGGAGATGGATCGACCATGATAATTCAAGGGTAGTGCCAGATTAGCATAGCGCCTGAAGGTGCCATGCTAATCTGGCACTACCCTTGAATTATCATGGTCGATCCATCTCCTGTTGTAGGGTCTTGGGGCTAAATGGGTTAACGTCAGTTTGAGTCGGCCTGCACACAGCTGTATGCGGGCCGACTGGGCCGTATGTCATCCTGAGGACATTTTGCTGCTTGAGCACTCGAATTTCAGAATGATGTGCATCTTGTTTGATGTACACTTAAATCAGACTCCAAAGGAAAAAAAAAAAAAAAGAGCATGCATAATGTGATCAAAATAACGTTTTGGTTCTCATCAGAAGGTCTTCTTTTAAATTTAACATTTTATACTTTTAATTTTTACCCATGTACAGTTGTCCTTTTTATGAACGTGCCATGACCTTTTTTTCACCTTGTGTAAAAACATGTACTTTATACTGTAGTACGAGTAGTTGACGTTTTCGCAGGTTTCCTGTATCATGATAATGTCACAGTGAGCAAATGGCCACTGGGCCGTTGTCACAGATGTGTGCGGGCCAACTGTGGCAAGCATCACGCTGAGGTCCTTTTGCTTACTGTCAGAATGTGAGTGAATGGGACGCATGTACACTTTCATGTACCACATCATTTTTGAAAATACGATTATGAATGTGAAATCCTATTTTGGCCTGTTTTCTAAACAGGTCTTGTGGTTGATATTAATTATGTGCACTGGTTTGAGATTTTTTTTTTACCTTTCGGCAAAAGGCTGTAAGGTCCAAAATCACAGCCCAGCACACATTTGTAAATTAGAAAGAAAGATACCTTGCAGTATACGTACAGTAGAACTAATTGTTTTGGGCCACCACCTTTTGTTTAGCTCATGTGTGATAGCAAAAGTGAGTATGTATTGGGCCTCCATTGTCTGTCATCCGTTTTAACCCTTATCATTCGGAATACACCATTGTGTGAAATAAGTTTGACTTAAATAGTTCAAGGGCAGTGCCAGAATAGCTTGGCGCCTCTAGGCGCCAAGCTGTTCTGGCACCACCCTTGAACTAAAGCCATTGGTCTATATCCTTATCCGTAAGTACTATAATGTAGCTTACACATGGCAGTATACAAGTTTGAAGCTTTTAGCCTCGGTATGATATCGGTTAAACTTTAACGTTAGCATTTTCTCAGACATTATAATGGAGACAAACTTTAAACTTGACTTAGGGATACATGTACTTTATGGCAAAACCTTTCAAAACATACCGGTTTGAGTGACTTCGTTTGAAGGTCACAGGATCAAGAAACAGGTAAAAAAAAAAAATCTTATTTTTAACAAAAATTGTCTTACGAAATACAGTTTCAAGGCCAATTTGGTATTCAGACGACTGGTGATAAGACCTTTCTGTGTTTACCAACACAAGAGACCAGGAAATTTGTTTTTAAAAATATCAGCCTATATATATATATATATATATATATATGTATTTTTTTTTTTTTTTTTTTTGGGGGGGGGGGGGGGGGGGGGGGTGGGGGGGGGGGGGGCACCTTTACCAACATTTCAGTCAGACTTGGCAGAAGGCTAGTTGATGATGCATGATGTGGCCTTTAGCGGCAGGTTATTTCTCACAAGGGTGGTGTTCAAAACAGGTTATGCTGTATTGTTGTTTTTCTCATTTTTGAGTTTTCGTCTCGGATGGTACATGTACCTACTAAGATTTATTCTGTACATTTAGGGACTTTGCTGCTTTGACATATTGCCAGGGAACTGTATGGCTACCGCGACACAAGCTTGATGCTGAGCGTTGCAGCCAGCAAGCGGTGACGTCTCACATCATGTATATAAAACATGCCATGCGCGCAGTATATTGCAAGTTTGATGCAGGTCGCTTTGTGTGCAAAAGTCCTACAATACCACCCGAGGGATGCTTGGGGATAGAGATGAAAACTCATGAGAAAATTCACAACAGAGTTTGCGAGATACGGTTCTTTGTAATGTGCAATGAAAGTTTGCAGTGTGTGTGTGTGTGCTTGGAACATAGGTGTAAATGAGTTCAACAAGAATAGATCTTCATGAACTTTTGCATATTGCAAGGGCTTATGAGGATCTGCAGGTGGTCACAGAAACAGGGGGTACATGATTTCGGCAGGAGCTAAGATCATCATGACCCCCTGTATATTGCAAGGGATCACGAGGCTCTGTGATTCATGCAGACAGTCTTGTTGGTAGCATCGATGCGAGTACATGAGTAAACTGAGTGTACAAACGAGTTGATCCTTTGGTTGTTGGTAGCGGTGTTTTGTTGGGATGATTCCCGTAGACAGTTCAAGGGTGTTGCTAGAATAGCTTGGCGCCCATGGGCGCCAAGCTATTCTAGCAACACCCTTGAACTATCCGGCAGGAATCATCGCAACAAAAACCGCTACCAACAACCAAAGGATTAGCTTGTTTCGCGGTCAGCCGCATCCGGGTGTGCGGATGGCCGCGAATGAGTTAATCTCCATCATATGCAAATTTTTCACTCCTCATTTTCACCATTTCATATTCATGTAGCGTGGTTCTGCATATCGACTTGCCCATACAAAATCTCACCCTTGCCCGTGTGTTGGTATGGGGGAGACACACTCTCATCATGATCATTTTACCAAAGAATTTACTTGTAAATCAGCCATACATTTTTATTGTCGGTGTTGTTTTAATCTTTGACAGAAAAAATGAAGTGGTCGTTTTGCAGTGTTCAGATGTTGTAGAATACCCATTTTACTATGGAAAAGTGGTTTCACGGGATTGATGTTGAGATGCTTGACAAAGCTAAATGTGGAAGAATAGAGAGAGATTGAAACGTTAGTTAGCTTTTGGGGCTGTCACTAGTGCTTTTTGTCAAAGTGAATCCTGCCTTTGGCTGTCAGTAGCGTTTTTTGTCAAAGTGAATCCTGCCTGTGGCTGTCACTAGCGCTTTTTGTCAAAGTGAATCCTGCCTGTGGCTGTCACTAGCGCTTTTTGTCAAAGTGAATCCTGCCTTTGGCTGTCAGTAGCGTTTTTTGTCAAAGTGAATCCTGCCTGTGGCTGTATCCTGCCTGTGGCTGTCACTAGCGCTTTTTGTCATAGTGAATCCTGCCTTTGGCTGTCAGCGCTTTTTGTCAAAGTGATTCCTGCCTTTCGTGGTTGGTAGCACTTTTTATCCAGGTGACTCCTGCAAGGAATCACCTCAACAAAAAGCACAGCCAACAGCAAAGGGGTTAACACATTGAGTTAAATTTCCATTTCGGAGTTGTTCACTGACTACCATACATTACTGTTCTTCAGACAGATTGATCGTGATACACTGGCTGTCTCCACACACTTCATCACCTGGTGCAATAGACAAGTTGTTGTGATGCTAATTATTGATGTATTGATGATAAAAATGCTAAAATCACTTTTTGAACCGTCAGCTGGCCTGTAAGCACAGTCCACGCACATCAAATTGAATTCCAGCTGTCAACGCAAAAGCATAGCACCGTCCACACTGCACCTGTAGCAGAAGGTGTACCTTTGGGAACCGACCCTTTAAACTGTGGTTTGTTGCATACGTTTTTTTTGAAGAAACTGATTAGAACAACGCTGGCAGTTTGATATGAATACATTTAGTAAGTTATTCCTTGATACATTTAGTAAGTTATTCCTTGATACATTTAGTAAGTTATTCCTTGATACATTTAGTAAGTTATTCCTTGATACATTTAGTAAGTTATTTTGGGCTTGTGCAATAGTGAGGGTGCAATATATTAATGCTCACAGCAGCCACTTTAGTGCTGAACTGTATATACATCCTTATCCCCCCCCCCCCCCCCCCCCCCCCCCCCCCCACCGGATCCTTTTTACCCGTTTTTTTGTGTGATACTAGCTTCAGAGGATGGTTGACCCCTCAAGTATTTTGATTCCTTCTATTGGCTCCTTAGTTTTGGGCTCTTTAGTTTCGCTTGATTTGGTCACGGTCACCGTTTTATGTCCACAATAGCAGACTATCTTCAGGCTGATTATCACTGCACCGACATTGACCGACAGCAACACAATCGCCTTTCGATTACTGGGTACCCAATGCGCAAAAGACCATCGGGCCAATGCTGGCCCGCGCACAACTGTGCACGGGCCAACCTTCGGCCCGATGGCCTTTTAATGCATTGGGTAGTATGCGGTCATTGGGCTGACATCGACCAGTTTTTAGCTGTGTGCAGCTGATGTCAGCCCCTATGACCTTTTGCATAGTGGGTCACATTTCTTGCTGGTAGAGAAAATGTCCATGCCCTTGGACTGATGATGCTGTTCGGCGAAAAGGACGTGCAACTACATGTCGCTTCTGCTGAGCAGTAACCTCAGTCCCAGTCAAGGGGATGAAAACAGTCTTTGTATCTTGCATTGCCTGCTCATGGATTCTCAGTTTGTCTTGTTATTTAACCGTTCTCACACTGACACACCAAGGCCCGCCTCTGAGGAGCAGTATGAAGAAATGGGTCTGTTTTACACAAGCAAGAGAGGCTTAAGTACTCATGGGCCCTTGCCGCTGCAGGGGCTTATGAGAATCTATGCCTCGGAGACAAAATTGCACCCCACTAAAGCGACCTTCTCTAGACAGGAAAGGGTTTATAGTTGGTGATATCTCCTTTGTAAATGTTCTTGGTATGACTTTCGATAATGCTACTTGAAAGGGATAATTTTGTTACCCCGGGACCCTGCAGCAGGAGATGATCATGATAATTCAAGGGTAGTGCCAGGTGAGCTTGGCGCCAAGCTCATCTGGCACTACCCTTGAATTATCATGATCAACCCATCCCCTACAACTGGTAGATAGACATTGGACAATGCCTCCAAAAGTTTGAAAATGCGGCCGCGGGGTTAAATTACGTTTGCATGTGGTAAATGGATGCCTGTTCTGTTCTTCTTGCCTGTAGCTACTCGCAAGATTGTGAAAGGATGGGTATAAGTCTTACCTGGGATGAAGTTGAGAATCTGTCGTATCAGTGAATATTATCAAAGTTCACATGCAGTAAGGAAACGTTTGTAAATGTGAAGACGCTGGAAGTTCGGATCTGTTTGTGCAAGTCTGCTTACCTTCTTTTAGAGCTTTGGTAGTGAGTAGTTGATTATTTATGTTACCTAGTTTTGCATGATTTATGAGGAAGTTCTGAATATGGGTTATGTGCACTGCACTGCACACTTTTATGTGTGTGCAGCGCTACTAAATGCACACATACTCAGCACAAAGGCAGTCTAAAAAATTGAATGTAAGAGGGTGGGTGCGGCAATAGACTTTTCCTGTTTTTGGCTTTATCGATTTATTATGTCAAAGACTGGAGAGGCCTACAATTTGGACCTCGATGGAAAAAGCCTACAACGGATGCGTCTCATGTCCCCCCAACGACCCTCTAGGTTTGGGGACTGGGCGAGCGAGTGATTTATTAGTATTTATTTTAAACTGATTTACCAGTATTAATTTATTGTGAAACAAGTGGACCCAACACGCGCAGGTTTTACATATGAATAGAACCCTGTCGCAGTGCCTGTGTTGCCGTGTATTTTTACTTTGAGGGGCGTGCGACGTTTGAAGTTCATGAATATCTTTTCAGCCGCTCCCCCCATCCACCACCCGCTGCCACCTCCGGTTCAGCCTAGAATTGTTGCATTTCCTTCTTGCTGTGAAATGTTTTATGCCAGTTGCTAATGTGAAAAGCACAAACCTTTAACCCTGCGCATGTCGGTAGCTGTATTTGTCTTTGTATCCTGTAGGAATCGTTACAACGGATACAGCTACTGGCACGCCAAGCGTGAACTCTTTCAACCCGGCACACGCATTTCCCAAATTTTGGAGGCGTCATCTAACGACTATGCACCTGTTGCAGGAGATGGATCGACCATGATAATTCAAGGGTAGTGCCAGATTAGCTTGGCGCCGACAGGCACCAAGCTAATCTGGCACTACCCTTGAATTATCATGGTCGATCCATCTCCTGCTGTAGTGCGTTAGGGCTGAATGGGTTAATGCAACAAGAAATGCCCTGCACATGTACCCCACTAAGCAAAAATCCTCGGGCCCACAATGGCTGCAGTGGGCCCCGTGCACAGCTCCACTGCGGCCTCCGTGGGCCCGAAGTTGTTTTGCTCCTGGGGCACTGTATATTAATATTCTCTACGGCACCCACTTCTCTTGTCCTCGTTTGCTTGTGCTGGTAAGAATGCCGTTTTACCAGTGTATGTAGATACAAGATCATCTTACTGACACAACCCGTGGCCTTCAGTAGATCTTTTTGTCGAGATGGATAGCGTGGACAAAAAGCGCTACTGATGGCCGAAAGGTCAACACACAAAATCTGTACATTCTGAAACCCTGCGGCATTTTGTGTACGCGTGTATAGTGGTGCATGAAAATGTCCTGTACATTACATTGTCAAGTTTTGTTCAGCAATACCCATATATTTGCCCTCTGCGTGAACATGTACTGTGCATCTCTACTGTATGAATGTGTACGTAGGTCCATGAGCGTGGGTTTTCTTTAGTGACAGCAGGACCATCGTTCACCGACACTTTCAGAGCGAACAAGTGATGTACACGTCCCCCCTGGATGGATCACCCATGTCAACTCAAAGATCGCGCATTCGTAAAGCCTGTCGTACTTTTGCCTGTTGGTGACTAGCGTTTCCCATGAGAAACGCTACAGTCACTAGAACACAGTGCACAGAAGGCTTTAGTAAGGCACTACTTGCCCTTGAGCCCTCATGGGTGAGCTACCCTTGACATGACTACAAGCTATACAGACGCTACCTTTGTGCGAGTTAACCCCTTGACAGCTCGGAAAAGAACGCCACCCATCTGCAAGAGACAAAGAACCTCGTGAGCCCCCGCATTTGCGGGGGCTCACGAGGTTCTTTGCCTCTTGCCGACCGCGCCTACACCCATGTTCCTTGGGCCGGTTGGATTTCACGGTGTTTAATTTCAGATACAAATATTTGTGTTCACTGGCAGTGAAGGGGTTAAGTTAATCGTCTGGGACAATGCGTCTTGTTCGACTCTGAAAGTGTATTGAAAGTGCGTCCCGTGACCATCGGTTTTCATTAGCTACCATGCAAGGCAAAAACCATCATCCTTATCACGAGCTGTGCATTGTCTGTGTCTCTTTCATTTATGTGCTTAATTTTTTCCCTCTAAATTTCCAGAAAAAGGTGATCAGGGAAAATTGAGCATTACTTGGGTACTGAAGGGACCATGCAGGGGAAGGAGCTCTTCCTCTGCCATAAAATGCAAATTTTTTGCATTGTGTAGTTCTTGTCTCGATGGCTTCTCAATGTACATGTACAATCATTGATCGGCCAATTTTTTTTAATCTCTCCACATGTATGCTCTCTTGGAATGCATGGTATACTGTGTGCAAGCATGTTTAACCCTTTTCATCCTGATGCACTCTTGCATTTGACAGCTCAAAGGTGGTGCCAGGATAGCTTGGCTCCTAAGGCACCACCCTTGAACTAAAATGGTTGATTTCTCTCTTAATCTGCAATGTAGTTTTCATAGGACAGTTTAAAAAAATCAGCCTCAGGACGTAACGGGTTAACATTTGAGGAATAGAGCATGCATAGTTGCAAACTAAAATTACAGTTACGATTCATCGTTTCATGTTTGCACCAGTGTTGCATGGTTATTCATGTAGTAATTTGTGTATCATTTCTGTGAATTTCTTTACCGGAATTTGTGAAATGAAATGGAAACAAACACACCACTCTAGCGGCTTAGTTTTTCATTCATGTGACGGTAACTGTAAATGAAAAATCCTGTTCAACACAGCTCAGCTACAATCCACTGTTGGCTGTCTCTTACATGTATGCTAAAAAAAAACCCAAACTTTTAACCCTTTTAGACACAGCACCCTGCAGCAGGAGATGCATTGCTCATGATAATTCAAGGGTAGTGCCAGATGAGCTTGGTGCCTGAAGGCGCCTAGCCCATCTGGCACCACCCTTAAATTATGATCAATGCATCTCCTGCAACTGGTGCAGTCGTTGGGCAACACCTCCAAACTTTGCGAAATGGGACCTTGGGGCTAAAAGTGGATACAGGTTTCAGCGCCTGGAGAGCCCAGACCTGCGCCGTGAATAATGAGTATGTGGTGTCAGGAAGAGGCATAGATCCTCATGGACTTTGGGACCAATGAAGATTCGCGCCCCCCCCCAGTTGGATTGCGTTCACCTTTTGTTGGCAGGAAAATGTTAACCCATTAAACCCCCAATGGGCCGCATTTCCTAAATTTTCGGAAGGACGGCCTTTTAACTGGACAACTATGTACCAGTTGCAGGAGGTAGATTGACCATGTCAAGGGTAGTGCCAGATTAGCTTGGTGCCTGCAGGCGCCAAGCTAATCTGGCACTACCCTTGAATTAACATGGTCAATCTCGTGCTGTAGGGCGTTGGGGCTAAAAGGGTTAATTATTTCACAGCAGTCCTCGAGAAGCACAGAGCATGAGCCTGTGCAGGGGCTCAGGAGGATCTGTTTCTGGACCCCCTTTTTACGTTGTGTGTTCCAAGAGAGCTGAATGTCCAGACTAAACCACTTTCATCTGCAAGGTGCACAGAGCCTCATGAACACTTACAGCGTGCACGGGCTCATGAGGCCCAATGCCCCTTGCCAGCCTTATCTACATCGTGTGTTCCAATGAGCTGAATGTACACTTCAGGGATTTTGACCAGACCATCCCATCTGTGGGAGTACAATAGTGTGCAATATGTTTGTTCTGGAGATGTATGCGTGACAGTGGACTGAAGCCGTCAGCCACATCCAAACCAGAAGCCTGAGCCTACTGTAGGCCAGGACTTCTGAACCTAGACTGAAATTGAAACTATTCGCCAGAAGTCGGCCCACCGTCACGATTTCCAAGATCTGGCCGACAGCAGTCCACTTGAATGCATACCACACCTGATCACCTGTGTATCATTATTACATCCTCACCTTTTATGACTGGAAACTTGAACGTGTGTGATTTCTTTTCAGTATTAGGTCCTGTATGATAGTTCTCTTTCCAATAAAGAAATTATTTTCATCCAGGTCTCCTGGTCTTTTTGTTTACAGACTTTTTTTTTTTTTTTTTTTGGGGGGGGGGGGGGGGGGGGGGGGGAGTAGTTTTACTGTAAAATTCTGTATTTGGGGTTTTGCAGTAAATTGACAATTTATTAACCATTTTAGCCCCAAGGTCCCATTTCTCAAATTTTGGAGGTGTTATTATAATGACTGTGCCAGTTTTAGAAAAGATGGATTGATCATGATAATTCAAGAGTAGTGCCAGATGAGCTTGGCGCCTGAAGGCGCCAAGCTCATCTGGCACTACCCTTGAATTATCATGATCAATCCATGATCCATCTCCTGCTGCAGGGTCCTGGGGCTAAATGGGTTAATTCAATGTGTGCATTCTTTCTTTGGTTTCACAGTATGTAGTCTGTCAATTTCTTGCTACTGCTTAGTGCCTTGGGTTTTGCAGCAAGGTCAGTTTGTCCATTTACTCCAGTTTGTCCACGTGTCCTAGATTGCGAGTAGAACATTGCTAAGCTATTGCTGGCCCAAAAATTATACGTTTAAAATTTTCCGCAGCACAAGAAACCTTATTTGACAACAGCAGCACACCATCTACCACACGCATAAATAACAGACACTGGCACAAGAAGACATGCCATGACATCCAGGCAATCTTGCAATAGATAATTTCCAGAAAAAAAAGAAGTCGGTCAAAACTATACATGCTTTGACGAAACTAGTAAAAAACCTGGATAAACCTGCGATCACGTTTGCCTGGGATTTGTTTTTATCCAGTTTTCATCAAAACGTGCAATTTGACACACTTTTGTTGTTCCGAACGTCTATTCATACACACACCACATAAAACTACCAACAGAGAATAAAAATTGTTCACAAACCAAGAATTTTATTTAGCAATAAAATTCAAGCTGTTCAGGAATCTCGGTCCTAGAGTGTATTTCAATTCCTTTTTCTTATTTTTCTGTATTTTTTCAAAATTACTTCCGGCGGGCTAGTTTCTCAAGTGTAGAAACTAGGTGAGTTATAAACAAGGCCTTGCCTTCCTCAACCCAACAGAGACGAACCGTCTACAGATACATGGCAAATAGCGGCGTATCTGTAATCCGCCCGTCTCAGGCGAGTTACCCCCCTTTGTGCATGCGGCCACCAGTACAGTGATAAGAGTACCGGTAGCTGCATGCACCACAGGCCAGTTGCATGAGCGAGCTTAGTCCTGCACCAGCCACTAAGCAAGGTTGCGCCGCTATAGTGGCGCACCTTGCTTAGTGGCTGGTGCAGGACCAAGCTCACTCATGCAACTGGCTCCAGGGGGAGAAGAAAACAATTTATTAACTTTTCTGTGAAATGGATGCAATTAATGGGAAAACCTGAAACTATCCTAACCATTTCACAAGGGCAGCTCCTATTATTCTTTTGTAATTTTCTAACCATTTGTTCGTAACCTGCATGTGATTCCACACAATAATACTGCATCTTTTGTTTTCTTACGCAAAAAAAGAAAAAAATAACCAAAGGCTTGCAAGAAATATGGGTAGAAACGGGGGTCAAGTCCTACCATGTTAATCCATTTGTGCAAGCAGCCACTGGCATTGTTCGCAGTGCTGGTGGCGGTGTGAACAAGGGGATTAATGAAAAAAACAAATCAATACCCCAAAAAAAAAAAAAAGTAAATTAAATTCTTTTCAATGATGATAGTGATGAATGAGTGAAAATCATTTCCCTCCCTCCCCATCCCAAGTTTGTGGGGGGTGGGATGGGTTTAGACGTCATGTTGCCTGTCGAATCGTGCCTGCACACATCTACATTGTAATGGCTCCCTTGCTGGTACCCACGCATGTTCCCTTCGTTTACAGTCCTTGCCACGGATTGATTGAAAAACTGAAGGCACTCTTCCGTTTTCACCGTCAACTGTATTTTTAAAAAAAATTTCTCCACTGAAACAGAAGCACAGATTCTCATGAACCCCTGCAGCTGCAAGATTCATGAAAATCAATGTCTCTTGCTGGTACAGAATGACTCCATATAATCTCTTCTTCAGAGAGAAAATCTTCAAGGTTTACGCATGTGACTGTTTAATATTCGTACAAAATTCGTCACAAACTACGAACACGGTACAAAACTTTTCACCACGGCAGAAACGAAATTTCAACACCCAAGTATAACCTGACAGTACTGTCTGAAATAAAGCATCACACACAGTTGAGCAAACTCACAAAGTTTTTTTTTTTTCAGAAACCACTGTCAAGTGTCAAAGTTGCCGAACAATCTTGGAGTCGATGAAAACTCAAATTACCGCAGTCTTATCGAGGAACAGTCCTCAAGCTTTTAAATCACTGATGTTACACTGGGGTCAAGTCACAAGCTGAAAACCTTCAAGCAGAAGAGTTGACAAAACAACGTTCGAGTTGTAAAAGACAATTTGTGCACTGGTCTGTGATTTTGGACCTTTCAGCCATAAGGTCTAAAATGAAAGACCAGTGAACAATTACCACTGTGATATCCAGCAAGTCACGAGCTGTAGAAAATGAAATGTGTCTCTGGTCATTCAGATCTAATCCATGGGAAGAAGTCAGAAGGAAAGCAGACGTGCAGTGGCGTTGTTGGTCTGTCCGCAAGTCGAGCTCGGTGGAGATTTTTCTGGTCGAAGTTACTGCGGGTTGCCAGGGCGACCCATGCCGCCACGGGTTCCACCGCCGCGGGAAGGTCCACCAACGCGAGGGGGCCCACCTCTCATACCTGCAAGAATCGAGTCTCGTGTAAGTTATTTTGTTACTTAACCCATATCATACTGAGGCTAAACACTTCCAATGTGTACACTGCCATATATGCAAGCTACATGATAGTACTTATAGATAAGGATATAGACCAATGGCTTTAGTTCAAGGGTGGTGCCAGAACTATGGCACCACCCTTGAACCATTTTTAGTCAAACTTATTTCACACACTGTTGTATTCCGAATGGTAACGGTTAATAGTTACTTAATTGTTACTTGTTAGAACACTTTATCTTTTGCAGTAAACAAAGGAATTGTGGAAGTTGTAGAGCTCATGTGCTCTTCACATTTGATACAATCGTCAGCTGGGCAGGCAAAAAGATGAACTGTCTATAAAGCACAGCAGTGGCATCCCATTTGTTGAGAGCCATCCTGTTAATAATGGGTAGACCATCGAAACCGATGATGTCGTCATTGTGCATGACTTCTATTTGTGGGTGCGGGTGTGGCTGGCCAAGCCAATCCTGGAGCCACACCTGCGAGAGCAATGGTTGGTTAGTTAGTTATTTGGGTTTAACGCCAAGCAGACGACTAAGGCCATCTCACGGCGGGATGGGTAAAAATCTGGTCAGCCAGACTAAAAGCAAGGTCTTAAGACAAGATGTAAATATAGATTAAAAATCTCAGGCTAAAATGTCGCACGTCTTTAAAAGAAATGTCAACAGACTCTCAAAAAGGGCAAATAAAAAAGATTCACATAGTCTATGAATGCTCAAATCTTGTTAAAAATATTGCATGCTCGCAAGAAATTGAAGATTTTGTCCGGGGGAACATCCCGGAACAAAACCTTCAAGGAGTCTGCTGTAATTAAGTGTTTATATCTGGTGTCAATTAGGTCAGCACAATACAGCAAAAAGTGTCGAACAGAAAACTGCTCATCACAGGCAAAACACCATGGACGCTCATCCTGTTTAAGTAAGTAAGAGTGCGTAACATACGTGTGCCCGATGTGGAGCCGAGCAAGGACAGTCTCCTCACGGCGGCTGCCGCAGCGGAAAGGTAGACTGTCAGACAACTTAGGAAGAGCTTCATGAAGCTTGTTCCCTTCCTCTTTGTCCCACTCGGACTGCCACTCGCGGGCTATGTACGCACTAATCACAGGTTTAAAATCACTATAGACAGTCTGTGTCAGGGACAGGGTCACTGCGGGCACTGTTGGCAGCAGAATCTGCGATTCTGTTGCCTTCGATGCCCACATGGCCCGGGACCCAAATAAAAATGATGTCATAATATTCCTTCATCAAGTCTGCGTAAAGCTCTCTAATCTGCACCAGCAGTGGATGGTCTGTTCCCGCGCCCTGAAGGGCCTGCAGGGCAGAAAGAGAGTCAGACAGAATCAGGAAGTTCCTTTCCCGAGACTGATAGGCATGCTTAAGTGCCAGCAGAATTGCCTGCAGTTCTGCACTAAATACAGAGGAATGGTCAGGGAGACGGAGCTTAAATGGGCGTTTAGGATGGCGAGAGGACACTGCAGCCGCAGCCACCCTCCCATCCTCAGACTTGGACCCATCCGTATAAAGACGACAATAGCCAGGAAAAATTGAAAGGAGTTCATTGAGGCTCTGTTGGTATATGGCTGGTGGAGTACAATCCTTCTTGTGGGCGGTCAAGTCCAGCAAGATGTCAGGAACTGGTAGTAGCCAGGGTGGAGTGACGTGTTGCAGAGATTCCGAAACTTTGTCCAGGTCCACTCCGGCCGCCTGCAGATGAGGTCGGACACGGAAGGAAAGTGGACGGACAGCTCCCGGATGGGCATCGTAAATCTCTGCAAACGACGGGTTAAAAACACAATCATAGGCAGGATTGTCTGGATGGGCCTTCAGCTTCAGAACGTAGCTGAGCATGAGGCGGATGCGGCGGAGCCCGAGAGAAAGCTCCCCTGCCTCTGCATACAGACTAGGAACTGGAGATGTCCTGAAGGCTCCCAGACATATGCGCAGACCTTGATGGTGAATTGTGTTCAGACGCTGTAGAACAGACTTTGAAGCCGAGCCATATACCACAGAGCCGTAATCCAGTTTGGACCGAACAAGGGCCCGGTAGTCGAAGTAAGACAATGCGGTCTGCACCCCAGTCAGTACGACCAACGACACGAAGAATGTCGAGGGCCTTCTGACAAGAGGTTCTAAGGTAGGTAACATGGTTGCAGAAGGTCAATCTTTTGTCAAATATGACCCCCAGAAACTTTGCCTCTTCGGCCACCTGAATTGGCACTCCAGCAATGCTCAGGGTAGGTTTTGGAAAAAATTTCGTCTGGTTAGTAAAATGCACACAGACTGTCTTGGAGGGCGAGAACCTGAATCCGTTGAGACACCCACCCCTGGATGCGATCAACGCACAGCTGCAAGCGCCTCTCAAGGGACGCAAGTCCTCGACCTCGTGCACACAAAGCAAAGTCGTCCACAAACAAAGAGCATTCAGAATCATCCTTGACGGCCTTTACAATGTTATTTATTTTAATGCTAAATAAAACAGGAGATAGAATGCTGCCCTGCGGGACACCCATCTCCTGTTCAAAGGAGTTGGAGGGGGTGGAGCCCACACGGACATGGAACGACCTGTTAGACAAAAAATTGTGAATAAAAACAGGCAGGTGCCCTTTAAAACCCATGTCCGACAAATCAGACATTATACCATACTTCCAGGTAGTGTCATATGCCTTTTCAAGATCAAAGAAAATTGCATAGACATGCTGCTTGTTGACAAAAGCATCTCGAATAAAAGACTCAAAGCGAACTAGATGGTCAGTTGTACTACGGAAGCGCCGGAAACCGCACTGGAGGTCTGTGATGAGACCACGTGACTCAAGATGCCACACCAGTCGGGCGTTGACCAAGCGTTCCATAGTCTTACATAAACATGATGTCAAAGCTATTGGCCGGTAGTTGCCCGGGTCGGAAGGATCCTTACCCGGCTTGGGGATTGGCACAACCACAGCCTGGCGCCAAGATGGCGAAAAACGACCAGTTATCCAGATATGGTTAAAGGCCTTGAGAAGTAACGTAGCTGTAGGGAGAGTCGACGCGGTCTTTCTGCGAGCTCTGGCATGGGTGATCCGTTTGCGCCGACTTTGTTCAAAGAGCGTGCAGGCTTTCCTGGTGGCGGCACGCCAGCCAGATCTGTCTTGTGCTTGTGCTTCAAGTTTCTTAACCGGGAAGACGCAGTACTTGAGGCTGTCTTTTAAGCAGTCTTTGAAATGTTTCTTTGGCCGTCCTTGCTACCTGTGGCCTTTTCAGAGTGCACCATACAGGAGTTGGCATGGCATACGAGAGCCATCTACTCAACTAGCAAAGCACTACTACATCCATCAATATGGCAAGACCTCAGTGCAACCATACGCAACATCAAAAACATTACTATTAACCCTTTTAGCCCACGACCCCTACAGCAGATGGCCTGACTATGATAATTCAAGGATAGTGCCAGATTAACTCAGAACCTTCATGCAACACCTCCAAAATTTGAGAAATGGGACCTTGGGGCTACAAGGGTTAAAGTGTTCACAATAATAACTGCATTAACCCCCTTGACTATGCAGGCATCAATACTGTTGACAGTACTGGAGGCTGCATGCGCAGAAGGGTTTTTATATGTGAATTTCAAGTGTTGTCTGGCCAGCAAGGACCCCTGGCCTACAGAACAGGACAGGGGGGGTCTTGAGGCTGACCAGGCAATGTTACTATTCCTCCCACGTTCCAAGCTGACCAGATGGGAACTCTCTGACCAGCCCCTTTAAGGAGGGGTACTGTGTCAATGCTAAATGAAAACAGATCACACTTATTGCCTGTATACGTTTTCTCTTTTTTAAAAATTTATGACATTTCTGACACATAGGAACAACTCAAAACCATGATCATGTGACTAAAAAAGCTAAATTGGTGAATCCTATTAACTGTTTAGCATTTGTTCCAGGTTTAACCGGGAGCTGCGCAAGTGGCCGCTATTGTTCATTCCGGGAGTAACTGGGAGGACGTGACTATGGGTTTTTTCCATCACTCTGTGGCCTTCACCTGGCTTCCCAAACAGAACCAACCACTATTGGGGAAACACCATGGGAGCCAATCATATCTTAGGGCTATTTTTACATGCACACACCTGTGATTTCATGTAGCAGACAGTCTGAAACTGACCACATTATTTTCATTCACAAATGGGACCTGGGGAAAAATGGTGACTATAGGGGCAATATTCCTGACTACAGCGGAGTATGCACGTTATTTTGAGAGATGCTGAGAAATACGAAGACAAGAATTACTCGAATCAGATACTATCTTTGAAGATCGCTTTGGTGCAGATTTAAACACTTTAAATGGCCGCCAAGACAACTTTCCTCTCATGGCCTTTGTCAAAATGCCGTCAGCCGTGCGAGCAATACCAGTGCGAGAGTTAGTGGAAGTAACGGGTCCCACACGCAATCTGCAGCGGTAGCAGACCAATAGAATGTTACCTTTTTGTTTCTCCCTCCATCTCAGATATATTTTTTGAGAAACAAAACGTCCAAAACGGAAAACAAACACCATGGCCATGTGACTACCTCAGTACCTGTAGCACTGTGGACATGTGACAATTTGTGACCCAGTCAGCAGCATATGACCTTTTTGCAGGGTTTGGAGATGGATAAGGCAGGACAGAGCATTTACTTTTTGCACTCACAGCAGCATGTCATATTGACAGCGACATGACCCATCCACTCCAGCTATATGACATGACCATGCATGTATAGTGTAGCCATCGTCCAATACTTCAGCCAAATCTCAGCGCACTAGGATGTCAGGCAATCAAATTTTGGCCTCTCAAACCGAACAACTATACTTTTCTTGTAGTAACATGAAAGAATCCGAACACTAGGAGCAGTTTCTATAGAAAGAACCTGAACACTAGGAGCAGTTTCTATAGAAAGAATCTGAACACTAGGAGCAGTTTCTATAGAAAGAATCTGAACACTAGGAGCAGTTTCTCTAGAAAGAATCTGAACACTAGGAGCAGTTTCTATAGAAAGAATCCGAACACTAGGAGCAGTTTCTACAGAAAGAATCTGAACACAAGGAGCAGTTTCTACAGAAAGAATCCGAACACTAGGAGCAGTTTCTACAGAAAGAATCTGAACACTAGGAGCAGTTTCTATAGAAAGAATCTGAACACAAGGAGCAGTTTCCGAACACTAGGAGCAGTTTCTACAGAAAGAATCTGAACACTAGGAGCAGTTTCTATAGAAAGAATCTGAACACTAGGAGCAGTTTCTCTAGAAAGAATCTGAACACAAGGAGCAGTTTCCGAACACTAGGAGCAGTTTCTACAGAAAGAATCCGAACACTAGGAGCAGTTTCCGAACACTAGGAGCAGTTTCTACAGAAAGAATCTGAACACAAGGAGCAGTTTCCGAACACTAGGAGCAGTTTCTACAGAAAGAATCTGAACACTAGGAGCAGTTTCTCTAGAAAGAATCTGAACACAAGGAGCAGTTTCCGAACACTAGGAGCAGTTTCTACAGAAAGAATCCGAACACTAGGAGCAGTTTCTACAGAAAGAATCTGAACACTAGGAGCAGTTTCTATAGAAAGAATCTGAACACAAGGAGCAGTTTCCGAACACTAGGAGCAGTTTCTACAGAAAGAATCTGAACACTAGGAGCAGTTTCTCTAGAAAGAATCTGAACACAAGGAGCTGTTTCCGAACACTAGGAGCAGTTTCTACAGAAAGAATCCGAACACTAGGAGCAGTTTCCGAACACTAGGAGCAGTTTCTACAGAAAGAATCTGAACACTAGGAGCAGTTTCTATAGAAAGAATCTGAACACTAGGAGCAGTTTCTCTAGAAAGAATCTGAACACAAGGAGCAGTTTCCGAACACTAGTAGCAGTTTCTACAGAAAGAATCCGAACACTAGGAGCATTTTCTACAGAAAGAATCTGAACACTAGGAACAGTTTCTACAGAAAGAATCTGAACACTAGGAGCAGTTTCCGAACACTAGGAGCAGTTTCTACAGAAAGATTGATTGATTGTACATTGCTTAACGTCCCGACAGCAACAAGGCTTTCTCAGGACGTGCCTGCACTGCTTGTGAAAAAAAAAAATAAACAGAACATTGAATGTATGTCGCCATCCGGTCAAATACGTTAAATAAACCTAATCGCCATCCGGTCAAATACGTTAAATAAACCTAACACATGGGGCCTAAATAAAGCTAAGACCATTTAGCAACACACATCCAATATCAAGAGCTACAGGCAGTGCAGACAGTAGGGAGAGTTTTAAAAAGGCAAATACAGGTGAATGGACAAAGGGTAGACAGAAACACATGCCCCAGAATAGAGAGAAAAACTCACCCTGTGGAGCTGACCAGGGTGACCCTGGGAACTAAAAAGTACCTAACCCCACCCAGGTCCCCCAGGGCAGACCCGGGTGGGGGGTTCTACAGAAAGAATCCGAACACTAGGAGCAGTTTCCGAACACTAGGAGCAGTTTCTACAGAAAGAATCTGAACACTAGGAGCAGTTTCTACAGAAAGAATCCGAACACTAGGAGCAGTTTCCGAACACTAGGAGCAGTTTCTACAGAAAGAATCTGAACACTAGGAGCAGTTTCTACAGAAAGAATCTGAACACTAGGAGCAGTTTCTATAGAAAGAATCTGAACACTAGGAGCAGTTTCTATAGAAAGAACCTGAACACTAGGAGCAGTTTCTACAGAAAGAATCTGAACACTAGGAGCAGTTTCTATAGAAAGAACCTGAACACAAGGAGCAGTTTCTATAGAAAGAATCCGAACACTAGGAGCAGTTTCTATAGAAAGAATCCGAACACTAGGAGCAGTTTCTATAGAAAGAATCCGAACACTAGGAGCAGTTTCTCTAGAAAGAATCCGAACACTAGGAGCAGTTTCTATAGAAAGAATCCGAACACTAGGAGCAGTTTCTATAGAAAGAATCCGAACACTAGGAGCAGTTTCTACAGAAAGAATCTGAACACTAGGAGCAGTTTCTATAGAAAGAATCTGAATACTAAAGGGTTAATCTGACTGGTTGCTTCAGTAGTGTAACAGCATTAACCCTTCGCATCACATGCCATTAGCGGTTTTTGTCGTAATAATTTCTACATGAATCATGGTGACAAAAACTGCTACCAACACAACAGGGTTAAGGAGATGTCAGCGCAATTGAAGATACACTGGCCTACACCCAACCGTTTGGCTGTCAATAGTGCAACAGCGCTACTGCTAAGCACCACAGCCGAGATGGATCAGTCATGATAGGTCAAGTTTAGAGCCAGATCAGCTCAGTGCTGGGAAGGCAACAAGATAACAGGTTGCCAGCCAGGGGCCAAGCAAATTGGGCAGTACCCTAAACTATCATACCCAAGCCTTCCACCCATCTAGTACAGTCTTTTCACAATCCAATACAGTTGCCAGAAAACAGCTTGTACTCACATCATGATGCCTGGCAGCCACATGAGTGGACAAATTTATTGGCCTTTGTGTTAGTGTGATGCTGAACGTACATTGGTGCATTAACAAAAACACAAGCACACAGAAAGCAGCCTTCTGCCCGACTACAGCCCTGACCCATTTAATCCCACAGTGGCAGTTCCTACATTTTGGAGGCCTCATCCGATGACTCTGTTATCAGTTGCAGTGGATGGACTGACGATGACAATTCAAGGGTAGTGCTAGATTAGCTTGGCGCCTGCAGGCGCCAAGCTAATCTGGCACTACCCTTGAATTATCATCGTCAATCCATCTCCTGCTGTAGGGTGTTGGAGCCAAGTGGGTTAAGTGGCCCACGTATACCTGTGCAAAGGCCCACATACCTGTGCAAAGGCCCACTAAAACTGATCAAAGATGCGCTGAATGAGATTTTTTTCACACTTACCCCCAGCACCCCTGTTGGCACCACCGCGAGGGAAGCCAGGTCCGCCGGCCCCACCCCTCTTCTGGTAGCCCCCGCCCTGGGGTCCGCCAAAGCCGTTACTGTTAAACCCTTGGTAGCCATCAGGCCGGTAGTCATTGCGCGGTGGGAACCCTTGGAAGTTCGCCCCTCCTGTCAAATAATATTAAGCATATCAGCAATGCCAGAATGATGTGACATTAAGGTGGCACACGGCATGTAATTTTCGTCAAAAATCGTTCAAAAATGTGTTTCCAGTTTGACCCAGAAATGGGTCCTACGATGTCTGTATTATGCATGTGTGTGATTGGTTTTGTCCATTTTATTGATTTATACCCCTATTTTGGATGTTTTAGTGATGTATCTATCGCTGGAAGTGAAAAGAAAAACTAACGTGGCCGTCAAAAACTCAATTTTGAGTGCCTGGTTACGGCATGTCCCTTTGAAAGAACCCCCATGTGTTTGGTACGAGTGGAAAGGTCACGGTCTTGGCCTACTTTTGAGGTCTGTTTCGGAAACAAAGAATGCGATACGGAGACACACGAAGAGAAAACCCGAGGCCTATCAGAGCAGCTTACAACCAATCGAAACCCTCGGAACATAAGCGCTTCCGTCATCCGTTTGAATGGAAGTTTCTGATTGGCCGGCGGCGCACGGCGCAGCGCGTGATCACGGCCGAAGAGCACTTCGGCAGTTTCCGTCCTCGGCAACACGCGTGTTTGTAATAACTCAAAATGGCGTCGTTATCAAGCCGTGTGCGACAGTCTTGTCATAAACTCAATGTAGTGCGACAGAAATGACCCAAAAAAGGGGACCAAATGGGCTACCAAGCACCAGTACGGCAAGAAGAGAAAGAGGAGCAAACAGAAAAAGCAGCAGTCACCGAATGCAGCTGCAGAGAGTGCGGCTATCGATGCGACTGTGACGGCTTTGACATCGGCAGAAGTTGCTTCCGTCAAGAAACTTCAGAATTTTTTTCAAGACGATCGTGAAAAAGAGACCGGTGAAGCTGCACCCATTGAGGCAATAAATATTATCATCAACCCGGAAAGTTACACCAGCTCTTCTCTCCTGTACAGTGTGATACTTGTGAGCAATCGGTAAGTGAAGTTTCCTCATTACTGCTTACTTGTTTGTGTTTGTGACTTGGTGACATTGGGTAAGAGTACCATGACTTTTCATGTATATCGTACTAAAGGATTTTTCTCTGTTTATTTTTCAGTATTGCCTTTTTGAAGACAAATCTGCAAGGATGGGGACCTCTTGCCAGCTGAAAGTGCAATGCACGGGTTGTGGCACCATCATCAGTGAAGTGATGACATCACAGAAGACGGGCACCGTGTACACTGGCTACAAAATAAACCGGCGCCTGGTGACTGCTGCTGCTATGAACGCCATTGGCTTCACCCAGCTTTCCTGTTTTTGGAGAATGCTGAACATGCCTCCCCCAATCCACCTGAAGACCTGGCAGCACTACCAGAAGACTCTCCATGCAGGAGCTCGTCGCAAGAAGATTGACGATGTTTACCTTCACCGCCAAGAACGCGTTCGTCGCAGGGGACGGGAGGGAGTGCAGTATAATCCTGGAGCCTTCTAAACTCTCTGTGTGCTTAGAGACTGTTCCAGTGTCAGTACAGACTCTCTTAGTTTCCACAGGAACCATTCCAAGTGTTTACAATGAACAATTTGACTTATAGACAAACTGTTTACCTGTCTCCAACTTTGAAGTCAATTTTCTGAAAACATGCTTTTTTTGCAACAGCGATGATTTTGCCCCCTGAAAAAATGTTGCTTTGGATAAAGATATCAAGCTGAAATTTTGCACACAGATGTAAAAATAGTTGCTGAACACAATAAGACTAGTTAGAAAATTGTACCTTTAGTGGTTTCTGTGATCCATTAGGTTGATCAAGTCATGCTATGAATTTTTTTTCTTGGCAACAATATGACACATGACCAGAGACATTTCCATGCATCACAAGGACAGTTATCATGCTTTATTGTGTAGTATAATCCTTTTCCTTCATTTCAAACCATTTTAGATGGTGAACAGGCTGCTCATTATGTAATGGTGTAGGGGGCAAAATCGCTACCCATTTTTTTTAGTGATTATGTCATAACTTATGAATTATATGAGCTAGGATGATTAAACTTGGTGTGAACATTCATTATGCTGTCTTTGTTTTATGTGCCAAATTTCAGAATAATAGGTCAAACAGTTTTCGAACAATGTTTTGAAGAAAAAAATGACGATTTTGCACGCCATGTGCCACCTTAATTGGATCAGCAGTTTTGCTAAAGAAAAGTTGGCGCACAACATGTGGACAACGCCTCCCCAAAAAGTGCAGCAAAAAGTCATTCTCACGAACCACAGCTGACACAGGGGCTAAAATAATAATTGACGCCTCTTACAGATGGAATAGGCTCGCTGAAGGGCTGTTCTATCTAAACCATAGAGCTAAAATTCTGCATTCATTCATGGACAAAGGGAAAAACTAAAACGATGGTCCACAGACTAACTATGCTTCTTAATCCACGGCCAGCATGAGACACAAGTTCTCAAGAGCCCCTGTTTGGTTCGAAATAACTGGGGGCCCGGGGCAAAAAGCCCCTTACTTTGGCCTTGGGCCCTCTACTTTCATGTCCATGGGGCCCAACATGCCTCCTTCTTTTTAGACCTACTTTGTCTCAAAGCAGCGGTAGGCGGTACTCAGCGCATCGGCACGATCCTGACACAGGTCATGAACTTTTCACCAAACACACATGGCTGGCTATTTTTAGACGGTACGCATTGCATTAACCTCTCTTAGCTGCATAGCGGTATAGTGCGATACGTTCACTATGCTGTTTGCAGCTCGCTATTCTTCTTTTAGCTAAAGCCACTTTCTCCCGCGAAGGAGAGTTCCTATGTTTCGCTGTCTTATCCGTAAATCATGCAACGGTTCATGAACCCCTTACTTTCCTGTGGGGCCCCTTACTTTTACTTACAGGAGGCCCGAAGGGTCCCCTACTTTTGAAAAGTATTTTGATCCCTGCCCTGCAAATGCAGGGGCTCATAAGAATTTATGTCTCTTGCAGACTGAACAGGCTGGATGAAGGACTGATCTGTCTGAACCAAACAGCTGAAATTCAGCTCAATGGGTTTTTTAAAAGCTCTCCAGGACTGAAGACAATCACCCATGAACTAAAATTTACAGTGCAATAACAATATAATAATTTACACCGCAAATGAGACTAACCACGACCACCACGGTTGTTGCCAGATTGTGGGCGGGGGTTGAAGCCATTCTGCATGGCATTGCCGTTGGTGTTCCCGGCCCCACCGCGTGGCCCACCACGTGGCCCTCCTCGGAAATTTCCTGGTCCTCCTCCCCGACCACCTCGGCCAAAACCTCCACTCTGGAACGTGTTGCCAGCTGCCATACAAAATCAAGTCGAATGTTCAATTAACCCTTTTAGCGCCAAGGGTGCTTTTCCCAAATTTTGAACGTGTTACTGAACGACTATGTGCCAGTTGCAGGCGCCAAGCTCATCTGGCACTACCCTTGAATTATCATGATCAATCCATCTCCTGCTGCAGCGTGACGGGGCTAAATGGGTTAAGCCTGTCTTTACCTACCCTACATTGCCAGGAAAAACATGACACTAAATTAAGTGAAGCATTCACCTTCATATTTCAGTCAATTATCAAACTCGTTCGAGACTAACAAAATGAATGTCCAGCCTCGACATACACTTGTACAATGACAAATCCTCAACATCAAGATGACCTCAAAACAGTTCTCCGTGAAGTGTCAGAAAGAAGTGAAAGCAAGCACCATAGAAAGCGCGGTTACTCACTCTGACTGAAGTCTCCAGCAGCCTGAGCGAAGTTTGGTGCTGCGGGGAACTCACTGACGGTGGATGGGGGTATGATGGGCTGCCGCGAGTCCTGCTGCACAGGATGTTGCTGTTGCGGTGGTGGTGGTGGTTTTGTGGGCGGTGCTTGTTGCTGCTGGCCTTGTTGTGACAGGGTCTGCATGGCGGAGGGCTGGGAGTACATGGAGCGGAACACGGGTGCGCTGGCATTCATCTGGAACTTCTTCTCCTGCCCGTTGAGCTGAGATCCATCCTGCAAACATCACCACCGCCATTTGACAAGTGTCTGCCGCACAGTAAAAAAACACAGCTCATCTCCTAAAGCAGAGGTGGTTAACCCTCTTTCAGAGCATGGAATTACCCGTACTCAAAAAAGAGGAAAACCCCTTTTCACTTGGGGGGTCCGGGGGCCATGCTCCCCTGTAAAATTTAGAAAATTTACATTAAAAGTTATGCAATCTGGTGCATTTTAGAGAGAAACTAAGCAGTTTAACCACCTAAAAATCTTGCCTTCTTATTCTTGGCTCCATAATCGTCTATTCTGTCTCTGCGTTGAAGTATTCTTCTCTCCGCCATATTTGGACCAGACTACGACTAGCACTAAAGACCGGAAGTGACCTGTGCAAGCTAAAGCTAACACCTCGCTCAATTTTGAATACACAGTTTGGGGATATCCGCCACATAAGATTGCGAAATACGGTATTGGAATAGTGACTTTACAAAATTTTTTTTGGCGGAATTATTTTTCTTCGGCGGATTGGCAGCTTCATTTAAGCGGAAATCCACCAAAAAGAGGGAAATTCCATGCTCTGCTCTTTACCCCAAGGCCCCATTTCCCAAATTTTGGAGTTGTCTCATGAAAACTATGTACCAGTTGCAGGAGATGGATGGACCGTGATAATTCAAAGGTAGTGCCAGATTAGCTTGGCGCCTTCAGGCGCCAAGCTAATCTGGCACTACCTTTGAATTATCACGGCCTATCCATCTCCTGCAGTAGGGTCTTGGGGCTAAATAAATCGGTCCCCGACTCGGAAAGTCACACAGCAGGATGCACGGGGTGGGATGTGTTGATTTGTTGAGGCCTGGGAATTTTTTATCACAACTATACCATTAACAACCAGCATGTGTCAATTTCCGCTGATGAAGTACATAAACTTAACCCCTTCGCTGCCAGTTATCACAAATTTTGCGTCTTACACAACCACACAGACATTTGCACACAAAGAACACAGATGTAGATGTGACCAAGGTAGGCCTACGGAACACAGGACCAACAAGAGACATAAACCCTCATGAGCCCCCGCGACTGCCGGGGGCTCACGTCTCTTGCGGCTGGGTAGCATTCGCTTTGGCTGGGCCTTATCATTCGGAATACACCAGTGTGCGATGTAAGTTTGACTAAAATAGTTCAAGGGTAGTGCCAGAATAGCTTGGCGCTTACAGGCGCCAAGCTATTCTGTATGATATGGGTTAAGGGTTAGCCCCCTTGTGTGTGCACGCTGGTGTACAACTCACCTGGGACTGGGATGGCGGCAAGGGGATGGAAGGGGGCAGGTCAAACTGCGGGGGCGCCTCCCCGGCAACCCCTCGCCCCTGGCCCAGCATGGCATGCGGATGTTGCTGCTGTGACACCGACTGTGCAGCCGGGGAGAGATCCTCCACGGCAGACTGGAACGACAACACGTCACCCACGCTGGACAGGTTCTGTGAGTGGGACAAACCCGCCTGGCCATATGCCTGGGCCGGGCCGCCAAAGTCCAAGTTTGACTGAGTCAAGCTCTGCTGGGATAGGGAGAGGGGGTCCTGAGATATGGCCTCGCTGCGACCGCTACTGGGCTGCTGGTCCACAGACGAGGTGTCAGGAAAGGAGGCGGAAGGGAAGCCTGTCGGAGGCAGCATTGCAGCCTGTGTCTGCGGGATGGAGGGGGGGCGCATCATGGGCTGGGCTGCCACTACTGCTGGGTCCATGTGGGGAGCTGCAAAATCAATACAGTTGCAGATCAGCCGATTTCATTGTTTCGATCAACCAAATTTTATCCATGCATGCATGCAGAGTTGCAGTGCCCCCATGGAGGTTAGTTAGTTAGTTATTTGGGTTTAACGCTGAGCAGGCAGCCAAGACCATCTCACTGTGAGATGGGTAAAAATCTGGCCAGCCAGACTAAAAGAAAGGTCTTAAGATGTAAATATATCTTAAAAATATGTCATGCTGCAATGTCGCATGAGTCTTTAACCCATATCCATCTGGAAGACACTTCCAGTCAGGCACTCTGTGAGCTAAGAGGCCTTACAGAGAGTGCCTGCTCAGAGCTGACCATTTTTTAGGAAATTTTAGTGCACGAGTGGTAGTTGTATAAAAGGCTTAAAACAGTCTCAACCCCACCCTAAAACATTAAGTGTTGCATATCAGCAGATTCAGCATTGAATATACTAGCTATCCATGTAAAAATAAACTGAGAAAAAGAAAACAGAAAAAAAATATTTTAGAGTAAAAGTGAGTTTATTGCAAAAATGTTCACATACCTTGTGTTCAAATACATTATTTCAATAGAAGGATCCAAAATCACTGCAGCATATATGCCTGTAAAATATACACACTTCTATTTTCTGCCTAATAAAAAAAGAATGAATGAAATCCATCAAGTGGTTTGAAAACTACACATTTTCTATTGACACAAGGAATAAAATTGTCACGTTGCCAGCCATCTTGAAACCCAGGAAAATCATCATCGTCTTCCTCACTATCGCCAAAAATTTGACGAACTAAATCACTCAACTCATCGTAAACTTGTACATCTTGAATCTCCACCAACTCTTCATCTTCCCCTAATATGTTGTCGTCAGGATCTAATTCAAAATCGCCGCTTGTATCGCTCATGTCCTCTCTCTCATCTGGCTCGGCCATCATGCTCGATGTATTCATTCTAACACGCGGCGAAAATTAGCGTAAAAAAGGCTTACAACTTCCGGCAAATTCTCGGTCAGAACTGGGAAAAGTGCACATATTTCGATGACGTTTAGAGCACTAACCTGTGATGTCATGGGAAGTAGGGGTTTACGTGTACAGAGGGACACAGGGGAACTACCTAAACTACGCGTCGGCGAGTATACCGTCGGAAAGGGGGGCCTACGCGCGGCGGAGTATTCCGATGGAAATGGGTGTGTACGCACGCGGGCGTATACCGATGGATATGGGTTAACAGAAACATCTACAGACAAGTTCAGAGGACAGAGTGAACAACAGCAAAATTGAACAAAAGTGCTGTCAAATGAGCAGAAAAATCGTCTGTGAAGTGAAAGGTGAAGTAAATTATGTAAACAAGTTTGTTTCAATTTTTTATAAAAATTAAATTTCAGGCATAAGAGGGACACTTCTAATTTCAGAATCTATTTCCTTCCAATAGTCAACCGACACCTATGCTCACCCCAGAAACATCACAGTGAGATCAGTCAGCATATCTTCAACAAGAATGATAAATACAAGGAATCAGTCGTTAACCCATTTAGCCCAAAGTGCCTCCTGCAAGATGCACATAGTCCTCAACTAGCACCTCCAAAATTTGGGAAATGTGGTGTTCGGGTTAAATGGGCTAAACCTGTCACTGCCTTCACTGAATGCCACCCAACTGCAAGAGACACAGATCCTCATGAGCAGTTGCGGGGTCTGATGAGGATCTATGCCTCTTGCCGACATCATCTTTGTATTGACGGTCTGTGGACAGCTGGGGTTCTGTGACATGTCATGCACATGCGTCCAAATGGCAGAAAAGGGGTCAAGACCACTTACAGTCCATGTCAATGAGAGAATCCTGCAAAAAGTTGAAGGTGCCTTGCACAGAGGAGACGATTTCATCGAGTGGTCGCGACCGTGCCGCTTGGGCAGCCTGAGCCGCTTCATAGGCAGCGTTGGATTGTGTGGTGTTGGGCACGTAGTAACTGTCGCTCGATTCCTGTGGCAGGCTTGACTGCATCACCTGTGGGATCAAAATGCTAGGAGATAAGCTTTGTTCATATTGTGGAAAACAGGTCAGCCGTGGCATTAATATTTCCCGCTCCCGTACTGTGGCATTGAATGTAATGCAGGTCTCTGGCTCCCTGTCGCGCAAAAGGACCTAAGGCTTACATCAGCCATATTTGGCCTGGACACAAAGGTCCTCTGGCCAATGTTGGTCTTGTTTGCAACACTGTGCAAAAGTAAAACAAGACCAACATCAACCAGGATTTTTGGCTCACTCACTGGGTGGTTCAGGCAGCACAAAAAGATCACAAGTTTACTTTGGCCAAAGAACTTTTTACTAACTAGGCATCCCCCCACCCCCACCCCCCACCCCATCAAGTCTATATAGATGTAAATTTAGCACTACATTAATGCAAGATCTTCTGGCTCCAAAGTATCATGGTATACTAAAGATGACCTTTATGTGTTGTTGCATTGCTCTTCAGCACTTTGGCTGGCAGTGCTTGGGGTTGTTGCGATTCCTGCAGGGATCCCCTCAACAAAAAGCGCTACCAACAGCCGAAGGGTTGAACAACATGCGAGTTGTGCCTACCTGCGAGTGTGAAAGGGAGTTGTCCTCAACCTCCTGGTTTAAGACTGTGTTTTGCTGCTCCTGCTCTGCGACATCATCTAGTGTTTCCGAGTCCTGTGGTAATGACATGGGTGTCTCCTCTACCTCCTCTTCCACAGCCTTTTCTGTCTCCTCCACTGCCGGCTCTGTGTAGACAAGCAGACATAAATCATCAACTCAGGGTTTACTGCCTGTGTACCCCTTCTCGACGCTTCGGATATGCATACATGCACATGACTTCATATTTAACCTATTACATCCCGAGGCCGATTTAAACAAAAAAAATGTCCTTATTGTCATATGAAGGCTACATAACAGACTAGATCAAGGGTGGTGCCAAAATAGCTTAGCGCCTGAGCTTAGCGCCTTAGGCGCCAAGCTATTCTGGCACCACCCGTAAACTATCATAGTCAAATTTATTTCAAGCTGTAGTGAAAAGGGGTTTAAGTAGAAAACATGCACATTCTTGTCTGAAACATCAACTGAGAAGACGAAAGTCACACTGTCACCTTCTGTTGCTTCCTCTGCCTCGCGGGCACGCTCAAAGTAACCACAGTCGTTAATGAGGGTGATGAGCTCGCAAAGCTCTTTGTATGTGGATCCCACAACTGGCCGATCTCGTGCTTCCAGCAGACTGACCAGGTGCTCAGCAGATGTGGACAGTCTACCGCTGAAATCCTCCGTCCCGTCTCGCGTCGGGCAGATCAACTGATAGAGCTCATCAAGCTGGTTCAAGTTGTCTTCTGTCAACACCTGCAGAAATGACCAGAAAGGTACTGCCTAGATGACAGTGTTAACCCATTGCAACCGTCAATATACTGGTTAACCCGTTTAGCCCCGGATCCCTACAGAAGGAGATGGACTGACCGTGATAATTTCAAGGGTAGTGCCAGATTAGCTTGGCACCTGAAGGCGCCAAGCTAATCTGGCAATACCATTCAATTATCATGGTCAATCCATCTCCTGCAACTGGTACACAGTCATTAGGCAACACCTCCAAAATTTGAGAAATGGGACCTTGGGGCTGAAAGGGTTAAGACTACTTAACAATTTGAATCTATAGTGCTTTAAATTTTCAAAATCGTGCAATTACTTTTTGAGTTTGGAAGAATGGAAAGGTGGCTAATTTGCATAATGTTTCTTTAATGAGGCAAAAACCATCATGAATTTTAGTTTATATAAGGTAGAAATGGACAGAACACATAACATGTGTGCTGACCAGTGACTGTAAGAGGCAAAATGGCGTAACAAAGTTTGCAAACATTTATTTGCATAATTAACGAGCCAGATTGGACTAAAGTACAGCAGAAAATGATACTACATTACTACCATCATATCAAAACTGTACAAATTAAAAGTTATCAATGTTAATTTAAATTAACATCCCGCCCCCCCCAAAAAAAAAATAATAAAAATCAATAAAAATAAAAATCTGCCAACACAAAACTGTGCAGTGGAAGTTACTCAGGGCTGAATGACTAAAGTTCAAATGCACAAAAAGTATGTGTGAAATAATAATTTGAAGTATAGACACTCATTAACTCATTACATCCTAAGGTTAATTTCTAAAAAAAAAAAAAAAAAAAAAAAAAAAAACTTATTGTATTATGAAGGGGACATTACATTTACAGATTAGGAGATAGATCAGCCACTTTAGTTCAATGATGGTGCCAGAATAGCTTGGCACCTCAGGCACCACCCTTGAGCTATCACGGTTTATTCCTTTACAAGCAATGGGTGTATCAGGATGAAAAGGGTTAATATTCACATAAGCTGCCTAGAATAATGCACGACAAAATTAAAACACAACACATAAAAGTGCAGCAGTACACACTAGCCCTCGCGCTGGGACCATATGGCGTTGAGGCGCGTCCCCTGGGTGGTGGATAGGGGGTCCCTCGCGAGAGGGGTGCACCGAATGAAATAAGGTGCCGTGAACCAACATGGTCTAAGGGAAGGTAACCCCGACAGAAAACCCCTGGTCCTCCTAGTAAGGGGGTTGGGCGTGGGGGTAGCTTCCCCACCCTACAAAAAAGGAAATAGCTACAAAAACGCCGACGAAAAGACAAACAGTAATTCCTTTCCTGGAGGAGGAAGGTTCTTCTACCAGAAGATTTATGACGTCCTGTGGTGAAAGCCGGAAGTCTTCAGAAGCCACAGGACCGAGCCGCCTCTCTCTATCCAGGGACACAACAATGGGCACATGGAACGTCAAGACCATGTACCAGAGCGGCAAGGCCACCCAGATAGCAGCGGAAATGCAAAAGTACAACCTTTCCCTGCTAGGTATCAGTGAAGCCAGATGGACGCAGTCTGGCCAGAAAAGGCTGTTAAGTGGGGAGATGATTCTGTATTCAGGTCATGAAGAGGAGAATGCCCCTCATACAGAAGGAGTAGCATTCATGCTGTCACCAGTGGCACAGAGAGCGCTGATGGGCTGGGAACCTCTTGGGTCAAGAATTATCACAGCAGCCTTTAGAACCAAGAAAAAGCTCAAGCTGAACGTCATCCAGTGTTATGCGCCCACTAATGACAGTGACGAGGAAGAGAAACAAGAGTTCTACGACCGACTCCAGAGTGCCGTGGACAAATGTGCCGAGCGAGACATCACCATCGTCATGGGCGATTTTAATGCCAAAATAGGGGAGGACAACACTGGATACGAAGAGGTGATGGGGAGACAGGGACTAGGGGAGATGAGTGAGAACGGGGAGAGGTTTGTAGACTTTTGTGCTCTAAACAGACTTGTCATTGGAGGCAGCATCTTCCCACACAGAAGAATACACAAAGCAACTTGGGTCTCACCTGACCATACTACAGAGAACCAAATAGACCATATCTGCATTAGCAAGAAATTTAGAAGATCCCTTCAAGATGTTCGAGTGAGGAGGGGAGCAGATATCGCCTCAGACCACCATCTGCTCACCTTAAGAATGAAGCTCAAGTTAAAGAAAAGCCGCACAGAGACAACAAGAAGACAGCGCTATAATGCAGGCCTCCTGAGAGAGACTGGAGTGAGAGAAGAGTTCAAACTGGTGCTGTCCAACCGGTTTCAAGCGCTACAGGAGCTAGTAAAGAGGAGGCAGTCACCACAGAGCAGCAGTGGAGGGCAGTTAGAGAGGCGCTGAACTCAACCTGCAAAGACACTGTAGGGTTCAGTAAACACCATCACAAGGACTGGCTGTCGGCACAGACCTTGAAGAAGATAGAAGTGAGGAAGCAGAAGAAAGCAGTTGTCAACAACAGTCGCACGAGAGCAGCCAAAGCAAGGGCACAGGAGGAATACTCGGAAGCCAACCGCGAGGTGAAGAGGAGTATCAGGGCAGACAAGAGGGCCTACACAGACAGCCTGGCAGCAGAGGCAGAAGAGGCAGAAGGCAGCGGCCACATGAAACAGCTCTACGACATTACCAAAAGATTGTCGGGCAAGTATGGCCATACAGAAAGACCAGTAAAAGACAAGGAAGGCAAGCCTATTGCAGACAGAGCAGACCAACTCGACAGATGGGCCGAGTATTTTGAAGAGTTACTGAACAGACCCAGCCCACCCGACCCCCCAGACATCCAGCCAGCAGAGACCGACCTACCCATCAGCTGTGACAGACCCAGCCGGGAAGAGATCAGAAGAGCAGTGGCATTTTTGAAGAACGGCAAAGCACCAGGGCCAGATGGCATCCCAGCAGAGTCTTTGAAAGCAGACCTAGAGACAACAGTAGAGATGCTGTACCCACTGTTTGGAAAGATCTGGGAAGAGGAGGTGATGCCGGCTGACTGGAAGAAGGGGTACCTAATCAAGCTTCCCAAGAAAGGTGACCTCAGCAAGTGTTCCAACTATAGAGGAATCACCTTGCTGTCAGTACCAGGAAAGGTCTTCAACAGGATCATCCTGGAGAGAATGAAGAGCTCCGTTGACCCCCAGCTGAGAGACCAGCAAGCAGGATTCAGGAAAAACCGATCATGTACAGACCAGATCGCCACTCTCCGCATCATCGTGGAACAGTCTCTGGAGTGGAGCTCCCCGCTGTACGTCAACTTTGTGGATTACGAGAAAGCATTCGACAGCGTGGACCGAAAGACTCTGTGGAAACTCCTACGACACTACGGCGTACCCACAAAGCTCGTCCGCCTGATCAAGAGTAGCTACGATGGCATGACATGTCGCGTGATCCATGAAGGGCAGTTCACCAGGGAGCTCCAGGTCAGAACCGGTGTCAGGCAGGGGTGTCTGCTGTCTCCGTTCCTCTTCTTACTGGCCATAGACTGGGTCATGAAGAGGACCACAGAGCAGAGAAGAAGCGGAATACAGTGGACACTGTGGACACAGCTTGACGACCTCGATTTTGCAGATGACTTGGCATTACTGTCCCACACTCATCAACAAATGCAGGACAAGACCACGAGGCTTGTGACATCTCGTCCCAAGTGGGCCTCACCATCCACAAACAGAAAACAAAGACAATGAGGCTGAACGCAACCAGGGAAGAACCAGTCTTGCTTGCTGGCACCCCGTTGGAGGAGGTGGAGTCCTTCACCTATCTCGGGAGCATCATAGACAAAAAAGGCGGCACTGATGCAGATGTCAGAGCACGAATCGGTAAAGCCAGAGCAGCCTTTCTCCAGTTGAAAAAAGTGTGGAGTTCCAGAGAGCTGTCACAAAACATCAAAGTCCGGATTTTCAACTCCAACGTAAAAGCAGTTCTCCTATATGGAGCAGAGACTTGGAGATTGACAAAAACCACTGTTAACAGAGTACAGATCTTCATAAACAATTGCCTTAGAAGAATTTTGAAAATCCACTGGCCAGGGAAGATCAGCAACATCAGACTCTGGGAGAGAACAGAGCAGATAACAGCAGAGAATGAAATTGGGCGAAGAAGATGGGGATGGATCGGTCACAGTCTGAGAAAGCCAGCTTCCAGTATCACTAGGCAGGCATTGTCATGGAATCCCCAGGGAAAGAGGAAAAGAGGTAGGCCGAGAAACTCCTGGCGTCGAGACCTCCAAGCAGACATCAAGAGAATGGGAACCACCTGGAGTAAAATCGAAGGAGAAGCACAGGACAGGAGTCGCTGGAGGTCTCTCGTCGACGTACTATACCCGGGTAGGGGTGATAGGCGTAAGTAAAGTAAAGTAAGTAAGTACACACTAGCGCCCGCGGCAGACAATTTTTTCCGCTAAACGTTGGTCCCAGTTTGCATGCCTTCTGCGCTTCAAGGTGGTCACACGGAATGCGCCTAAAAGCAGCCTGACCACATGTATGCAATTGTGCCATGATCGATCTCTGCTTCGCCGCTTTCAGTGTAATTTACAGTCTACAACTTTCACAAACCGTTAAAAAATGCACTCAGGCCTATTGAAAAGTGGTTTAACCACATCATACTGAGGCTAAAAGCTTCAAATTTGTACACTGCCATGTGCAAGCTACATTTTAGTACTTACAGACAAGGATATAGACCAATGGCTTTAGTTCAAGGGTGGTGCCAGAATAGCTTGGCACCTAGAGGCGCCAAGATATTCTGGCACTACACTTGAACTATTTTACTTTTTTAGTCAAATTTATTTCACACACTGGTGTATTCCAAATGATAAGGGTTAACAATCAATCTGTTTGTACACAAAACAAAATGATGCATGCGTTTAGCGCAGATTTCAAGGCAATGCTATGCTGCTTGATCGCCACCAACCACATGCTATCCTCATGAAAAATGACGCCTTCCCCACTAGTTTGTTCACTTCAAAATCTAACTACGGTCAAACTACTTTATCAAATACGACCGAAAAATTCATTTACTTCTGCGTAACCTACAATATGTACCAATCGATATGAAGGAATGCTGAGCCTACATTAGTGACAAAAATACAGTAAACTGCTCATCTACAGATCTCAGCTTGTACTCCATGCCAAAACTTGGTACAAACTGTGTCGATCGCTGTTCTTTTGTCTGATTGGCTGCAAAATTGCATTCCGGTACGACAAGATGTGCCACTGTAGAGTTTTTTTTTAGACACATAGTAAAATGGGGAGCAAGTACACATTTTCCCATGTGCACCGGACTGCATGTCAGGCGCTGTTTACAACGATCGTTTTAATAAGATCAAGGATCAAAACGCAAACAAACTGCTGCTATCACTTCCTTATTCAATATTATATCACATAAAACTCAAAACTTTGGAGATTGAGACCATTTTCTCGTTGAAAATTGTGTTTATTTCCATGCAACTAGGTCCTGACAGTTTTCCCCGACGTGTTTGGTCTACTCGCGTGGGACCGTTGGGTGGCTGCTAGTCACAGCCACATTTAATATGCACACCATGACAACAAATTGAGCATTCATAAAGTACCACAAGGAAAGACATATTTTCTTCTCACCACTGCTCCGTGTTTCCCTGTTTTGAAGTGCTCACGAACTACATCGGACCCAAGGGAGTCCAGAGTTGTCTGCACTTGAAGGATGTCAGAAACACGCTTCAAATCAGCTACAGCTTTCTCCTGCTTTTCACGCTTGGCATGCTTCTTCTGCGCCTTTTCAGCCTAGAAACAGAACACAGAAATAAATAATTTTCTACCCCAAAATTAACACAATTATATGACTAAAAGTTTTTAAACAGTCTTGCACTGTGTACAAGTTGATTGCATTATTTTAACCCATTTATGCATGTAGCCGCAGGTACTGTAAGCCCGTGGCAGGATGCTTAGGGGTATCAAATGTTAAATTTAATGCAAAATACTAACTTAACCCTTATCATTCGGAATACACCAGTGTGTGAAATAAGTTTGACTAAAATAGTTCAAAGGTAGTGCCAGAATATCTTGGCGCCTCTAGGCGCCAAGCTATTCTGGCACCACCCTTGAACTAAAGCCATTGGTCTATATCCTTATCTGTAAGTACTATAATGTAGCTTGTGTATGGCAGTGTACAAATTTGAAGCTTTTAGCCTCAGTATGATATGGGCTAACAGTAATTTTACATCAACACTCTTCTTTATGCAGCCCGCGGGGCTAATCTGATCTGTCAAACCAAGAAGTTCTAACCTTTTAGCAGTAGGTTGCACCTTCTTGTTGTGGTGGTCCCTACAGGAACACCACAAGCAGCCAAACGGTTATCAAACCACTTTACAAATATAAAACATATTAGTTACGTACATCTGCAACAATGCTGTTGAATGCCTTTTGCAGGTCTCGGGCAAAGTCAAGGTTTGTGATGACTTCATCGTAATGTTTGATGGCATCCTGAAAATCACAATGACTACAAAGTCAACATCCACTACCCAAAAAAAATCCAATGCCAACACAGTTTCCTAACTATACTACTCAGCGCAACAATTAGACCCCAAGTCACTCAGCCCCCCAATGCAGGATGAAGATCTACTAATCAGCACAGCAGTTAGACCCCCAATGCAGGATGAAGATCTACTAATCAGCGCAGCAATTAGACCCCAAGTCGCTCAGCCCACCAATGCAGGATGAAGATCTACTAATCAGCGCAGCAGTTAGACCCCCCAAGTCACTCAGCCCCCCCAATGCAGGATGAAGATAGATCTACTAATCAGCGCAGCAATTAGACCCCCAAGTCACTCAGCCCCCCAATGCAGGATGAAGATCTACTAATCAACGTAGCAATTAGACCCCAGGTCACTCAGCCCCCCCCCCCCCCCCCCCCCCCAATGTCTTTTATGCCGAGAAACCTAAACACCATTAAACTGCAAACGGATGAAGATTTAAGTCTCGTGTTGACAACATTTTGTCCCATGTTCACTTTAAAACCCTTATCATTCGGAATACATCAGTGTGAAATAAGTTTGACTAAAATAGTTCAAGGGTATTGCCAGAATAGCTTAGCGCCTCTAGGCGTCAAGCTATTCTGGCACCACCCTTGAACTAAAGCTGTTGGTCTATATCCTTGTATGTAAGTACTATAATGTAGCTTGCATATGTCAGTGTACAAATGTGAAGCTTTTAGCCTCAGTATGATATGGGTTAACGGGAGGCCGATATTCTTTGATGTAAATTACATTTACAGGCAGAGTTTTAAAACAATCTATTCCACTGGCAGTGAAGAGGCTAAGCATTTCAACAGCCACACGACCTTTATTGCAGCCAAATGATTTCTTCAATCTGAGGCTTCAAACAAAGACAACTTCTGTTTGCCTGAAGGTGGATGGTTTCTTTATGAGCTGCTGTAGCAGGATGGATGATCGGACATGGCTACAGAAGTTGATGGACTAGAAATCAGCAATAGGTCACGAGTGAAACACTAATGCCATACTGCAGGAACGCCAGGGGTTTGATTTCACTTGTCATCAACACAGGCAATGTTACGCTGCCTCAGCTTTCCAAACTTTTGTTCATCTTGTACAGCGACTCCAAAGTGAAAAGTGTCCAGCCAAAGATTTAATTATTTAACCTGTTTAGCCCCAAGGTCCAATTTCTCAAATTTTGGAGGTGTTGCCTAGCGACAATCATGGGTGGGACAGAAAAAAAAGTTGAATCCTGAAGAAAAAATGGGAAGGGTGGGGGGGGGGGGGGGGGGGGGGGGGGTGGGTGGGTGGAGCTGGGGGCACTTTTTAAGTGAAAAAAAAAAATTAATTTGAAATCCGGCTATAGCTGGAAAAGTCCCACCCATAATAATAATTATGCTATTTATAATGCGCTTATCTTATAATAATTATAACTCTAAGCGCGCACTCACAACTCGCGCACGCTTTAGACAATGACTCGCGTACCACAAATAGTGAAATACATTACGATGGTCAGCTTGGGATGGGGAGTGTGGTGATATAGTGCTAAAACTGTTGAAAGAGGTGAGTTTTGAGGGCGGACTGGAAGGAGGAGAGAGAGTGTTTCTGACGGAGAGAGTGGGAGAGTGTTCCAGGTGGATGGACCGTAGACGGAGAAGGAGCGGGGGCCGAAAGTGTTGAGTTTGGTGCGAGGGATGTGGAGGCAGAGAGGGTCGGAGGCAGAGCGGAGGGAGCGGGAAGGTGTGTAGGGGTGAAGTAAGTTGGAGAGATAGGCAGGAGCGCAGTTGTTCAGGGATTTGTAGCAGAGAGACAGAATTTTGTATTGGATGTGTTGGGGGATGGGGAGCCAGTGAAGGAGTTTGAGCAGGGGAGTGATGTGGTCGGATTTTTTCTTTCTGTGGACGAGGCGGGCAGCGTTGTTCTGGACGCATTGGAGAGTGAAAGTGGTGGAGTGAGGGAGGCCGGAAAGGAGAGAGTTGCAGTAGTCGATGCGAGATAAGATGAGAGAGACAGCAAGTTTGGTGGCAGCTTCGGTGGTGAGGTATTTTCTGATCTGACTGATGCGGCGTTGGTGGAAATAGCATGCCTGGGCCATGGCGGAGACGAAGCTGGTCATGGACAGAGAGGAATCGAGGATGACGCCGAGGTTCTTGGCCGAGTCAGAGAGGGAGATGGGGGTGGTATCGAGTTGAAGATGGAGAGAGGGAGGGAGCTGGGAGAGTTTCTGGCGAGTGCCTACTGTAACGCACGCAGACTTGCCCACAGTCGTACGCACAGACTCTCGCACAACAGACGCATACACCGCCACTGACTCAGACGGGAGCTTCATCACACTACCAGCATGGCTTCCGTTTTGTCGTCGTTCAGTTTAAGCTTGTTTGCTGTCATCCAGTTTTTCACGTCTTCGTAGCAGTCAGCCGAGCGAGTCAGTAGTGACTATGTGTTGTCGAGTTTGTCTTTGTCTAGCAGTTGTGAGTCGTCAGCGTAGAGGTGGTGGTGTATGCGGTGAGACTGGATGATGTTGGACAGAGGAGAGGTGTAGAGTGTGAAAAGGACCGGGCCCAGGACGGACCCCTGTGGAACTCCGCAGGAGAGCGTGACTGGGTTGGAAGAGACGCCGTTGATGGTGACGGACTGCTGTCTGTCGGAGAGGTAGGAGAGAAACCAGGAGTGAGCAGTCAGTGATGCCGAAGGAATGGAGGAGTCGGTGGAGGAGGATAGAGTGGTCTATAGTGTCAAAGGCGGCAGAGAGATCGAGTAGTGTAAGAAGGGAGATGTTGCCTGAGTCGGTGGAGAGAAGCAGATCGTTTAAGATATATGTAGAAGGGCTGTTTCAGTGCTGTGATGTTTGCGATAGGCAGACTGGAATGGACTGAGCAGGTTGTTGTCGGTGAGGTGGAGGTTGAGCTGGTTGAGAACAACCTTCTCAAGAAGCTTGGACAGGAAAGAGAGATTGGAGACTGGACGATAGTTCTTGAGTTCGTTCGGGTCGAGGTTGTGTTTTTTGAGGAGAGGACGGGCGATGGCGGACTTGAAGATATCAGGGACGGAGCCGTTTTCTAGAGATGCGTTGATGTCGGTAATGAAAGGCAGAAGTTTTGAAAGGCCGTCACGGTAGAGAGAAGCTGGGAGGGGGTCTAGTTCACAGGTTTTGAAGGGCATGGACTTTATGGTCTTGAGGACTTCATCCTGAGAGACGGGGCGGAAGGACGAGAGGGGAGTGCCGGAAAAGGTGGGGTCGGGAGGGCAAGGCGGAGAAGGCAGAGTGTCGAGTGTGTTGCGCAGAGTTTGGATTTTGTCCAAAAAATAGTTAGAAAAGGCGGACGGGAGTTCTTCTTTGCTGTGTGTGTTGGGGAGAGGAGAGTCTTTGGAAGTGCCTAGGAGTGTGTTCATGGTGGCCTAGAGGGTTTTGGAAGAAGTGAATTCCAGGATTTGGTTTTGAAGGTGTTTGCGTTTAGAGTCGGAGATCATGTACCAGTTGCAGGAGATGGATTGATCATGATAATTCAAGGGTAGTGCCTTCAGGCGCCAAGCTAATCTGGCACTACCCTTTGTTACGTGGTGGAGTTGTAGTCGAAGTATGATAAACACACCAGACACACACGCACGTAGAGTTCTTTTAAATAGACCTCATTCAGCTGCAATCCGTCAACCGTGGCTTAAGGATGTAGACAAAACTGGAGTAACAGTTCCAACAATATTTAATTCAGCGATGCGATATCCACACAGTAATGCTCTTTCAAATGCACAAACTACTGAATACAAAGTCTCTTCTGCTATGTCCACACTACGACTCAAAGTTTCTCATACACAGCGTCTCTCGCAATAAACTGCGTATCTCTACAACTGACAAAGCAAGACAATGTACTCACGGGCTTTCCCAGCGCCCTCCTTATATACACTATCAAAATCTAGAATCTTCTACGGAAATCATGAACTCAAACAGAACGAAACGCGCAGCCGAAACTCATTAACATGAATTTTCCAGAAACAATATATCAGGCTACAAAAACACGGCTGCTCACTTCAGCTCTAAATTCTAACGTATAATAAAGACATATAAAAGTATGGTATCCCTATCTATGATAGCTCAAAAAAGTACGATTGATTGATTGATTGTACATTGCTTAACGTCCCGACAGCAACAAGGCTTTCTCAGGACGTGCCTGCACTGCTTGTGAAAAAAAAAACTAAACAGAACATTGAATGTATGTCGCCAGCCGGTCAAATACATTAAATAAACCTAACACATGGGGCCTAAATAAAGCTAAGACCATTTAGCAACACACATCCAATATCAAGAGCTACAGGCAGTGCAGACTGTAGGGAGAGTTTTAAAAAGGCAAATACAGGTGAATGGACAAAGGGTAGACAGAAACACATGCCCCAGAATAGAGAGAAAAACCCACCCTGTGGGGCTGACCAGGGTGACCCTGGGAACTAAAAAATACCTAACCCCACCCAAGTCCCCCAGGGCAGACCCGGGTGGGGCTCAAAAAAGTACGAGAACATTCACCAAACAAAATAAAAGCTGCTCACTACACGCGCACAGGAAAAGTAGCGAAAATGTAGCAATGTCAGATGTCAACTAACCGAAGTGACACTTACGAGGCCACCAGACAGTGCGACCTGTCTACAACGTTCCGGACTAAACTTAACAAAACGAAATCGGCTCTACTCACGAACAAAAGAAAATCTTACTAAAAAGGCACGAAATCATAACCGTGATAGCTCAAATAAACAACATATTGTTACCTACGAATAACACATGTACGCTCTCACAGGAAAACACAACCACAATCGTAACATTACCCCCCCCCCCCCCCCCCCCCTCTTAAGAATGAAATTTCACAAAAATTTCTTCTCAAATTCACTAACACGGTTGTGGCTGTGTAAACCTACACAAAACCCTAAACAAATATAACTACACATCAAAAATCAAATTAAAATAAATGTCTCACAGTTCCTGTAAACAGTCCTGAGCATCAAAATGTTTCATACAAATGTTCTGGACACAGAAATGTTCATTTAAACTGCTCGGCTCAGGTAGTTCGCTCCAAAGTTCTGTGAATCCTCGATTAAACTAAAAATAATGTCAAAGTTAGTTTCAGGAACATCACCAAATCATAAGTTACAGTTCACAGTTCATTAAGGTCAAACAAGTTCTCGTTGTCTAGTCTTTCGTCATCAGCAAGACGCACTGATGCGGCCATTTGTGTCTTGTCTTGACGACCTCTCGCAATATACTTCTTCAGCAAATTAGCATGGTAAGTTTTCACCTTATTGTTGACCTTGACTCTGTAGTCGTTGATGCCAACCACCGTGTCGACAACGTATGGTCCCTTCCACTGCATCAGAAGTTTGTTGTTGTCGGTAGGAAGAAGAACCAACACTTGGTCACCTGGCTGGAATCGTCGAGGTTTTGCCTTACGATCATAGTAATGCTTCCCCTTGTTCTGTGCCTTCCGTAGTTCTTCTCAAGCCATCCTTAGGGTATCTTCCAGCTTCTCTCTGACTCTCAGGTCGAAGACGTACTGGTAGCTGATTTTCACCTCAGGTGCGTCGATATCCTTGGTCCACAGATCGTTCAGGATGTGCATGGGCCCCCTCACAGTCCTACCGTACAGTAATTCAAAAGGGCAAAACCCTGTCGAATCCTGAGGAACTTCACGGTATGCGAAGAGCAAGGCATTGATGTATCTATGCCACAACCTTGGCTGCTCAGCGCACAGTTTCTTCAACATAGCCTTTAAAGTTCCATTAAACTTTTCAACTGGCCCATTACACATGGGGTGATAAGGGGTGGTAGTAAGGTGTCGGATGCTCAATAGCTGGTTGACTTCCTCCATGCAGTCTGAGACGAACTGAGTTCCTAGGTCACTCAGGATCTCTTCAGGAATTCCTAAACGGCTGAACATGTCGACGAGCGCCTCTGCTACTGTAGTTAGTTAGTTATTTGGGTTTAACGCCGAGCAGGCGACTAAGGCCATCTCACGGCGGGATGGGTAAAAATCTGGTCAGCCAGACTAAAAGCAAGGTCTTAAGACAAGATGTAAATATAGATTAAAAATCTCAGGCTAAAATGTCGCACATGTCTGGAAAAGAAACGTCTACAGACTCTCAAAAAGGGCAAATAAAAAAATTCACATAGTCTATGAATGCTCAGATCTTGTTAAAAATATTGCATTCTCTCAAAAAATTGAAGATTTTGTCCGGGGGAACATCCCGGAACAAAACCTTCAAGGAGTCTGCTGTGAAGTGTTTATATCTGGTGTCAATTAGGTCAGCACAATACAGCAAAAAGTGTCGAACAGAAAACTGCTCATCACAGGCAAAACACCATGGACGCTCATCCTGTTTAAGTAAGTAAGAGTGCGTAACATATGTGTGCCCGATGTGGAGCCGAGCAAGGACAGTCTCCTCACGGCGGCTGCCGCAGCGGAAAGGTAGACTGTCAGACAACTTAGGAAGAGCTTCATGAAGCTTGTTCCCTTCCTCTTTGTCCCACTCGGACTGCCACTCGCGGGCTATGTACGCACTAATAACAGGTTTAAAATCACTATAGACAGTGTGTGTGTCAGGGACAGGGTCACTGCGGGCACTGTTGGCAGCAGAATCTGCGATTCTGTTGCCTTCGATGCCCACATGGCCTGGGACCCAAATAAAAATGTCATAATATTCCTTCATCAAGTCCGCGTAGAGCTCTCTAATCTGCACCAGCAGTGGATGGTCTGTTCCCGCGCCCTGAAGGGCCTGCAGGGCAGAAAGAGAGTCAGACAGAATCAGGAAGTTCCTTTCCCGAGACTGATAGGCATGCTTGAGTGCTAGCAGAATGGCCTGCAGTTCTGCACTAAATACAGAGGAATGGTCAGGGAGACGGAGCTTAAATGGGCGTCTAGGATGGCGAGAGGACACTGCAGCCGCAGCCACTCTTCCATCCTCAGACTTGGACCCATCCGTATAAAGACGACAATAGCCAGGAAAAATTGAAAGGAGTTCATTGAGGCTCTGTTGGTATATGGCTGGTGGAGTACAATCCTTCTTGTGGGCAGTCAAGTCCAGCAAGATGTCAGGAACTGGTAGTAGCCAGGGTGGAGTGACGTGTTGCAGAGATTCCGAAACTTTGTCCAGGTCCACTCCGGCCGCCTGCAGATGAGGTCGGACACGGAAGGAAAGTGGACGGACAGCTCCCGGATGGGCATCGTAAATCTCTGCAAACGACGGGTTAAAAACACAATCATAGGCAGGATTTTCTGGATGGGCCTTCAGCTTCAGAACGTAGCTGAGCATGAGGCGGATGCGGCGGAGCCTGAGAGAAGGCTCCCCTGCCTCTGCATACAGACTAGGAACTGGAGATGTCCTGAAGGCTCCCAGACATATGCGCAGACCTTGATGGTGAATTGTGTTCAGACGCTGCAGAACAGACTTGGAAGCCGAGCCATATACCACAGAGCCGTAATCCAGTTTGGACCGAACAAGGGCCCGGTACAGTCGAAGTAAGACGATGCGGTCTGCACCCCAGTCAGTACGACCAACGACACGAAGAATGTCGAGGGCCTTCCGACAAGAGGTTCTAAGGTAGTTAACATGGTTGCAGAAGGTCAATCTTTTGTCAAAGATGACCCCCAAAAACTTAGCCTCTTCAGCCACCTTAATTGGCACTCCAGCAATGCTCAGGCTAGGTTCTGGAAAAAATTTCGTCTGGTTAGTAAAATGCACACAGACTGTCTTGGAGGGCGAGAATCTGAATCCATTGAGAGACACCCACCCCTGGATGCGATCAACGCACAGCTGCAAGCGCCTCTCAAGGGACGCAAGTCCTCGACCTCGTGCACACAAAGCAAAGTCGTCCACAAACAAAGAGCATTCAGAATCATCCTTGACGGCCTTTACAATGTTATTTATTTTAATGCTAAATAAAACAGGAGATAGAATACTGCCCTGCGGGATACCCATCTCCTGTTCAAAGGAGTCGGAGAGGGTGGAGCCCACACGGACATGGAACGACCTGTTGGACAAAAAATTGTGAATAAAAACGGGCAGATGCCCTTTAAAACCCATGTCCGACAAATCAGACATTATACCATGCTTCCAGGTAGTGTCATATGCCTTTTCAAGATCAAAGAAAATTGCATAGACATGCTGCTTGTTGACAAAAGCATCTCGGATAAAAGACTCAAAGCGGTCTAGATGGTCAGTTGTACTACGGAAGCGCCGGAAACCGCACTGGAGGTCTGTGATGAGACCCTGTGACTCAAGATGCCACACCAGTCGGGCGTTGACCAAGCGTTCCATAGTTTTACATAAACATGATGTCAAAGCTATTGGCCGGTAGTTGCCCGGGTCGGAAGGATCCTTACCCGGCTTGGGAATTGGCACAACCACAGCCTGGCGCCAAGATGGCGGAAAATGACCGGTTATCCAGATATGGTTAAAGGCCTTGAGAAGTACAAGGAGTGAATCCTCAGGCAGATGTGTTATGAGCTGATAATGGATGGTATCTAATCCAGCAGCAGAGTCAGCACATTTCTGCATGGCTTGCTGCAATTCTGAAAACGTAAAAGGGGCATTATAGTCTTCCAAGTTATCCGATATAAAATCACAAGCACAAGATTCTCGCTTCTCCTTCTCTCTCTGGAAGAAAGGTGAATAATGCTCTGTTGAAGAATTATGGGCAATGGTGGAGGCAAGCAAATTGGCCACAGCCTTTTTATCTGTGACCAAACTGGCACCATCTCTAAGATGGCCAACAGAAGCCGAGCCACCCCTGCCCCTAATTCTTCGAACAGCCTTCCAGACTTTTTGGGACGGAGTCCTAGAAGATAAAGATGAGACGAAGCGTCTCCAGGAAGCACGGCGTTCACGTTTAAAAATATAACGGGCTTTCGCCCGCTGTCTTTTAAAGGTTAAAATATTTGCTTGCGACGGATTACGAAATGCACGTCGCTGAGCAGATTTGCGCATTGTTTGGGCCTTGCGGCACTCTTCATTGAACCATGGTACTCTCGGCTTCCGAGGGAGTGATGTGGAAGTTCTAGGGATGGTTTCACCTGCAACCTCCAACAAAATAGAAGTAAAACAAGAAACAGGTTCTTCAGCTGACATGACCACCTCCTCTGTAAGACGAGACTGACAGAGAGAGGCAAACAGAGACCAGTTAGCTTTCTTGAGATTCCAGCGCCCCACCGGCGAATCCTCCTCACAGCTGACCGATGACAGGACTACTGGGAAGTGGTCACTACCACACAGGTCGTCGTGAACCTTCCAGTCAAAGTCCAGCATGAGAGAAGGATCACACACAGTGAGGTCTAGAACAGAACTAGATCCGGAACCTGAGTTAGAGTATGTAGGTGAGCCATCGTTAAAGACACATAGGTTAAGTTGAGAAAAAACATCTTCTAACATCTGACCTCTGCCATCATAGTGGTCACTACCCCAAAGGTGAGCATGACCGTTAAAATCCCCCATGAGAATAAAGGGAGGGGGCAGTTGATCTACTAAGTGAAAAATATCATTGCTACAGACCCGCAGTGATGGTGGCAGGTAAATACTGCATATGGTTATGGTCTTTTTTAAGGTAACCCGAGCAGCGACAGCCTGAAGACAGGTGTCGATGCTAACGGGGCTACATAAAATTTGGCTACTAATGAGAAGAGCCGCTCCACCCGAGCGCCTCTCCGAATCAGAGCCTTTATGTATAACATTAAAACCATTAAAAGACACAGGGTCAGAAGTCTTCAGGTAAGTCTCCTGAAGAGATATGACTGAGGGGTTATAGAACTTGACTAAAAGACGTAATTCCTCAAAGTTAGCTCGAAAACCACGACAATTCCACTGAAGCAAAGAGTCCATGATTAAGTCTGATCTGGGGGTAAGGAGTTTTTCCCCCCTTTTTCCTTTACCTTGGAAGGAGTTGAAGAAACAGAGGGGGGCCGGCTCCCGGGCCTCCTCTGGTTCTTCGGAGAGGAAGGGGGTGGAGCTGCCGCAGCATCAACAACAACAACTTCCACTCCCTCCATCCGCTCCTCCAGTGCAGCATATTTGTTTTGAAGGGGCACATCTGTGTTCCCCTTCTGGGCCCGTGCGCACAGCGGTCCCATAGATTTCTTAGACTTCTGGTCCTGGGCAGCGTTCCTGCCGCTAGAGTTAGCGGCCTTAGAAGGCTGACCAGAGCCAGAAGCCTTTGGAGTTGACTGACTAACAGGTTTGGGTGGGGGCTGAGGCTTAGGGGCAACAGAAGGCGGCACAACCGGACCGGCAGTGTCCGCCTTCTGCGTTCCCTGGCTCCTTGTCACCACCGGAGGAGGGTTACTCTCCAGGGGCGAGATGAGCCGAGGCTCCGCCCCCAACCAAGAAGTTGGGGTCTGACATGAAAAGTCTTTGGTGGGGCGCTTGCCTGCCACCGCTGCACTAAAAGTATACACTGATGTGTTAGAGGTTGGGGCAGCCGCAGCTGCACCAGGGCCTTCAACCAGTTTTTTGGCATCCAGAAAGGACAGCCCCTTCTCCACACGCACCTGCTGAATCTTGCACTCGGATATCCAACGAGGGCATTTCTTATCCGAAGCCATATGCGCCCCCTGGCAATTCACACACAGGGGGGTGGCTGTGCAGGACTCAGCAGAGTGTCCGGGCCTAGTGCAACGGGCGCATGAAGCCTCTGCCTGACGGCATGTCTTCTGCCCATGGCCATACTTTTGGCACTTAAAGCACCGGAGGGGAAGAGGGACGTACTTTTTCACTCTCAGGGAGTAGTAACCTCCCCAGATGGTAGTAGGAGGGGTGGGGGTGCCAAACGTCAGGATGATGGTAGGGAGACGGATCTCCCCACCACCTCGCTTGGAAGCGAAGCGCCTGACGCAAGTCACCCCCTGAGACTTAAGGTTCCTTACAAGTTCATCTTCTGACAGTTCTGCCAAAGCTTGATCTTTGATTACGCCTCTTGACGAATTCATAGTTTTGTGGGGTGTGACACAGGAGTGTCTCCGATGGAAGAGAGCCCCATTAGCCTGCTGGAGTGTGCCCGAGTACGGCACTCCACCAGCAAGTCACCAGACCTGAGGCGCTGGGCGTCAGGCCTGCCAACACGGCTCCTGAGGGTCTCCCCCACCAGAAAAGGATGCAGCTTGGTAACTGGTTTCTCCTTCATCTTGCTATGGACAATGAGGAAGCGAGGCCATACGGCCGACGCCTGAGGCGTCGCTTCCTCACAGTCTGAATCACTGTCATGTGCAATGTCGGTGTCTATGCGCCGTTTCTGTGCTAGTTTTGGTTTTTTGGTTTTATCCATATTATATTGGTAGAGATATTCATCCCCCGGGGGTCCCCGCCCGCCACCGAGCCCAACAAGGGAAAGTGCAACTGTCGGCGGGTCTCCAGCCGACGCACAATGGAGACTGCCCGAAAGATATACTCAAGGGGGTAAGCCCAATTGAACCGTTTGAGCCACCGCCTTCTATCACACCATTGAATGCAGGGGAATACTGGCGTAAAGCACCTAATCAGCAGCAGAAGCTATAGCATGGTGCTCCGTATAGCAACCCGCATGTCAACAGTGGGATAGGGCTCAACGTGACAAGAGCCGATTGACTAGGCCGGTACGACTAGCCTCCCATTTAGGTAGAAGTCAAGGCCGAAGTGGAGTGTTGGCACCAGTGAGCCGCAGCCCAAAGGGAACCTCAGCCACCAGGATCCTCTTCTCCCCCGACACGGGTCTCCAAGCACGGCAAACACTTGGGATCCAAAGGACCAAAAAGTCACGAGTATTTTTAAGGACCAATCCAACATGGTACGACCTAGGTTAGCACAGCTCCTTAAAAACCGGACCAGTGAAAAGGCTGAACAACATATCTGCTGACATCAAGTCCTAATCCTGGACAAAGATGGCACCCGTCCGCTAGCCCACTCAGTCAGGGACTGAGCGGACTACCCACCTACGCCACGTGGAGGCCGGTGCCGGGTAGGCCTGCTACTGTAGGAGTGTCGATCTTTTTCAATGGTATGGCTTCAGGATAACGTGTAGCGTAGTCCACCAGGGTCAAAATGTATCGATGACCATCTTCACTCGGAGGAGATATTGGCCCCACAAGGTCAACAGCTACCCGCTTGAAAGGCATATGATAGATCAAAGGCATTTTCTCTAGAGGAACCTTGGGCACCTTTCCCTTGGAGATTGTCTTCTGACATATGTCGCACGATCTGCAGAATCGGGTGACGTCGCCTCCCATATCAGGCCAGCAGCCCTGAAAGTCTAAAATTTTGCCCAACCAGCCTTTGGCTAGTGACTTGCAAGTTTTACTAGCCAAACTGAAAATTTTACTACTGAAAATAGCCCCCCAACTCAACAATATAATGTACCACAAGTGTTTGACGCCCAATGTTAGAGACTGTTTTCTGCCCAGAGGCATTGAAAACAAATATTTGAACAGACAATCATAACCAAGTTAATGTTTATGTCCTGACTTCAGGCTTTTGATAGTATCAAGTGGAGAAATAACTGACAAAATCCCCATGTGAACTGTGGTGGGATTTTTTTATTTATTTATATTTTGTAAGTAGAGCTGGGCTTCTGTTTGCACAACAGGTTACCCCAGGTATAAATTTTTAGAGGGTATACAGATCCCCAGACTAGCATTATAGAGGGTCCGCAGATTTATTTAAGAAAAACTGCATCATCTGTATGTTCCTTAAAATAAATTACCCACACCCGGGTCTGCCCTGGGGGACTTGGGTGGGATTAACTACATTTTAGTTCCCAGGGTCACCCTGGTCAGCCCCACAGACAGGGTGTGTTTTTTCTGGGGCATGCGTTTCTGTCTACCCTTGGTCCATTCACCTGTATTTCTCTTTTTAAAACTCTCCCAACTGTCTGCACTGCCTGTAGCTCTTGATATTGGATGCGTGTTGCTAAATGGTCTTAGCTTTATTTAGGCCCCATGGCGTAGGTTTATTTAACATATTGGACCAGCTGGCGACATAATTCAATATTGTTTTTTTTTTTTTTCACAAGCAGTGCAGGCACGTCCTGAGAAAGCCTTGTTGCTGTCGGGACGATAAACAATGTACAATCAATCAATCATTAAAATAAATTATCTCATTTCACTCTCTCCTAGCCTCTTTAAATGTGTTGTGACTGTGTGTGTGTCCTTTCCATGATCTGATTCTTTAACTGGTGAGCTATCGCGCAAAAGCCTGTCTCCCTAGCTCTCTCACACACAGAAAAAAAGATCTCTATTTATTTATTTGTATGATCGTTTGATAATGTATTGTAACAGAATATAGCGTTTTCTGCTGAACGCGGCAGATTGACAACCGAAGTGTGACTTGTCTAAACTCTGTGTGTGTGTGTATGTGTGTCATGTGCTGTGTGTGTGTGTGTGTGTAAACTGATGTACTTCAAAGTTAGTTTCAACCCGTTTAACCACTCAGAACTGAGACGTGTTTCTCCAATGTTTGCCTAATAACTGTGTACCAGAAGATGGCTCGACCACGATTAAAAAAAAACTGACAAACTTATTTCTGTTCAAATTTCTGTCGGACTTGCTTTTTGAGTTTGCCTCAGTGCACATTGCGCATGCCATTCGAGTGCCGTCGAGCTTTAGCCATGGAAATACACTCAGCACAGCCATGGACTCTGAAAACTGTGTCGTAGCGGCGGTGCCACACACGGCCGAGGGGTAGCATTTCTGGTACTGTTGCTTGTCGATGAAGATGACGATGTCGAAGTGCAACTTTCTTCTTAGCGATTATCAAGATCAGACGGTGCCGGATTAAAGAATCCGAAGCATTCCAGCTCTTCCTTTGCTTTTTCTCCGCCATGTACAACTTCGTTCTAGATCGAAAGCGAAACGCACGATGCCGTATCCCATAATAGTATGTACGGTGACGTCACAGCAAGTACCGCGTTCAACATGTAGCGCGCACTTTGTAATAACATGCTGACACCACACATAAACTAACAGTTTGCCCGCCCTGTTACACTCGCACGGACGCAGGCTTCGGGTCGATTCTGAACGCAGCCGCGACTGAGCGCGCCGCTAAACGAACCAATTCGTCACTAAAAATAGAACGACTGTCACCGACCACTGTTATGGTACGCACGGTTCGAGTGACGTATTCAGCTACTGCCGCAGGCCACAGACCACAGTGGTGTTTCCGTACTGTCCAGTCTCTTAGCCTTAGTCAATCCCAGTCATCCCCTAATTGTTCAATTCCCTAAAAAGCACTACCGCCCACCAGCTGCACATTTGCCATGCATAAAATACCAAAAAAAACAGCACATGACCCGTCTCATTTCTTGGCTATGAAACTGGTTCCTTACCAACCCCACACCCAAGCACAGCTGAAATCAGCGTGCCCCTCAAATCACTACGCCAAAGGCAACTCAACATAGGCCCACAAATGTCCACTGGATAAGCTCCGGATGGTATGAATCAAAGCACCAAACATGTCTCCTCTCAGCTAACCACAAATTTCCAGCAAATTCCCACATTCAGCCCAACTGCAAATTTTCAAACAAGGCAAAAATTATTTTTAAAAACACGGGACCTCTTACTGCCTCAACTTCCCAATTTAAATGTATACCGTGACCTGTCAAAGTGATGTAGGCGACTCGCGGTGCGGTCAGGTCACGCGCTGGCGTACCTGATGTTCGGCTGGCGGTTAGCCGTTGGATTGAAAAACGCACGAGCGCACTCGCATTTGGCGAGTGAGTATTTTTTTTTACTCGCCAAATAAAAAATTCACTCGCCATGGCGAGTAAATTACTCGCCATTTTCAGGGCTGGGCCAGTAGAAGACGGCTTGGATTCTATCGAGCGTCTTGTTGATTCCCAAATGTCCTCCCAATATGGAATCATGTGCCAATTTCATCACCTGCATTCTCAAAGGTTCAGGAACTACTACTTGACGCACAGGTTTATCTCCATTGCTGTTGAATATCCGGTACAGGATATCTTTTCTGGTCTCGAAGGTTATCTCTTTTCCCTTCGGCATCACAGGCTCGGTTTGACCTCGGAACTTGTCAAGCATGGTGTCGGCTCTCTGTAGCTCCACCAGCCTTTCTTTATTCCACCACTGCTGCTTCCGTGTTGTCCGCCACTTTTAGAGGGATGATCTGGTGACTCTTCTCTGCTTGACTTCTCGTGGTAACAGAACATATTTCAGGTCTCCACTCTGGATCTGGATCGTCTGCGTTTCTGGCACCATCAATGTTTCCGATGATGAGATCGTAGACTGGCATCTTCACGCACAACGCCTTCATCTCTCCTGTCAAGTATGGGGTGTCGACACTGACTTTGGCAAGGGGGATAATCCTTACTTCCGTCAGCCAAAATGAGGGTGGTCCACTCCTGTAGCTTCTGGTCTTCAGCTACTAGGTCCTCTCTCACGATGATGCAGCTACAACCAGTGTCTCTCAACACTCTCACTGGTGTGTCGCCGACGAATCCTGACACCACCGGCATGTTCCGCACTTCATTCTCAGGCAGCGCGATGTTTGAGACTGGTAGAAATGTAGTCCCATCTCCTACTGGGATGCGTCCATTCTTTCTGAAAGATTCGATCAGTTCTGGTGTCGCTCGCTTTTCTCTAGACTCAAAGTCACTGGATGATGTCATATCATTGGCTAATATAGCGGCTGCTCTGTGTTGAGACGTGGTACTGCTTCTGCCTGCTATCCCACGATCTTGGTTGGATCTTCTGATGTTGTCGCCTCGGGGAACATCTTTAGAAGGACACCGTATCGCCTTGTGACCTTTCTTTCCACAGAGAAAACATGTCAGGTTCTCCACTGGCTTGTATCTCGGGGTGTCTCTAACATTGTGGATTTCCTCTGCTGGTGCAGACACACACTGTGGCTTACTGGACCCGAACTTCATGTTGTGAGCGTCAAGGCATCTTTGAGCGAAGTCGGCCAGGGCCTTTAGTGACTGGTCTTTTTGCTCTCTGAGGTGGGCGGCCAGGTCCTTAGAACATGCGCTGAAAACTTGTTCTTTAATGATGAGGTCGCACAGGTCTTGGTACTCTCTGTTTAGACCAGCCAGTTCTATCCATTTCTCCAGGTAGCTTCTAATTCTCTCAATGAATAGGCCGGGTGTTTCTCCTTCTTCAGGCTTGCAGTTCCGAAATCGTCGCCTGTAACCTTCAGTGAAGTCGTACTGTCTCAACAGGGCGGCTTTCAACTGTGTATAATCTTCGGCTTCTTCTCTTGGTAAGCGGGTGTAAAATTCAAGCGCTTTGCCAGTTAGAAGTGCGCTCAGTTTAATAGGCCAAGTCTCTTGTTTCCAATTGTTGCTATTTGCGAATCGCTCCAGATAAGCATCCATCTTATCTGAATTTTCAATGAAAGGTGGAAGTTTTGGCGCACGGGCTGTTTGTTCTCTGCTCGCTAATGCTGTTGCTTCATTAGTTCTCTGGCTCTGTGCCTCAATCTCCATCTGCTTTAGATGAATTTCATGTTGACGTTGCCTCTCCACCTCTTCTCTCTCCTCTTCTCGTTGTTTCTCTGCCTCTCTTCGCTGTTTCTCTGCTTCTTCTGCTTGGATTTCGAGTCTCCTGATTTCACGTTCTTTGGCTCTTTCTTCTCTTTCCAATCTCTCCTTTTCTTCTCTCTCTCGTCTCTTTTCTTCTTTCTCTTCTCTCTCCATTACAAACTCGAGGAGTTGAGCTCCTTCGAGTCCACATTCCTTTCCAATTTTCAGGAATATCTCCATCTCCGATGTCTCCATCTGTGCTTTTCACTGCTGGCTGTTTTCTCCTGCTACCCTTTCCACTGAACCAACTGAAGAGATCTCGTCGGGGTCGCCAAAATGTTACGTGGTGGAGTTGTAGTCGAAGTATGATAAACACACCAGACACACACGCACGTAGAGTTCTTTTAAATAGACCTCATTCAGCTGCAATCCGTCAACCGTGGCTTAAGGATGTAGACAAAACTGGAGTAACAGTTCCAACAATATTTAATTCAGCGATGCGATATCCACACAGTAATGCTCTTTCAAATGCACAAACTACTGAATACAAAGTCTCTTCTGCTATGTCCACACTACGACTCAAAGTTTCTCATACACAGCGTCTCTCGCAATAAACTGCGTATCTCTACAACTGACAAAGCAAGACAATGTACTCATGGGCTTTCCCAGCGCCCTCTACACTATCAAAATCTACAATCTTCTACGGAAATCATGAGCTCAAACAGAACGAAACGCGCAGCCGAAACTCATTAACATGAATTTTCCAGAAACAATATATCAGGCTACAAAAACACGGCTGCTCACTTCAGCTCTAAATTCTAACGTATAATAAAGACACATAAAAGTATGGTATCCCTATCTATGATAGCTCAAAAAAGTACGAGAACATTCACCAAACAAAATAAAAGCTGCTCACTACACGCGCACAGGAAAAGTAGCGAAAATGTAGCGATGTCAGATGTCAACTAACCGAAGTGACACTTACGAGGCCACCAGACAGTGCGACCTGTCTACAACGTTCCGGACTAAACTTAACAAAACGAAATCGGCTCTACTCACGAACAAAAGAAAATCTTACTAAAAAGGCACAAAATCATAACCGTGATAGCTCAAATAAACAACATATCGTTACCTACGAATAACACATGTACGCTCTCACAGGAAAACACAACCACAATCGTAACACCCTTGAATTATCATGATCACTACTCCATCTCCAGCTGTAGGGACTCGGGGCTAAATGGGTTAACCCTTTTCATCCTGATACACCCATTGCTTGAAATAAGTTTGACTGATAGGTAAAGGGTGGTGCCAGAATAGATTGGCGCCCGAGGCGCCAAACTATTTTGGCACTACCCTTAAACTAAAACAGTTGATCTAGCTCCTATCTGTGCCGTAGCCTTCATAGGACAAAAAGCAAATTTTACAAAATCAGCCTCAGGATGTAATGGGTTAATAAAAGTCAACAACAAAGGCAAAAGCCCTAATGGCTCACATGTATGACTAATCCACACTAATCCACACAGTAAGTGTGACAGGTCACTTAAGTGTTCAAGTGCCAAAACATAAGGGTTGGCTCTGTACCAACGAAATCCGAGTTTCTCAAAATATAAGCATTTTTCACAAATTTGTCAACCCTCCATGACCCTTGACCTTTGTGAGGGGGCGACTAAATTAGCATGCAAGAAAACGTGTTATCAGCTACACTTATGCTAAATTTGACTGAAAAGTTAGCAAATACTTTGATACAAACTACAATTCAACGAAAAACTGGCAATTTTCAAGCACCTCCTGACCTCCTGTGACCCTTAATCTTTTCGAGGGGTCATCCTAATTAGCATGCATAGAATTAGAAAGGCCTCATCACCAAGTATCTCCATACCAAATTTGACTCTGAAGTTGAAAGTAGTACTTGAGGGGAAAAAAAGTTGTTTTTAAATCAAAATATGGCTATTTTAACCTAGTTCAGGACACCCCCCCCCCCCCCCACCACCCACCCTAGACCTTTGCGAGGGTACCAGTAAATTAGTATGCATAGAAAACTATTATTATCAGCAACCTTTGTGCCAAATCTGACTGAAAAGGTGGCCAAAATATTTGATAAAAATAAAAATTCTATCAAAAACTGGCATTTTCACACCATTTCCCGACCTCCTGTGACCCTTGACCTTTGAGAGGGAGCGACTAAATTAGCATGCAAAGAAAGGTGTTATCAGCAACATTTATGCCAAGTCTGATTGAAAAGTTAGCAAAAACTTCGAAAAAAGCTAGTTATATGAAAAACTGACATTTTTCACGCACTGCTGACCTCCTGTGACCCCTGACCTTTTTGAATGGTTATCCAAATTAGTAAGTATGCATAGAAAGATTGATTGTACATTGCTTAACGTCCCGACAGCAACAAGGCTTTCTCAGGACGTGCCTGCACTGCTTGTGAAAAAACACACAAAAAAACAGAAAATTGAATGTATGTCGCCAGCCGGTCAAATACGTTAAATAAACCTACAACATGGGGCCTAACTAAAGCTAAGACCATTTAGCAACACACATCCAATATCAAGAGCTACAGGCAGTGCAGACAGTAGGGAGAGTTTTAAAAAGGCAAAAACAGGTGAATGGACAAAGGGTAGACAGAAACACATGCCCCAGAATAGAGAGAAAAACCCACCCTGTGGGGCTGACCAGGGTGACCCTGGGAACTAAAAAATACCTAACCCCACCCAAGTCCCCCAGGGCAGACCCGGGTGGGGTTATATGCATAGAAAGGTCTTACAATACCGTCAGTCATCTCTGTACCAAGTTTGGGTTTACGCAATCCAGACCAAAAAGGTGACTGCCACGCGTGTAAAATACAGAGAAGAACTCAACAGAGAAAGATACATGTTTTTCTAAGCATGTTTTTTCTTTCTCTGTTGAGTTCTTCTCCCCAAGTTTGGGTTTGAGGTTAAAAATAGTATTTCAGGAGAAACAATCTGTGTCAAAATATTGCTATTTTCACCCTTTTCTGGACCCCCTGCAACCTTGACTTTGGTGAGAGGTCACTGAAATTGGTATGTTACTAAAGGTTTTACCACAAAGTACCCGTGGGCCAAGTTTGAAGACTGAGGCTTGAATAGTCTTTGAGAAAATGCCAACGTTTCACCACGGACGACAGACGGCCCATTACAATAACATGTACTCACTTTTGCTATCACACCAAAAATAAAGCTCCGTTATTAATTAAATACACATTAACAGAAAGTGACTTAAATTCATCTCTATGAATTACAAAACATGTCTCACCTGCTGCTCCTTTTCAAGGGTGTCTCCTTGCGAAGCCCTTGCTCGAATGGCATCGAGCTTGGACTAAAGAAGACAAAGTGTATAATATGTAAGATGCAAAAACTACACAAATCAAGGAAAACACACTTCAAGTTATGAAAATTCAAGTTCACTTTGAATACAATTGGTCAAGAGTACAACCGAGTGTCCAAATGGTGTGACAAGCACCCTGCATTTTCAAAAGCATAATAATTTTAATATTTCATATAAATCTGATGTACCTTTGCATACATAAACATTGACACTAAGTTGTAAAATTGTTATGTTATTTGCAGTTTGGTTGTTATTCAACTTTTAAGTTTAAAGTTTGAACATAACATTTACAGTGTCACACATTTAACAATTCACAACAAGCACAAGCTGTAAGCAATTTTTTTGCATTTGTAATTGTATGTTTCAACGTATGTTCCCCATCCAGAATAAATGGTATGTCTATAAATAAAGTGTGCTAGTGGAAAATGCACCTTTTACGCCATAAAAACTGTTTGAAAATGACTTTACACCATTATTTCCAAAAGCCACTAATTTTTAATTCTACTTGGAGAACTAATTGTAAAATGTTGTGCTAAATGCACAGAAGCAAGTCTATAATTTAAGTGCAAATGCTAATTGAAAAAATAATGTTTACATAGTTCTGAATACTGACAAAGTTGTTCAATACACCTTCACTGCAATGTTGTTCTCATTTTTTAATCTCGCGCGATCAAATACAGCTTCTGTAAGCTAAAAATGACTACACTAGATGACTTTTATCTGCTGTTAACTATTCCAATAGAAAATAAGCCAATTTTTACAAGCTGAGCAAAGTTTTGGCACAAATTCAATTACATTCACAAGATTGAACATAACTTTACACCTTCACAAAAAATATTTTTGGTCTCACAAGGGCAAATCACAAACTCTTGGGAAAAAATAAGTATGCATACCAATCCCACTAACAAGCACAGCCATTATATCAAACTAGTGAAGTTTATGTGAATTTCAAAAAGGGTTGTTGCAACTTTTCAAGAATTCAAGTGTTTGTACATGACACCTTCTGACTTGCACACAGGAAAAATCTTAAGATTATTCAAGAAAAGTCTCTAAAGAAGACACTATCATCGAGCCTGCTTTCACCTATAAGCAGTGTGCATACTGTTCTGGTAAAATTTCATTTGTTAGTCCATCATAATTACACAAACAGTAGCAAAAAGACAGAAAACAGGATGCATGAACATAACTTGACATGGTCACATTCACACATTTGCCTTGCAACTTGACAAGTAGAATTATTTAGAAACTTGTTGATTGCCTGTAATGTACAAAAGAAGAATGATGTTTGCACTAACAAGTAACATGATTTCATGACAAAAACATGAAATAGAAAGGTAAAAAATAATAACATGGCCTGTTTGAATATAACATGATGACACAGGACCATTTTTTAAAGCACAAAAGTAAAGGTGCAGAGTTATGAAATGCAGATTTGACAGCTGTTTGTGATGAAAAATATTGAGATAGTGCATGCATAAAGGTTAATGCACAACAGGAAATGTAATCATCATTGCATGAACGTAACATGACAGGATGTAGAGTTATGTTTATGAGGAATAGCTGTGACATTATCTTGTTTTGCAGTCACTAAAACTTTATAGGTCTTGATATTCATATTATATAGATTTATCTGGGTGTCTTTTATTGCAGGATGACCACAGAAATTAAATTGGTGTTTGTTCGTAACTTTACACAGTGCATGTGATGTACCGATGGTGTAAAGTTATGTACAAACAAAAGACAAAGAAATGTTTATCCTAGAATGTATCACATGCTTTATTATTATAAAAAAGTAAACAGCATCTTTTCAGCTATAGTATTGCCATTAGTATTGGTAGTTTTTATATAAAGTGATTCTTGTGATTTTAGGTGATAAATGTTTGAACATAACTTACAACCCACAAAGTTGTCAAGTTATGTTCGCGAGGAAAAATTGAAAAGAATATCAAATGTGTTGTGTCAGCATGTGTGTAACTATTTTTATGCGTTGGCATCATCTGCAATATGATTTGCAACAAAATATACCCTTCAACAATGTTACGTGGTTGAGTCGTAGTATGATAAACACACCAGACGCACGCATGTAAGCTTCTTTTAAATAAACCTTTGTTCAGCTGCAACCCGTCACACGTGTCTTAAGGATGTAGGCTACATTCTACACTGGAGTAACAGTTCCAACAATATTTTAATTCAGCGATGCGATCTCCACACAATGCATTCCCAAATGCACCAACACTGATAGTGATACAATGTCTCCTCTGAAAATGTCAACACTGGCGACACACTGCGTTTCACTTACAACATACACCACCGTTATGCTGTGTCTCTCACAATGTACACCCTATACGGGCCACGTACCTATGACAGACTGTGTGTCTCTACAACTGTCAATGCATGACAATGTACATACGTGCTTCCTAGCACCAACTTGTATAGTGAAACGACTTTCCAGAAAAATCTAATGAATTTACACGAAGCACCCAATCAGAACTGAACCTCATAAATATTAATAAAAAAAATGAACTTTCTAGAATAACTACAATAGTCTACAAAAATTTGACTGCTCATTTCAGCCCCAAATCCTAGTGTATAATGACGTCACACAACAGTATGGCAGACCGTTCACGACCTTTCATAACACACAAAGAACGGCGGCTAATTTCATGCTCACAGAAAACAACTATGACTAAAAATAGATATTGCACTTTAACGTCACACGTACGAGGTCACCAGACAGTGCGATTCCACTCGACCGCAAATCTATTCTCTGCGAATCTACGCAAGACAAAAATTGACTGCTCTTCTCCATACGACTTTGCTAGAAGCTTCCGGGCTAAACTTAGCGTATCATAACAAAACCCCTTCTGCTGTTTGCATGAATGATAAAGAATCTTACTGAAGTGAAAAGGTACGTGATTCGCAACCATGACAGCTCAAATAAAAATCAGATCGTTTCCTACGATTAACACATGCATGCTCTCACAGAACAACACAACCACAATCGTAACAAACAAAAATAATGTGCATACTGGTTTGAACATAACATTTAGTATAATTTACACGCCAGCACGCAGAAAAAAATACAATAAAATTATTTCAAGTGAACAAAATTAGGTATTTTTGTCTAAATAAGTCTAGTCCTATTCCTACTATAGTTTTATTGCAGAATTGGTGAAAAGAAAATAATATATCTATAAAGTTTGCTGGACTGCATGGACATAACAATTTACACCCAAAATTTGGACACATACTGTAACCTTGTAAAGTGTTGCTTTTATTTATCACCCATGCATCCTCTTTAAAACCTTGAGAAATCATTACACCAGTTGTCTTCAGCAAAAACAACAGATTAGTAGAGATAAATGAGTGCCTAGACTGTTTGAACATTATAACTCAACATTTACACCATTCTGGGTGAGTATAAATCTTTAAAACTGGATCATTTGCTTTTCCATACATGTAAGAACCACAAACCTTTCATTATAAAAAACAAAGTACATACTCTACTATACGTTTTAATAACTGACCATTTTTCAAAATGTGTTAGTAGTATGATTTCTGCTGACAAAATTTACAACACGTGTTATGTTCAAGCAGGCTCTCAATAGAAAAGAAGTACCCAACGGAGAAAGAAACACGCTTAGAAAAGACGGGTACAACACAATGGCAGTCACCTTTTTGGTCTGGATTGAGGCTCTCAATAGTCTCATATTATGGTGAATTATGCAAAAGCAGCTCAAACTAGAAAATCATCAACTCAATGGTAATTTAGGCCAACATTGCAAACATCTTGTGATAGTAACATTGATTTTTCATAGTGCAGCATGCCTTTGAAAATCTGAGTTCCATCGAGCATGTGTAAAATGTGTCATGTTACTTTTATTCTCAAGTTATAATTCAGATTTGGTCAAACAAACTGTGATGATGTCCCAAATTCTTCTGTGGTCACCCATAAATCATGTATCACTGGAAACCTTATCCATTTCCCTACAACATGATGTATGCCTTAGTTTGATCTGAGCACTGCTGATAATATTGTAGCAGGTTTTGTGAGGGAGGGTGTAGATTTTACCACTAGATACCCAGTCATACTCTTGACCAATTTCAAGTCATTCATAATTAAAATTTCTGATTGAATGAAATGACAAAAGTTTATTTTAAAACTAAAAGGAAAAGTGATTGGTCAGGACAAAGTATTTTTAATTATCTACTTTAAAAACAATGAAAAAAAACATTAACAATAACAATGATCATCACGCACAAATATTCTTGCATTTGACAACAAATGCGCAGGCACACAAAGTCTCAATGCATGCACATGATACATTTTTCAAACTGGGTCAAAGTGTACACGAGACTGAGAGGTAGTGGACTAACGATCTAAACAAGAGAAAATACTAGTTTTGTTTAACCCTTATCATTCGGAATACACCAGTGTGTGAAATAAGTTCAAAGACTAAAATAGTTCATGGGTAGTGCCAGAATAGTTTGGCGCCTCTAGGCACCAAGCTACTCTGCACAACCCTTGAACTAAAGCCATTGGTCTATAATATCCTTATCTGTACTATAATGTAGCTTGATAGCAATGTACAAATTTGAAGCTTTTACTACTCAGATGGGTTAATTGTAGTGTTTGATTACTCAGCTGCATGCACACCACATCAGGAATTTGAATATACAGTTAAATAAGCTCAGAAACTGTAACTAAGTTGTTTTATTTTCACTCAAAAGTGCTCTACTGGCTTCATTTCTGGCACTGTTTTTTTCACAATACGAACTCTGGCAGAGCATTGTGCACTTTGACTAGATCCTATTTCCAGTTTTTACCACTCTTCCATGAACGTTCCACTGCTGTTGATTGTTATAAATGCCGATTGTTGGATCGTTTTAACTCTGAATCACCCGTTGCTCTCAGACAATGCGACTTGCTAATAATAGTATACTAAGCAAGAAGACGTCTCGGCTGATGAAACGTAGTCTACTCATAAATTTCTCATCAGTTTGCACAATTTCACCTGTGAAACGAACAATTAATTACCTGTAAAAATGAGGTCATTAGCGTATCTACACATTATTACATGAAACGTATTCGTGATGAAGCTAATCCTGAATGTTTTTTTTCCGCACTGCGTCCCTGTTTGAGCATGTGCTAGCCGCCATCTTGTTTGAGAAATGAGACCGCTACCGCAAGCGATCTTGCCGGCACCGCAACAAGAAGATTGCTACCTTGAAAGTCTCAAAAAGTATTTCACATTTGTATTAAACTCTTCCCACTCACTAAAACAATTAAACTAACACAACAAATAAACACACGAAGCGAGGACGGATTTCTCAACCGAGAAAATAATCGAACACGGAACGACCTCATTGCAACACTTTCGGTTCATATGCGAAATGAATTTACATACCTTTCTTTTTTCGAGGTTCCGGACCTTCTTTTCCAAAGTATTCACTGATATTTTCATGGGATCAAGCGCCTCCGCAGAGGGCTTTTGCTCGACTTTGTTAGATGCAGCGGGCATTATTCACACAGGCAACATAGGACTCTCCAAGAAAGAATTTCACGTGCTGATGGTGCGGAGCTGTTCTGAGATTTACCTCAGTCAAAGACATACAATGAATGTGACTTTTAGTATCACGTTTTAAAATAAACAAATCAATAACCCCCTTTATTATTTTATAAAAAGACCAAACACGTTAACGTTAAATTTATTAACTTTTGAAGTTCATCCCACAAAATTGTGATGGATTCTATGGATTAGGGTAAGTCAAGGGAGGCTATCTTGATAGTCTGAAAATAAATCTGCAAATTCTGAGAATGCACGTTTTAATTACAAATTAAGATATGACAACACGCACGCACATTGCACTGCATCAGTCAGCAAACAAACAAGTTTTTGAGTATGTTCATTTCAAATTAAATTCCATCCCACTGCACTATATATCTATATCCCCTAGCCTTGCCGACCGTCGGGGCACCACTGATGACTTGACAACCAGCTCCCTCAGTCCATTCTTAGCATATCGCCCAGCCTCAGTCCTGTCCACTCCGAGATATTGTCCTCCCATCTTTTCCTCTGTCTTCCTCTCCTTCGTCCTCCTTGCACAATACATTTTAAAGGCAGGTTGAAATATTTCAGTTAAATACCATAGGGTTGAGAAATTTAGGCTTAGTTACTGTCATGTTGATCGGTAAAAATTTAAACTTAGTGGTCACTAGTGATATTAAAATTATAATTTTCATTCATAAACCATGTTTTACTTCTTTTCAGTGTTCCCTCCGTCACGCTAAATTCTCAGGTGTGTAGCTTTGATAAATGCAGTTGAAAGTTCACCGGAGTGATCGAGTCAGCCCAGCCCAGAGCATCCCAGTCCACTGCTTCAGGTCAGAAGATTTTACATAGAAGAACCAACGGAAAAATTAACATGCTTAGAAAAGACAGTTCCAACACAAATGTTTATTACTTTTTCAAAATAGACTAACAAACAAGCATACAACTAAGTCGCTATACTTATCTTATTAATAAATTGTGTTGTAACTGTCTTTTCTAAGCATGTTTCTTCTCTGTTGGGTTCTTCTCTGCATTTACATGCTTGGCAGTCACTTTTTTCGTCTGGATTTCATTAGATCTTATACGTTTATTCTGTTATGCTGGTCCACACACTTGCAGAACATGGTCTGAGGTCTGGGTTTCTGTGCCACAAGGACACTGGTCTGTGTGGGCGCTTCTATTTTGTATAGGTGGAAACGTAGCTGACAGTGGCCTGTTTTTAGTCTGAAGCTGATGGTTTGTTCAGATCTGTCCAAGTGCTTGAGGTCATCGTCTTCACTACTCATATACATGTTGTAGAGGGGGGTGTATGGGGTCTTTCTCACGCACGCACACCCTGGGGTTCGCTTCCGTGATGGTTGAGAAGAGGCTTACTTCAAGAACATCTTTTTATTCACGGCATTAAATCAAGGCTCTTAATCAATGCCTTTAAGTCAATGATGCCACCCTGCAACAAACATTACAGGTCATAAGTAATCATCATATACAATATAGCGTGAACGTACGTTCTAGCTATTACTATTATCAAACTGCCATAAATATACATACGCCGCTATAGCTTGAACATACATTCTAGCTATTGTCAAGCAACCAAAATTACAAAAGAATGTACAGTACAAATCGGCTCTAAACAATGAATTATAAAAACAGACAGTCAAGTAAAAATAACATAAAATGCAATAACAACATTTTTCAGTTAATGCAATATTCTATTACCTTAACAAATTACCAAACATCTAGCTATTCAACATACCTTAGCAAAGTGTCAAAGGTGGATAACATGAAGGTAGGCTGAATTTCATATGACCCAATGCAGTCAAGTAGCAAAACTGCTGTGTCTGACTGCCCCAAAATGTCACAGCAGCTATAGGTGAATACAGTTCAGTCAAAGCTCATGCACCTGACTGAAAAACTCATGACAGACTTACCGCCCAAGATGCACTGGATTCTTGGAGCACTTATACTATAGCTACATGCTGTCCAAACACAGAGTCAGGCAGCTATTTATACATTTAGGCTAGAGCTAGGCACAATATAACTCTATGCTTCCACTGACTAAACTGTTCTAACTTACAGTGAAACCTGTCTGGTAGGCAGTGCAGTTTATCCATACCACCTTATAAAACAAGACAACGGAATGAAGTAGATCAAGTTAAAAGAGAAAAGATCTAAGAAGACAATACTAACTAGGAATTAACCTATTTGGCTTTATCCATTAATTAACATTTATTTACCTTACAAATCATAATCAGTGGAAAATATAGACTAAACACTTCCATTCCTCTATTTAACCGCATGATCAAAGATCACTCTACCACATACAGCCCGGCCTTCCATTGTGCATGGTACATTACAGTTTGTTTTCATCCCTACGTTACACGACCAGTCTCTTTAGCGCAAACCGTACCATGTGACCGTGATACAAAAACCCTTGTAGCAAAAAATGGTGGACTTCTTGTAGCCCTCTTTGTGATGCATCTTGGATGCGAGTTTTGTTCAATAAAAGATCACCAAAACGTTCTAAAGTAAAAATTTACTTAGTGTTGTTCGAAACAAGCCCACTCAGTACTGGAGACGTCAATGTCATGAAATATTTTAAATTACGTCAGAAGTCTATTATGTATAAATGTATATTCCTTTGACATCAGTCATGGCTGGCGTGATCCAGGTCGGAAGATGTCTTTTTGATTTCTTTTACGAAATAGTGGAGGAATGAAAACGAATACGTCATTGGTAGCAGGGGCTTGATGCACAGACCCTTGTAGGCCTTCGGGAGGTCAAAGGAACTATTGTACCCCTCAGGCCTTCAGCCTTTGGGGTTCAATGTTTCCTTTAACCTCTCTCAGGCCTACAAGGGTCCGTGTAGCAAACCCCTGCGACCAATAATTTATAATGTGCTTACAATAGGCCCCTTTGGATTAGAAAAAAAGGCAATACAGTATATGTTGCAGGGAGTCCAAATGTATTAACCCTTTCCGCCCCAAGGTCCCATTTATCAAATTGTGGAGATGTTGCCTAACGACTATGTACCAGTTGCGGGAGATGGCTTGATCAAGGTAATTCAAGGGTAGTGCCAGATTAGCTTGGCGCCTGAAGGCGCCAAGCTAATCTGGCACTACCCTTGAATTATCATGGTCAAGCCATATCCTGCTGTGGGGATCTGGGGCTAAAAGGGTTAACCTGTATATTCACATCATTCATAATTCTGACACACCATGCCATATATACACTGCTTTGACCGACTTCATATGTGTGCCCAATTCTTTTCTTTAATTGCATCTATGTACTGCAGTGTGCTAAATATATGAAGTACATGTACATATGCTATGCAAGTATCATGCAGTGTAGATGCAAAGCGTTGCATGTGTTTTTGACTGCCCAGCCAGTATGGTAAATGTCTTCACCCTGGCGTCAAGCGGCCACAGCTGACTGATGTCCGCAATTTGTCAACTAAAAGAAAAACCCAACGGAGAAAGAACATGCTTAGAAAAGATGGTTACAGCACAATTTATTAATATTTCGGGTAAATACCCTTTGTCAAAATAGACAAACAAACATTCTTTCTGCGAATGAAGATAAGTAGTGACTGATTTCTCTGTTTGTTTGTCTATTTTGACAAGGGGTATTTACCCAAAATATTAATAAATTGTGTTGTAACCACCTTTTCTAAGCGTGTTCTTTCTCCATTGGGTACTTCTTTGCATTTTACACGCTTGGCAGTCACCTTTTTGGTCTGGATTGCTTAATTCCTCAACTGCATCCAACATTGGCCTGTAGAATGTGTGTGTACTGTGACAGTGTCAATTAGCTCAGTACATCCTGAGAATGACATTATCATTTTTTTTAGACATCTTTTGATGTCTGCTTCACAGTTCTGGAGAAAGATCACCTATGATAGTTCAAGGGTGGTGTCGGAATAGCTTGGTGACACCACCATTGAACTATCATGTTCTATCGATCCACATCCTGTAGTAGCATGTCAGGGCCTTATGAGTTAACATCCATGCAAGCTCACAATCACTAATGCTATGAGACCAGTACTAATTGCTCACATTTTTATCATGAAACACAGATGCACTTGAAAGAGTCAAGATGCCTGTACTAGCAAAAGGACATATAATTATCTCCCCTGGTGCACAAAACAAAAATGATACTAACATGTAAGCTTTTATTGTGTACCTGTCAGTAATGTTATTTAAAAAAATATAGCATCAACACAATTCCAATATTTAAGAAAAAAAACAGACATCGGTTACACTTGCAATAAATTACACAATGCAAAAACAATTTTGGCAGAATTGGTCAATGGCATGATCAGCTCACCCTCGAATCTGCTGTCCACCCAGGCAAACAAAAGATCCTTGGGCTGATGTTGGCTGTAGCTGGCCATGCACAGCTGTGCACAGACCAACCATGGCTGGGATCAGCCTCTCCTTCTGCCTGCACATTCACAGGCTCATTTGTCATGAATACTCTCAATCCAAACAATGACCTCCATACACACGTGCAGCCTTCCGAGGCAGCCAGTTAAAGTTCACTTTATTTGGAGTATCCATCTCCAGGCAATGGTCATCATATGGGCACTTTCCATATCTGTGAATCGGTTGAACCCATTTAAGCCCCACGGCCACATCTCCCTAATTTTGGAGGCGTCACCTAACGACTATATACTAGTTGCAGGAGATGGATCGACCATGATGATTCAAGGGTAGTGTCAGATTAGTTTGGTGCCTGATGCTGTCCAGCTAATCTACCCGAACGCTTGAACAATCATTGTTGATCCATCTCCTGCAACTGGTATGTAGTCTTGAGGTGATACTTCCAAAATTGAAAAAAAGTAAACGTGACCGAGGGGTTAGATGGGTTAATCATGATAGTTCAAGAGTGGTACCAGAAGCTTAGTCCCTACAGGCTCCAAGTTATACACTGGTATCACCCTTAATTGTCAATATATTTCAAGAACTGAAATAAAGACTTCACAAAACAACTACAATACTTTGGACTTTCAAACTAAGGGCTCAGTAGGTTTTTAAAGTTTACATCAGCAGCTGCAATGATGTCAAAGTCCAGTGATATGCTTTTGAAGTGAAAGTAGAGAAAGTATATGTTGAAGGATGACTTTAGGGTAGGCTTTGTGTACGACGTGTCCACCTCGCTCGAACTGAAGTCCCTGTGAACACCAACTTTCTTCAAGTCCTAAAAACACACACACCCACACACACACATTAACACCCTTTTCCATGCAGCCACGGGTTCTGCAGGGTTAAGAAGTCAATAATTTAAATATATTTTAATGTTTTCATAGATGTTGGCAAGCCATCAGGCCCTATGAAGACCTATTAGCAAGTGTGAAAAAAAGCAAACTTAAGTGGTATGGACATGTCACGCGTTCAGCAGGGCTTGCCAAAACAATCCTGCAAGGCACTGTGCAAGGAGGACGAAGGAGAGGAAGACAGAGGAAAAGATGGGAGGACAATATCTCAGAGTGGACAGGACTGAGGCTGGGCGATACGCTAAGAATGGCAGAGAACAAAGAGGAATGGAGGGAGCTGGTTGCCAAGTATCAGTGGTGCCCCAACAGTCGGCAAGACTACAGGATATAGACAGAAGATGGATGGATGGATGGATGGATGGATGGATGTTGGCTGTAGCTGGCTATGCACAACTGTGCACAGACCAACCATGGCTGACATCAGCCTCTCCTTCTGCCTGCACATTCACAGGCTCATTTGTCATGAATACACTCAATCCAAACAATGACCTCCATATACACTTGCAGCCTTCCGAGGCAGCCAGTTAAAGTTCACTTTATTTGGAGTAACCATCTCCAGGCAACGGTCATCATATGGGCACTCTGCGCATCTGTGAATGGGTTGAACCCATTTAAGCCCCATGGCCACATCTCCATAATTTAAGGAGGCTTCACCTAACAACTATGTACCAGTTGCAGGAGATGGATCGAACCATGATAATTCAATGGTAGTGCCAGATTAGCTTGGTGCCCGAAGGCGCCAAGCTAATCTGGCACTACCCATAATTATCATGGTTCGATCCATCTCCTGTTGTCGGGATTTGGGGCTAAATGTGTTAAAGTGCCATGAACTGAACCCTTCAGGTGCCAAGCTAATCTGGCACTACCCTTGAATTATCATGGTCAATCCATCTCCTGTTGTCTGGATTTGGGGCTAAATGTGTTAAAGCGCCATGAACCGAACCCTTCCGGCGCCGAGCTAATCTGGCACTACCCTTGAATTATCATGGTCAATCCATCTCCTGTTGTCTGGATTCGGGGCTAAATGTGTTAAAGCGCCATGAACCGAACCCTTCAGGCACCAAGCTAATCTGGCACTACCCTTGAATTATCATGGTTCGATCCATCTCCTGTTGTCTGGATTCGGGGCTAAATGTGTTAAAGCACCATGAACTGAACCCTTCAGGTGCCAAGCTAATCTGGCACTACCCTTGAATTATCATGGTCAATCCGTCTCCTGTTGTCAGGGTTCGGGGCTAAATGTGTTAAAGCACCATGAACCGAACCCAACACGCATGCTGTAATTTTCCCAGCATGTCTGGAACACCCCACAATTGAGTAAAAGAATTGAAACACTGCCTCTAGGAAAGGAATGAAAGCATTCAGAGATACAGTAAACATACTAAGCAGAATCACCTAACCCATATAGAGCCCTGACACGATGGCAGGATGTGGATCGGACCCTGATATCGCAAAGGGTGATGTCGGAATAGCTTTGTGCCTTTAGGCACCAACCTATTCCGACACCAACCATGAACTATCAGGGTCAATCTGTCTCCAGACCTGTGATGCAGACCTCACAGGATAGCTCCAAAATTTGATTATGAGGGCTTAACCCTTTTACTGGATCCCATCAGCAGGAGATGGCTTGACCATGATAATTCAAGGGTAGTGCCAGATTAGCTTGGTGCCTGAAGGCGCAAAAGCTAATCTGGCACTAACCTTGAATTATCATGGTCAAGCCATCTCCTGCAACTGGTACGTAGTCGTTAGGCAACACCTTGAAAATGTGAGAAATGGGACCTTGGGGCTAAAAGGGTTAGCCTGGCAACGCTGACGACATAAACAATTAAATCTCTTCAACACGTCCCCGGCCCACGGCACCAACTGTCCTAAGGGTGACATTGTACACTAAATCACTGCCCACTTTTCTGATAAGGTTGATTTCTTACCAAGACGATATGTGTCAAGATTTTCATTCTTGGAATATTTCAGGACATTCTGTGATGGGATGCCTAAATGATTCAGCATCATTTCCTCCGCTACTGGCGATTCAATTATTTTGTCATTTAGAGTGTAGGCAAACACAAGTGGCAGCTTCCTCTCTCGAATTTTAGCAGCAAATCCAGGCATCTGATTAAAAAGAAAAACAAAAAACAACATAACAATACAAAAAGATACCACCAATAAGAAAATACGCATTTGTGCAATGCTGAAAAAATTAATAATTAAATTTGATGTCCTCTGGTCTATACAAACTGGCATTCAAGATAATGCTAAAATCAAAACAAAGCATACTGTAAATAAAAAGAAAGTATTTAGTCTTCAATGCAGCTTTACAATTACATTACAATTTGCAATCATTACAGTTTTTACGATTTCCCCTCATGAGATAATAAGTTGTAAACATTAAAATTGCTGATAGGATACACTTTATACTACCACTAGATCTTAACCTCGGGATCATTCATGCGCATAGTGACCTTAGGAGACATCTATGAAGTACCAGAGATATAAGACTGACCAGGATAGTTCTAAGATAGTACCAAATTACTCTTCCTAGGAACCCAGGCATCCTAGGCACTACCCTTGAACTATCATAATTGATCCATGTCATGTCAAGTCAAAGAGGCAGGCTGAGAAACACCTGGCATCGAGACCTCCAAGCAGACATCAAGAGACTGGGAACCACCTGGAGTAAAATCGAAGGAGAAGCACAGGACAGGAGTCGCTGGAGGTCTCTCGTCAACAGCCTATACCCTGGGAGGGGTGACAGGCGTAAGTAAGTAATGTCAAGTCAAATCATTTATTGTCACAAGCCTCTGGCGCCTTCAGCATGAGATGAACATGAGTATATATGGAAAACGTTCGATCAAACACACTGTTTAACTCCTTACGCCCTGAGGACAAAATTATCACATTTTTGTAGATATCCTCTGAGGTGTATATCACAGTTCTGGAGGCAGATTGGCCATGATATTTCAGGTTGTTGACACCAACCTTGAAATATCATGGTCGATCCCCATCCTGTCGTAGTCTTTCACGGCTTTATGGGTTAAACAAATGCCGATCCAAGTCATGTCTAAAGGGTGAATCGTCCCCAGTAGCAAAGCATCCTCGGGCCCACGACGGCCACAGTGGGCCCATTGTGGCCATCGTGGGCCTGAGGACTTTTGCTGACTGGGATATGAGGCAAATACACTATAGTTACATTTTCAAACCCTTGAGAGGCCACTATTTCCTGGGCAACCATCAGATGGTCCCCTCCCTTGATCCCAGAAAATCCTGAAACAAGCAAAGTTATGTGGATAAAAACAGACATACTCCAGAGGAAACGGGCAACACAAGTATAGTATTAACCTGACCCCTTGTCTCCAAAACTAACATCAATTACATTCAAATGTCTAAGTGTACAAAGCATGAGTACACAAATGTGCCAACATATGCCACCTAACTAGTCCCTCAAAATAAACAAGATAGGATGAACCATAACCCACAAAGTCTCTTCTATATGAAAGCTATCTTCTCTGTCAAGGGTCTCTAACTTTTGTCTTTGACTTGATTCTGACGTTGAAATATCGCCTTTTGAAAAAGCATCGACAATGTGCCAATGCATCATAGTGAACTCTATAAGGGGTGCGCGCAGTGCATACGCGTCGTTAGTTTGTCAAACATCATTTGTCATGACGTATTTTTTTGATTTTACGTAATTTTATGTGATATGAGTTTCGCTTTCGTTTCAAGATTTGGGAAAATGGTGGCAAAACTAGAATTTCACGGTACAATTTAAGTCTTGATATAATTTGTGTGAAATCAGGTTGACTTTACCTAGCTACATGCTATACTAAGTACACCTGCATGCTCTTCTGAAAGCGCGTCGATGTGTATGAGTTTGCGTGTGTGCATGCACGCGCTCCAAACATCCTCAAGAGGCACAGATGTTCATGTGCCCTCCGGGCACATGAGGATCTATGCCTCTTGGAGATGCACATATATGTGAAAGAGAGAGCGAGCGAGTGAGAGAGAGAATACGTCATATTTAGAGTATGTCTGTGTGGTGACGGAGTTGCTTCTTTTACGTCACCGCCACTGTCTGACTTTCTCCAGATGTCACGGTTTTCTTTTTTAATTTTTTTCGGAAAAGAATGAATTTTTACTGAAGAAGTTGAAAGGGTACAAAGCTGGCTAACGAACTCATCCAATGTCTTTCTCCAGACTAGCTATATCGGATCACGTGAATGATCTTCTGAAAGAACAACGATGTGTGTGTGTGTGTTATTGCGTGCATGCGCGCGCGCTCCAAACATCTCCAAAAGACATAGATCGTCATGCGTTCTCTGGGCGTATGAAGATCTATGCTTCTTGGAGATGCGCGCATGTCTGTGAGAGAGAGAGAGAGGCGCGCACACTAGAGAGAATTACGTCATATTTAGAGTATAATGTCAATGTCTGCGTGGTGACGGAGTTGCCTCTTTTATGTCACTGCCACATCTGACTTTCATTAGAAGTCAAGATTTTCTTTACTGTTTTAATTATTTTCTGAAAATAATTATTTTTACTAAAGAAGTTGAAAAGATACAAAGCTGGCTAACGAACTCATCCAATGTCTTTTCTCCAAACCAGCTATATCCAAAATTTCAAGTAAATATTACAAAAATTACGGACTCTAATCTGGGTCAACCGACTTCCTATAAACGGTGGCTTATGTCTTCAATGAGACATTCAATTACAATATGCTTGGAGGTTCTCTTAGCCACCCCTTTAAGAAAGTATTTCGCCAAGTTTCAAGCTTGGGTGTACAGAAATATCGGAGATTCTCTTGTTTACATACATACGCAAACACACACATACATACGCACGTTCAGCAGCGAGGTTAGCGTAACTAGACATGACGTAATTTTTATCTTGTTACTTCAATTGTGAGAGGTTTAGGCCTGCCTGCCTTTGACATCATGGACATGCTATTAAATTCGTCCCACCGCGACCCGTCCTTAAATGTTCTTTCTAAAAATAGACGGGACTTAAAAAACATATACCATTACATGCGCACACACACACACACACGCACAAATTCAAGATTCAAAGATTTAACCCCGTAACTGCTGAGAGCAAGTTTACATGATCCAACTGCAAGAGGTATTCATCCTCATGAGCCCCCGCAACTGCAGGGGCTCATGAGGATATATACCTCTTGCTGAGACCAATTTGTATGTGTTCCTTGGACGATTGTGACTTTTGGTCATGAAATGAACACAGATTTCAGAAACAAAATATCTGTCAGTGGCAGGGATGGGGTTAAACTTCTGAAAATTGTCAAGTATCTGTGTCATGGTTTATTTACAGCATATTACACACACACGCACACACACCATCACACACACACACCATCACACACGCACGCACACACACCATCATGCACGCACACACACACACCATCACACACGCACGCACTCACACAGCACGTAACACACATGAACAGATGCTCTTCTTCGATGGAACGTACCAAGCAGTAGTATCTTGACACATGTATTCACATCTGATAAACTACAGAGGAAGATTGACAGACCATGGCAGTTCCAGGGCAGTGCACATGCAGACTGTTGGCAGCGCTTTTTGTCGAGGCGATTCCGCAGGAATCACCTCGACAAAAAGTGCTACCAACAGTCAAAGGGTCAACCTGAAGCCCTTACCAATCTGTGCATAAACGCGCTCCATAAGCGGCATCAACAAGAAATGCAGACTCCTCTGTCGAAGCACCCAGGCGACACACTTGACCAAAGGAAACGGCCGTAGAGATCTGAAATGTGTGGACACATATTAACCTCCTTGTTCGTGTGCATTGGTACTGTAAACCGTAGTGTCGGCTGCATGCACAAGGGGTTAATACACTCACTTTCTAAGCAAAAAAGCTCGTTTTAACCTCTTCACTGCTAATGGACAAATGTTAACCCTCATCATTCGCAATGATGTGAAAGAAGTTTGACTAAAATAGTTCAAGGGTGGCGCCAGAATAGCTTGGCACCTTTAGGTGCCAAGCTATTCTGGCACCCCCCTTGAACTAAAGCCATTGGTCTATGTCCTTATCTGTAAGTACTATAATGTTGCGTGCATATGGCAGTGTACAAATTTGAAGCTTTTAGCCTTGGTATGATATGGCTTAAGCTTGTGAGACCATGGCAAATTCAGAGCCACACAAGGATTGATTGTATTGATTGTACATTGCTTAACGTCCCGACAGCAACAAGGCTTTCTCAGGACGTGCCTGCACTGCTTGTGAAAAAAAAAAAACTAAACAGAACATTGAATGTATGTCGCCAGCCGGTCAAATACATTAAATAAACCTAACACATGGGCCTAAATAAAGCTAAGACCATTTAGCAACACACATCCAATATCAAGAGCTACAGGCAGTGCAGACAGTAGGGAGAGTTTTAAAATGGCAAATACAGGTGAATGGACAAAGGGTAGACAGAAACACATGCCCCAGAATAGAGAGATAAACCCACCCTGTGGGGCTGACCAGGGTGACCCTGGGAACTAAAAAATACCTAACCCCACCCAAGTCCCCCAGGGCAGACCCGGGTGGGGCAGAGCCACACAAGGAACATAAGTATTAACCCATATCATACTAAAAGCTTCAAATTTGTACACTGCCATATTTGCAATCTGCATTATAGTAATTACAATGAAGGACATAGACCAATGGCTTTAGTTCAAGGGTAGTGCCAGAATAGCTTGGCAGTCAAATGTATTTCACACACTGATGTATTCCGAATGATAAGGGTTAAAGGGTCCGGCAAGAGGCAAAGAACATCGTGCACCCCTCAGATCATGGGGGGGGGGGGGGGGGGGGGGGGGGGGGGGGCTCATGAGGTTGTTCATCTCTTGCAGCTGGGCGGTGTTTTCCTGGCAGGGAAAGGATTAAAAGGAAATGGTGCTTTGCAAGGTTGTTTTTTTTTTTTGATGAGCTGATGTGAACATTAACACACCGAGCCGTCAAGCTGATGAAGGGGTTAACAATGATTTCATGAACAGTCTGTCACTGGCAGTGAAGGGGTTAATCCTTTACTGCCTAAAAGAAGGTTGCTTTAAACGTTTTTTTTTACTCAACCCCGTAAACCATGTTACCTGTATTTATGTACACAGACGAGCGAAACAAACGCAACATTTTTGAAAGATGATTCCCAAAATGTCACCGTTTCTTTTACTCATCAGTATATATATATAGAAGGCAAAAATTTGAGAAAGAGACAAATAAAGCGCAAGTCCTATACTACGCGACTGATATGGATTCTTTCTTCGTATTAATTGTATTTCATTGTCACTTGTATCTATATTAGGAGTGTGTGGTGCCAGCATTCTTGGACAGGTTTTATTTCATATATATATATATATATATATATATATATATATATATATATATATATATATATATATATATATATATATATATATATATATATATATATATATATATATATATTTATATATAATATATACTTGTGTGGTCTGGCTCCTGCAGGGTTGAGAAAAACTGCTGACTCAATTTCTGGCCACTCTGCTGCCATCTTGTATCCTGCCCAGCTCCCAGCACTGTGGCACAGCAGCACATTGATCCTGTAAAACACATTAACCCTTTGGCTGTTGGTAGCAATTGCTGTGAATGCATAATGATAAAATATATAGGTTTGGATGTTAAAAATGATAGGGGTTTTGTCAATGTCATTCCTCCCCCTTCCTTATTCCCTGCCCCCCCCCCCCCTACCCCTCCCCTTCCCACACACACACCCTTCTCCATGATAAATGTTGATTTAATTTGAAACAAAATTACCTGTCCAGTTTTAGCTCTTCCATAATGCTGCGTGCAAGCTTGACTCTGCCCTCAGTTGTGTAGTCTATGTGAAGTAGTTTCCAGGGCTCCACAAAGCTTGGTTCAAAACCTGGTTTTATCAAGTACATGCTGGTCTGTAACTTTGAACCTTATATCTTGATGCCATAAGGTCCAAAATCACAGACCAGCACAATAATGTTCAGCAAAATCTTGTCATAATCTCTTAGTCAGGAAGCACAATATTTGAGTATTCTTTTTTTTTTGGGTGGCAGGGGGGGGGGGGGGGGGCTAGGGTGGGAGGGGGGGGGGGCTAGGGGGGGGGGGGGGGGGAGTGTAGCACAAAACTGGACCTGCCAACCCCTTAAACTAATGCACAAAATGCCATCAGGCTGACATCAGCTGCTGTTGGTCGCACACAGCCGTGCGCGGCCAACGGCAGCCCGATGGCCTTTGCACACTGGGTAACAGGTAACTGATCCGTCCTTGTACCATGCCCTCACCTGGAGAAGTTGGACCCACAAATCGGATGCCTCTTTCAGCAAGCTGTGAGATGAGCGGCTCAAAGTCTGTACCTGCCCCAGGGGAACCATGCACGCCAAAAACTGTTGGGCGGTCCCCTTGACCAGGATGCGTGTCCACAACTGATAACTGAAAGTCAATTTTCTGTCCAGGATTTTTCACACTTTCTTGTTTCACATGGATTGTTTTCAGGTATGTTGGACTTGCAGCTGTAGTTGCAGTGTTGGTGTGTACAATTTGTTTTACCCATGGTGTTGTTGGTGGTGTTTTCAACACAAGGAATCTCGGGCACACATGTATAGTCCTGGCACCACTTATCATGACTCTCATTCTGTCTCAAAATATTTAATCTTCCACAGAAGTAGTGTATGATGGCCGAGTATTTGATCAGTTGAATGTTGTTGCTATAGTGAATTCAGTGAAACTGGGGAAAACTTCATCATCTCTGCCTGGCGGTTATGAAGCTGTATGAAAAAGTGACAAATGTACAGACATAACATGAAAACACACACACCGACAGACATAGCGCGCTACTACTCAGCGCGCGCGCGCACACACACACACACACACAAACACACACAAACCTGCACGTGTCCAGCTCGACCTTTAATCTAGCAGACGAATTCCTTTTATGTAAAGCTAACGAGAGATTAGATAGCCGACAAGATGTATAATTTTGTAATTAAGAACTTATTCACACTGGCACAGAATTCAATATCAGTTGACAAACACTAACATATTCGGATGGAAATTCCATTAATAATAGTAATTTATATCAGGCACAATTTAATTTATTTTAATGCGAAACTAATCAATGGCAGCTTAACTTGTCAAGCTGTCTGCTATGATCACATGACCATTGACCGATTTTTCCCGTCCACTCAGGTGCTTGATAAAGAAGGTAAGGTTGATGCGAGCATTTTTTGATAAGGACTACTGCACTGTCTTTTCTCGTCCAACATAATCACTTGACCTCGTGTTTACATGTGTCAACATTTTAGCAGCTAGAATCTGTACTGCGTATATGAATTCTAGCGACGTTTGTGTTAGCTGAGATGAAAATTTTTATGAGACGGAGGATAGCCGGCGACTTCAGATGAACAAAGCTTCAGCCATAAAAAGATATATCCGACTCGTTTTTAAGAATGCAAAAAGCATTCCCTTTCGGGTGGCATTAGTGTGAGGGAGCATTTTTCGAACTGCACAGGTATGTGTTTTAATCGGTGTTGTTGCAAATTGCATCATACTGTATAAATAACACCTGCTTTTGTCGGCACTAAAATTCGGTCAAAGCAAATAAAGTCAGCTGATATATTACACACTGTTGCCTGCACAACTGACGCATCATACTGCACACATTCTACAGACTTTACTTGAAAAAGCAGTTTATGTACAGGGAAATTAATTTGTTTTAATGAATGACTCACTGCATCAGTGTCACAGTCTTGGACTTTTTTTACAGCTATAAATAGATCAGTCACGACAGGGTTACTTCGTAAGTATAAAGTATCAGGTGCAGACTGGTGCATAAGAAGATTAATCCTGGTGAGAGAAGAGGTGTGCATGATTCTATTGCTCAGGATACGACCCCCTACCATGGCTCAGCATTTCCTGTACAAATCTAGCTGTTTGACGTATGCCATGCATACTAGTTACTACAGAGAAGTCAGAAGTTAGCAATAATTTTATTATAAAAATTTAGAAAGGAAGTGGCTATTTGGACAGCGCCGTCCAAGCAGCCCGTAGGCTATTTGGATGGCACTGGTGAAATCTTGCTGAATATTCGCGCAAATTCTCTTTCTTACAGTCGATCCCGTCACTGAAGATGGAGGAGACACCGCCAATACCATTGACCGTGGGCGCGGACTGTTTTTAATTCGTACGAAGAATTAAAGCACAAACTAACTGAAATTCAAGAATCGTGCTTCTTCCAGGTGGTTGTGCCATCGGCTCGCCAGCTGTGTATGCGGTCTGTAACAAAGGTTGCGCTATCTACTTGACGGCCGTGTCCACATAAGTCGGTTTACTGTGCGGTCACGTAGGCTTCCGATGTCGGGTGACTAAAATGTGACTGCTCTTTCGCCGCCCTGGGTCCAAAATGGCAGAACTACTCTCACGCGCACCTGCCGGCAGATGGAAGGGGCTCATGCGAATTGAGGGCGTACCGGCGTGCACGTCAAACGCGCGTGTCAGTACCACAGGCCTCCAAATCATGTCCATCTCAGCACTCGTACACTATACGGTTCACTTGTTGTATAACAGTGCTGTGATCGACTTGTAGGCCTGTGGACTGACATTCCGACTCGGTCATGTGCCCCTGCAGCCGACTGCCTGCAGGGGCTCATGAGAATCTAGCGCGTACATGCGCCGACGCGCGTGTCATTGTGCAATTTTCGGATACTGACGGGCTGATTCGTATATCCAGAACATTCCCTTATAGTCTTTAGGAGATCTATGAATTCCACGGCCAGTCAAGAAATCACGGCATCAGAGTCAAAAGGAATTAGTGGCTCAGTGTCGGTTAGTACCGAAATGAATGACTTGTCAGTTTCTATACTGACGCCGGACACAAACCGTGAAGTCAGTTCCATGCTTCACACGCTTGGCCGACGGAAAAATGGTGAGAACTGAAAAGAAAATGCTTACACATAGGCTGGAAAAAGTGCAACGCATTTTGCCTCCGCTCGGTAATTATCGGGACAGTAAGGTGAGGGATATTGAGCCCGGCTCGTGTCATTGCCACGCCTTCTGTACTCTGCCGGCACCCAACCCTCATATCCTAACTGTTTAGACAAGAACATGGCAGCGACATGCTGAGTACCGCTCCGGACTGTAGAATAAAGTGTAAATCAAGTCCCTAAGCTCGCCGCGAGTCACAAGTCCACCGCCTGCCGCCGTGCACAATCACGTGTGATGTCACATACTCGCGGAGTAGTTTCCCTTTACAAGTGCCGTCCAAATAGCCTACAGGCTGATTGGACGGCGCCGTCCAAATAGCCACTACCTATAAGAAAACTGTTTCACTTGTGACTCACTACACTAACTGTATTGCGAGCAACTGTTTGATATTTATATATTATTTCATCATCTTTTGAAGTTTATTCAGTTAATTATTTCTGCAACTAGATGAAGGTCTTTTCTCATATTTGATACTTTATTAACAAGTTTTTGACTGTTTTCTCCCAACTTGGATATATATATATATATATATATATATATATATATATATATATATATATATATATATATATATATATATATATATATATATAATTATAATCTAGTGGAGATGATAGAACCACTCCCCCTCTACCACCACACACTTGTTTAGTCATTCTATCCACTACAGAAAGCCTCCAAAGAAGTAGTTTTTGGTGGTAGATGACGGAGGAAAATGGCGATTCCGGGGGTTGAGCGAGTCTTTAACCCTTTTAGCCCTGAGTCCCTACAGCAGGAGATGGATTGACCATGATAATTCAAGGGTAGTGCCAGATTAGCTTGGTGCCTGTCGGCGCCAAGCTAATCTGGCATTATCTTTGAATTATCATGGTCGATCCTTTTTCTGCAACAGGTGCATAGTCATTAGGCAACACCTAAAAAATGTGAGAAATGGGACCTTGGGGATAAAAGGGTTAAATTCCCTCCAGAAAAGCATTTCTTGAAGTGTGGGAACAAGGAAAAAATGCATGGTATCAGATCATGGACGTTGACAGATCATGGCAATGTTTGGACATTCTCCTGTTGAAGGCATTTTTGTACCAGCTTGTACTTGCAGGGAGGCATGTTTTCATGTAGGATTTTTATTCTATAGTCATCTCAGTGTTTGTTTTTGCATTTTAGTAGAATCTGTTCACCTCAGCAAGTACACAGTCTGTGTAGTATGTGGTATTTGATGGTGTTTTCTGCCTTGCATGGCGCTTGTAGAACAGCTCTTTCAGTATTGAAAAAGACATGTTCGCAACTTTCTTTTGAGAGGCGGAAAATGTCAAGCTTGGTGGCCATGTTTTGATGCAGTGTCCGAAAGTGACGTTCCAAAAAATTATATATCGAAAACCGCTGGAGAAAAAATTATGATATTTTGCGATGACTTATGTGATATGTTGCTCTTAACCCTTATCATTCGGAATACACCAGTGTGTGAAATAAGTTTGACTAAAATAGTTCAAGGGTAGTGCCAGAATAGCTTGGTGCCTCTAGGCGCCAAGCTATTCTGGGGCTATCCTTGAACTAAAGCCATTGGTCTATATCCTTATCTTTAAGAACTATAATGTAGCGTGCATCTGGCAGTGTACAAATTTGAAGCTTTTAGCCTCAGTATGATATGGGTTAAAGTGACATAACATTTTATTGTTTAGTTTAGTGATCATGCAAAAAAAAACCTCGGTCTCAAATTATCAGAAAAGAACCTCATACAGATCAATTCTCTGTGCCTGTGGCCATAATGTCCAAAGTTATGTACCAGCATGCACATTTGAACACATGACATGTTATATATTTTCTGTACAGGTTTGTGGCAGTGAGGAATACTGTATGCCCACACCCGTTTGAGAACTTCCAGGCAGAATCAGCATGGTTGTGTTTGTCTGTGGATGCCTGAATGTCAAGATCTACGCTGATGCAATCAAACATCAAGGTATGTTCCAGTTTTGAAGTTTTCCGAAAACCCTCAAGATGTACCTGTTCATTAACCCATTACATCCTGAGGCTGATTTTGTAAATATTTCTTGTCCTATGAAGGCTAGGTTACAGATTAGGTGATAGATCAACTGTTATCGTTCAAGTGTGGTGCCAAAATACCTTGGCGCCTGAGGCGCCAAGCTATTCTGGCACCACACTTGAACGATCAGTCAAATTTCTTTCAAGCAATGGGTGTATCAGGATGAAAAGGGTTAAGTGACTGAACATCAGCTGTACATAGTGCTGTCGATCGGCTTCTTTGCTTTTTTTTTCTTTTTTCTCTAACAATTTATTTAATTCTGTTCAATTTGCTCTCCCCACATTGAGCATGAGACCTGCTCATGGTGTTTTGTGTGCAATATAAATGGACATTTGATTGGATTAATTGAATTGGACTGGGGTTGTACATCCCCCAAGGGAGTTTTACCACGCCTCCTGCAGAAATGTAAAGTTTTTTTATTCATTTCATGACAGCCAAAAGAGTTTTTTGGCCCTTGGGCTGGCTGTTGCGGTTTTGTCCCGATGATTCCTGTGACAAAAAGCCACGGCCAACAGCCAAAGGGTTAAGAACAATGCAGTGTTCATACACAGACTGTTGTTACCTTGACGTTAACCCTGTTAGCCCCAAGGTCCCATTTCTCAAATTTTGGATGTGTTGCCCAATGACTGTCATGATAATTGAAGGGTAGTGCCAGATGAGCTTGGCGCCTGCAGGCACCAAGCTCATCTTTTACTACCCTTGAATTATCGTGATCAATCCGTCTCCTGCTGCTGGGTCCCAGGGCTAAAGGGTTAAGGAAAACTGTTAATTCTCATACGCAAGTGTAGCCATGTAAACTGTCAGTGGCTGCATGCACGGGGAGGTGGGGGGGGGGGGGGGGGCGGGTGTGTAAACTCACAGTAATTTCTTTTGTCCTGTTGAACGTCACCCTAAAACAAAAATGTTTTGAACAGTGTGTGTGCAACAAGATGCCTGTGTGCAATTTTAACTCCTTCATGGCCTAAGGACACAAATTGTGTCGACTTATCCAGCCCTGACACCACAGCAAGACATGCATCGAGCCACACTGGTTATCTCCCTCGATTTGCTACTGCTGATCTCTGGAACAACTTGCCAGCGTCTCAATGCGTGTTTCTCACCGCAATGCAACATACTTAGGCAACATACTTAGGCAGCCGGCAGATCTGGCCACTTTTGAGCAGTTTGTGGTGAGCAGACCCACAATGGCATTTGAAAATGAGGTCAGTGATATCATGAAAACGGTCCAAATCTTAAGTTGAACATGAAGCCGCCTAAAGTATCAATATGTCACAGAACCAGTTAGTTTCTTTGCCAGATGACTACAGAAAAAGTGTGTTCATTTTCATCTACCTGAATGCTCGAAATGCGAAGTATGCACTACAAAGCAAAAAAAGAGCTCTTCCGCAGTCAAAAATGTAGTTATTCGTTTCAAGCAGAAATTGATACATCTGTGAAGCTAATTATTTAATATTTCTTTATAATAAAAACCTACAGTGTGTTTGAGATGAACTGAATGCATAATGGAGGAGCAAAACTCATAACATTGAATTGCACAGATTCACTCAGTTTGTGACAGAGATCAGCACAAGCAATCGAGGGAGGTAACCAGTTTGGTACCAAGCATGATGGTTCAGGGGTGGTGCAAGAATAGCTTGGTGCCCATAGGTGCCAAGCTATTCTATAACCACCCTTGAACTCTCATGCTTGATCTGTCTCTATAATTGTAATATAGTCCTTCAGAGGGCAACTTTAAATTTTGGGGATTTCATTTCTGGGGCAGAATCAGTTAATGAATCATTGTAATTTCCACGTCAGAGATCCCTAACCATCGAAGAAACAGAGGTACAAACTGGACCTCACATGCAGTTAGTTGGTTCTCGGCAGTGAAGGCCAGGTCTATTGCACATTTATATGACCTGATCTACATTTTAATATAATAATAATAATAATAAGGAAGATTTATAAGGCGCCAATACATGGTAAGATGCTCTAGGTGCCGTACATATGAACAAAACGTACAAATATTACACAAAAAGTGACAAAGCCACATGTACAATTACACAAAAGAATAGAATTATGACTAAATACATGAACACTGATAATCAAAGTGGGAAAAGATGGGTTTTAAGACTGTGTTTAAAACTGGCACTAGACTCGCTGTGTCTCAATGATTTAGGAAGATCATTCCAGGCTGATGGACCCTGGTAAGAAAAAGATCTTTGCCCAAATCCTTTAGTCCTTACTGTAGGAATACGAAGCATTTTATTGTCAGACGAACTGCGCAATTGCCTCGAAGGGATATAACAGTGAAGGAGCTCTGAGAGATAAGTGGGTCAAGTGCCAGAAAGAGAAACATGACAAATGGACAAGACTTTGTGCTTGACTCTCTCCTTCACTGGCAACCAGTGGAGAGCGTGCAGGATGGGGGACACATGGTCTGACCTTTTCGCTTTCATGACCAGACGTGCGGCTGAATTTTGGACTCTCTGGAGCCGATCAAATAGATACTTTGGGCATCCAGATACGAGTGAGTTGGCATAGTCAATGCGAGACAGAACAAATGAACAAACCAGAGTTTTTGTAGCCTCTGGGGTAAGGAACTGTCTAATAGAGCTAATACGACGCATTTCCAAATAGGCAGAGAGGGGAGTTGTGGGTGTTTTTCGACAATTTATATCTATCCCAAAATTCCGGGATTTTGAGACCACAAACTTCCACGCCTTTCCGCCGCCCAATTTTCTTGGTTTTCTCCTTTTTTTTTTCCAGTAAAATAAAGATATCCAAATTCAATGACATTAAAATTAATATTTTTTATTATAAAATGAATCAAGACGAATTACTTCTTCTAAACGATATTAATGCTGTAGAAAACAAAGACTTAGACTTGAAAAAACAGCGTCTTTTGTCTGTAGTTGTGTCAGGCAAATCAAAGACTTATCTCGGAAAACAATACATGACAGAGGATATTGAATCTCTAAGCTCTGACGAGCTAATCAAACTTCATGCTAAATATGAAAACCACATTGCTTCACTAATGACTCGTGATTTGAGTCGATCTCTTGTATGCCTATACACAAAAGCAGTGAGTCACTTTCTACCTGTGGATCTCTCTCTCTTGGCTTGACTTCGCGAACGAAGATTCTATAGGGCTTGCCCACGTCGTCTGCAGGCATTTTCGTGGCTGCGGAGGCCAATCCGGGACAGGCAGGTTCGACTGCAGTGGCTGCAGGGGAAGGTCTGGTCAGGGTTCTGAGTTACGACAGCTCTGTTTTTTCTTCTGAGCCGCTTGTCCTTAAGGTTAGCTCTGCGAGAGTCCTCAAAGGAGACGGCTGCCTTGTGAATGGTGGAGCGCCAGGTGTCACGGTCCGCGGCAAGCGAAGACCACTGGTGGTGGTCGATTTGGCAGGCACTAAGTGACTTCTTGAGACCGTCTTTGTATCTCTTCTTTGGTGCCCCTCTGTCTCGGTGTCCAGTGGCGAGCTCGCCGAACAGAGTGATCTTGGGTAGGCGATGATCCTCCATCCTGGAGACGTGCCCCGCCCAGCGAAGCTGTGTCCGCAGCAGCAAAGCCTCGATGCTCACAGTTTCCGCCTGTTCAAGGACCTCGACGTTGGTGACATAGTCACTCCAGTGAATGCCCAGGATGGTACGCAGGCAGCGCTGGTGAAAGCGTTCGAGGAGTCGTAGTTGGCTGCGGTAGAGGGCCCAGGACTCGGAACCGTACAGCAGGGTGGTGAGGACGACAGCTCTGTACACGCTGATCTTGGTGCCTTTTTTCAGCTGTTGATTGTGCCACACCCGCTTGAATAGTCGCCCGAAAGCACTGTTCGCTTTTGCCAGCCTGTTGTCCAGCTCCTTGTCCAGCTTGGCGTCTGACGTGATGATGCAGCCAAGGTAGGTAAACTGGTGTACAGACTTCAGTTCGGACTCGCCGATGGTGATGTGGGGAGGGCGATGCTCTTCCTTGGGTGCCGGCTGATGAAGGACCTCTGTCTTTTTCAGACTGACCTCAAGTCCAAAGAGCTGGGCGGCATCTGCGAAGCAGGACGTAATGCGCTGCAAGGCTCTCTCTGTGTGTGCAACGAGGGCAGCGTCATCAGCAAAGAGCAGCTCACGAATCAGTTGGTCTAGGGTTTTCGTGTGGGCCTGCAGTCGTCTGAGGTTGAACAGGCTGCCATCGAGACGATACCTGATGTACACTGCGTCGTCATCGTCGAGGTCCACTGTGGCCTGCTTCAACATCATGCTGAAGAAGATGGTGAAGAGGGTCGGTGCCAGCACGCAGCCTTGCTTCACGCCGTTGCGAATGGGGAATGGTTCTGAGAGGTCACTGTTTAGTCTGACCTGGCCTTGCTGGTCCTCGTGGAGCTGGACGATCATGTTGAGGAACTTTGGGGGACAGCCTAGTCGCTCCAGGATCTGCCACATACCTTGCCTGCTCACAGTGTCAAACGCTTTTGTTAGGTCGACAAACGTTACGTACAGCCCTTTGTTCTGCTCGCGGCACTTCTCCTGAAGCTGTCTCAGCACAAAGACCATGTCAGTGGTACTCCTGTTGGCTCTGAAGCCACACTGGCCCTCTGGGAGGTGGTCTTCAGCGATGGCAGGTACCAGCCGATTCAGGAGCAACCTTGCGAGAATTTTCCCGGCAATGGACAGCAGGGTAATTCCACGATAATTAGAGCAGGCAGACTTCTCTCCTTTGTTCTTGTACAGGGTGATGATGACTGCATCACGGAGATCCTTTGGTAGTGTTCCTTTTTCCCAGCAGCAGAGAAAGAGGTCGTGGAGCTTGTTGTGCAGTGCGGGGCCTCCATGTTTCCAGATCTCTGGCGGGATTCCGTCAATGCCTGCTGCTTTGCCACTCTTGAGCTGGTGGATGGCTGTGAGGGTCTCTTCGGCGGTGGGCGGTTCGTCCAATTCAACCTTTAGTGGAAGGTGTGGGATTTGGAGGATGACTGTTTCTTGAACAGTGCGCTCAGCGCCGAAGAGGTCCTGAAAGTATTCCGACCAGCGGTTCAAGATGGAGGTATTATCTGTGAGGAGTGCCTGTCCATCAGCGCTTCGCAGGGGACTTTGTACCAGGTGCCTAGGGCCATACACTGCTTTCAGTGCTTCGTAGAAGCCCCTGTAGTCACCGTTGTCAGCGCAGAGCTGGGTCCTCTGTGCGAGTCTGGACCACCACTCGTTCTGGAGCTCTCTAAGCTTGAGCTGGAGACTGCTGCAGATGAGGCGGAAGGCAGACTTCTTCACAGGGCAGGAAGGCTGGGCTAGGTGGGCCTGGTGGGCGGCTCTTTTTTTTGCTAGAAGTTCCTGGATCTCTACGTCGTTTTCGTCAAACCAGTCTTTGTTCCTCTTTCTAGCAAAGCCCAAGACTTCCACAGAAGATTTTACAATAGCAGTTTTCAGTTGTTCCCAGAGTGTTTCAGGGGAGGAGTCTGCTGGATCAACTGTATCTTTGAGCATGCGCTGTAAATCGGCCTGAAGGGCAGCTTTCTTGTCGTCACGCTGAAGGCTGGCAACATCAAGCTTTTTCTTGGGGGGGCCCCCTTTCTTGGGTTTCAGCTTGAGGCGGAGCCTGAGTTTGCAGCGAACAAGGCGGTGGTCAGTGTGGCACTCTGCGCTGGGCATCACTCTGGTGAGGAGGACGTCACTGCGGTCCCTCTGACGCACTAGGACATAGTCGATAAGGTGCCAGTGCTTGGAGCGAGGATGCATCCAGGTGGTCTTTCGACTGTCCTTTTGCTGGAAAGTAGTGTTGGTGATGACAAGTTGCTGCTCTGCACAGAGCTCCAACAGTAGGCGACCATTGTCATTGCAGTTCCCAACGCCATGCTTGCCGAGGACTCCTTTCCAGGCTTCAGAGTCTTGGCCCACTCTGGCGTTGAAGTCGCCAAGGATGATGACTTTGTCGTCTGCAGGGGTGCTCTGTAGGAGGCTGCGCAGGTCAGAGTAGAACTTGTCTTTTTCTGCAGGCTCTGCCAGGAGGGTTGGGGAGTACACACTGAGAAGGGTGACGTATTGCTGGTGTCTCAGTGGGAGGCGCATGGACATGATGCGGTCGGAGTGACCCGTTGGTAGGTTTTCCAACTTAGTCGCAATGTGGGTCTTCACCATGAAGCCCACGCCTGAGAGCCGTCTTTCTGATGCAGGCCTGCCTGACCAGTAGAGGGTGTAGCCAGCGCCAAGTTCTTGGAGGCTGCCTTCCTCCGGAAGGCGTACTTCGCTGAGCGCGGCGATGTCGATGTTTAACCTCCGCAATTCATGGGCAATGAGGGCGGAGCGACGTTCAGGGCGTCCGCTGTCTGCTGTGTCGAGCATGGTTCGGATGTTCCAGCATGCAACGTTGAGTCCGGTCGTGGTCGTCATGAGAGTGGATCCATTGTTTTTTTCTTGTTTTCTGACCGCATGGGAAGATGCCCATACACAAAAGCAGTGAGTCACTTTCTACCTGTGGATAGTGACAGTCTATCACACGACCTTGAAAGCAATCCTATTGTTTCAAGTTCAATTGGCAAATTAGCATGTGTCATGTTTTACAAGTTTGGAAATTACCTTGCACCTGTCGTAACCCTTCTTGTTACCGGGAGTCATATTGATTTTTCGAAAATAAATTTTACTGCAGAAGAAAATGGACGAAACCCAGACGACTCCACAACTGAACCCCATTCCAGTTTTGACGCAGGTTCAAACTGTGACTAAGACTAAAAGTCCAGGCCGCGTTGATGCAGGAAAAAGATTAGCCGAATGGAACAGGCAAAAAAAATTACAGCTTCAAACACAAACAGAAAAGACTCATGTGACTGACCAGGCGTCAACACTGTCACTACCGACAGGACACCCACATCAAAGTGAGAGACAAACAACTAAGCCTGACCCCCGCCCTGACCCCGGCCCTCAAACAACAAAATATATAATTGCCGGATTTGTTGTCGGATTTGGTTACGTAGGTTATCAATTATACAAAAAATACAAACCACAGACTCGTACAGTGACCAAAAAATCAGACACTCCAAAAACAAAACCAGAAGTCGCCACATTACCAGTAACACCCAAAGCCGTTGACCCATTTTATATGCAGTAAATAAAAAATATTATTTTAATTTTTCTTGCCTAAGAAATGAACGACTCAAAAAATTTAATGAACCTTGTGTATCACTCTGCCGTTATCAGTGGATTAGCAGTAGCTTATTCTATGCTAGGAAAAAATCTACTCAAAATGAAATCAGCAGACTTGAGTAGACTCGATTTCGAAGACAGCGCTAAGCTAATTGTAGTTGTTACAGCGTCGATTGCGACAAAAGATTTTCTTGTCAAGCAAGGAATTATTCCTGAAAATGTTTCTATGTAAATAAAAATAATATGGCGACGATAGCTATTATGATTGGTGGGGCAGTTGTTAATGCTCTGGCATTTAGTGGCTCTAATTATCTCTTTTCAAAAATGGGTAGAGAAGAATCAGCAGAAGAAATGAAACGTCACAATGAGGCAACAGAAAAACTTGCTCAAGCCCAGCAGGAATATGAAAAGAATAGAATTGAGAAACTTGATTTCATCAATGAAAAACTCAGGCTTGAAGGCCACGCACAACATACGTTTTCAAATACAGACGAAGCAATCAGGGAATACTATCTTGTCACAGGTGAAGACATGTCTATCCCGAAACCGAAACTAAGTGACTATTACAAACCAAGCACACAACAAAGAAATGGAGAGATAATTTTTGTTCTAGTGGGAATGACATTTGTTTATTTTACTGGAGTTTTTATTGCTAGAAAAAATGGCAGCCGAAAATAAACTATCGAAAATATATTACTCTCCATCAGGCTATTGGAAAGGAGCAACAGCTATTCAGAAATTACATGCCGCTGTGGGCGGAGATATAACACTCAATCAGGTCAAACAATGGTTACAGAGACAAGCAATTTGGCAGATATATCTTCCTGCTCCAAGAAAGATAACAAGGCCTCATTTTCAGAACACTACCCCAAATGACACACACCAAATGGACCTCCTGTTCCTACCACATGATACAATAAGAAAGAAACGATACAAGTATGCACTGACTGTTGTAGACATTGCTTCAAGGTACAAAGACGCTGAACCCATATCTGACAAAACAGCCAGTACAGTTGCTACTGCTTTATCAAAAATATATAGTCGAGGCCCCTTAAGATACCCCAGACTTGTACAAGTTGATGATGGATCAGAATTCAAAGGTGCAGTTAATCAGTTATTTGCTAAGCATGGTGTACTGGTCAGACGAGGCATTCCAGGTGTGCACAGATCACAGGCAATTGTTGAAAACTTTAACAAACAGTTATCAGAAAGACTTTTCAGTTACCAGTATTCTAAGGAACTCATGCATGACACACGTAACACTGAATGGGTACAAAGGTTACCACATGTGATAAAAGCAATGAACAATGAAGGACACCCAAAACCTGCTGATGCTATTAAATTGAAAACAATTACAGAGCCAAAAACAGGACCAACCCCGGCACCAGACACAAGTTTATTTACTAAACAGGTGAGATATTTATATCAGCCAGGGGAGGCTGAGAACGACGACAGACGCAGGGCAACAGACCCCATCTGGTCAACGTCTGTACACAATATAAAAAAAATAATTCCCGGTCCTGACGCAACAATATATTACCTGTACGACCCTGCGCCCCAGAGGGCATTTGTCAGAGAAGAATTACAGATTATTCCCCCAGACACCGTTACTCATTTCAGTAACTAAGTCGTCAATTAATTCATCAACCAGTTCATCACAAATGTCTTCAGATAACTTGAGCCTGTAATGACCTGGTGCATAAGCTTTTTCCTTACTGTGAAAAACACGTTTCGTGTCTCCAACTGCAAGTGACTTCTTATGTGTTTGAATTATTTCAAGATTATGTTTGTTTGATCTCAGTGACTTGTTTGGATAGTCAGGCATCAATGCACCATCTAACACTTGCTTGTAATGTTCATGACGTATGTCTTTATTTTTTATTGCTGTTTTTTTAATTCCTTTGGCTTTCGACTGACTACCTTTCTGATGCAGTATAGAATACATTTTGGATCTCAGTCCAACATACTCAACTATTGGCACACCATTTAGTTCATCCTTAAACTTCCCAGGCACTTTTTTGTTTTGTGTGCTAAACAGTGGATGATCTTTAGGATAATCAGACGTGTCATACATGTGTAACTCTGTTTTCATGTCTTCATAAAAGTCTTCAGTACACACATCAATGATCATAGAGTCAGTGTCAGTGTATAGCAGACGGCAGTCAGGATACTTTGGTTTGAAGTAATCATAATAAAATTCAAGCATCAACAGTTTTGACAACTCAAGAATTGCCATACCAATGAATACTGGCTTGTCCAGTTTGACAATCTTTTTTTTGAGTGACACAGCATACAATGATGAATGAAACTCTTTATACCCTGTGTACTGTGGCTTACCTGTAAGTTTAATTGCACCCGATTCAGTTGTTACTAGTCTCACATCTTTTCTGTGATGAGGATTTTCCATTGTCTTGCCAAAACAGGCATTGTTCATAAGCTTAAAGAAGTCTTTGTCAAATGCAGTGTTGCCGTCTCTGGCACGAAGGGTTGTGTTCTTCATTATGTAATCTTTCATAAAAGCACTTTGATCAAATTGGATTCCTCTGTGAACTTTCTTTAGTACTAACCCGTGTCTGATGTAAAACTGCAGCAAGCGGTAGTGACAAACGTAATTAAATTTGTCATTCAAATTTGGTACAAGTTTAGTGTCTTCTTTTTTTCCTGTCATACTCATTTTCTCAACAGCTAATGGATAATCATTGTGGTAATCATGTAGATGGTGTGGGTACTCCAGGTCGACTTCAAAGATCCAACCCTTCGCGTCGTTTCGGTCAAGATTAATAATATTGTTTGTTAACCCTGTTACATCATACTGTGACAAATCATACAGACAAAAGATTTTCAAGGGCAATAATTCACACATCGCGAACCCGTAAAGGTTATTAGCGTCCAAGTACGTAATGAATGACCTTGACCCCGGGCTTGAGGGGTCAAACCCCCGGCCAAGGTCACCATGGGCATCCATATATTTATTGTTGGCTCTGGCATAGTTGTTTGAAGCTATACTAATGCCTCCCCTCAATCCACGTTCCACCATTTCACCCATCGTACGATCAGACAACAGGTCTATAAATATCTTACTGGATTTCAAAAATGCATCCCATGTCATGCCAGGACTAGTTATGTAACAGGCAGGGTCAAGCTTGTAGTGCAACAAACCCTTTTCACGGTAACTTTCAAATACGTCTGCTAGTAAACAAACGTCTGCTTTCAAGTACTGGTCATGGTAGTCACCAATTGTCTGACACCCCAACTTCCCCCACGCATCAAGTGCATGCTGGTATTCAGAGTCAGAAATACCTTTTCCAGTTAGTGTAGAATAAAATTTCTCTTTTGGTGGCAGTCTTGTTTCTTTAAACACAACCCAGTGATCAATGTACTCATATGGATACACACCTTTCTTAATCAAGTCTGGCTCAAAATATTTACTTGTTATTGGATACTCAGTCAGTCCTTCTGCAAGACTAGCCAATCCTAAAGACAAATGTTGCATGGAGTCATAAAATGATAATTTGTTGTCCAATCTAAAAGTCAAGTATTTCTCAGTTGTCTGGGCAATACAACTAATTTTTTTGTAAGATTCATCCACAGCCTGCATGATAATGTGTGAATCATATCCTTTGAGATTGTGGAAAAAGATTGGTAACTTGTATGTCTTAGGATCTATTTTTAATTTCAAGTTACAATCACCATGTGCAGCACCCCTGTAACGCCCAGTTATGTGATCGTGGTCACGAACTTTATCACCCTGGAGGGGTTGTTCACAAATCCAACACGTCTCAGCTGTATCAAATTTTAGTTTGTCTTCTTCTGTCATTACCAAAGGCATCTGGCATGTTGTGAGATACTGTACTACCTGACTATACAGATATCTCATTTCTGTTAAAAACAGACATGCTGCATTTTCTCCCCTGTAGATAACAGGCTCTGAATGAAGACCGTCTGACCTAACAAGAATGTATCCAAAAGAACACACCACTTGGTCACTCAGTTTTATAGTCTTTGGTAATGACTCTGGAACATGACCTTCATACGGAACAACTAATGATTCGAAATCTGCATACACTACAAACGGCAACTTTTGCTGATTCCCATAGTTCTTAAAATAAACCTTGCTGCCAGGATCTGGATACTTAAGTACAGTTTGTATGTCATCAGCTGATCTGCAGTGTAGGACGTGTTTGTGCGCTACTGAAATAGAGGAGAATCTTTGTAAACATCTTTTACAAACTTCTTGTTTACCATTGTGTTTTGTTGTATGTCCATGAATTAGACGTGACATATTTCTGATAATTGTGTAGTGAAAGTTATCACCAGAGCTTATTAGTAACATGTCAACATGCTTATCTTCTGACTGCCCATAGGTTGGGGCAATTGGGGACACTCTAATTGGCTGTAACTTATCAACAGACTCATTATCCCACACATACACATTTACAGATATACCAGGATTTAGTTTTTCAAACAAGTCTATGTCCTCTATTTTAACAGGAAACTCAATGCCACTAAAATCGAGTTCATTTACAAATTTGGTGTAGTTAGATACACGTTCAGGTTTTGACTTTACAAAGTGTAGTTTAGCAAGCACACACCACATGAAACAATAGTTGTCATTGTTCTGTATGTTGACGACAGCCTTTTTGTTTGCAACCTCTGTTGGCAGTGGCAACCACGATTTACCTAATATAGGATGATACCTAGACTGCTTTAGTTGTAATTCATGTACATGTCCTTCATGCCAGCCAGACCCCTTCATTTTTGCACTGTCAATTGCTTGTAGAAAGTCAGGTAATAGTCTGTCTCTAAACACGTTTTCTAATTCCCTTCTTGTGTTAACAGTGTGTTGTCTTGTTGATATATATGATACAATCACCTCACCGTCTACTCTAGTGAATTCTATTTTTGCAACAATTTGAATCTTAACACTGCCTGTAAGAAGATTATCTTGTATGACAGAAAAAGAGTTTTCTATTGATTCATAGACATTATTAGTATTGGATATAGGCAAGTCTGTTGTGTGAAACACGTTACGTAGGCCTGATGGGCCAGGGTTTGATGGGCCAGGGTTTTGAACATTGTCCGTCATTTTTATTTGACCGACAAAATAATAAATGAAAAAATATTACCGCTGGCTCACCTTGTGTAATATCACTTTATTAACTGTAACACTGTTAATATGAACATTTAGTTTAGGTAGTTGCTTAAATATGCTATAACAAAGTTCCCCTAACCAGCCATAGTTGGTATCATCAACTTTAAAAGTAGGTGTCTTTAAATCAACTGTCATGCACTCCACATTTGGATGCTCATCGACATAATCCAAAGTCACACTATATGTAACATATATTTCTGATGGTGCTGAAAGGCTTATGTAAGTCTGTTTGGGTGATATTAAATCAGTAAAGTGCATAACATCTTTGAAAAGGGGTGTGAGATCAAGCACCTGTATGATTTGTCCGTCTGTCATTTTTATTGGACAAACAAAAGAATAAATTAATTTACATCAATTTACTAACCCATACCCTGTGGGCTGATCTGTCTTTAAAATGAGCTTTAGATGCTTAGTTGATTTCAGTTTATTTTTTACATCATCACGTTCATGCTTATTTGGGATGACATCATTCTCTCTGAGACAGTCTTCAAAGCTGTCACGATCCTTGCAGTAAAACAAACAGATAAACTTTAACTGTTCTCGAAAATCTTTCAGAACAGCATTATATTTCTGAGTGAGAATCCATACACTGACGTTTGCGTGTCTGCCACTGAAAGCAAGTTCTGCCAGAGTGTTTCTCTTCTTGACAATGTCTTTCTCTGCTGAGCAGTCATCAACAATAAACAACGTTGGCTGTCCTTCAAATTGCTTGTAAAAATATTGTAGGTAGTCATTCAGTTTTTTCTCAGGGTCGACTAAGTATATGTTGCTGTCAGTCCAAATGAATAAACGGTTGTGATAAGCTTTGTTGTGTTTTATTGTAGGACAAAATATTACAATGTTTTCAAAATGGTGGATGTATCTTGTTTGTAAGAGGTTAAGTACAAATTCAGTTTTCCCACACCCTGTGGCGCCACAAAATAATCCACAGTGTGGGTCAAGTGTCATTAAGCTCAGGTTCATTTTAATACACAATATAATTTTAATATATGTGTCCACTTAGTCTGCTTTCTGCAATATTGAGTTGTGCGTCATATATCAGGTACAAATATATGTTAATGGCTGCAGCAGTTTCAACCTTCTTTTGTATCTGAATTGTAATCCCATCACTACCATTCTCGACAGTTCGTCCTGACCCATGAAGATAATCGTCATCTGTACTACGAAGGTCTAGCCACAGTGCATACTTGTTTGTAAGGTATTGTCCGATCCTAACATCATACAGATGTAGATCTTTGCACGCAATGTTTGCAGGTTTATCTCTAATCCTTCCTCCTGCAAAATACTTTGTGGTTTCGTCATAGTGTTGATAAGGTAACATTCCTGAAGCGTACACTTGATTAGGGCGGCCTTCGATTGTACAGGACAAATGTGTAATCTTAGGATTGTAGAATTTTTCTGAATCTCTTTTGTATGGACTCACCGGTTCAACAAACAACATAAGAATACCTTTCAGTGACCTGGCTGGTGTGTTTAAGTTTAAGTTCCACATTGGGTCACTCTTGTCTTTGGGAATTAAACTATGTCTAATCACCCTGTCATAATAAATTGGAAGTCTTGACTGATACTGATTTTGAATGAGTCTGGCTAGTTCAATATGTGTGACAATTTCATATTCCAAGGAAATGTTAGAGATCTTGTATGTTGCATCTGTGGCAGATGATTTAATAACTTTGGAGTAGTCATTGAAAGTTAGTTCAAAGCTCAGACGGTCATTCAGTGCCCCTTGATAATAAGGCAAATGAGCTGTGAGGATTTCAAACTCAAGTGGAATGTAAAATCTGGTTCCATATGTTTCTGCTAATATAACTTCCTTTGGTACCCCAGTAGTTACCTTATCTGCTGCATTGATTCGAAGTTTACCAACATTATCAGACTGTATACCTTGGTAAATACGATCCTCTCGTTCTTCTCTTGTGAGCCAAAGATCTTTGTAACAGTAAAATACATCTGAGTCGTCAAGACTAAACACTTCCTGTCCTTCAAGTTTTACTTTAATAGTCCTAACAATTGCTCTGCCAAGATTGTCAACCAGTGTTCTGTTTACATCTGCGTCTGATGATAGTTCAATATTAAATGTACCCCACCCGGGTCTGCCCTGGGGGACTTGGGTGGGGTTAGGTATTTTTTAGTTCCCAGGGTCACCCTGGTCAGCCCCATAGGGTGGGTTTTTCTCTCTATTCTGGGGCATGTGTTTCTGTCTACCCTTTGTCCATTCACCTGTATTTGCCTTTTTAAAACTCTCCCTACTGTCTGCACTGCCTATAGCTCTTGATATTGGATGTGTGTTGCTAAATGGTCTTAGCTTTATTTAGACCCCATGTGTTAGGTTTATTTAACGTATTTGACCGGCTGGCGACATACATTCAATGTTCTGTTTATTTTTTTTTTTCACAAGCAGTGCAGGCACGTCCTGAGAAAGCCTTGTTGCTGTCGGGACGTTAAGCAATGTACAATCAATGTACAATCAATCAATATTAAATGCTAGGCGTGCAGTGCCAGGAACAATAACGTCACTGGGACCTAGGTTTGGAAACTTGACTGTAAGTGTTTGATTCTGGTCTATGGTACTTGGATTGTTCGTGATGATGATTGATTGTCTTATGCCCTTAACACCCAGAGGCTCACGTAGTTTTCTGTATGGGTCTAACTTTGATCCGTAAGACTGTGTCATTTTTATTATGCACAATAAAAAATAATAAATTAATAAAACAATGGCAGCAGGAGGATTTAATCATGAAGATTTTGAAATGGATGACATGCATGTCTCAGATACCAGTATCACAGATATGACTGGAATGGTAACTAGTTCTAGTATGCATCACGAACTGTTAAGAGACAAAGTAAACTCATTTTATGACAGTGTTGGAGCGCGCCCAGATGTCTTGGATCCTAACCAGTTTGAATACGAAAAAGGACACTTATTTGTAAATACAGACAGAGGGAAAATAAATCTAACACATAAAAATAATCCTTCTAAGTTTAGAGCTTTAAGTACAATTAAAGGTGAAGTCGGTGGTAACTCTGGGTTGGCAAGGTACCTTGGAATTGGTGGGTCTCCTGTCACTCCAAGACTGGCTAGTGTTCTTCACGACACGCAAACAAAGTTGCCAACAGAGCAAGAGATTGAAATGGCACCAGTAACAAGCCTACCAGAAATAGCAAACACTGTGATACAAGAAACCTCATTTACTGAAGGGCAAATAAATGACGCTTTGAAAACAATAGATGATCCACCTTTGACAATGAGGGAGATTATGGGATTGGATAAATCACTGCAGACAATAAGAGGTGAGATGGTTAATAATCTTGCCAAACTGGGAGAGCTTGATAAACACATAGAACGTGAAAAAGAGAAACTGGCTACCGCAGACAATGGAAATCTTGACACAGAAATGAAAGAAAGAATCCAACACAGATTAAATGATTTGCAGATAGAAAGAACAGGACGGTTAGAAACAATTAGTATTGGAAGACAAAAACTAAAATCACAGGTCAACAGAATTAGAGAAACTATTCAGAAAATACTTCATGAAGACACTACTCTGGCTGAGAGACTAAAAACACTTTTCAGAGAACAGGGTATCACAATTGCCAGTTTAATTACAGCTCTGGGGTTTATTATCAGTACAGTTGTGTTGGCTGTCTCCGGCAGTGGTGGTGGTGGTCCAGCCCCAGCACCGGCACCACCAACCCCTGGCCCCCCGGCTCCAACAGACCCAAAAGATTTACAGTCATGGGTAAAAAAACAGTTGTCTCACATATCAGACTTGCTTAAGAAATTGGCTCTGAAAGCAGTGGACGCTTTGCCTGGCATAATTGGCACTGTTGTCAGTTGGCTGATTACTACTACAGCAAAGGTAGTTGGGTTTATGGCAGAACATGTGTGGGTCTTTTTGGTTACAGTAGGAGGGTTGATGGTGGGTTATTTAATGAAACAGATAAAGAAGTAAAACCCCTAATCCTGTTAGGCCCCACCCGGGTCTGCCCTGGGGGACTTGGGTGGGGTTAGGTATTTTTTAGTTCCCAGGGTCACCCTGGTCAGCCCCACAGGGTGGGTTTTTCTCTCTATTCTGGGGCATGTGTTTCTGTCTACCCTTTGTCCATTCACCTGTATTTGCCTTTTTAAAACTCTCCCTACTGTCTGCACTGCCTGTAGCTCTTGATATTGGATGTGTGTTGCTAAATGGTCTTAGCTTTATTTAGGCCCCATGTGTTAGGTTTATTTAATGTATTTGACCGGCTGGCGACATACATTCAATGTTCTGTTTAGTTTTTTTTTTCACAAGCAGTGCAGGCACGTCCTGAGAAAGCCTTGTTGCTGTCGGGACGTTAAGCAATGTACAATCAATCAAAACCCTAATCCTGTTAGACCTATTACCAATGCAGTTCTTTCTGACTCATGTGTGTCAGGGGTTGGTGTAGGGGTTACCACTTGTATGAGTGCCGGTGTGGGGGCCGGGGTCGGGGCCGGGGCCGGGGGTGTTACCGTCTGTAATGATTTGAATGACTGAACATGTGTGGTTGTGGCTCCCAAGTTTACAGATTGATTGAGTCCTAATTTTTGACCAACACCTGCAACAATGATTTCATTATTATAATTTGTTATTGTTCCCATTTGGAGTTGAAGGTCAGATGGTAACATGTATAACCCGATTCCAACTACAAAGTCAACTTTTGATCTGGCATATCTGAGTACGTCTTGGTAGCGCTGTATGCTAGATGGGATATCAACTGTTGAGTTAATTGAATCTTCTAAGTTTGCGAGAAACTGTTTTTGTGCTTCAAATTTACCACTTCCATTCAAAATGTTTGATTTTGTTAGTGATTGTGCTCCTAGTAAACACCAGACATATGTTCTGATAGACTCATTGACGCGCTCGACTCCTGCTTGAGTAAACCCGTCAGATTTATCTAAAATAAATGTGGTCCATGCGTTAGTCTGCTTCTGCTCTATTGATCCTATCCAGACTTGTGATTTAGATGAGAATGAAGTGTAACCAGGGTAATAATCTTGAGGGTATTGTCTGTGACTCATAGCATAATACAATGTGCCCATACCATTGTGATCATCAAGTTTTTGTGTAAAGTCATACTTAGTGCCAGGGTTAATGTTAAATTCATTACAGATGCGTTCAAATGCTTTCATATCCATGGGGTTGTTATACCTGTTGAAACTGGATTCAGTGGGCAGTGGTGTATGAAGTTCTGACAGAATACATCTAAGCTGGTAATAAGTGTGAAAACGATACACAGATCTAATCAGTTTGTTTGAGTGATTCAAATGGTCTGTAAAAGAAACGCCACAGCCTGTAGTTGAACACAGTATGGCAAAGTTGAGTTGGTTTTGAAACATCTGTAGTGGACTTGAAGACCACTTTCTTGCAGTTGAGTCATCTGTTATTGGAGGGTTTAGGTAATGGTCAAATGGATTTGGTACTTTGACTTGAAATAAATCTTGTACGCTTGCGTCAGACACAGCTATGTCGAGTTGATTTAGTTGAATTATTTTCTGTTCATAAGTAGGTGCGACATTGTATTTGGCATCCACATTAAATTGAAATGCGTTTGTTGTGGTAATGGTTGGTGATTTAAATTCCATCCTTTTTTATATGAGATAATAAAAATGTTTATTACCTTAACAAATCTTGACACAAGCAAACCAGTGTGGTTAACTAATGGGATTGCTAATCGTGATGGTAGCAAGGCTGCAGCTATCCATGAAATGTTCTACACAGTAAAATGGTTTAATGTAGAAGATGATATATATAATAAAGTAATTTTTGGTGGTAAGACTGAAGCTTTACCACCTGGTTATTATGACTTTTGTACTATAGCTGAATGGTTTCAAAGTAATTTTAAAATTAAAGCAACTTTAAATCCAGCTAACCTACTTGTTACATTAGAATCTCCGACACAAGATTGGTTAAAGATCTCAGATAGATTTGCATATTTACTTGGATTTTATATTGACGAAGATTGGTATAGATCAGATGATTTAGATGAAGCTATGTTTGGTATTATAACAATGAAGACAAAAAAACTTAAAATAACTGGAAAACGTCCTGTCAATTTGTCAGTACACAGAGTGCTAAATGTTTATTTGAAAGAACTAAACACATCTGAGAATGTTCACAATGGAAAGCCTTCAACTTTGTTGAGATGCTTACCTACTGGAACTGCTCCGTATTGTGAAAGTGTAGTTGTTAGATTTCCTAATTTGCAGTTTAAGAAATTAGGTTCTAGTTTCTTTGAGTCACTGAGTATATCTGTAACTAATCAGGATGACAAACCAGTTCTTATGCATGATTTTAGTGTTGTGTTGGAAATTAAATAATTTTATTTTTGTTTATAAAAATGAGTGGTCTTGGTCCAAAGCCTAGAATCATACCAGTTGCATGTCCAGTAACAGAGTTGAAAGATTTGGCAGACGTACAGGATTTTGAGAAGGAAGGGGAAATTGGAGAAATATATGGTTTTGAACTTGATTCAAATGGCATGTACAAGAGGAAAGTAATTGTTGACATGAAAGACGGTGAAAAACAGATTCCTAAACTTGGTCAGCTATGTGATGTTACTGTACCTACTCCACCTGTAAATAATGCGCCTTACAACTTAATACATGTGGGAAATAAGTGGGTGGTTTCACCTGTACCTGTTCCACCACCCACAATTGACTGGGACATAAAGATTGAATTTATTAGTCCTTATGTATACACTGATGATGAAGGTGCCTTAGTGTTTAGGAAGGTTGTTAACTCGGGGCCGCTTATTGTAAGCCTTGTTCCAAGTTTTGCCCCAGACAACAATAGCAGAGAAAAACTGAAAGTTGAAAATTATGAGAGACGGCGGTATCTTCTTACAACTAGAAAGGGTAGATCAGATACTTCTGTTGTGTTTATGCCAGCAAACTTTACCATCACAAGAGAAGTGACAATAGTATTTGAAATTATCATGAAATCAGTAACTACTGCTAAAGAGGCTCAAATTGCACAGGGAATTAAACTTACATGGGACGAAACAGTAACAGAATCATCAAAGGTCTTTATTGCTATTACAAAAAATGTTGATGTTATTAATGTTTCGAGCAGTGTTCCAGCTGTCAAGGTGGTGGTTGACAAAACAACTTTTGTTCGTCTAACTTACATAAACCTTGAACACATTGATCTTGTTGCATTTTATTATGCCAGCAAATTGTATACTTTTGAAGAGTTGCAAAATGTAATTGCTGATTAAATAAAAAAAAATATTTGTCAATAAAAAAAATGGTAAACTTCTATCCGCAACTACCGACGCTTGAGCCGACTGAAACAAATGTGACGACTAAAACAACACTTGCGCCTGATCCACATATGCCAATTGCTTCAGATAAAACATTACAGGCAGATGCATTCAGATTAAATAATATTACAGAAGCTTTGAAATATTTGGAAGGAGAAGAAGCGAAATATTCACGGTGCAAAAGACGGTATAAGTCAGTATTTAATTCTGTTCAAAACACTTCTATGGCTATTGGCGCAGTTTCAGCTTCATGTTCTGTAGGGGGTATCGTTCTGTTCGCCACAGGAATTGGAAGTTTGGCTGGAATAGCAGTTGAGGGTGTTAGCGTTGCTACATGCCTGACTTGTTTTGGTTTGGAAGCCTTAAACAAAAGGTTTCACACAAAATTACAGAAACATGAAGCATTGAGTACTTTGGCTGGTGCAAAGCTGAGCAGTATGAAACTTATTATCAGTAAGGCATTGAATGATAATTTTATTGATGACGAGGAATTTAAGAGAGTCCAGGATGATTTAAATAATTACAAGAAACAAAAATCTGAAATACAGAATAAGATGCGTAGTCAGACTCCTGTGAATGTTGAAGAACTGAAGGCTAGTTTTTTAGCAGAGGGAAAAAGGATAGGGGTACAGGAAACCACAGAAAAACTACACAATCTTTTAAACAAATAAAGATCAGATTTGGTAATCGTTTATTAATGACATACACTTCACAGAAAAATGACATGCCACCTAACTATTTAACCCCATCAGCACCACCACCACCACCTGACTATTACTAAAAAAAAGTTTTTTCATTGTCCTTGTATCTTGTCAAATCTGTCCGAGTAAGTTGTGACTTAAGTTGTGACTTGAGTCAAGAACTTACAATTTGATGTGTTTAAGTTCTTATAAGTTCTTGACTTAAGTCACTTAATAACTAATTATAGGTTCTTAAAAGGTTACCTGTAAAGTTATTTGTCAGTTATAATTGACTTTGGAAAATTTGTTATCAAGTATTTGTAGGTAACTTAAATAATTTGTTATCAAGTGCATATAGCAATAGTGTTTTGTTTTTTTTGTGTGTGTGTGGCTATTATTTAAATAACTATGTTTTGGAGGGTATTGGCACAGAGGCAATGAAAAAAAAATGTTCTTGGAATCTTATATTTTATATCTCTAACACACATATAATATACACGCACACAAACAAACACACACGCACGCACGCAAACACGGACGCACATACACATATAAACACATGCATACACGCACGCAAACACACATACATACATACACGCACACATGCACTCACACACTCACACACACAAACACACTCACACGCACGCACACACACGAACACTCACACACACATACAGACACGCACACATACATACACATGCATACACACACACAAACACTCACACGCATACACATGCACTCACACACACACACACATGCACTCATACACACACGCACGCATTTACACAGACGAACACACGCACGCATACATACATACACACGCATTCACACATACAGACTCACACACTCACACGCATAGACAGACAGACAAACAAACACAAAATCTTTATTCTGCATGAATATTGTAGACTCGTCCACAAAACACCGCGGGCCGTATGACACGCGATACACAACCTGTGTACTCGAATCGACACTGTGCACTTCGTCCCGTCACTAAGGCTCTATGTCATGTGTTTACGTTAGATACCTGTCCCCAGTGGGGGACGAATCGCTAAGGACATACGTCATGTGTTTACGTTAGATACCTGTCCCCAGTGGGGGACGAATCGCTAAGGACATACGTCATGTGTTTACGTTAGATACCTGTCCCCAGTGGGGGACGAATCGCTAAGGACATACGTCATGTGTTTACGTTAGATACCTGTCCCCAGTGGGGGACGAATCGCTAAGGACATACGTCATGTGTTTACGTTAGATACCACGATATGAAGGCTTGACCAGGGCGCTGAGTGATTTATAAATCAATTATTCAGATACAATGCAAATAAACACATTTCTTTGACAGCGTGCTACAAGTGGGCTGACCAGGGTGCCGTTTTGTAAATCAATTATTCAGATACAAAGCCAAAATCATCTTTCTTTGCCAGTGTGCTACAGGTATACCCCACCGTCTGTCTTGTTACTAAAACCTATGTAAAATCCGTTTTCAATTCACTTGCAAAAAGCAAGCTACTTGCATGAGCGCGGCGAAAACACCTCACACTTGGTCCATAACATTTGGGATAATACAAACATAAAAAGCATGGTTACGGGCCGTTAAGGCCACGCCAGAGCCTTTGTGCAACGTGACAACACAAACAACAAATAAGATTATGGTCCTCCAGAGCCTTTTTGTTCAATTTCAGTTCTGAACAAGGTTACGGACCGTTTAAAACAAAAGGTTACGAGCATTTAAAGCCGCGCCAGAGCCTTTGTTTTAAACAGCAATATTATGGTTCTTTTGGTCGTGCCAAAAACTTTTGTTCAATTTCAGTACCGAACAAGTTTATGAACCGTTCAAAACAGTAGGTTACGGGCCTTTTAAGCCACGCCAGAGCCTTTGCACAAACAAAACAAACAAACAATAAACAAGGTTACAGACCAGCGTCAGGGGTTTTTCCAAAAATCGGCTATTTCCTGTATTTTCAGCATTTGTTCAATTTGCTCCCGCAAACTAAACACCTTTTGGAAAGACAGTGCAAGAAAATGAAATTTGGGGTACCCTCGTAGCAGCCTGGCTAGAACACACAACCGATGAGCATACGACTTGGAAATTTTTACGTTTACTTTTAGCCAATCTGGCCAGTTCAATTTAGTCTGTTTTCGTATTTTCTGAATTTTAAGGATTTCAGCACCTTGGATTAGCCACTCTCCATAGCAGATTGAAGCTGAAATGTTTAGGCGTTTGGTTTCCTGAAGTATTTTGTAGCCGTCTTCCAAATTCTTTTTTAACATGTCTAAAGTAAATATGGTCAAATCGCAATGTTCTACTCTACTGCACGCAGGCGGCTTGCCATCAGAAAGATTTTGTCTAAAGAACAAATCAAGTTCTTTTGGTTCTTTATTTGTCTTTTGTTTTTTCGAACCACTGTTGAGTATATCACTCAAATTTCCAAGTGGTTTCCCCGGTTTTTCAAGCCAAAATTCCGGAGCTTTGTTCAAAACGGAATGAATGAAAGCGGTCATTTTTTCATGGTATTCACCATGAGATCGCAAGATTGTCACCTCTTCCTGAGTCCAATTCATTTTTGAAATGAGCGAATGATAGTTAGCGTAGCCTGGGCAAATAAAACTAGACCGGTCTGGTTAACTATTGAACAGTAAGACTTAGCGCAACTTATCCAGACTAACCGCGAGGCCTGTCTTGTTTCTAAATGTGACAAATTAAACAGACAAACTATCGATCTTACCGTCGTATATATTCACAAGATTTATCGACCACTGAATATCACCTCTGAGAATCAAGTCAGTCCTCAAAACACGTCCCGTCTCCTACAAAGCCGCTTAACAGAAAGAAACTCGACCCGCTTGGTGTTTACAAACTAACACGTGACTGTTGCCAGGAGCCGTCGGCGGTGAGTGCGTGTCATGTCTAAGGGAAGTAACTGTGTATGTCGTTTTGCTTTATAACCAAAAGTTACATCCCTTTTGTCTGTGCTATCGGAAATACCTGTAATTGACTAAGTAATCAATAAACTACGCATTGTAGAATGAACACACTTACATAACCGATGGGTTAATTAGCTCATGTGTTAACCCCCTGTTGGTATTACTCTGCTGAGAGGTACATAAAATGGTGATTGTTCAAATAATAATGCAGTGGCGTGTTCAGTAGCGGACGGAAATTTAGACAAACATGCCGAGGCTCTGAAAAAATTGGGCGGCGGAAAGGCGTGGAAGTTTGTGGTCTCAAAATCCCGGAATTTTGGGATAGATATAAATTGTCGAAAAACACCCACAACTCCCCTCTCTTAGGCTGCCCTGCAAATGTTTATCACCTGTTGATCCATGGACAAGTCCTGCTCAATTGCAACACCCAGGTTCTTCACTGACTGAGAGAAGCTTGACGGTCATGTTCTCAATCATGATATGCTGAGGCAAAACGATAGAAGAAGACATTCTGGGTGATGCAATGAGCATGGCTTCCGTTTTTCCTTCATTCAGTTTGAGCTTGTTTTCTGACATCCACAGCCTCACATCAAGAATGCAAAGTGACACGCTCTGGATGATTTCGTTGACCTGACTCACACTACCTGACTTATAAAGCTGTGTATCATCACTGTATGCGTGATGTGAAACAGTGTCCAGCAATAATGCTGGACAAAGGCTGTACATACAGTAGGAAAAGCACTGGGCCTAATACTGAGCCTTGTGGGACCCCAAAATGGAGGCTGGCAGGTGCAGAGACATGCCCATCGACAGACACAGTCTGTGATCGCTCAGTAATGTAAGAGTGGAACCAAGACAGGGCAGTGCCATCAATGCCGAAAACAAGCTGGAGACGATTAATCAGGGTAGTGTGGTCGATTGTGTCGAACGCGCTAGAAAGATCAAGTAAAGCGAGCACTGACACCTTACCATCATCCAGAGCAAGTAACAAGTCATTCATGATTCTGAGAAGTGCTGTTTCAGTACTGTGACAACATCTGTAGGCTGACTGAAATGGATCCATAAGATTGTTCAAGGCCAGGTGATCCAAAAGTTGCGAAAGCACAATCTTTTCGATCACCTTTGACAGAAACGGTAGGTTTGAGACAGGTCTATAATTCTTAAGGTCGTTGTGATCTAATGAGGGTTTTTTCAGTAGGGGTTTCACAACAGCACTTTTATACATTGAAGGGAAAACACCAGATGCAAGCGAAGCATTGACAATGTGAGTAACATACGGCAGTAAACTATCCAAACAGTTATACAACAAAGTGGTAGGCACTGGATCGAGCTCACATGACTTGGGGGTCATCTTCATTAACAACTTGCGTACATCGTCACAGCATACAGGTCTAAACACAGACATGGTCTGACCATGAAAGCAAAAGTCAATAGAAGAGACTGTTTTTATCTGAGAAGACTGTGAGTCAAGATCGTCGCGAATGGCTTGGACTTTTTCCATGAAATAATTATGTGGAAAAATGAGATGGAAGTTCTGTCATGGAGTATATGCTAGGAAGAGGAGAAGACTTGACTTTGCCCAGCAGCTGATCAGCCACTGAGTACAGTTGCTTACTGGTGTTGCATGCAGCAATCTTCATACTGTAGAAGGACATTCTTGCTGTGCTCACTAACCTGGTTACAGCTTTCTTGGCAGCAGAAAACAATTGCTTGTGTACTGTAAGCCCAGATTTGTGTCCCTGTCTTTCTGCCCTACGACGTTCCTGTTTGGCGGTGCGCAGAGTACTCGCCACAGCATTGTGCCATGGGGTTGATCTACGGGCTGGAATCTTACGACGTGTCGCAGGAGCAAGTTGGTCCAGTGCCGACCGTAGACATTTACCCAGTGCTTCTGCAGTGACCTCGGTAACAGTGGGAAGTCGCTCCAAAAGATCCGCCTCGAATGCAAGTCGATCAAGAGCCCGAATGTTTCGAACTGTCTTGAACACTGGAGCTACACAAGGTCGAAGCACGTTAAGGCGGGCTGTGACGCAGTAGTGGTCAGACGATAATGCATCAGTAACTGCAGTAGAGGATAGGTAGTCACCGTCTGATCTCACAACAACCCAGTCAAGAATGTGTCCGTGGATGTGTGTAGGCCTGTCAACAACCTGTGACAGGTTGAACATGTAGAAAAGGTCCAACAGTTTTGACACTGAAGGATTGGATGGACAGTCATAGTGGAAATTAAAATCGCCCAGGAGCACAGGATCGCCACTGAGTGAATTAACAAGCTCAAGAAGATCTGGAAACTGGTCCATAAACATGGAGTCAGAGAGTTTATTCTTACGGCTTGGCGGTGGTCTGTAAACACAGAAAAAGTGGAGTGATTGTTGTGGAAGAGTCAGTTTGACATGGCAAAGCTCGAAGGACTCATGAGCGAAGTTAAACAAGGAGCAGGAGATTTTACATGTGATTGCACCCACGTGCACACATTTAATTATGTCATGTCACATGCTAATGTGCGTTTAATTGCTGTCATTTATATTTGACACGCATCTCTGATGTTTTCTAGCAGTGGCATAGCTCAGTGTAAAATACATTGCATATGTCGGTCTTCACGGACAGTTTTGCAAACAGAAATGTGAATGTCTGTGCACATGCTTGCTCTTGTCCGATACTGTTGGACTTGTTTGAGAGGTTTGGGTGTTAGTTATTTGTCGATTTTGATGTAAATAACTACAAATTCGTACATTGACTGTGTTTATTTCTCTCCTATCCTGCATTGCCAGGAGATGTCATTTGCTGCTTGCTACCTCCATACAATCAGTGAATGAAACCTATTTTTCAACTCTACTTGTCATTGAAAAATAAATGAAATGGCATTAGGCAAGACAAGTTCCCCAGTGCGCAAAGGCCATCAGGCCGCCGTTGGGTCGTGGGTAAGTCGTGCACGCACAGCACGTGGGGTGTAGGAAAAAAAAAAGAGTGGCCTACCTATCAGCCCAATGATTTTTTTTTTTTTTGTGGCTGCTGTCGCCCATGACACATATATTGTTTTAGTTTAGCCTTGGTCGTGCTTTGTGTTTGTCATTGCTATCATTTTAACCCTTATCATTCGGAATACACCAATGTGTGAAATAAGTTTAACTAAAATAGTTCAAGGGTAGTGCCAGAATAGCTTGTCACCTCTAGGCGCCAAGCTATTCTGGCACTACCCTTGAACTAAAGCCACTGGTCTATATCCTTGTCTGTCAGTACTATAATGTAGCTTGCAAATTTATGGCAGTGTACGACTTTGAAGCTTTAAGCCTCAGTATGATATGGGCTAATGAAATGCTATGTGTTAAACAGGTGATAAAACAAAACGATAAAACAAAAAGAGATCCGTATCAGGATAGGTACAGCAACATCCGCAATGGCCAGGCTAGACAGGATATGGCGAAGTAACTCCATCAGCTTCACCATCAAGTACAGGCTTTACAAGTCCCTCGTAGTGTCTATTCTACTCTACGGCTGTGAGACTTGGACACTGCTTGCAGACTCAGAAAAGAAAATCCAGGCCTTTGAGAACAAGTGCCTGAGGAAGTTGCTCCGCATCTCGTACCGCGAGCACAAGACCAACGAATATGTACGGAGCATCGTCACTTCCCTGGTGGGCCCACATGAACCCCTTCTGGCAACCGTGAAACGGCGCAAGCTTGCTTGGTTTGGCCACGTGACCCGACACAACACCTTGTCCAAGACTATCCTCCAAGGCACTCTCGAAGGAAGTCGTCGGCGAGGTCGTCAGAGAAAGAGTTGGGTCGCAAACATAAAAGAATGGACCGAACTCAAGATGCCAGACTTGCTTGCCACCGCCCAAAATAGAACTCAGTGGAGAGCACTGTCTGTTGCTGCTGCCTTTCAGTCCCCCCAACGCCCAGTTCGGGCAAGGGACTGATGATGATGATGATGATGAAAACAAAACGGTGCTTGTCCTTGGAAAGTTTATCTGTGCATTGTTGTATTTGTGCTGGTCTGTGCTTTTCGACCATATGGCCCTTGGCAGTAAGATCCAAAATCACAGGCCAGCACCCTGGCTTGGTGATTAATCATTATTGTAATTTAGCACGCAGCAAGAGCTACCTCGGAGTGAAATGTTATCTTGAGTATGATAAGGTGAAGACAAAAACTTGTATAGATAATGGTGTATGATGTATCTTTTTGCTTTTTTTTTTCTTCTTCAGATGTGAACCAGAACAGCCCTCTTGGGAGCAAGGTGGTTGAGATCGAACTCACTGACCCTGGCTTTGACTTTGTAAGCACTGATAAAGGTTTTTAGCCCTTTTAGCCCCAAGTTCCCATTTCTCAAATTTTGGAGGTGTCGCTTAACAACTATGTACCGGTTGTAGGAGATGGATTGATCATGATAATTCAAGGGTAGTGCCGGCGCCGAGCTCATCTGGCACTACCCTTGAATTATCATGATCAATCCATCTCCTGCTGCATAGTCCCGGGGCTAAGAGGGTTAAAGCGACCTGCTCCAGGGCAGGCTTTGGTAGCTAATATTTGCTGAACGGTTTTTTTCTGTGTTGTCTTGCCTCAACTAAGACTTTTTTTTTTTTTTAACTCTTCATTTTACAATCCATGGTGAGTAGGCACGCGTAACGGGTGTTTGCTACTGCCTCTGTTGCGAGTGGGTGGGACTCTCCCGCGTACAACGGAGAAGAAGCATACAAAAGTATTTCATTTTATGACATTGGGACATCGACAGTGAGCTCTTTTGTCCATGTTAACCCTTTTCATCCAGAAACACTATTTTAAAAAATAAATTTGACTATGATGGTTCAAGGGTGGTGCCAGAATAGCTCGGCTGATGAGGCGCCAACGAATTCTGGCACCACCCTTGAACTAAAATGGTGGATCTATCCTGTGATCTGTAATGTGGCATTCATATGACGATAATCCATTTTTTTTGTTTAGAAATCTTCCTCGGGAAGTAATGGGTTATGAACATTTCCATAGGATATATTGGGAACTATTAATCCTTTATTAACCCTTATCATTCGGAATGTGCCAGTGTGTGAAATAAGTTTGACTGAAATCGTTCAAGGGTAGTGCCAGTGCTATTCTGGCACCACCCTTGAACTAAAGCCATTGGTCTATATCCTTACCTGTAAGTACTATAATGTAGCTTGCATATGGCAGTGTACAAATTTGAAGCTTTTAGCCTCAGTATGATATGGGTTAACTGGAGGAGATTGCTTTAACCTGCAGCCACAGGTACAATTTACAGCAACAGTGGCTTAACAGTGCACAAGGGGTTAATTGTATAGTCTTTTGACCATGACCTTAGGACCTACATTATTTCATTGCAAAACGGGTCCATTTTTTTTGGAGACTTTGAGATGGGGCTGGTTGGAGCACGTTCCGTAGCATGCAAATGACGAACATAGGCCGGCACACATCGGACTCTGACACTACCGACAGTGAAGTGACACGATAAAAAATTACCTCATGCCTAGCTACGCTGAACAGTGCTTTTGAACGTACATTTGGCGGGAAACGCTGTGTGTGTATGTAGACACGAGATTAATAATAATAATAATAATAATAATACTGTTATTATATAGGCGCTTTTTCTCAATTTTGGGGAAATCGACTCAAAGCGCCGCGCCTGAAACCCTCACACACTCACGAAACAGACACGGATTTTACGCCATTTTAAGACAAACACAGTACAAGACAAACGAAGGGCCAGTCAGCTACTGAAGTTACAGAGATTTTTGATCGCTTGTGTTTGAAATTTGTAAAGTGGCCTGAGACCGGTACCAAAGTGTGGGGGGTGGGGGGGGGTGGAAGAACCGGAGTACCCGGAGAAAGAACCCCCGACGGTCCGCCCGAATTAACGGTGACACTTACCAGAGGAGAAAAGTCCAACGCCGGAACCCGGTATCGAACCGCGCACCTTTGGCATTGGTGGCAGGCGCCTTAACCACTGCGCCACGGACCGCCCCATTCTCCTGTGTCTGTGTACATACAGGTCTGAAAATTTAGGAAATGCTTCCTTCAAGATGTATCTTTTAGTACTTTTCAGCATTTTTAGATTGGATTACTCATTAAAAAGAAAATTGCCGTTTATGCATAGTCGGTTGACCCACATTCATTTTTGAGTCCGTAATTTTTTTGTATATTCATTTGAAATTTTGAATACAGCTGGCTTCGAGAAAGATGTTGGATTATTTCATTAACCAGCTTTGTATCTATTCAATGTTTTTGTAAAAAATAATTTCATCACAAAAAGAAAATGTCGACACGAAGAATTCTGGTCTTCAGACAGTGACTATGACGTAAAAGCGATAGCCACATTATACATTGTTGCTGTTATACGTTGTTGCTGAACTGAAGCAAAGCACCTGACACGTCATCGTTATACATGAATTGACACAAAGAAAAGCTCTCTCTCTCTCTCTGACACTCGTTTGATATAGGAAGAGCACTTATGGAAAGTCGATTGGCCCACATTTGAGTTTGTAATTTTTGTTATATTCACTTGGAATTGAGCTTTGAAATAGACATAGGATGAGTTCGTAATCCAGCATTGTCGGTACCTCTTCAACTTTTTAAATAATAATTAATCCATTTTTGCAAGTTTTGGATCCATCATTATATACTCCCATCAAAGAGTCAGCCCTGGCAGGGGTTTTGTGGAAGAAAACAGTCAGCCCTGGAAGAGGCTGCGTGCTTTTCAGATGAGTGACGTGAAACATCAAATGCGTTGCTGTGTACACAGCATCGTGAGACTAGCGATGCCATGACGTCAAGCTTATAGTGACATCATTTTGCTGCTCGTGCTATTATTCTTCAGAATTCCTGTCGCTACACGAACCCACAGAGCGTACAAATGGCTGTAAACGCCATGTGTCCTTTATTTGTGTGTGCTAGCATGTGTGTTGATCTGAGATTGGTTTAGAGAGGAGGGAAATGGATTAGAAGGGATTGGTTTAGAGAGGAGGGAAATGGATTAGAAGGATAAACTTAAAAATATGAACAACTCTGAATGTTTCTAAAAGAAAAATGTGTGCGCTTCAAACAATACGGTTGACTTTGGGATGAAATCCTCCTCTTGTTAATCTTTAGGTGTCAGTAGTGATTTTTGTCAAGGTGATTCCTGCAGGAATCGCCTTGACTAAAAGCACTATTAATGCCCAAAGGGTTAGCCTCATGATTAGCTATTGCATTTTGCATGCATCCTTTTAACTCTGAAATTAACCAGCTATTTTTAGCCCGTGAAACCCCCAGAAAATGTCAGTTTTAAAATATTTGAATGTGTCGACCAATAAAGCCAAATCATAAAGATTCAAGTTAATCGGTCATACATGTATGTAGTGTATTTATGGTGAAAAATGGCTGCCTCCTCTATTTTCTGTCATTGTTGCATGTATTCTGTGGCATACACAATAATGTTTATGTCAGGCAGCACTGTGCAATAATAATTCAAGTCCTTTATGGCATGTATCTCATGCTAGTATCTTATCTCCCTTTATGGAAATTTACCTCATGCCATTATCTTTGTGTAGCCATCGGGAGCCAGTTGCATGAAGGAGTTTAGTCCTGTGCTAGCCACTAAGCAACTTGCTTAGTGGCTGGCACAGGGCTAAGCTCCTTCATGCAACTGAGCCCTGTAGTGTAAACAGTGCCATTACCTGCATGCACAAGTGGGAGGGGGGGGGGGGGGGTAGGTAAAATGATGCTGCCTGGTGAAACGTTTCAAGGCTATTTTTATCAAGGCTGTTCCTTTGCTGATGCTGTATTTAAGTTTTTAAGATAAGAATTAATCACCTCAGCTTATGTAACATTGACGTTGTTAGTATGTGCCATGCGTGAATTTAAGTGATTTTTGCATTAGTTTTGAAGAATTTTAATTTAAAATTTTTTTGGTGACAGTTCAAGCCTGCAGCTTTGTTGCCATTTTAGTTTCATTTGATACATATTGGTCAAGATCAAAATTAAGTTTTATCTTTCACCTGAATGTTGCAGAAGTATGGCTTTCTTTTGAAGCGAGACACCCACGGTGGATGGACAACGTTCACCTGCCTCAACTGCAAGAAAAAAACGCACGCCATCAATCGCGAACTGAAGGTCATTCTAGTCAATAAGGAGTTGGAGGTAAGAATTAACGCATTTTAATCCATTGAGCTATGATAGACTGCAACAGGAATGGATTGACCATAAAATAGTTAAAGGGTGGTAACAAACTTGCTTGGCAGCTGGAGGCTTTACAACAGCAGTAGGCAGATTGACCATGTTTCCAGAGTGGTGGTAGAATAGCTCGGCACCTCCGGTCACCCCTGCCATGAGATGGCCTTAGTTGCCTGCTCAGCGTTAAATCCAAATAACTATCTAACCTCCGGTCACCGAGCATTTCTGGCTTCACCCATAACCATTTTCATCCCGATGCGCTATTGATTGAAATAAATTTGACTATGATAGTTCAAGGGTGTTGCCAGATTAGCTTGGCGCCTGAGGTGCCAAGCTATTCTGGCACCACCCTTGAACTAAAATGGTTGGACTTGGTCTATCTCCTATTCTGTATTGTAGCCTTAATAAGCAAATTTTTAAGAGTCAGCCTCAGGATGTAATGGGTTATACTACCTTCTGTTGTATCGTATCGGGGCTGTATCGTTAACATTGTCAAGACATGCTGCATGTGAATATGCAGCATAAAGTAGGTATTAAGATGTAGCTGGTGTCCAAAGTGTCGACTGGTTTTTGTCTTCCAATTATTTTGATCATTTATGCAGTTTATTTATACATGTCGCCATTATTCGTCAATTCTATAGCACAGTGTGTGTGCGTGTGCGTGCGTGCGTTTGTGCGTAAATCACACACCTTGTCTTCAGTTTGTATGTTTACTGCTGATTTGGTTCACATTTTTTTCTCTTTTGTTCCCATTTTTGTTGACAGTGTGGAGATGATGCCTTGGCAAGGCTGACCCAGTCCACGGAGTTCTCACCTGTCTTCCAGATTGTCCTGACAAACAGAGATCTCATTGGCAGCATGCCAGGTCAGTGCTTACACCAAGCACACAAACTAATGGCAAACAAACAACTACGCCTTTAACCCCTTTGTGCATGCAGCCTCTGGTAGCATTAACCCTTATCAAATTTGCTTGAAATGAATTTGATAGTTCAAGGGTGGTGCCAGAGTAGCTTGGCGCCTCTGGCGCCAAGCTATTCTGGCACCGCCCTTGAACTAGAAAAGTTGATATGTCTCCTAATCAGTAATGCAGCCTTCATAGAACAAGCAAATTTTACAAAATCAGCCTCAGGATGCAATGGGTTAACACGGTATCAGCAGGGGATTAAACGGAAACCCCAGTTATATTTGAACGAGATAGGAGAAATATGTTAGCATGTGACTATACACAAGGCTGAACATCCACTAGCAAGAGGCATAGTTGGAGACTATGAATAAGGCTGAATGTCGGACACAGATCCTCATGTGCTGCTGAAGCTGTACAGGCTCATTAGACTCTATGCTGCTTGCAACTGGAGCTGAATGTCCACAAGCCAGAGACACAGATTCTCCTGAGCCACTGCAGCTGTACAGGCGCATTAGACTCTATGTTGCTTGCAGCTGGAGACTATTGAATAAGGCTGAATGTCCACAAGCCAGAGACAGATCCTCATGAGCTGCTGAAGCTGTACAGGCGCATTAGACTCTATGCTGCTTGCAGCTGGAGACTATTGAATGTCCACAAGCCAGAGACACAGGTTCTCATGAGCCACTGCAGCTGCAGGGGCTCATGTGAATTTTTTCTCTTGAAAATGGATGGGGGCTGTCACAGGGTCTGCAACCCCCAGCCAGTCTGAAGCGTTTGTTTGTTTTCGTCTGACTTTTGTGTTTTGTTTTTATCTGACTGTGCGTCAAGTGCCTATATACTGACCGGTGTTATTATTATTGTTGTTGTTTTCCTCTGGCTGTTTTTGTTGTCATCCTGCTACATGCATGCAATTAATGAGTACATTAAACTCTGTAGAAGTGATGTCGGTCAACCACAGCATAAATTATGTTGATTTCATTTTTGTGTGACGTACATTATGTATACTTGTTCATGTCATTAGCAGCTATTGTGTGGGACAGAAGTGTCAAATACTAGGTTCAGGCTGTGTGTTTTGTTTCCTTTTTGTGTGTTTGGCTTTCTTTTCGTCTCCCCGTCAGGTCAGTGAAGTTACTGCTAGTTTAACTTTTAACACCCAGGACTAAGTGATTACCATTCTGTAGAATGTAAGTCATTTCGTTCAGGAATTAACCCTTTTAGCCCCGGGACCCTGCAGCAGGAGATGGATTGATCATGATAATTCAAGGGTAGTGCCAGATGAGCTTGGCGCCTGCAGGCACCAAGCTCATCTGGCACTACCCTTGAATTGTCATGATCAATCCATCTCCTACAACTGGTACATAGTCATTAGGCAACACCTCCCAAAAAATAGAAATGGGACCTTGGGGCTAAAATGGTTATAGAGTCAAAGTGTACAATTTTCTTGATGAATCATGAAATTTTTATATTTATAGAAACCTCTCAAAGTACCTTGCAATTAAAACAATTTAAATGAAGTTTATGGTATTTGTAAACAAATATAACTTCCATCGTTCATAATAATAGTAATAATAATACATGTAATAATAATAATAATAAATATCTCTTATAAAGTGCTGTTCTCCAGGAAAGCACTGGACTCGCTGTGCACAATCATACACTACTTTAACCCACCCCATCCCTTCCCAACTCCTAGCTTGCATCCACTTCCCTGTCACATAACAAAAACAGAATCTGAAAAAAAGCCAGTTGCTAGTTTGCTTGGAAAAATGGTGTGCTATGTGCTAAATATCTGACAGAAAAGTCTTCAAGTGAATCTTGAACTGGGACAATGCGGGCAGATTCTGCAGTTTGATTGGCAGTGAGCTTCAGACACTTGGAGCTAAAAAGGTGAAAGAGTGCTGTCTGACAGTCTTCCTTATAGTGAGGGCTGTAAGACCCATTATTTGATGAGATGGGGACTGAGCTGACAAAAGTACCATAATTTTTCCAGATGATCTACATGCTTTATGCTTTCAGATTTTGATATGTTCCAAGGTAGCACAGCAATAGGTTCCGAGAAACTGACTATTTAATTCGCAAAGCGTGGCGAACGCGAACAAATTATTGGTTGTGGTTGTGTCTTTGACAACCGACATTAATTAAATGAGAAAAGACTCTTTGAATAGATTAATTATTTTAAATGAGTCATCCAAGAAGCCACTGGACTAAAAGAAACAAAGCATTATACTTGTGTATGGTCCCATAATTGTTTATTTGTTATAAAAAGGGGTTGTTTTTTTTTTTAGCTTGTTCCAGGGTTGGCCTATAGTGGATAAAAGATGGATTGGCAAGCCTGCTTGATTTGCCACCAAATAACTAGTGCGAAGTTGAACTGCCCTTTGAAGTCCCATGGGAGTAAAAACAAGTCGCAGCCATATAAAAACTTTTGGGAATATCGTCAGTGACTTTCAGGGACTGCGCATGCTACCTGTGACTCTTCCCTTTGATGAAAGCTTCACAGCGGAGGATTTGGTCAATAACTAGGCTCAGGGATTGCTTCATCAGGCACAGCAGAGTCGTTTCTGAGCTGTTCTCACGTAACCGGAACACGCCCTGCCCATCAAGTTAACGCTGTCGTTTTGAGAAAACTCCAAAACGAAGCATTTCTCACCTTGCAGCCGGAAGCAGAAAAAGAGTAAAAAGAAGCTTGGCTACAAGAAATGGTTGGAAAGAGCCCCACATTTCAGTATTGGGACACCATACACAGACTTGAACTCCTTGTTCTTCTGTTTGTCAGAGCACATCGTGAAGCTGACTTTGGGTTGTATGCGGGTTCCCTGAAAGCTAGGCCAAGTGGTTCTTTGCCCTGGACCATCCGAATTACTATGCCCGCTGGGTTCCTGTTCACATTCGAGACATGAAAAATCTGCCACCTTTTACCTTGGAAGAATTTGTTGAGCATGGTCACTGGGGTGTCTCAAAAGCGGCACACAAGTTCTCAAATATGTCATTAGATCAGGCTAATGAACAAATTAATGACTTGGTGACAGGCTCTGGTGAAGCCGTATGGCTTACAGAAAACCCATCTGCTCTCCGAAAATGGCAGGTCCGGAACAAGCACGCATGCTGACTGAGTTTAAAGACTGTTCAAGACTAAACTGTGCAAAACACTCATCGTGAAGAAGGTTTGTCAACTCAAGAGTGTTTCAAACAACAAACTCTCAGCCTTACAAGAGTGTTCAAAGAAATGGGCAATTCTTTCTTGACAAACAGTGGAGAATTAATGACATTAGATTCTCATGATGTCCCAATGTCATACATATAGTCCGCACCATTGAGGATCTTGGCGAACAACATTACAACCACCACTGCAACTCAGTTTTGACTGATTGTGAAAGATCCATTCATGATCCCAACAAAAAGAACTCTTTACATCTGTTCAAGTGCCCAAATCCTAAAGACAACAGCAAACAAGCAGACAAAATTGCAGATTTGAAGACTGATGTCAGCCTATTCTCCAGACTATACATCGTGGCACAACACAGAGAGTCTGATATGGCTTCCTTTTTCAGCCATGAAATCCACCCGTTCCATCCGTCTTTGCTAGACAGAGGGAAAATTCGTCTCGGTAAGAAATCTGATCTACTTACATGTTTAACAAAGACAGTGGAGGCATCTGCTACACACTTGCTGGACGATGTTGAACCATACGACGCAACTGAACTGGCAGAAGCCTTAGAGCAACCCGATGAGGATGTGCAACATCCAGAAATAAAAGTCCTAGACGCTCCTCCAGAGCTACTCGCATCTTTGGAGAAAACATGTGAGAAAGATCTACCCGATACTTTTTAAGTGAAGGTGCTTGACGGCGCAGCTGTGGTGCATCTTCTACCTGTTAGTGGCGTGAAGACATTTGACGACTATGCTGCCGACGTGTTCTTGCCTCATGTATGGCATCAGCTTGAGACTGCAGAGAGGATTGACATTGTTTGGGACAGGCATCTCAAAAACAACATCAAAGGTTCTGCCAGAGAAAAGAGAGGAAAAGGCATGAGAAGAAAAGTGTCCAGCCAGAACAAAATCCCAGGACAGTGGCAGGACTTCTTGCGTGATGCAGAAAACAACCTGATGAAGAATTCTTTGAATTTATGTCCAAGAAGATTGAAAGCAGTGATTTTCCTCCTGGCAAAACAGTGGTGGTGACAAGGAGAAAATGTTATCAGAGGAAGTGACTACGTCATACCTGCTTGCAACATGAAGAGGCCGATACCAGACTACTCTTCCATGTGCAAGATGCATTACAGCAGGGTTCAAAGACTTGCTTTGTTCGCACCGTGGACACCGATGTCATTGTCATATTGACTGGCAAGTTTTACCACCTGCAAGACATATGCTCGACACTGAACATCTGGGTTGGGTTTGGCACAGAAAGGAGCTTTTCCTACATTCATATCAACGCTCGGGTCCTAACCCTTGGCAAAGAAATGTCAACTACCTTGCCAGTTTTCCTCAGCTTCACAGGCTGCAATACAGTATCAGCCTTTCTTGGAAGGAGAAAAAGCTTGCCTGGGAGACTTGAAAATCTTTCCCTGTTGTGACCAAGGCCTTCAATGACATCGCCAGTCACCCTTTCATAGAGGTGGGCATTAGTGATGAGAACTTCAAACTTCTGGAGGACTTCACCGTCCTCATGTACCAGAAGACAAGCGGATTTGAGACTGTGAGTGAGGCTAGTAGGTTAATGTTTTGCCAACAAAGCAAAACCATGGACACTATTCCTCCCACACAAGGTGCTCTCCTGCAACACACAAAGCGTTGTGTCTACCAAGCTAGAACCTGGACAACAAGCGATCAATCTCAACAGCAAATACCAACCCCAAAAAGATGGGGCTGGAAAATACACGCCACCACTTGTTGGATTGCACTGTGGACATCTTTACCAATTGCTTCAGAAGCATGTAGTGAACATGTCAAGTGTAGCTGCAAAGCTGCTGCTGGCTGTACCGGAAAATGTTCTTGCAAAAAAAGCCACGTGGAGATGTACAGACCTTTGCAAGTGTAACTGCATGAAGGATTAGATGTTAATTTCATATGAATATTTGACTTGACAAACCCAAACGTTTTGCGGAAAAACTGCTGCTGACTGAACATTAAGCCTTTAATGCTTTCTACCATATTTGTTTAAACATGTCTGCTATGTCTACTATTAGTTTTGTGTATTTATTTTATCAAAATTAGACAAATGTATCAATAAAAATTAACCATTAGCAAGCCAAACAAACTTTTTCTTGACTTTTTTCATTTGTCGCGTCATCATTTTTTTTATACTTGTCACGTGAGAACATCAGCTGCGACTGATTTTGTGGAACATATCAAAAATTGTTGCTATAGGACCTAACAAACATCTCCAAAAAGTTTGGTGCGTTTGTCATCTCTGTCCCCATCATTTTGCTAACAGCCCTCACTATTATTAGCTTCGGGATTTTAAACAGTTTTTATTTGGAGGAACAGAGGGTGCCTGATGGCTGATAAATACACAGCTTGGCTGAAAAGTACTGCAGGAGAGACCTGCAGAATACACGTTTCTTCAAGATCAGACACGCCGCATTGTTCGAATCGCCTGCAACCATGAAATCTTACTTACTTACTTACTTACGCCATTCACCCCTACCCGGGTATAGGCCGTCGACGAGAGACCTCCAGCAACTCCTGTCCTGTGCTTCTCCTTCGATTCTACTCCAGGTGGTTCCCAGTCTCTTGATGTCTGCTTGGAGGTCTCGACGCCAGGAGTTTCTCGGCCTACCTCTTTTCCTCTTTCCCTGGGGGTTCCATGACAATGCCTGCCTAGTGATACTGGAAGCTGGCTTTCTCAGACTGTGACCGATCCATCCCCATCTTCTTCGCCCAATTTCATTCTCTGCTGTTATTTGCTCTGTTCTCTCCCAGAGTCTGACGTTGCTGATCTTCTCTGGCCAGTGGATTTTCAAAATTCTTCTAAGGCAACTGTTCATGAAGGTCTGTACTCTGTTGACTGTGGTTTTTGTCAATATCCATGTCTCTGCTCCATATAGGAGAACTGCTTTTACATTGGAGTTGAAAATCCGGACTTTGGTGTGTTGTGACAGCTCTCTGGAACTCCACACTTTTTTCAACTGGAGAAAGGCTGCTCTGACTTTACCGATTCGTGCTCTGACATCTGCATCAGTGCCGCCTTTTTTGTCTATGATGCTCCCGAGATAGGTGAAGGACTCCACCTCCTCCAACGGGGTGCCAGCAAGCAAGACTGGTTCTTCCCTGGTTGTGTTCAGCCTCATTGTCTTTGTTTTCTGTTTGTGAATGGTGAGGCCCACTTGGGACGAGATGTCAGCAAGCCTCGTGGTCTTGTCCTGCATTTGTTGATGAGTGTGGGACAGTAATGCCAAGTCGTCTGCAAAATCGAGGTCGTCAAGCTGTGTCCACAGTGTCCACTGTATTCCACTTCGTCTGTGCTCTGTGGTCATCTTCATGACCCAGTCTATGGCCAGTAGGAAGAGGAACGGAGACAGCAGACACCCCTGCCTGACACCAGTTCTGACCTGGAGCTCTCTGGTGAACTGCCCTTCGTGGATCACGCGACATGTCATGCCATCATAGCTGCTCTTGATCAGGCGGACGAGCTTTGTGGGTACACCGTAGTGTCGTAGGAGTTTCCACAGAGTCTCTCGGTCCACGCTGTCAAATGCTTTCTCATAATCCACAAAGTTGACGTACAGCGGGGAGCTCCACTCCAGAGACTGTTCCACGATGATGCGGAGAGTGGCGATCTGGTCTGTACATGATCGGTTCTTCCTGAATCCTGCTTGCTGGTCTCTCAGCTGGGGGTCAACGGAGCTCTTCATTCTCTCTAGGATGATCCTGTTGAAGACCTTTCCTGGTACTGACAGCAAGGTGATTCCTCTGTAGTTGGAACACTTGCTGAGGTCGCCTTTCTTGGGAAGCTTGATTAGGTACCCCTCCTTCCAGTCAGCTGGCATCACCTCCTCTTCCCAGATCTTTCCAAACAGTGGGTACAGCATCTCAACTGTTGTCTCTAGGTCTGCTTTCAGAGACTCCGCTGGGATGCCATCTGGCCCTGCTGCTTTGCCATTCTTCAAAAATGCCACTGCTTTTCTGATCTCTTCCCGGCTGGGTCTGTCACAGCTGATGGGTAGGTCGGTCTCTGCCGGCTGGATGTCGGGGGGGTCGGGTGGGCTAGGTCTGTTCAGTAACTCTTCAAAATACTCGGCCCATCTGTCGAGTTGGTCTGCTCTGTCTGCAATAGGCTTGCCTTCTTTGTCTTTTACTGGTCTTTCTGTATGGCCATACTTACCCGACAATCTTCTGGTAATGTCGTAGAGCTGTTTCATGTTGCCGCTGCCTGCTGCCTTTTCTGCCTCTGCTGCCAGGCTGTCTGTGTAGGCCCTCTTGTCTGCCCTGATACTCCTCTTCACCTCGCGGTTGGCTTCCGAGTATTCCCCCTGTGCCCTTACTTTGGCTGCTCTCGTGCGACTGTTGTTGACCGCTGCTTTCTTCTGCTTCCTCGCTTCTATCTTCTTCAAGGTCTGTGCCGACAGCCAGTCCTTGTGGTGGTGTTTCCTGAACCCTACAGTGTCTTTGCAGGTTGAGTTCAGCGCCTCTCTAACTGCCTTCCACTGCTGCTCTGTGGTGACCGCCTCCTCTTCATTTACTAGCTCCTGTAGCGCTTGAAACCGGTTGGACAGCACCAGTTTGAACTCTTCTCTAACTCCAGTTTCTCTCAGGAGGCCTACATTATAGCGCTGTCTTCTTGTTGTCTCTGTGCGGCTTTTCTTTAGCTTGAGCTTCATTCTTAAGGTAAGCAGATGGTGGTCTGAGGCGACATCTGCTCCCCTCCTCACTCGAACATCTTGAAGGGATCTTCTAAATTTCTTGCTAATGCAGATATGGTCTATTTGGTTCTCTGTTGTATGGTCAGGTGAGACCCAAGTTGCTTTGTGTATTCTTCTGTGTGGGAAGATGCTGCCTCCAATGACAAGTCGGTTTAGAGCACAAAAGTCTACAAACCTCTCCCCGTTCTCACTCATCTCCGAGCCTAGTCCCTGTCTCCCCATCACCTCTTCGTATCCGGTGTTGTCCTCCCCTATTTTGGCATTAAAATCGCCCATGACGATGGTGATGTCTCGCTCCGCACATTTGTCCAAGGCACTCTGGAGTCGGTCGTAGAACTCTTGTTTCTCTTCCTCGTCACTGTCATTGGTGGGCGCATAACACTGGATGACGTTCAGCTTGAGCTTTTTCTTGGTTCTAAAGGCTGCTGTTATAATTCTTGGCCCAAGAGGTTCCCAGCCCATCAGCGCTCTCTGTGCCACTGGTGACAGCATGAGTGCTACTCCTTCTGTATGGGGGGCATTCTCCTCTTCATGACCTGAATACAGAACCATCTCCCCACTTAACAGCCTTTTCTGGCCAGACTGCGTCCATCTGGCTTCACTGATACCTAGCAGGGAAAGGTTGTACTTTTGCATTTCCGCTGCTATCTGGGCGGCCTTGCCGCTCTGGTACATGGTCTTGACGTTCCATGTGCCCATGGTTGTATCCCTGGATAGAGAGAGGCGGCTCGGTCCTGTGGCTTCCGAAGACTTCCGGCTTTCACCACAGGACGTCATAAGTCTTCTAGTAGAAGAACCTTCCTCCTCCAGGAAAGGAATTACTGTTAGTCTTTTCGTCGGCGTTTTTGTAGCTATTTCCTTTTTTGCAGGGTGGGGAAGCTACCCCCACGCCCAACCCCCTTACTAGGAGGACCAGGGGTTTTCTGTCGGGGTCACCTTCCCTTAGACCATGTTGGTTCACGGCACCTTATTTCATTCGGTGCACCCCTCTCATGAGGGACCCCCTATCCACCACCCAGGGGACGCGCCTCAACGCCGTATGGTCCCAGCGCGAGGAACCATGAAATCTGCCTTGGTGGTAAACCTGCGAGTACAGAATTGCATTAATCGAACCTGGAAGTAATAAATGCATAAAAAGTCTTGAAGTTGAACTTTCTGTGAGATATGGTCTGAGGGAAGAGATCCTGCACAACTCGAGGAAACCTGCATTTCGGGTGCTAACGATATGATCACGCACGGAAAGCGTTGAATCAACCCTCACTTCCAGATATTTGACTCAGTTCTGAAAACAGTAATTGGTACTGATATTTCTCCCTCTTTACAGATCCCAACTCTCAGACTTTTGAGTCTCTGCAGACGCAGCTAGCGGACATACAGCATCAGATGGAGACGTTCATTCTGCGACAAGAGGCCGCCATGGAGGAGCGGATAAGGTACGGAGCTCAATGGCTTTAATTGTCACTAGTCCATTTAACCCCACAGCTGCATTGCCCCATGGAGGAGCGGATAAGGTACGGAGCTCAATGGCTTTAATTGTCACTAGTCCATTTAACCCCACAGCTGCATTGCCCCATGGAGGAGCGGATAAGGTACGGAGCTCGATGGCTTTAATTGTCACTAGTCCATTTAACCCCACAGCTGCATTGTCCCATGGAGGAGCGGATAAGGTATGGAGCTCAATGGCTTTAATTGTCACTAGTCCATTTAACCCCACAGCTGCATTGCCCAAATTTTGGAGGTGTCACCTAGCCACATGTACCACATGCAGGAGCTGTATTGACCATGATAATTCAAGGGTAGTACCTGATTAGCTTGGCGCCAGCAGGCGCCAAGCTAATCTGGCACTACCTTTGAACTATCATGGCCGACAGGTGCCAAGCTAATCTGGCACTCCCCTTGAATTATCACGGTCAATCCATCTGCTGTGGGATGTTGGTACTAAATGGGTTAATTTCTTAACCCCTTGTAAAATGTTGTGTGACCTTTGACATTGTGGTGGCATTGTAAACCCTGAGCTCGAACAAAGCAGTCGGAACAGGCACGCGTTTGTCATTTTAAAGACATGTTTTATCCAGCAGCTGTTCAGACTCTTAATGATGCAAATGTCGAACATGAGCCATCCGTCCATGATGTGTATATATATATATATATATATTGTATATAATTATGTCTTTACAGTCGGCATCATTTTCATTTTGAGCCTGCAAGTGATTTGTTTTGATATTGTGATGTTTTCTGTTGTCTGGGATGTGGGTTAACCCTTATCATTCGGAATACACCAGTGTGTGAAATAAGTTTGATTACTAAAACAGTTCAAGCGTAGTGCCAGAATAGTTTAGCGCCAAGCTATTCTGGCACCACCCTTGAACTAAAGTTATTTGTCTATATCCTTATCTGTAAGTACTACAATGTAGCTTGCATATGGCAGTGTACACATTTGAAGCTTTTTGCCACAGTATGACAAGGGTTGATGTGCAGTCTACATGTATGTTTATTGTCTTTTTAATTCAGATCATAATAATACTTATAAGCGTATAGCTATTAATGCGTGTGTGTATGTGCACACAGTTTAATCATAACTTATGTGTCTTCTGTCATTATGCGCAGCTTTTGAGACAAATTCCTTAATGTATTTTTACATGTGGCAGTAAAGTTCTGTCTTATCTTGCCATCAGGTGTGCAAACTTTCATTTTCTGTATTAAAAAAAAAAAATGCATTTGCGCTTTTGTTTTATTCTGTAGGCGCTACGAGGAGGAGCAGAGGGAAGAACTGTCTCAGCTGCGAACCAAAGCTCAGGACGACAAGAAGAAAATGATCAGGTATATTAATTCAGCCATGACACACTACAGTGGGAGATAGATAGCCCATGCTAGTTCAAGGGTGGTGCCAGATTAGCTTGGCGCCTATAGGCGCAAAGCTACTCTGGCTCCACCCGTGAACTATCATGGTCGATCTATCTTCTGGACTTTCATGTGGTCCTCGGAGAACACTATCTCATATGGCTGTGAAAGTGGACATACAAGGGAGGTGCACAACTTTCTTCATGTATGAGTTTTTGTCTTTCTTTTGTTTGTCATTCATCTGTTTATGTGTTTTGCTTGTTCTTTGCAGTTTGTCAGTAGTTCTGTCATAGCCATGATATTTCAGCCAACTTCGCTTATAAGGTTAAACATGAAAACTTTTGCTTTTACGGTCCAATCTGAACATAAGGGTCACCTTACGGACAGGCCGATGTGGCCACTATAGACAGATGACTGGTTTTTAAAGGATCTTTATATAGAAAAAGTGAAGGGGAGATGTACTTCTTGCGTGATAAGTATAAACAGATGACTGCTTTGTTCAGGTGGCCTCGAGAGCAGGTTTGACTGTACATTACCTCGTATGTTACAATTTTGAGGGTATAACAACAGAAACGACCAAATGTTTTGCCCTCTGGCATTTTGTTGTATCAAAGTGAACTGTATAAGACTAGAGCATGTCGCTGTGTTTCAGCCTGATACTTCAGCGGACAGACCAGGCCGCTCCCGTCGGGCGTGCAGTGAAGCCTCGCAGTACGTAGCGTCTCTTTCTCAATGTTTAGGATGATCTTCTTTCACCCGTGGGGTAAACTACAGGGGTTTGGTGGAGCCATTATAGTTCAAGGGTGGTGCCTGATTAGCTTGGCACCTCTCCAGGTGCCAGGCTAGTCCGGCGCTACCCTTGAAATACTATTTAGGCACTGAACAGAGAAATATTGAAAAAGAGCTCGAACTTATTTGTAACCTTAAGTGCTGAGAAAAAAAATGAAAACACCACACAGCTGCAAAAGGCATAGATCCTCATGAGCCCCCGCAACTGCTCGTGAGGATCTATGCCTCTTGCAGAAACCACTTTTTATCCATGTTACTTCGATGGCTGGGGATCAACTACCGCTATGTTGAATTTACAATGATTTTAACAACACAGTCTGCATAGACTGGCAGTGAAGTTGTTACAGCGCGGAACACACTATCAATATTGTCGCGGGGGGGGGGGGGGGGGGGGGGGGGGGGGGGGCTGACCTCTGAGTGACCCTTACTCTCCCTTTTACTGAGGGGACAAAACTCTTCATTGTGAATGTCCAAATTTTTTATTTGCCGCCGCGGCTCTTCTTTATGCTTGGCACAAATGAGAGGGGTTGGTTCATTTACCTCTTAAACTCCCAGAACTATATGACTTCCATTCTATCGAATGAAAGTCATTTAGTTCTGGGAGTTGAAGAGCTTAGGCACGGTAAAATACATAGTAGTGGTCTATTCGACACACTTTAAATTCTTAATTTGTATGATTACTACAGCATTGAAATTCTTTACAGCAGTATTTCTGTCTTTCAGCACCCTTGACCAAATCCAAAAGTGTCTTCGATGAATCTGTAAGACCACCTGTAAGTATGTTTTCCATTTTTTTTTTTTTTTTTGGTTGTTGTTAAAGTAATTAACGTATTCCATCCCATTCCACTTATTTGGTGTATGCAAAACACTTTGTGGGTGAGACAGTTTATTTTTTAATTTGTTTGCACTTAAATGAGATTTTTGTTTTTCTTGCCAGCTAAACTCGATGCAGAAACAATGAAAAATGTGTAAGTCTTCTGAAGCGATCAAGTAGATCAGGCGAAAAAAATTGTATTTGAAGGAATGCACAAGACCGACACATTCTTTTGATTGTCCGCAGAGGACAGTGCGTGAAATCAAGGATACTTGGTCACACTTTCAGCAGTCGTAGAATTAACCTTAATGATAACTAACTTAACCGCTGAGAAAATGTGAACACGATCCACCTGCAAGAGACATAGAACCTAGTGAGACACCACAGTTATGAGGGCTCATGAGGATCTATGTCGCTTTCTGACAATGTGAACACGATCCACCTGCAAGAGACATAGAACCTAGTGAGACACCACAGTTATGAGGGCTCATGAGGATCTATGTCGCTTTCTGACAATGTGAACACGATCCACCTGCAAGAGACATAGAACCTAGTGAGACACCACAGTTATGAGGGCTCATGAGGATCTATGTCGCTTTCTGACAATGTGAACACGATCCACCTGCAAGAGACATAGAACCTAGTGAGACACCACAGTTATGAGGGCTCATGAGGATCTATGTCGCTTTCTGACAATGTGAACACGATCCACCTGCAAGAGACATAGAACCTAGTGAGACACCACAGTTATGAGGGCTCATGAGGATCTATGCTGCTTTCTGACACTGCTGGCAGTTCAGCGGTTAACACATAACAAAGCCTGAGGTCAGAATTCCCAATATTGGGACCCGTCATCTGAAGATTACATAATAGTTGAAGAGACAGATTAGCCATGATAGTTCAAGGGTAGTGCCAGAATAGCTTGGCGCCTACAGGCGCTGAGCTATTCTGGCACTACCCTTGGGTTATCATGGCAGATCCATATCTTGCGTAAGGTGTCGAGGCTCATTGGTTAAATTTGTCTTTTCTGTTGAAGGCCTCTCAGCCAATTGCGATTGGAAGGATGCATTCCCCTTCACGTCGCGGTGACTCGGATGGGGGATCAGATGGTAGGGGTATTTCTTTCGCAGTCAGGTAGCCAGATGTTCAGAATCAAAATCAGCGCATTACATACACGGTGCAGGAAATGGATTGGCCATGATAAGTCACGGATGGGGCCAGATTTTAATGTGCGTGAATGTTTGGGCGTATTAAAAGTACAGTGTTGAAATACACCCAGCAAAGAATGAAACGCAGATAGGACAAATACATCTGTGTTGCACGTGCTCTCTAAGCGTGTTTCTTTCTTGGGTATTTCTTTCCAGTCACCTTTTTCATAAAGATTTTTTTACAATTTGAAATGTTTGTTTTAGTTGCATGGCTTTACATAAAAAATTAAAAGAAATGGTTTCTAAATACATGTACAGACTAAGGGTTCGAAATAGCTTTCTATTCGATGTTTTCAAATGTTTCCTTCATGAAGAAATATCTCTTTACAGGAACACATCTTGTCTGCAAGACAACTTATTAACCCTTTTAGCCCCACCGGCGCATTTCCTAAATTTTGCAAGTGTTATTTAATGACTGTTCCACTTGCATGAGGTGGATTGACCATGACAATTCAAGGGTAGTGCCAGATTAGCTTGGCGCCTGAAGGCGCCAAGCTAATCTGGCACTACCCTTGAATTATCATGGTCAATCCATCTCCTGCTGTCGGGTGTTGGGGCTAAATGGGTTAACGTGACTTTTCTGCTTCACAGATCTGTTCGCGCTAGATGTTTTGGATGGGGATGCGGACACGTACCACTCTAGCAGTGAGGAGGATGACGACGTCCCAGCAGGTACACGGACGCATATACATGTACACGTAGGCAATTATTGGTTGCGCAGACATTTGATTTACTGCCTGTAGTTTTCACAATGAAGTTTTCCTTAACCCATGCAGTGCCACTTGATGCGGAACATGTTTTTAAAAGGGTGGCCAAATCACATTTCCCGTTTCCCGGAGCAAGATGAAATATCGCCCGGGAAAGTTAAATTCCAAAGGCTGCTTGCCCGCGGGAAAGATAAAAAATTAAAAATTACAAAACGCAATCGCAAAACATGCGGACATTTGACTTCGCCAGCTGCTAAATCTGTCGTCTGCTTCAGCAAAACAAAACAAAAAGCCAATTGCTTCCCTTACATTGCTGCCGTAGCTTCTCAAAGACGCGCTATTTGATTGGTGCATGTCTTCAGGCGAAGCAAATGACAGAGCAATTTATATCGCCGGCTTTGTCCGAATGTCTCCATGAGTCATTTTCTTGGAATGTTTGGAAAGTTTGTGCCCAAAAAGATTGTTAGTGACCAACAGTGCTGAAACTTTCACACGAAATTTCTGCTTGCAATTTGTGGGCAAGATGATATGTGTGCGGGAAAGATGAAAATGACATGTTGCTTGCCCGGGGAAAGATGATGATTAAAAAATGTGGCCACCCCTGTTCCACAATCTTCATTAGTTCAACACTAAGTAGCCCTAGCTGTCCCAGGGACACGGGTTCAAAGTGGTCTCGGCGAGAGGCATAGATCATGAGCCCCTGCAACTGCGGGGGCTCATGAGGATCTATATCTCTTGTTGTCGGGTGGTGTTCAGACTTTGTGGGGGGGGGCACCGAACGGGAAAGTAACGCATAAAAGAAGAAAGCAGAATTTTGTAAACAGACACAATCTTGCTGTTTTGCTGATTTTCTTGTTGCTTGCCTTTCAGTGACGTACCTAGCCAGCTTATTAGAGAGAGAATGAATGAACACTTCCAGATAAATGAATTTTCTCCTTTTGAGAAATCTCTCAAATGGCTGCATCCCAGTGCAGTTAACCATTTTAGGACCAAGGTCCCATTTCTCAAAGTTTGGAGGTGTTGCTTAACAACTATGTACCAGTTGCAGGAGATGGCTTGACCATGATAATTCAAGGGTAGTGCCAGATTAGCTTGGCGCCTCCTTGAATTATCATGGTTACGCCATCAACTGCTGTAGGGATCCGGGGCTAAAAGGGTTAAGGTCCTCGGGCTGACGTCGGCCACTGTTGGCCCATTACAGAAAGAAGACAGGACCAAAAGTGACTGGTCTGTTTAGATAGGTGGTCACTGTACACATGTGGGTGATAGGACAGGTTTAGCTGCGTTGTCATTTTCTCGGAGGCTGTTGTTTTCGGTGTGCAGTGACAATTGGGCGTCGGAGTCAGGCCCCGAAGAAAGATCTCGTCTACTCGGCCTCGGTGCCGGTCAACGTCCCCATGGGTGCCTGGGGAAACCTGGGTCACAGCGATCCAGTCTTGGATCTGGACAGCGATGAGGAGGTATGGGGATTTCAATATGTCGTTTCTTTAACCTACTTACCATGGCCGCATTTTCTGAATTTTGGAGGGGTCACCTAATGATTTTGTACCATTTGCAGGAGATGGATCCACATATTTTTAAGGGTATTGCCAGATTAGCTTGGCACCTGATGGTGCCAAGCTAATCTGGCAATACCTTTGAATTATCAGGATGAGTCCATTTGCTGTCGTGTGTCGAGGCTAAATGGGTTAACACTCGTTTGTATGCAGCCTTTCTAAGTGTGTTAGTATTTTCTGCGGATGCGATGAAGAAGTATGGAGACTTGAACCCTTTCAGCCCCAGGGTCCCATTTGTCAAATTTTGGAGGTGTTGCCTAACGACTGTGTACCAGCAGAATCCCGCCACTCTACAAGAGAAACTGTATGGGCCTGTGGAGGTGCTACAGAAGACCACAGATTTCATTTTGAGAGCCAAACTCCAATTGTGACGGCGTTCGAGAAGAAGAAGAACGACTGTGTACCAGTTGCAGGAGATGGATTGATTGTGATAACTCAAGGGTAGTGCCAGATGAGCTTGGCGCCTTAGGCGCCAAGCTCATCTGGCACTACCCTTGAATTATCATGATCAATCCATCCCCTGCTGCAGGGCCCCAGGGTTAAAAGGGTTACTTTCTGTGTGCAGCCATCGGTACTTGTTAGATCCCCGGAGCCCTTCATGTGCCGTTATTTGTGCAGAATCACCCCTTGGACCCGGATCAGATTGCGTCCAACATGGCGGCGCTGGCGGAAAGCATCCCCGACAATAATCGGTACATCTTCGGTGATCGCCCGAGGCCACGACTCAACACCAATAATTTTTAGATCCTGTTTTAGATGAGTAAATGTTTTTGTTTGATGAATGTCAGCAGTTGTTGTGACCCCCAAGTTGATTTAACACACCAACAGTAAATTTGCGCAATCGAGCATTTTAAAGTGATCCAGAGTATTTCAGTTCATAGTGAGAAAAAAAGGTTGTTACCTGTAATGAACAGATTTCTACAGTAAAACCTAGAGAGAGAGCATGCGTGTGTGCATCAATGTGTGCATGCATTTACATGCTTTTGTGTGTGAGTGTGCACATTTGTCTGCATGCGAGTGTATTTGATAGAAGATCAGTTTGTGTGATCAGTCCAGTGACAATGCTGGCTCCTGTAGGTCAAGTTGCCTGTTACGGACAGAATTGTTGATTTGTTGCCCCGATTTCACTGAATCAATTTGCTGCTTTTTCACTCCGGGCGAAAGTTACTGAAGTTTAACAAATGTGTGTGTGTGCTTGTCCGTGATTTTGGACCTTATCGCAGTCAGCCGTCAACGGCTGACTGCGTTAAGGTCCAAAATCACAGTCCAGCACTAATAGTCATGTCAACATTACTTTTGTCTCACAGTGCATTTACTTCGGGCATTGATCATTTGTACACGTACTGACAATGTATACAGTTGCCAAATTACAAAGGGCATTGATATTTTCAGTCATATTAGGAGGTGGACATACCCATGTGATGCAACCCACTCCAGCTGCTGTCATTACAAGCTATATGTAGGTCCAGTCGATGTATGGATGCACGCACGCGTTTTCTTGTGACTCGCTTAATGTCGAGAAAAGTCATGGCTATGTATATGCAAGCGGATTATCAAGGTTATATTTTTGCGTTTTATCATTGGTGTATATGGGCTTTTCTATATAAACTAATGGAAAACTTTGGAGTGTTAACCCTTTCAGCACCAACACCCTACAGCAGGAGATTGATTGACCATGTTAATTCAAGGGGAGTGTCAGATTAGCTTGGCGCCTTCAGGCGCCAAGCTAATCTGGCACTACCCTTGAATTATCATGGTCAATCCACCTCCTGCAAGTGGGTACATAGTCGTTAAGTAAGACTTCCAAAATTGAGGAAATGCGCCCATGGCGCTAAGAGGGTTAAGTTTTGCGCATGTTATACGGGATTTAGATAGTACGTGTACGTGTCATATATGTTCTGCCTAAGTCTTGCAAATATAATTATGTAGTTTAACCCTTTACTTCCATCACCAGCTGCTAGGACGGATTGACAGTGATGGCGCAAGGGTTGTGCTCGATTCGCTGGCTCTCAGCGAATCAGGCACTACCCTTGCACTGTCAGAGCCAGTCCATCTTTGCAAGCTAAACGTAGGTCTTGGCAGAAGAGTGTAAAATGGTAACAGTTTGGTGCTGGAAGTGGAAGGGTGCCCAATAAGGAAAGCATAATTATTATACCATTCAGCCAGCTTTCAAGTTGTGTTCGTAATGTGTGGTGGATAATATGTTGGATCTGAGGCATTTAGAAATGTTATCATTTGCCTGTGTTGATGTTTGCCGTCTTTTCATTTACAATATACCTTTACGCAGTATAACAGGCGATGAATCGACCATGAAAGTTAAACGGTGGTGCCAGAATTGCTTGGTGCCTGGAGGCAGCAAGCTATTCTGGCACCACCCTTAAACTGTCATGTTCAGTCCATCTTTGACATTGTAATGTCATCTGAAGACAACAGCTCCCAAATACAAGAACGTAGACCCTATGGCCAGTGTATGTAATGGTGACTGCTTCTCATTGCATGAATGGTGTGCTAACATTTTCATTACATATGCTTATTGGATGTGTGATAGTTTGTGTGAAGCAAACAACCTAAAATTGGAACATTTCTCATTCTTCTCTTGTTTGGTTTTACTTCTTTTTGCTGCTAAACCCCAAGTTTTAAGATTATGAGAATCTATTCATCTCGTAAAATGGCAAGGACTGAGAGCTTAGTGTTGCTTTTGGAAATTTTGGCGAAGGCAGTTAGTAAGGAAAAGGCATTTTATTTAGTTTGGTTTAACTCGTTCTACCCCAAGACCAAAGTCCCCAAATTTTGAAGTCGTCCTCTGAAGACTGCATTGCAGTGCAGGACACAGGTCGACCATGATAGTTCAAGGGTGATGCCAGAATAGCTTGGCACCCATAGGCGCCAAGCTATTCTGGCATCACCCTTGAACTATCCTGGCCGATCCATATCTTGCTGTGTTTTGTCTGGGGTAGAAAGAGTTCATTTTTTTTTTTTTGTTAAATTAATCAACTGCGTTCGGTTTTAAAATTTTAGACTGATCTTGTCAGCTTTTTAAAATTTAATTTTAGATGCTAAAATCTGTCTTTAGGCGAACGTATATTCCATTAGCAAATATCTCCGCAAAGAAACACATTGTTGTACCACTCTAAGGACAAATATCTTCCTGTCAATTGACCCAATATGGGCAATTTATACTTCATTTCTAGGATTTAATTTTGCTGTACAGTTGTTAAAAAAAAATTGGTGAAAAGACAAAGTCGAGACATTTTCAATATCCGACTAGAGCCCCTGCAGGAAACGGCCAGATTTCAATATTGAGGTCAAATATGCAGACTTCATGTATGCCTGTGCTGTTGCTGGTTTTGCCAGATTGTTCATTCACGTAAAAATGGATCTTGATTCTGGGCCGTCGTGAAAAGAATCTGAATTTTTATACCTGTGCAGCAAGGGCACATCGAGTGTCTTGAAAGTACGTTGTATTAGGTCAACTGGCAACTGAATGATATTTGTTTTTTTTAGATTGCCTATAGGACTGGTTCTTCGCAAGGATATTTTCACCAAAAAAAAACGTGTGCTCCAATGTCAAATTAATGACCTAGACGTGACTAATTCTGTTTTGTTTCGGCCATTAGAAAGGGAGATAAGGTTCTCCTGTGTTTAATCCCCTCACGGCCAATAAGCAGCACCTAGGCGCAGGGGTCATAGATCCTTGTGAGCCTGCACCTACTGCTGCAGGGGCTCGCGAGGATCTATGCCTCCTGCGCGCCATATTTTGCGACCCTTTTGGATTGTGCTCTCTGGTGTTGAATTTACAATGGTTCAACCCATTGAGCCCTGACGCACTGCAGCAGGAGATGGGTCGACCATGATAATTCAAGGGTAGGCGCCAAGCTAATCTGGCACTGCCCTTGAATTATCATGGTCAAGCCATCTCCTGCAACAGATGCATAGTCGTCAGATGACGCCTCCAAAATTTGGGAAAATACGTGTGCCAGGGCTGAATGGTTTCAGCAACATGACTGGCGGCGATTGGGGTTGGTCGGGTCGGCTTTTTGTTTTGTGGGATGAATATCGCGCCTACAGTGTATATTGTGTCAAAAAAAATCCCAGTCTGGGTGATTTCTGGCATGCAGACTTTTGTTTGTGGTTTAGAGTGTATTATCATACGCAGAAGTTCGAAACTTTGTACAGCGTGTCTTGGTCTGTTGATTTTGGGCCTTACCGCTTGCAGTGGTAAGGCCCAAAGTCACGGACCAGTGCACAAACAAGACGAGGACACAGTGCGGTTTTTCGCTGATGGCATTTCATGTATAGGTGTACCATGTATCAAACATGTTTGTATATTGTGAGGAGTCGGTTCGATGTCTCTTTTCTTGTTTGGTTGTCTTCCTACATGAAAGCTCAGTGGTAGTGCCTATAGACAGTGTTGCACAGAGATTGCTGCTAACCTAATCGGTTACTACTCTTGAACTGCGTAATGTGCTCATACCAATATTCTATCCCAGTGCCTGCATGTTGTGCGCTGCACTTGTTTTTTGGGTGAATACTTTTTTATGCTAGCAGCTGCCCCGTAGTGTTTTACCTGACTCGTTTCGGACATACCGGTAATTTTTGTGTGCCAATCTTTTATCCCACCACCTTTGCGTCAATCGTTACATTCGTTCAGCCGGACAGCCGTATTTCCCAAATTTCGGAGGCGTCATCTTATGACTCTGCACCAGTTGCAGGAGATGGATCGACCATGATAATTCAAGGGCAGTGCCAGATTAGCTTGGCGCCGACAGGCGCCAAGCTAATCTGGCACTGCCCTTGAATTATCATGGTCGATCCATCTCCTGCTGTAGTGCATCAGGGCTGAATGGATTAACACAGGAAAAACGTTTTGGGAGGTTACAGCTTGTAACGGAGACACGCGTATAGTGCCATCACTGCACGGCGTATTTTACGCCAAAAAAAACAAACGAACAAAACATGCCACATTTTCATAATGAATGCTACCAGATTCCGGATGAAACTTGCCAGAATCCTATTGTGGACCGACTCTGCACGTACTTTGTGGACCTTGAGTGTGTATTGTCGCATATCGGGTATTGGTCTCATGTTTGCCTGTGCCGCGCTGTTCTCATATCAAACTCTTCACGCCACGTCACATGCAGCAGCTTGGATTGGAAGTCGTTCTTTTAATTTCAACCACTTCCCTGCTGAAGAAGCGCCGCCAGCACCATTCAAGAGACTTGCATCATCATGAGTCTCTGCAGTTGCTCACGGAGAACTGGACCTGCTGGTGAGGACTGTGTGTGTCCTCGTTCTTTGGATGGTTGCGGCCGTTTGATTGTGTGTTTAGTCCTTTTAGCCCCAAGGTCCCATTTCTCCAATTTTGGGAGGTGTTGCCTAGCTGGCGACTTTGTGGTTGCAGGAGTTTGATTGACCATGACAGTTCAAGGGTGGTGCCGGATGAGCTTGGTGCCTGTCGACGCCAAGCTCACCTGGCACTACCCTTGAATTATCATGGTTGATCCATCTCCTTATGCGGGGACTGACTCGGGGCTAAATGGGTTGACGGAGATTTCAAAAACGCAACCGGTGTCCTTCGTGGCGGCTGAGGGGACAATTGGAACTGAGTTGATAGAAACGACATGATGAGTACACAGTGTTCCTTGGCTATCACTCGTCCAGCCGCAATATATTTTGCAAGAGGCTCGTGAGCCCCCTGCTGATGCAGGGGGTCATGAGGGTCTACGCCTCTTGCAGTCGGATAATTTTTCAAGACGTGTCAGTGTTGCCTTAACAAGTAGTTACAATGTTTTCACTGACATTCCACCCCGGAACCGCCGGAAATCCCCCAATTTTGAACTTTGCCCTCTGAAGGACTGTACTACAATTCTAGAGGCAGATCGAGCATGAAAGTTCAAGGGTGGTGCCAGAATAGCTTGGCGCCTATGGGCGCCAAGCTATAGGGCTCGGGAAATTCCCCGCGTTGCCTAGCAGCATCGGTGCATCAGCCGCCATCGTAATAAGAGGATACGGCATAGTCATCGTATAGTAGCGAAACATGATAGTGTTTCAACACGTTTTTCTTCCTCTTTGGAAACAAAAACTGATTCTGGTGAGCAGTTTCCTACAGTGATGGCAAGACTTGCTGTTATTGCTTATAGTACGTCAGGACTTTTCTGACATTACAAAAACAGCGATTTCCCTATGAGCGCTTAGTCCCATGTCCTCACATGATGGCCGCCACGACTGGCGTGATGACGTCAGCTTCCCGAGCGGCCCTATTCCGCCACCATCCTTGGAACAATTATGCTCGATCCATGTCTTGCTGTGGTGTGTAGTGCCGGGGCTGAGTGAGTTGATGTCTCAAACTGTGTGCCATGTGGCGGTTTAATACTAACCCTTACTGAATTCCTGGACAGGATGCGTCAGGATGTGAATTAACCACGATACTTCAGGCAGGGTGATTCATTTTATGCCAACTTGAGCTCCAGCCTTGCAAGTTACATAGTGGTGCCCAAGAGGCGTAGAGTCCCCATGGGCCCCTGTGTCTGCGGGGGTCCCTGAGGATATATGTCTCTGGGCACTCGATCAGTTGTTGCTTACTTTGTCCCTGGCAGTGAAGGGGTTACTCACTGATGAGGTCAGATTAACCTATTCAGAAAAACGTTTTCAGTGCTGGCACACAAGATGGGCACCTAGGTGCCAAGCTATTTCAACACCAAAGAAAATTCCCGCATACAAGCTTAAAAAGACAATTACATATACTCTTTGCCTTACTAAGTAAATTTCCCGTATGTACTCTGATCTACTTTGCCACTATTTCACCCACATCATTCGGAATACACCAGTGCGTGAAATAAGATTGACTGAAACGGTTCAAGGGTAGTGCCAGAATAGCTTGGCGCCTCTAGGCGCCAAACTATTCTGGCACCACCCTTGAACTAACGCCATTGGTCTATATCCTTATCTGTAAGTACTGTAATGTAGCTTGCATATGGCAGTGTACACATTTGAAGCTTTTAGCCGCAGTATGATATGGGTTAATTTTGTTAAGAGTTCATTTCTGGAACTGGTGCACATTCGGCTGGTAACAACACCATGGATGGGACTATTCCGGCTAAAAAAAAAATTTTCCACCTAAAAAGTGCCCCAAGACCCTCGCTTCAAGATTCAAATTTTGTTTCTTTTGGTCCCACCCATGCAAACCATTCAGCATTAATTACGCGCACTGCACATCTCGCTGCCGATCGTGTTCTAGGGAAAGTGATCTCTTGGAGACCGAAGTCGACATCTGTAGGCAACAAGCTACATTTTCAGGCTAACCCATTTAGCCCCGAGTCCCCACAGCAGGAGATTGATTGACCACGGCAATTCAAGGGTAGTGCCAGATTAGCTTGGCGCCTGAAGGCGCCAAGCTAATCTGGCGCTACCCTTGAATTATCATGGTCAATCCGCCTCCTCGTGCAACTGGTACATATAGTCATTCAGTAACACTTCCAATAATTTGGGAAAAGCACCCGTGGGGCTGAAAGGGCTCCAACCCTTTCTCAGAATTGATGTGTGGACAAGACGGTGCCGATTTTTATCATTTGGGTCTGGTCTTTGGTTATTCTGATGCCACACTTGAACTATCATGGTTGATCTTTCTTGGTAGCGGAACTGTGGCGTAGACCTCGGAGAATTGGATCAGTCTTGATCATTTTATTTTCATCCTGGGGTTTTAATGGTCGACCCCCTTTGTATGCGCCGACACCTGCTGTGTGAACACCTAGTCGCTGTATGCACAGTTCGGTTAACCCTTTTAGCCCTGGGACCCTGCAGCAGGAGATGGATGGACATTGATAATTCAAGGGTAGTGCCAGATGAGCTTGGCGCTCATCTGGCACTACCCTTGAATTATCATGGTCGGTTCATCTCGTACAACTGGTACATAGTCGTTGGACAACGCCCCCAAAATTTGAGAAATGGGGCCTTGGGGCTACAAGGGTTAATGGGTGAATTTATGACTTTTTATTCCCTCTACCCCATCAGATTGTCACACCAGTGAATTGAGCAACGAATTAACTAGTAATAATAATTAACCCTTTTGCTGTCGGTAGCTGTTTTTGTAGGAATCTTCGTGACAAAAACCACTACCCACAGCCGAAAGGTCAAGGTGATAAGATAGTAAGTCGGTATAACTGTCGCTGAAATGTTTGTACTGAATTTTCTCCATTTGGAATGTTTATTGGGATTTATGTCAGATGTATGTTTTCGGATGTGTTTCATTCATCTGTTAAGTACATTTTGGACTTTTTCATAATCATGTTGTCTGATCTAAGTGTTTAAGCCAAGTTTTGACAGGTTTCATAATTTCTTTTTTTTTCCAGTCCACAGAAACTAAATTAGTTAAGTAAAATTTTGGACATTTTTGAATACTTGTATCAGTTGAGGTGTTTGACAGTGAAATTTTTGTCTGTACTTAGAAATAGAGTTGAGAAAAAGTTTCTTACATTATTTTATCCTAGCTATATTGAAACGGTTACTGTTCTTTTTTGCGCTAGTTTCACACTCGTTGCCTCCATTGATCTGATCTGTGTGATCGTGCAGAGCAGTTCAAGAGAGAGAGAGAGAGATAACCAGTGCGGGATTTGTTTTCGCCTTGTGCATACATTTCTATGCTTTGGATGTCCTCCCATGTCTTGAATTAGCTGATGCGGTCGTAATATACAAAAACTGTGGTATGCATATTAAATACGAGTTGTGATATACTTGCGCTTTTGAAATAAATGTGCTTAACTCATTCAGCCCGACGGCCGTATTTCCCAAATTTTGGAGGCGTCATCTAATGACTATGCACCAGTTGCAGGAGATGGATCGACCATGATAACTCAAGGGCAGTGCCAGATTAGCTTGGCGCCGACAGGCGCCAAGCTGATCTGGCACTACCCTTGAATTATGGTCGACCCATCTCCTGCTGTAGTGCGTCAGGGCTGAATAATTTAAATGTCAGTTACACAATTGTATGCCTATACATTTACCTGCTTCACTTCCAATGCCAGGATGTGGGAAACATATTGACCGTGATAGCTCAAAGTGTGACTGCTTGTGATGCCTAGAACAAAAAGTTGACCACCAAGCCTGTAAAATGCAGAGAAGAACGCAAGTGTCTTTCCTAAGCATGTTTCTTTCTTTCTTGGCTTCTTCTCTTGACTGCCAGTGATAGTTTGTTTGGTAGTGCCTGAAAAGTGCCAAATTAACCTGTTTAATGTTGACACACAACTACGAGGCATGGATTAACTCTTTTAGCCCAAAAGGTCCCATTTCTCATTTTTGGAAGTGTTCCCTAATGACTATGTACCGGTTGCTGGAGATGGATTGACCATGATAATTCAAGGGTAGAGCCAGATTAGCTTGACGCCTGTCCTGCTGTAGGGACTTAGGGCTAAATGGGTTAACCACAGTTCAAGAATGGTATCAGAAACAGCTTGGCACCTGGTGGCGCCAAGCTGTTCTTTTACCACCCTTAAACTATAACGGTGCTGTGGATCTGTCTCCTAAGCTGTGATGCAGTCCACAGAGGACAACTTTGCTGTGAGAAGGCGAAGACAGCATGTCGATTTTTTGGTGTGTGATTTCACACAAAACGGACTTGCCGGACTTGTGTTTTGCCTTTTGCCTTTGAAAGGCAGAACTCTGTACCCCAAATACAGCCTATTTTGCTTATAGCAAAGGTTGATATTGCCAAAGTCGCGTATATATAACAACACTTGTACAGGGGTCCCGACATCACTTTTAATATGAAAATTACTTTGCTTGTAATGTATGTCGGGTATAACTGGAGGAAGCGATGTGGGTGCCCAGGCGACTTGTTGCATCCAAAGTTTTATGTGGTGAATTTTAACCTTTTGGCTCCGAGTGTCGCCCGCGCATTCAGTGAGCCGTCCTGGGAGATGTCTTGCACTAAAGAGGCACAACGCATGAGCTGATATTGTTGATCAGTCTCTTGTGGCCAATATAAATTCTGGTGACGGCAAATGTGTGCAGTCTGGCTCTGGAAGTGAAAGCTGCGTGTAATTTGTGTCGTGTCAAGCTGACATGTTCTAAATGTTAACGAAATGTTAAAGTCATTGGCCGTGTTTAGTTTTAACCCTTTTAGTCCCAAGGTCCTATTTCTCAAATTTTGGAGGTGTAGAGAAAGAGATATCAGTATCTCTTTCTCTGGTGTTGCCTAATGACTCTGTACCAGTTGCAGGAGATGGATGGACCATGATAATTCAAGGGCAGTGCCCGATTAGCTTGGCACCCTCAGGCGCCAAGCTAATCTGGCACTGCCCTTGAATTATCATGGTCAATCCATCTCCTGCTGTAGGGATCCGGGGCTAAAAGGGTTAGAGTAGAAAATTGTCACCTAGTTTTGCGTATAACATGACAGATATTCACCTGTGTTACCGGTATAATGAATGTTGGCACAATGTTGGTTTGATTCCCGCAGTCACCGACACCAAGAATAGGGCATTGGTTCACTCTTGTTAAGTTTGATTCATTGGTTCATTTTACGATCACCTGTGCAAAAAGTTTTTTTTTTTTTTTTTTTTTGTATTAACCTGGACTATGTGATATCACCTGTACTGGAATAGAACTTTTTATTCTAGACTCGAGATGGAGATTAGATAATCTCAAAAACTCATCTTTGACACTTTTGCCGTCGGTAGCGCGTTGTTTTGTTTTTTGTTTTTATAGTCGGAATCATCATGAAAAACAAAACCCGTTACTGACAGCCAGAGGGTTAATCACAAATGACTGTTTCCACCTTAAAAACATGTATGCAGGCAGGGCCAGTAAGAGGCATAGGTAGTCCTCAGGGGCTGATGAGATCTATGCCCCGTGCAGTCGTGTAGGTAATGCTGCAGTATTGCTTGGGGGGTGTTTCCATATAGTGGCGTGGCGGCGACACAAAGCGGTGGCGACAGCGGCACGAATCAAGAACATAGAAATAAAAAAGGAGTGTTTCCATAATTATGTGACAGTGGTGCGATTGTGGTGCAACAGGTGACGGTGACACAACCAAATTGTATTGCTCGGTTGAGTGATTCAAATTGATTTCACCGTGATTTCTGCAGCAAAGGGAGTGTGGCTTTCAGCATGTGACGACATACCACAACAATTCTAAACAACTTAACCCTTTTAGCCCCAGATCCGTACAGCAGCAGATGGCTTCTTGGCCATGACAATTCAAGGGTAGTGCCAGATGAGCTTGGTGCCTTCAGGCGCCAGGTTCATCTGGCCCTACCCTTGAATTATCATGGTCAAGCCATCTCCTGCAACTGGTACATAGTCGTTAGGCAACACCTCCAGTATTTGAGAAATAGGACCTTGGGGCTAAAAGTGTTAAATATGGGCATACCGTCACCTGTCGTGCCACTATATGGCAATAGACAAAGTGATTCCCGCCTGCTGCTTGGCTAGTTTTTGGCTGTCTCCTACCATGCAGCTGTCAAAACGTTAAATGTTTAGGGCTTGACGTCTTTCGTCCACCACGAAGGTGATTTCAGAGACAGGGCACCGAAATTGAGATCTGTACAAATTTTGACCCCAGCTGGGTTTAAACCCACGACCTTTTGCACCAGAGTCGAACACTCTACCAACTGTGCTGCCCAGCTCCCCGCGTCCAGCTGTCGTTTAGCTATATGGAAACGAGCCCTTGCTGGTATTGATGGTTGAGGGCTTTTCCATGATAAATGCAACAGAGTGGAAGCTACTTGTGTTTAACCCTTTTAGCCCCGGGACCCTGCAGCAGGAGATGGATTGATCATAATTCAAGGGTAGTGCCAGGTGAGCTTGGCGCCTGAAGGCGCCAAGCTCATCTGGCACTACCCTTGAATTATCATGATCAATCCGTACATAGTCGTTAGGCAACACCTCCAAAGTTTGAGAAATGGGACCTTGGGGCTAAAAGGGTTAAATTAGCAGTGTTGTAACTGGGGCTACAGTCGAGCCTGCTCTGTATAGCGGCTACCTTATGTAGTGGCCGCCTGTCTGTAGCAACCACCAAAGTATATCTCCCTTTCATTGTTGCATTATACTGATCCAGTTTTTAAACGGCTTCCCATCAGTGATGGCCACATCTGTCCTGTCCTTTGGTTGATCGTACCACGCAGGTTTGACCGTGTCCTTCACAAATCGGGCGTAGGTCAGGAAATGCACGAAGTTTACACATTCAGTGGATTCAGCCAGCGTGCCTGATTCGGAACATGCACATTTCCTTGATGTAGCTGGGAACCCTGGTATGTGACACTCTTTACGCCGATGATTTACTCGGCCTAAACGTTGTGCCCTTCACCCTCTGCCCCCCACCCGCGTCTGCCCTGGGGGACTTGGGCGGGGTTATCTACATTTTAGGTCCCAGGGTGACCCTGGTCAGCCCCACTGTGTGGGTTTTCCCCTCTGTTCCGGGGCATGTGTTTCTGTCTACCCTTGGTCCATTCACCTGTATTTTCCTTTTTTAAACTCTCCCGACTGTCTGCGCTGCTCTTGATATTGGATGTGTGTTGCTGATGGTCTTAGCTTTATTTAGGCCCCGTGTCGTAGGTTTATTTAACGTATTGGACCGGCTGGCAAAATACATTCAATATTATGTTTAGTTGGGTTTTTTTTTTGTCACAAGCAGTGCAGGCACGTCCTGAGAAAGTCTTGTTGCTGTCGGGACGTTAAGCAATGTACAATCAACCTTAACCCTCTGGCTGTCGGCAGCGGTTTTTGTCGCGATGATTCCCGCTGCAGGAGTCGTGACAAAACTGCTACTGAAAGCCAAAGGGTTAACTCCTTGCACCCCGAGACCGAAATCCCCAAATGCTGCCGTTGTCCTCTGAAGACTGCATTGCAGTGCAGGACACGGATCGACCATGACAGTTCAAGGGTGATGCCAGAATAGCTTGGCGCCCATCGTCGGTCAGTCAGCCCATAGGCGCCAGGCTATTCTGGCATCACCCTTGTACTATCATGGTCGATCCTTATCTTCCTGTGGTGTGTCTGGGGTAGAATTAAGAGCACAACGTTTAGCCTACATCAGGAGATGGATTGACCGTGATATTTCAAGGGTAGTGCCAGATTAGCTTGGCGCCTGACGGCGCCAAGCTAATCTGGCACTACCCTTGAATTATCATGGTCAATCCATCTCCTGCAGCTGGTACACAGTCGTTAGGCAACACCTCCAAAATTTGAGAAATGGGACCTCGGGGCTAAAGGGGTTAAGTGGACGGTGGCTTGCATTGTTATCTGTTTTGTGTGGAGATGGATGTCTTGGAATCATTTATGCATTTGTACCTGTGCTTGTGGCTACCATTTAATGAACAATGAACCTTTATTTTCCAACGGTAGAAGTTATTGGTAACAGGACCAGTTTTCAAACTTGCCGTTGCAACATCTACTACATTCGTCACGTGTAGAGTTTTATTTGGTATGGTACACATTTTGGCGTCAAATGCCTGTCTGTGCAGTTGTGATGTGATTGTCAGTATATTTTGTGCGCGTTTCAGAAGTTTGTTATCCGGTCTGAAAAACTGAGGCGACTGCCAAGTGTGTCGAATGCAAAGCTGAATTCGCAACAAAGCATGACGCGCGGCGGCTTGTTGCAATTTCCTTTAACCCTTATCATTCGGAATACACCAGTGTGTGAAATATGTGACTAAAATAGTTCAAGGGTAGTGCCAGAAAAGCTTGGCGCCTCTAGGCGCCAAGCTATTCTGGCACCACCCTTGAACTAAAGCCATTGGTCTATATCCTTATCTGTAAGTACTATAATGTAGCGTGCAAATGGCAGTGTACAAATTTGAAGCTTTTTAGCCTCAGTATGATATGGGTTAAAAGAATGTGTGCAGGCAGACGTGTTGGTGATCACAGTCCGTGGACATTCGAGTTTAGTTGTATGGGTGTACTGTGTGTGTGTGTGTATGTGTTGTTCACGAGTGAATGATCATACAAAATGAATACTGCAGTCCGTTCGTGCATGCCGCCGTGAGATGGCCTTAGTTGCCTGCTCGGCGTTAAACCCAAATAAGTAACTAACCGTTCAGTCGTGCATGATGCTAGTTTGACCGAGCAGTATACAGTTCACGACGTGACGTTGCTCATTTTCTTTGGAAAATAAAGCATATATCTCATTTACGTGATGTGACTTATTTCATCAGTGTCCCCTTTGCGTGCGTGTATATGTGTGTGTATAATAATAATAAATAATAATAATAATAAATTTATTTCAGTTTTTGCAGGCCATCAGGCCCATATGAACAATGAGTACAATTTACAACCAGAAAATATGGAAGGTGGTTGTAAAACCCAATCACATAGCATTACATGAGCGCACTAAAACAAAATTTACACATTCCCTTCCGAAGTTCAGCTGCTATGTGAAAACCTACATGGTAAACTGGTCTTTAAAGTTGCTATGTATATTTCAGGTTGCCTTAAATTAAGGAATTAGATGGATTTGCTTTGAATTTTTTTTTTTTCCCGCGTGTGTGTGTGTCATTTTGTGTGTTGCTCAAGAGTAAATCCCAATGCGCAAAAGGCCGCCGCCGATGGCCCCCGCACGGCCGTGCGCAACCCAACGGCGGCTGACGTCGGCCCGATGGCCATTTGTGCACTGGGATTGATATTAACAGTTGAATGATACAGTCCGACATTGCTAATTCCGCTCAGTTGACAATAAAGCGGACATCTCATTGACTTGATGGGAATGATATTAACAGTTGAATGATACAGTCCGACATTGCTAATTCCGCACAGTTGACAATAAAGCGGACATCTCATTGACTTGATGGGACTGTACTTCGTGTGTTCTTTCGTGCCCACTTGACTGCAGTTTTTATGTCTGAAATGTTATCATGTAGTGCTTATTTTTTTCCCCATGCATATCTGAAGTTTTAACATGTAAGCATCTCTCTCGATCTGATTGTGTGTGTGCGTGTTTTTGCGCGCACTCTCTCTCTCACCCCCACCCGGGTCTGCCCTGGGGGACTTGGGTGGGGTTAGGTATTTTTTAGTTCCCAGGGTCACCCTGGTCAGCCCCGCAGGGTGGGTTTTTCTCTCTATTCTGGGGCATGTGTTTCTGTCTACCCTTTGTCCATTCACCTGTATTTGCCTTTTTAAAACTCTCCCTACTGTCTGCACTGCCTGTAGCTCTTGATATTGGATGTGTGTTGCTAAATGGTCTTAGCTTTATTTAGGCCCCATGTGTTAGGTTTATTTAACGTATTTGACCGGCTAGCGACATACATTCAATGTTCTGTTTAGTTTTTTTCACAAGCAGTGCAGGCACGTCCTGAGAAAGCCTTGTTGCTGTCGGGACGTTAAGCAATGTACAATCAATCAATCTCTCTCTCTCTCTCTCTCTCTTCACACGTCTGTCTTGCACACTTACGCTTCTTTATGCTGCGTGCGATGATAATGTGTCTGCATGTTTACTTGTGAACGTATTTTCACACGGGAAGTTTCCGCTCAGTTTCACTATGACGTCCACCGCACATCTGGTTCACATTTCCAGTCCTGAAAACCGACCCCACCAAGAAACAGCCGCACACAGACAACCAAAAATTACATGATCCTTAGATCCTCAAAACAAATAACAACGGACATAAATTGTCGAGCGATAGTCATTTTTGGGACCATTGTTTGTGTGCTGGTTTGTGATTTTGAACCTTACGGGGCGGATCTTGGGGGGCGGAACCACCCTTCCAGACAATTGTTGAAAATGCTGTAACAAAAACCTTTTTATGGGGTGTTTGAAACACCCCCTACCCCCCCGCCCCCCCACTCCCTATTAGATTTTGGGGAGTTTCCACACACACACACGCTAACCCCCCCCCCCCCCCCCCTCCAACTGACATGTTCACCTTAGGGTTTCCGGACCCCCTCCCCCTCCACGGACCCACAATTGTTGAAAATGTTATAACGAAGTCCCTTTTTTGGGGGGTTTTGAACCCCCGCCCCCCTTCCTAAACCCTCGCCCCCCCTCCCCCCCCCCCCTCTTGATAATTCGGTCAATGGAAGAAGGTCTAGCGTCGGGGAGGCCTCTTTCCGGCCTCCCTCACTCCACCATTTTCACTCTCCAGCGCGTCCAGAACAATGCTGCCCGCCTCGTCCTCAGAAAGAAAAAATCCGACCACATCACTCCCCTGCTCAAACTCCTTCACTGGCTTCCCATCCCCCAACGCATCCAATACAAGATTCTGTCTCTCTGCTACAAATCCCTGAACAACTGCGCTCCTGCCTATCTCTCAAACTTACTTCACCCTACACTTCTCCCCGCTCCCTCCGCTCCGCCTCCGACCCTCTCCGTCTCCACATCCCCCGCACGAAACTCAGCACTTTTGGCCCCCGTTCCTTCTCAGTATACGGTCCATCCACCAGGAACACTCTCCCACTCTCTCTCCGTCAGAAACACTCTCCTCCTTCCAGTCCGTCCTCAAAACTCACCTCTTTCAACAGTTCTAGCACTATATCACCACACTCCCCACCCCAAGCTGTCATAATGTATTTCACAATTTGTGGTACGTGAGTCGTCGTCTAAAGCGTGCGCATGCGTGCGCGAGTTGTGAGTGCGCGCTTAGAGTTATAATTATTATAAGATAAGCGCATTATAAATACCGTAATTATTATTAATTATTATTGTGTCAGGTTGAAGGTCCCCCCAAAAACGTTGGACCCCCCTCCCCTCGAGGTAATTGATACGCCCCTGAACTGACGCGACAGGCTACTAGAACGGAAAATATGGAAGTGACACCGTAATAGCGTTGTCTGTTGATGCAGATTCCGGTGATGATTCAGGATTACTGCATTGCACGTCAACAGTTGTCAGATCCTGCGCATCATCACCGACTTGGCCACCAATCAGTACACCAATGACAAATCAAATGTCAGATAATGACAAATTCGGCGTTCGTTTTTTTTGCGTCTAGCACGGACCAAGAGCGGGTCATTTATCTCTCGTCGGGGGGATTAGGTGGTGGTGGGGGGGGGGGGGGGGTGAGGGGTGGTGGTGGTATGATTGTTTAACACCAATCAGCCTATTTTGGACATGAGAGGCCAATTCAGTACGAGTCAGCTTTCAACACCTAGCACGGACCAGGAGCCAGTTGCATGAGTGAGCTTAGCCCTGCACCAGCCACTAAGCAAGGCGCGCCGCTATAGCGCCACAACACTCACCCCGCTATAGCGCCACAACACTCGCCCCGCTATAGCGCCACAACACTCACCCCGCTATAGCGCCACAACACTCACCCCGCTATAGCGCCACAACACTCACCCCGCTATAGCGCCACAACACTCACACCCCGCTGTAGCACCACAATACTCACCCCGCTATAGCGCCACAACACTCGCCGCGCTATAACGCCACAACACTCGCCTCGCTATAGCGCCACAACACTCACCCCGCTATAGCGCCACAACACTCAACCCGCTAAAGCGCCACAACACTCAACCCGCTATAGCGCCACAACACTCACCCCGCTATAGCGCCACAACACTCACCCCGCTATAGCGCCACAACCCTCACCCCGGTATAGCGCCACAACACTCAACCCGCTATAGCGCCACAACACTCACCCGCTATAGCGCCACAACACTCACCCCGCTATAGCGCCACAACACTCGCCCCGCTATAGCGCCACAACACTCGCCCCGCTATAGCGCCACAACACTCACCCCGCTATAGCGTCACAACACTCACCCGCTATAGCGCCACAACACTAACCCCGCTTTAGCGCCACAACACTCACCCCGCTATAGCGCCACAACACTCACCCCGCTATAGCGCCACAACACTCGCCCCGCTATAGCGCCACAACACTCGCCCCGCTATAGCGCCACAACACTCACCCCGCTATAGCGGCACAATACTCACCCCGCTATAGCGGCGCACCTTGCTTAGTGGCTGGTGCAGGACTAAGCTCACTCATGCAACTGGCTCCAGGGGGAGAAGAACTTTTTTTTTTTATTAACTTTTCTGTGAAATGGACGCAATGCATAGGAAAACCTGAAACTACTATCCTAACCATTAGTCACAAGGGCAGCTCCTGTATTATTCTTTTGCAATTTTCTAACGATTTGTTCGTAACCTGGATGTGATTCCGCACAATAAGTACTGCATCTTTTGTTTTCCATAGTGGCTGCTGCAGGACTAAGCTCGCTCATGCAACTGGCCCCAGTTGCGTAGTGTCCGTTGTCTCCGGCGAGGGGCAGTTCCAACGGCTTTTTGTTCTTTACCTTTAGCCCCTTATATCCTGGGGCCGACTTTAAAAACAAAATTGCTTCTCCTAAGAAGGTTACATTACAGATTAGACTGAAGATAGATCAACCATTTTAGTTTAAATGTTGTGCCATAATAGCTTGGCACCACCTTTGAAGTATCGTAGTCAAATTTATTTCAAGCCAGGATGAAACAGGGTTGATCTCCGACAGATGGTTTTCAGAGGGGAGACCTTGCTTCCCATGCAATCCTGACTGACTGCCGCGCTGACTCAGTGATTTGGATCGACCGTGATAGTTGAAGAGTGGTGACTGACCTCGGTTTTCTGCCTCGATTGCTGCGCTTATAACAGAGCAGCATTTGAGGTTGGCGGCGGCAACCAGTGTGGGGTGGTGCCAAACCATTCTGGCTCCGCCCGGCCTCGATTTGTCATAGTTGACAAGTCTCCTGAACTGTCGCCTAGTCTCCGGCGGAGGACCTCGATTTGTCATTTACGCCCAGTCTCCTGACTCGAACTGTCGCCTAGTCTCCTGAACTGTCGCCTGGTCTCCTGAACTGTCGCCTAGTCTCCTGAACTGTCGCCCAGTCTCCTGACTCGAACTGTCGCCTGGTCTCCTGAACTGTCGCCTGGTCGCCTGGTCTCCTGAACTGTCGCCTGGTCTCCTGAACTGTCGCCTAGTCTCCTGAAATGTCGCCTAGTTTCCGGGAGGTTACTCGTCAACTTTTGGGCTTTCGGCTGCGTTTAACCCATTTAGCTCCAACACTCTACAGCAGGAGACTGATTGACCATGATAATTCAAGGGTAGTGCCAGATTAGCTTGGCGCCTTCAGGCGCCAAGCAAATCTGGCACTACCCTTGAATTATCATGGTCAATCCACCTTCCGCAACCCGCGGTACATAGTCGTTCAGTAACACTTCTAAAATTTGGGGAAAAGCACCCGTGGGGTTGAAAGGGTTAACCCGCTTTGAGCGCAGCTGAAGGGGTCAGCGGCTTCCGGTTTGCGGTATTTAGGTGTTAATAGTCGGTGTGACCGGCCCAGCGCGAATCTACCGGGCAAAAATCCACCTGGCGCATTTATCTAGACAGGTGTTAATCTGTCCAGTATGTGTGTGTGTGCGTGAGTGCGTGCGTGCGTGTGTGTGTGTGTGTGTGTGTGTGTGTATGTGGTGGGGGTGGGGGTGGGTGGTACTTTATAATGCCGTCTACGCGACTACTTTGTTACAGTTCCCCCCCCCCCCCCTTTTTTTTTTTTTTTTTTGTTTGTTTCGCGGGAAGGGGGTGGGGGAGAACTCCCGTACTGAACTTAAGTACATCAGTCGGGCTGAAGTTTAGGCATGTATCTACCTAACGTGAGTTACCTACCACGAATCCACCCGGACGTGAATTTACCCAGGTCAGATCTGTGTTACCACGACCATTCCACTCATATCTGCGCCGTCTGGATGTCCCTGAACCTAGTAAGCGTTAACTAACTCATTGGATAACCCTCTAGGCGTCGATCTGCACAGGCTGGAATCCCGGGACTTCACTAAGCAGTGTAGATGAAATAGCGGAAGCTCAAACCTACCTTGGGTAGACTTCACTAAGCAGTGTAGGTGAAATAGCGGAAGCTCAAACCTACCTTGGGTAGACTTCACTGACTAAGCAGTGTAGGTGAAATAGCGGAAGCTCAACCTACCTTGGGTAGACTTCACTAAGCAGTGTAGGTGAAATAGCGGAAGCTCAAACCTACCTTGGGTAGACTTCACTAAGCAGTGTAGGTGAAATAGCGGAAGCTCAAACCTACCTTGGGTAGACTTCACTAAGCAGTGTAGGTGAAATAGCGGAAGCTCAAACCTACCTTGGGTAGACTTCACTAAGCAGTGTAGGTGAAATAGCGGAAGCTCAAACCTACCTTGGGCCGGGTAGACTTCACTGACTAAGCAGTGTAGGTGAAATAGCGGAAGCTCAACCTACCTTGGGTAGACTTCACTAAGCAGTGTAGGTGAAATAGCGGAAGCTCAAACCTACCTTGGGTAGACTTCACTAAGCAGTGTAGGTGAAATAGCAGAAGCTCAAACAGGCTACCTTGGGTAGACTTCACTAAGCAGTGTAGGTGAAATAGTGGAAGCTCAACCTACCTTGCGTAGATTAACCCTTATCGTCCTGATACACCCATTGCTTGAAATAAATTTGACTGATAGTTCAAGGGTGGTGCCAGAATAGCTTGGCGCATGAGGCGCCAAGCTATTCTGGCACCAACCTTGAGCTAAAACAGTTGGTATAGCTCCTAATCAGTAATGTACTGAACCTTCATAGGACAATAAGCAAAATCAGCTTCAGGATGTAGTGGGTCAATCCTGGGTGGATCCACGTAGATTTTCGCGGCTGGGGCCTAAATACAGCGGAACTGAACCCTTCATCGTTAGTTGGTGGCATTTGAAATGTTGAAGGTCACGTTGTCTGTACCATGTTTATCATTTCAGTAAACTGCCTTGTGGGTCATACACACACACACCCCTTTTCCGCCCAGCCTACCTCCACCCCCCCCCACCCCCCCACCCCCCCCACACACACATACACCAGCGCCGGATCAATCAGTTTTCAATGGGGGTGGGGTGGGGGTGCTCAACGACAATGTAAAACCTGTACACTGTTGTAATTGTGACTACACTCTTGTAATTGTGACGGTACAGTGGAAAGAGTGGGGGAGGGTAGGGGTGGACTGGCAGTGAATGATTTTTTTTAAGCCGAAGGGGGGTGGGTGCTGTAGTACCAAAGCACCTTCCCCCCCCCCCCTGGATCCGGCCCTGCACACACATACCCCCACCCTCCTAATCTCTTTGGCCTCTTTGCAACTGAATTGGTGTCATTTGTCTGTACTGCTGTGTCCTTGCTGTGTTTCAAAATGTCAGTTAACCCTCTTAGCCCCAAGGTCCCATTTCTCAATTTTTGGAGGTGTTGCCTAACGACTGACTATGTACCACTGAGTTGCGGGGAATTGATGGATTGACCATGATAATTCAAGGGTAGTGCTAGATTAGCTTGGCGCCTTCAGGCGCCAAGCTAATCTAGCACTACCCTTGAATTATCTGGTGTATGAATTACAAAATCTAATGGAATTGCGGATCGCTTGTGACGGTAGCCATTCCGGGGCCCGCCAGGACGGCCGCAGAAGGTCCGAGGCCCAGTCGTGCGGCGCGCGGCCTCCGGGTAACCCCCCCCCCCCCCCACGTGGTTCCGTCGGCACAAACAATAGACCGACCCATTTTGGGCTCACGTGGGAAGCAAAGGTGAGTCTGTGTTCTGGGCCAGTGGTCGTCCGTCACTTCGTCTCAGTGGTGTCCGTCGTAAACTTTAACCTTGGCATTTTCTCGGAGACTAATTAAGACACAGACTTCAAACTTAGCCCAAGGATACATTGTGACAAACATACCAACGTTAGTGACCTCTTTCAAAGGTCAAGGTCACAGGGGGTGGGGGTGGGGGGGGGGGGGGCAGAAATAGGCCGTCCAAACATAGCCATATTTTGACTAAAGCTTTTAGCTCAAACGCCGAACTGCAAACCCGCCAAACTTGATACAGACGGATAACTAATATGTGCACACATCTCAGTGGGGAGCAGTACTCACCCGGAAACGGTACGGAAATTCCGACACACAGCCGGCGGTTTCAGTCGCTGACCAAAATTGGCAGGGCGTGTGATAAATGAAATTGTCATGATTTGAAACTAAGCACAGCTCGGTTGAATTCAAGTTTAACCTGAGATTTTGTCTTAGAATTGCGCAGTTTTGGACAAGGCCATGAAATGATGTCGACATCAGCTTTAGCTGGCCCGCGCACTGCCAGCCCGACTTAAGGCTGACGTCGATATTGGTGACAGTCTTGTTAAACAAACAAACAAAAAAATCACCCCCCCCAAAAAAAAAAACCTCTAAAAATTTGACAGGGTACTTAGTTGAAAATTGTTAGGATGGCTGTTAATATTTTAGTAACGACTTAAACTGAGGCACGGGTCGCGGAGATACACGCGGCGGGCTCCATTCAGTACACTTGTGAATGATGTATATCGTGTCAGTATAAGCAGGCGCATCAGTCAACGACTGTCTATTTTGACTCAACTCGATGACATCTGTGAGCCTCGGTTACGCTGACACAGACGTGAGATGCGCATAGTGCACACTGACACAAAGGCAGACGGTGATCTGTAACTGTCGGCGTGACAATCTTGCATCCCCCCTTCCCACTCTGCCGCCCCCCCCCCCATTTCTCCCCTCCCCTCCTCCCTCCCCCCCCCTCCGGCCACCGGCATCTAGCCCGGCCTCTGATTCTCCTTCCCATTTAGGCATCCCCCCCCCCCTCTCTCTCCTCCTCTGCCGCCGCAGCCCCCGTACCGGCCTCCATACTGTGACCGTCCGCAAGTTCCGCCTCCAAACTGAGCACCCCCTCCCCTCTCCCCCCCCCCTCTGCCGCCGCAGCCCCCGTACCGGCCTCCATACTGTGACCGTCCGCAAGTTCCGCCTCCAAACTGAGCACCCCCTCCCCCCTCCCATCACCCCCACCCGCTGTCAGACGGCTAAGTTTATTATTTATGACCAAAATGGCGCCAAGGCACACACACAAAAAAAGTCAAATGTCACCCTCCCTCGGCCCACTGAAAAACTGGTTTCATCGCTTTCTCTCGACTGCGGAGGGCTGCGTGCGGGAACGATAAGTCGCAAACAAAGATGCTGATTCGCCTCATGAAGAGGTCGTGACAAATATGGTGTCACGGAGGCCACCACGCAATAACCCGAGGAGTGAGGACTGTGTACTGACCAGCTGTGGGAAAAAGGATCGTCCATAGATAGTTTAAGGGTAGTTTGTAGTGCCAGGCGCCACTGAAGTTAATCTGGCACTATCTTTGTAGTACTACCCACCCGGCCGATCCATTCCCCGCTGTGTTGTCAGTCGTCAACGGTGATACTGATATCAGTGAGGGATTCGGGGGCGGGGGGTACGGGGGGTGGGGTGGGGGGGGGGAATGAATCCTAGGCACGGCCGGTGTTCCGGACCCGGCCCTCGCATCCCCCCCCCCACCTCCCCCCGCCTCCAGGCCAAAAATTCTTTAAAACGCATCTGCCGTGCCAGGTTGACTCAAGGTCCCATACAAAAAGCTGGACCCCCTCCACCCCCCACTCCCCCCCCCCATCTCCGGAGGGGGGGGGGGGAAGGTAAATGATCCGCCCCTTGGGATTGATGACTGAGATAACGATATGTGTCAGTAACGCCTCGCCTATTCTGACCCCGCATTGATCACAGAGACTGTGGATAGCCTAGACCGGCGATATCTTGAACTGTTGATAGGCGGAGTGGTCATTTATTCCGCACGCCGAATATCATGAGACGATTAAGTTGGTGAGGTTTTGAAAGACTGATACACGGATATGACATTAGTGTACAAAGGCCCACTCAGTACCGCCGTAACTGTTCAAAGTTAGATCCCCTGCCCCCGCCTATCAGGCACCCATTCGGCCAGCACACAGAGAAATACGCAGGTATAGAACAAGACGATCACTGATCTACATCCCTAAGAGGATTTGTTGTTTATTCCAGTTTACTTCCCCGATCACTGCGGTGCCAGTGGGACATTAAAATAAATGAATTGAATTCCAGCCGTTTTACTGTCCCACTGGCACTAGAAGTGATCGGAGACTAGTAGTTTGGCGTAGTTATCAGCAATTGTAGCATGGTGGTTTGTAGTTTGGCGTAGGTTTTCCCTCCTCCTTTCTCACCCGGGCTTGGGACCAGCAACGGCGGAGTTCTAAAAGGATGCATCAGGTCTCGCTTATAACCCATGTCTTTCTCCGGAACTTAGGAAGTAGGCAGGAGAAACATACATACACAAACACGAAGGTGCATTACTATATGTGGTCGAGGCAAATTTGTATCGTTACATTGTTGTGTAATGTTCTGTGCATCTACTGTGGGAAATCAGGGTATTTACTTACTTACTTACTTACGCCTGTCACCCCTACCCGGGTATAGGCCGTCGACGAGAGACCCGTCCAGCAACTCCTGTCCTGTGCTTCTCCTTCGATTCTACTCCAGGTGGTTCCCAGTCTCTTGATGTCTGCTTGGAGGTCTCGACGCCAGGAGTTTCTCGGCCTACCTCTTTTCCTCTTTCCCTGGGGGTTCCATGACAATGCCTGCCTAGTGATACTGGAAGCTGGCTTTCTCAGACTGTGACCGATCCATCCCCATCTTCTTCGCCCAATTTCATTCTCTGCTGTTATCTGCTCTGTTCTCTCCCAGAGTCTGACGTTGCTGATCTTCTCTGGCCAGTGGATTTTCAAAATTCTTCTAAGGCAACTGTTCATGAAGGTCTGTACTCTGTTGACTGTGGTTTTTGTCAATCTCCAAGTCTCTGCTCCATATAGGAGAACTGCTTTTACATTGGAGTTGAAAATCCGGACTTTGGTGTGTTGTGACAGCTCTCTGGAACTCCACACTTTTTTCAACTGGAGAAAGGCTGCTCTGGCTTTACCGATTCGTGCTCTGACATCTGCGTCAGTGCCGCCTTTTTTTTGTCTATGATGCTCCCGAGATAGGTGAAGGACTCCACCTCATCCAAAGGGGTGCCAGCAAGCAAGACTGGTTCTTCCCTGGTTGCGTTCAGCCTCATTGTCTTTGTTTTCTGTTTGTGAATGGTGAGGCCCACTTGGGACGAGATGTCAGCAAGCCTCGTGGTCTTGTCCTGCATTTCTTGATGAGTGTGGGACAGTAATGCCAAGTCGCCTGCAAAATCGAGGTCGTCAAGCTGTGTCCACAGTGTCCACTGTATTTCACTTCGTCTGTGCTCTGTGGTCATCTTCATGACCCAGTCTATGGCCAGTAGGAAGAGGAACGGAGACAGCAGACACCCCTGCCTGACACCAGTTCTGACCTGGAGCTCCCTGGTGAACTGCCCTTCGTGGATCACGCGACATGTCATGCCATCGTAGCTGCTCTTGATCAGGCGGACGAGCTTTGTGGGTACACCGTAGTGTCGTAGGAGTTTCCACAGAGTCTCTCGGTCCACACTGTCAAATGCTTTCTCATAATCCACAAAGTTGACGTACAGCGGGGAGCTCCACTCCAGAGACTGTTCCACGATGATGCGGAGAGTGGCGATCTGGTGTGTGCACGATCGGTTCTTCCTGAGTCCTGCTTGCTGGTCTTTCAGCTGGGGGTCAACGGAGCTCTTCATTCTCTCCAGGATGATCTTGTTGAAGACCTTTCCTGGTACTGACAGCAAGGTGATTCCTCGGTAGTTGGAACACTTGCTGAGGTCGCCTTTCTTGGGAAGCTTGATTAGGTACCCCTCCTTCCAGTCAGCCGGCATCACCTCCTCTTCCCAGATCTTTCCAAACAGTGGGTACAGCATCTCCACTGTTGTCTCTAGGTCTGCTTTCAGAGACTCCGCTGGGATGCCATCTGGGCCTGCTGCTTTGCCGTTCTTCAAAAATGCCACTGCTCTTCTGATCTCTTCCCGGCTGGGTCTGTCACAGCTGATGGGTAGGTCGGTCTCTGCCGGTTGGATGTCTGGGGGGTCGGGTGGGTTAGGTCTGTTCAGTAACTCTTCAAAATACTCGGCCCATCTGTCGAGTTGGTCTGCTCTGTCTGCAACAGGCTTGCCTTCTTTGTCTTTTACTGGTCTTTCTGTATGGCCATACTTGCCGGACAATTTTCTGGTAATGTCGTAGAGCTGTTTCATGTTGCCGCTGCCTGCTGCCTTTTCTGCCTCTGCTGCCAGGCTGTCTGTGTAGGCCCTCTTGTCTGCCCTGATACTCCTCTTCACCTCGCGGTTGGCTTCCCAGTATTCCCCCTGTGCCCTTACTTTGGCTGCTCTCGTGCGACTGTTGTTGACAACTGCTTTCTTCTGCTTCCTCACTTCTATCTTCTTCAAGATCTGTGCCGACAGCCAGTCCTTGTGATGGTGTTTCCTGAACCCTACAGTGTCTTTGCAGGTTGAGTTCAGCGCCTCTCTAACTGCCTTCCACTGCTGCTCTGTGGTGACCGCCTCCTCTTCATTTACTAGCTCCTGTAGCGCTTCAAACCGGTTGGACAGCACCAGTTTGAACTCTTCTCTAACTCCAGTTTCTCTCAGGAGGCCTACATTATAGCGCTGTCTTCTCGTCTCTGTGCGGCTTTTCTTTAGCTTGAGCTTCATTCTTAAGGTAAGCAGATGGTGGTCAGAGGCGACATCTGCTCCCCTCCTCACTCGAACATCTTGAAGGGATCTTCTAAATTTCTTGCTAATGCAGATATGGTCTATTTGGTTCTCTGTTGTATGGTCAGGTGAGACCCAAGTTGCTTTGTGTATTCTTCTGTGTGGGAAGATGCTGCCTCCAATGACAAGTCGGTTTAGAGCACAAAAGTCTACAAACTTCTCCCCTTTCTCACTCATCTCCGAGCCTAGTCCCTGTCTCCCCATCACCTCTTCGTATCCGGTGTTGTCCTCCCCTATTTTGGCATTAAAATCGCCCATGACGATGGTGATATCTCGCTCCGCACATTTGTCCACGGCACTCTGGAGTCGGTCGTAGAACTCTTATTTCTCTTCCTCGTCAGTCATTAGTGGGCGCATAACACTGGATGACGTTCAGCTTGAGCTTTTTCTTGGTTCTAAAGGCTGCTGTTATAATTCTTGGCCCAAGAGGTTCCCAGCCCATCAGCGCTCTCTGTGCCACTGGTGACAGCATGAATGCTACACCTTCTGTATGGGGGGCATTCTCCTCTTCATGACCTGAATACAGAATCATCTCCCCACTTAACAGCCTTTTCTGGCCAGACTGCGTCCATCTGGCTTCACTGATACCTATCAGGGAAAGGTTGTACTTTTGCATTTCCGCTGCTATCTGGGCGGCCTTGCCGCTCTGGTACATGGTCTTGACGTTCCATGTGCCCATGGTTGTATCCCTGGATAGAGAGAGGCGGCTCGGTCCTGTGGCTTCCGAAGACTTCCGGCTTTCACCACAGGACGTCATAAGTCTTCTGGTACCTTCCTCCTCCAGGAAAGGAATTACTGTTAGTCTTTTCGTTGGCGTTTTTGTAGCTATTTTCTTTTTTTGCAGGGTGGGGAAGCTTCCCCCACGCCCAAACCCCTTACTAGGAGGACCAGGGGTTTTCTGTCGGGGTCACCTTCCCTTAGACCATGTTGGTTCACGGCACCTTATTTCATTCGGTGCACCCCTCTCACGAGGGACCCCCTATCCACCACCCAGGGGACGCGCCTCAACGCCATATGGTCCCAGCGCGAGGCAAGGTATTTACCCGACCACATAATTATAGTAATGCACCTTCGTGTTGTAACGCACGCAGACTTGCCCACAGTCGTACGCATAGACTCTCGCACAACAGACGCATACACCGCCTCTGACTCAGACGGGCGCATTCATGCGGTAAAACTCAACACACGGGCTCCCTTTCTAAAGTAACTTTTATGCACTATTAAACAATAAAAGTAGAATGCTCACAAAACTATCAAACTATATACATCACTCCTTCCCCGCTATCACGTCTTAATATCACATACACACACACGGCACAATATCCTTGCCAGGCTAGGTATCAGTTTTCAGAGTCTCCAACCTGTTTGATGTTATTGCCTGGTTACGTTGGTCCTTCTCACGTCTAGGCGTGCAAGTCCGTTGTATGCTCTTTCCTGTTGTCCTGTGTCTTTAACACGGACGTCCTTGTACTCGTACTGTAGCGCAGTTCTCGCTGTGATCCGGGTATCTTGGTCCCGATCAGACTCACTCTGAGTGAAGAGCTGGAGGGATGACCTTACGTTAGGTCCCACCTGTGACTGACGTCTCGGCGTCCGTCGTTCCACTCTTTACAAGCACTCTAAACACAACAACAAGGATCCAAAACGTAACGCTTGCTAAACACACAACATATTGGATGACATGAGAAACATCACGTAACCTGGCTGATACAAATAACTCACGTTCATTCACACACACGTGCTTCATAACCCGACTACTTCCGTAACACCCACATATATCTCTGTCACTATCTTGAAACAGACTATAGCCTAACACTCTTGCTATCCACTATCTATACACTGGAAAAGACTATGCTTAACAATCCACGTACTACCTTCATAGCGACTTAAGCATACACACCTTACATTCCTTTAGTCATCCATCTCGGTAAATAACTGTATACAAAAACACCGGCTAACTCACTGAATTCCAACGTAACTGAACCAACCCAATCAACAACGCTATACAACCAAATTACTCTTACCAACGCATACTATCTTCAACTAAGCATCAATAATACATATCAAAAACATACCTGAATTCTAGGCTTCAGAGTCTTGGAATACGGGCTAGGTATCTCAAACACATCTGATCCCTCTGACAAGAAAGCCCGTATTAACGTATTTTTGCTCTGACAGACTAAACTTTTGCCTAGAACTCACTATAACAGAACTCACTAAAACTCCCGTGCTAACCATGTCTTAAAGATTTCACGTGGATCTCGGCCTCACGGACTATCGGCACAAAACAAACCGTTAACAGAATCCGTACCGTATTTAACCTAATGTGTGAGCACTATGCACGAGCATAGAGCTTCATCACAGTGTTTGTGTATGTATGTTTCTCCTGCCTACTTCCTCATGTTCCGGAGAAAGACATGGGTTATAAGCGAGACCTGATGCATCCTTTTTTAGGGATGTAGATGATCGTCTTGTTCTATAGCTGCGTATTTCTCTGTGGGCTGGCGAATGGGTGCCTGATAGGCGGGGGCAGGGGATCTAACTATTTGTCTGTCCAGCGCTGAGTGATTCCCCTTGGTTTGTGTACAATTCTGCCAGCGCTAGCCTCAACTATCTGGTTTGTGAGTATCTATAACTCGAGGCAAATTTGTATCGTTACATTGTTGTGTAATGTTCTGTGCATCTACTGTGGGAAATCAGGGTATTTACCCGACCACATATAGTAATGCACCTTCGTGTTTGTGTATGTATGTTTCTCCTGCCTACTTCCTAAGTTCCGGAGAAAGACATGGGTTATAAGCGAGACCTGATGCATCATTTTTTTTTTTTTTAGGGATGTAAATGATCGTCTTGTCCTATACCTGCGTATTTCGGCCTGATAAGCGGGGGCAGGGGATCTAACTGTTTGTCTGTCCAGCGCTGAGTGATTCCCCTTGGTTTGTGTCAATTCAGTCTGCCAGCACTAACGGCGTCAACTATCTGGTTCATTGTGAGTGTTCAAAGATACACCTCTCAGCCGTGTAACAGATTGTCACGCTACACACAGGTCTAGTTATGGTTCATTTACGGACACAGGACTGACTGACACAGTTCAGCACACGTCGTTTTAGTGATGATCACACTCAAATAACCTGACTGACAATGCCTCCATCCCGTTCTATAAAGAAAACGCTATCCGAGTATGAGAAAAGCTAAAATTAGATTGACACACTAACGGCTGCTCAGAATACTGAAATAAATGCGATTATGCGCATGCGTCTTTTGCAGCGTGTTCACCGGCACTGAAGCCTGGAAGCTCATCAAGTGCGTCGACTGACAAGGCATACTAAACACAAATAGTACTCGGAAACATGATGTGTCTTCAGTTTTACGCGTAATGCCGGGGTAGTACTTTAACCTAAAGCGATCTCTCCAGGACCGGCCGGGGAGGGGGAGGGGGGGGGGGTGTTGATTCACCGCTGATAACAATTACTGATTCAGTGGATCGGCATAACGGATTTTCAATGATGTCAGTTGTCAGTCTCGCCGGCCTAATATAAGCTATATTGAAGACTTTAATTTCTACGCGGCCATTTTCACAATCCGTCCTCAGGCAAGTAGCACGGAGGTTTCTACTGATACTCATTTAACACTTTTTGTAAATAGCGTTTTTGTAATTAGTTATTTTTGTAAAATTAGTTTTTGTTAAGCTCCGGCCTAGAGCTCTAATCCTAGGTTAGGCGCTATACAAGTACTCATTACTATTATTATTATTATTATTATTGTTATTATTATTGTTATTATTATTATTATTATTATTATTATTATTATTATTATTTATCCCATTAAACCCAACGGGCGGGGGTGGGGGGGGGGGGGTGATTTCCAAATTTTGGAGGTGTCACTAAAGACTGTGTGTCAGCTGAAGGAGACGGATTGACCATGATAATTCAAAGGTAGTGCCGGATGAGCTTGGCGCCTATAGGCGCCAAGCTCATCCGGCACTACCCTTGAATTATCATGGTCAATCCGGCGTCTCCAGATGTAGTGCGTTGCCCAGCCGGGGCTACATGGGTTAAACTCCCTCTGGTCAATGCCGCGACTGAGTTCATGGAACTCTCCTACGTATACCGGAGGCGGGCCGCGGGTTGTGAGAGCAGAAAAGTCTCACGTTACGGCGTTCAGGTCATGTTATCTATCTATCTATATCCCGTAGTCTTGCCGACCGTTGGGGCACCACTGATGACTTGGCAACCAGCTCCCTCCATTCCTCTCTGCCATTCCTAGCGTATCACGCAGCTTCAGTCCTGTCCACTCTGAGATATTGTCCTCCCATCTTTTCCCCTGTCTTCCTCTCCTTCGTCCTCCTTGCACAGTGCCTTGCAGGATTGATTTAGCAAGCCCTGCTGAACGTGTGACATGCCCATACCACTTCAGTTTGCGTTTTTTCACAATGGCTAATAGGTCTTTATATGACCCGATGGCTTGCCTGATTCTGCTTCCCACTTCCACGTTTGTGACGTGAAGGACCGGTGTTTTTAAATGAACAACTTTTGCCTTGTTTGAAAATTTGTAGTAGGGCTGAACTTGACGTCACGTTTGTGGAATTTGCTGGAAATTTCCGTTGGTTAGATAATAGGAGACATGCCGGTTTGGTGCTTTGATTCGTACCAAACAGTGGGCAGTTGTCGGCCTATGTTGAGTTGCCCGGCCATGGTGATCATTTGAGGGGCACGCTGACTTCAGCTGTGCTTGGGTGTCTGGTTGGTAACTAATCAGGTTCATAGCCAAGAAATGAGACTGTCAATGTGCTGTTTTTTTTTTTTTTTTTTTTTTTTTTTTTTTTTTTTTTTTTGGGGGGGGGGGGGGGGGGGGGTATTTTGTGCATGGCAAATGTGCAGCTCAGTGGTAGGCGGTAGTTTTTTAGGGGATTGAAAAATTAGGGGATGATTCAGGACTGACTAAGGCTAGGAGACTGGACAGTACGGAAACGGCTCTATGTTCCTTGGCCTTCACTGAACTCCACCAGTCGCAAGTGTGAACAATTGCTAAAATCTATACTGTGAGTTAAAGCCGGGCCGGGCATTACCTAAGATGATCCTTTTGGTCACAGCCAGCCGGGTCACTCACCATATCGGCTACGGCATAGAGTTAGTCATTGATACCCGTCTTTCATCCTATCAAACGTTTTCCTTTGTCCCTGAGTCAGAGCCGAAGAAAGTATGACGAATATAGAACGGCACTGAGTCAGTTTTGAGATTGGCTCCACTCTTTAAAACCTCCGGCCGGCGGTGAATGGGAGAGGATATGGCGCAGCAAACGTCAGCTACCGCAGCTATTCAGTCAGTCCAGGTTAGCTGCATGGAGTTCTGAGGCAAACGTCAGCTACCGCAGCTATCAGTCAGTCCAGGTTAGCTGTATGGAGTTCTGAGGCAAACGTCAGCTACCGCAGCTATTCAGTCAGTCCAGGTTAGCTGCATGGAGTTCTGAGGCAAACGTCAGCTACCGCAGCTATTCAGTCAGTCCAGGTTAGCTGCATGGAGTTCTGAGGCAAACGTCAGCTACCGCAGCTATTCAGTCAGTCCACTGAGGTTAGCTGCATGGAGTTCTGAGGCAAACGTCAGCTACCGCAGCTATCAGTCAGTCCAGGTTAGCTGCATGGAGTTCTGAGGCAAACGTCAGCTACCGCAGCTATCAGTCAGTCCAGGTTAGCTGCATGGAGTTCTGAGGCAAACGTCAGCTACCGCAGCTATTCAGTCAGTCCAGGTTAGCTGCATGGAGTTCTGAGGCAAACGTCAGCTACCGCAGCTATTCAGTCAGTCCAGGTTAGCTGTATGGAGTTCTGAGGCAAACCCAGTCAGCAAATGTCCTCGGGCCCACTCACCGGCGGCTGTGCTCGGACCCACGGCGGCCGCGCGGGCCCGAAGACATTTTGCTACTGGGGAAGCTAGTATACAAAAGACCTACATAAAGACTACATCCCCCTTCATTGCTTGGAGCAGGTCCCCGTAATGCTAATGCTACTGGGGAAGACCTACATAAAGACTACATCCCCCTTCATTGCTTGGAGCAGGTCCCCGTAATGCTAATGCTACTGGGGAAGACCTACATAAAGACTACATCCCCCTTCATTGCTTGGAGCAGGTCCCCGTAATGCTAATGCTACTGGGCGGGGAAGACCTACATAAAGACTACATCCCCCTTCATTGCTTGGAGCAGGTCCCCGTAATGCTAATGCTACTGGGGAAGACCTACATAAAGACTACATCCCCCTTCATTGCTTGGAGCAGGTCCCCGTAATGATAATGCTACTGGGGAAGACCTACATAAAGACTACATCCCCCTTCATTGCTTGGAGCAGGTCCCCGTAATGCTAATGCTACTGGGGAAGACCTACATAAAGACTACACCCCCCTTCATTGCTTGGAGCAGGTCCCCGTAATCTGCACTGCCGAAAGGGGCACAGATCTTCATGAGAAAGGGAGATAACTTTTGTAACGATTATGACTAGAAGTTGGCTTCCTTTGAATATTTTCATATGGCCTCGATGGCTCCCCCTCCCTCGTCGTTTTCTGCGTGGTAAAAGGAGAGACTGAAGTTGAGCATGCAATAGCCTATTGTTGGCATCCTTCTGTCTCGGAAGACAATGGAGTATATGCGCTTGCTGGGTCAGTCCGTTTTTTAAAGATTTGCAATAGCCTATAATAGCGAACAAACTGGAGGCAGTGGCAACCAGCATATAATTATTTTTGTTCTACCTGAGTAGAACACTGACTTTGAAACCGGCTTTGCATGTGGTAGTTCGTGTTCACTAAATCAAAGGTTAGAGGGCTGTGCGCCGCGCTAGCCTGCTATCGCGAATTTATTGCCTCAATGAAGACACGCTCCATAGCACACTCGCTGCATACAAGTCTAAACGCCCTATTTGTTGTAGGCCGGAAGGGCGTGAAAGGGGGCCCATAGGGGCCTGACGAGTGGTGCTTTGACTAAATGAAAATCAGCTGCGCCATCGCTAAATAGCTCGTCAGAATGCAAGGGAGGAAACGAAGCACACGCGCCATATTCTAGCTGTGGCCGGAAGTATCCCGGACCTCTTTCTCAACACTTCTAGAGTTGATCGTTAAACCCTTTAGTAGAGTGCCGTGAAAGAGGCCACTATGCACTGCTGTGCATCCAGTGTTTTATGCCGTGTTTACTCTAAAGTCAAAGCGAATTACTTAGTCGAAAATATATTCACGTCTTTTTAATTAGAAATGATGGGTGCGGCCATTTTGAACATGACCTTTGACCTACTGGGGACGACTTCCGGTTTTGCTTGCAAACATGGAAGCTGTGAATACAAAACCCTACACAAGTTCCCGATCTAGCGGCCGACATTGCGCAGTAAAAGGTTGCCACAACAACGAAAAAAAGCTGTATGACTTGTTGCAAATGCCATGTTTTGACCACAAACCTTTCATTCGCCGTTATTGTTCGTGTTTGAAACCTTTTTGTTTGTAAAAAAGTGTATCACATCGCACACTATCCGATGAAATGGCCTGTTTTTTATCGGCCGGCCGTACACACTCGAGCGACACAAGTCAGTCTGAATTTTTATGTCTAGTTCATGTGTGTTTCGAGGAAGTTTTGCTTTAAATTGCCGGTACTCCTCATCGTCAGCGGACCAAACCGTGGCGGAGATAGTTATTTTGCGCAGCGTTTTGTTGCACGTATCAAAATCTCCGTTGAAGTTATATCCCCATATTTTTGGTAGGGATTAGGACTACCGACTCTAAGGCCTACCTACTGATGCCAGCAGGTTGTTGTCTCACTCACGCCCTGATATTTTCATACGGTTTTTGTATCATGGGCGTGTGTGATCTTCAACTTTTGTGTAAATGTGGGTTTTTTTGTTTGTTTGTTTTTTTTGTTTTGTTTTTTGTTTTTCCTCCAACTTTTTATGTTCTGTCAGTACAATAGTGAAACTTATTTTGTTCTGTTTTGTCGGTACAATAGTGAAACTTGTAGTAATGTACCCAGTAATTCATATTTATTGTCATGCTGATAAAATTAAAGAGTTTGTTGGCAGATTGTCAATTTTTTGTGTTTGTGTCATGAATTATCCTTAGAATGCATTACTCGCAATTCTTTCATTGTTTTCAGTATTATTATATTAATGTATACATGTATGGTGCAGCAATACAAGTTTTGTTGTCTCAAACATTTCATAAATAACATGAGAATATTTTGCCACCCAAAAGTAGAGACCAAACAAAGTGTAGAAATAGTGTTATTAGCTTGAGATACACTTGAAAACAGAACACTTAAATAACTACATGGCTACACAAAATATCTATGCATATACACGAAAACTTCGCAAAAATCTTTCCAACGCGCACACGTAAACACTTCTCTGAAAGGCCAAACCGGAAATGCTACACAGCCGAGCAACCTGTTAACCGACCCATTTGAGAATATTACCGTTTGGTAAAAAAGAGGTGAATAGGGCTCGGGAAGTTCCCCGCGTTGCCTAGCAGCGTCGGTGCATCAGCTGCCCTCTTAAGAGGATAGAATAAACTTCAGATAGTAGCGAAGTAGTGTTTCAATACGTTTTTCTTCATGTTTCTTCCTCTTTGGAAACAAACAAAAACACTTTCTGGTTAGAGGTTTCCCTGCGGTGATGACAAGACTTGTTATTGCCTATAGCATGTAAGGACTTTCCTGACATTGTCCTGAGTGATAGTGATTTCCCTATGAGGGCCTTATTGTGAATCCTCTCAAAATGGCCGCCATGACTAGCGTGATGACGTCAGCTTCCCGAGCCCTATTGAAAACTGAGCAGTGTTTCAACCAGACTCCATTAAAATATAGTTTGTTGGGGGGGGGGGGGGGGGGGGGCTGGTGGAAATACGTACCTAAAGCGATTGCTGCGTGCATGTCACAAGTTCATGTCGACAGTAAGATGCACTTTTGTTTTAATTTCATTGGATATGCTAATTTACATAAACCAATGAAAATGAACATGAGGCGTATTTCCGGCCACATCTAAAACCCAACAAAGCGACGTCTGCTAAAATGATGCTTGACTGTACAAAAAGCCTTGATACTAAACTTTCAGTTTTGATCGGATAACACGTCAGGACTTTTCTAACATTGTCCTGATAGCGATTTCCCTATGAGCGCCTTAGTCGCGTATCCTCTCAAGATGGCCACCACGTTTAGCGTGATGACGTCAGCTTCAGTCTCGAGCCCTACAGACTTGTGGCAAAATATCTACCGAGTTTGTTCCGCAGTTTAATGTTTTAGGTGGATGGTTGCTTTGAGGGTTGGAAACTGCTCTGGAATCACAGTGCTTCGCCGCTTTGCGTGCCTTTCGTTTCCTCCCTTGTATTTTGACTTGCATAGAGCATATATTATATATGCTCTACTTGAGCTATGACGGAATCCCACCAGAGATCTGGAAACATGGAGGCCCAGCACTGCACAACAAGCTCCACGACCTCTTTCTCTGCTGCTGGGAGAAAGGAACACTACCAAAGGATCTCCGTGATGCAGTCATCATCACCCTGTACAAGAACAAAGGAGAGAAGTCTGCCTGTTCTAATTATTGTGGATTTACCCTTAAGTCCATTGCCGGGAAATTCTTGCAAGGCTGCTCCTGAATCGGCTGGTACCTGCCATCGCTGAAGACCACCTCCCAGAGGGTCAGTGTGGCTTCAGAGCCAACAGGAGTACCACCGACATGGTCTTTGTGCTGAGACAGCTTCAGGAGAAGTGCCGCGAGCAGAACAAAGGGCTGTATGTAACGTTTGTAGACCTAAAAAAAAGCGTTTGACGCTGTGAGCAGGCAAGGCATGTGGCAGATCCTGGAGCGACTTGGGTGTCCCCCAAAGTTCCTCAGCATGATTGTCCAGCTCCACGAGGACCAGCAAGGCCTGGTCAGACTCAACAGTGACCTCTCAAACCCATTCCCCATTCTCAACGGCGTGAAGCAGGGCTGCGTGCTGGCACCGACCTTCTTTACCATCTTCTTTAGCATGATGTTGAAGTAGGCCACAGTGGACCTCGACGATGACGACGCAGTGTACATCAGGTATCGTCTCGATGGCAGCCTGTTCAACCTCAGACGACTGCAGGCCCACACCAAAACCCTAGACCGACTGATTCGTGAGCTGCTCTTTGCTGATGACGCTGCCCTTGTTGCACACACAGAGAGAGCCTTGCAGCGCATCACGTCCTGCTTCGCAGATGCTGCCCAGCTCTTTGGACTTGAGGTCAGTCTGAAAAAGACAGAGGTCCTTCATCAGCCGGCACCCAAGGAAGAGCATTGCCCTCCCCACATCACCATCAGCAAGACCGAACTGAAGTCTGTACACCAATTTACCTACCTTGGCTGCATCATCAAGCTGGACAAGGAACTGGACAACAGGCTGGCAAAAGCGAACAGTGCTTTCGGGCGACTATTCAAGCGGGTGTGGCACAATTAACAGCAAAAAAATGGGACCAAGATCAGCGTGTACAGAGCTGTCGTCCTCACCACCCTGTTGTATGGTTCCGAGTCCTGGGCCCTCTACCGCAGCCAAATACGACTCCTCGAACGCTTCCACCAGCGCTGCCTGCGTACCATCCTTGGCATTCACTGGAGTGACTATGTCACCAACGTCGAGGTCCTTGAACAGGCGGAAACTGTGAGCATCGAGGCTTTGTTGCTGCGGACACAGCTTCGCTGGGCGGGGCACGTCTTCAGGATGGAGGATCATCGCCTACCCAAGATCACCCTGTTCGGCGACCACTGGACACCGAGACAGAGGGGCACCTAAGAAGAGATACAAAGACGGTCTCAAGAAGTCACTTAGTGCCTGCCAAATCGACCACCACCAGTGGTCTTCACTTGCTGCGGACCGCGACACCTGGCGCTCCACCATTTACAAAGCAGCCGTCTCCTTTGAGGACTCTCGCAGAGCTAGCCTTAAGGGTAAGCGGCTCAGGAGAAAAAAACAGAGATGTCTAAACTCAGAACCCTGGCCAGACCTTCCCCTGCAGCCACTGCGGTCGAACCTACCTGTCCCGGATTGGCCTCCGCAGCCACGAACATGCCGTCAGACGTCGTGGGCAACCCTTATAAAATCTTCGTTCGCGAAGTCAAGCCATTCATTCATTCATTTTCTACATTTTAAGGTCCCGCTGGCACAAAAGTGATCGGGGACCACTCAAAAGTCAAGCCAAGAGACCTGAGCTATTTACGCGGTGGCCTCGCGCACGCGGTGGCGCAGCGGATTTGCATTTAGTCAAATCACCATTCGTCAGGCCTCTATGTTGAGGCCTAATACTACATCTTGACTGAAACCACCCTAGCTGAAGGCCGTTGTAACTGTCACTCCATCTACATCCTTCCATCTACAAGAGACATAGATTCTCATAAGCCCCTGCAACTGCATAGTGAACATTTATGCCTCTTGCTTCAAGACTTATTATTTTTATATCTTACAAAGTAGTTAGTCGTCGTGCTTTCGCATTTCCGAACAACAGATGAACGTGTGGTTTCTTCCACGGCAGCACGTAAACACGGTGTGCAGGGTTTTAAGACACCGCTCACGTGTACGAGGCAGCTACTGAATCAGGCCTGCAAAGGTCATAGAGCGATGTGCCTCAGGCGAGGGGCTTCAAGTCAGTTGTAAGCTGGAATGACTGTGTGTAGTGAGGGCTGGGCCAATAACTCTTCATACAGGCAGACAGCGGCCCGCCCATCAAGCTAGACAGACTGGATACCGTGCACTGTCAATGACTATGAGTTTACCGACTTCCGCAGCCGTGAACTACCGAGGTACAGATTTTTCCACGTGGGAAGTCTTCGTCTGTTTTTCTCAAGTGTTTTGAGCCGAATGAGTTTACAGTATTCCGCTGCAGTCTGTATAGGGTGGAATCAGTGTTGCAACTGTGATGTGAGCAAGTGCTAAGACGGATCTTTCACGTCTTGTGCGGCGGTGGTTTTCCCAGTGTCAAGGCAAGTGGTTGTGTGTACAGACTGCAGAATATAAGTGGAAAGGTGAGAAATTATGATGTGTGTCAAGTTATAAAATTGTTTCTGACGTCGCCAGCTCTCTATGGCGGCGAATGTCACAGTTGCGGAAGACGCGGGACGTCAACACTTAACCCATTTAGCCCCAACGCCCTACAGCAGTAGTGCTTTGTTTTGTCGATCTTGACAAGCAACGCTACCGACAGCCAACAGGTTTAACCTTTTCAGCCCCAAGGTCCCATTCCTCAAATAATTGGAGGTGTTGCCTAAACCACTATGTACCAGTTGCAGTTAGTTATTTGGGTTTAACGGCGAGCAGGCATGTAATGATGTACCGGCAGTTGCAGAGTGAGATGGCTTGACCATGATAATTCAAGGGTAGTGCCATATTGGCTTGGCGGCCGAGAAAATGTGATCCCGGCCACCGGCACTGACTGACACCAACTGAACTCAGTGCAAGAGACATAGATCCTCATGAGGATGTATGCCTCCGGCTGAACCGGCCTTTTTGTACCCATGGTCAGTTCTTGTCGGACACCTATGGGACTTCAGTTTTGGCGTTGAATGAAACATAATCAGAAACTACGCCGCACTCGGGGAGCCGCGTCAGTCCCTTGGCAATGAAGGAGAACTTTACTTAAGCCAGTTAACCCATTTAGCCCCGGATCCCTACAGCAGATTAGCTCGCCACTTTATAGTCCAGATCCCTTATTAGTGCCGAGGGGGTTAACCTATTTCATCCTGACGCTGATTTTGTAAAAAAATTCTTCTTGTCCTATGAAGGCTACATTACAGATTAGGAGGTAGACTACTCAACCGGTTTAGTTCAACTTCAAGGGTGGTGCCAGAATAGCTTGGCGCCTCAGGCGCCAAGCTATTCTGGCACCACCCTTGAACTATCATAGTCAAATTATTTCAAGCAATAAGTCTGTGTATCAGGATGAAAAGGGTTAAAATGTATAGTCAGTCTTTGCTGTGCTCTTTGCTCAGTATACCCCCGTGGCGGTGCCGCGTCTGGCGAAGTCACTTTTGATGTATGTATCGTGAATAAGGCCAGAAAACACGTTGAAAAAGGCATAGATCCTCATGATGCTTTGAAGATGCGGGGGTCTTGTTGGGGTCTGAGCCTCCTACATATTTGGGTGGTGTTTGGATGTATTCCGCCAGTGAAGGAATTATTATGTAGGCCTACAGGACCTTATGTACTGAAATATCTGAAGATATAAATCTGTAGGAAAAGGCACTGCTCCTCATGAGCTCTCGAGAATTTGTGCCTTTTACGGAAACCATTTTGTATCCATGTTATTTTGACGTTGACTGTACTGACAACGTCAACTGACAACATCAACTGACAACTGAACTGACGTAACCTGCGTCCGGCGATGACAGTGACTGAAGAGGTAATTAAAAAAATTAGAAATTATGAGACCCTTAACTCATTCGAGTCTTGCCGCCTCCGAGTACGCGGCTTATGCTGCGTATCCGGAGGCGTCACGTCTCGAATGAGTTAAAAGACTTGTCGTGACTGATGCTGACATTGATGGTTGTGGACTTTTGTAGGGCGGGGTGGTTTTTCCCTGTGAAATTATCTTTTCTGCGTCTAAAGCCTTTACGCGGCGTTGTTTAGGACATGTGAGGAAGCGCCTTTGCCCAGTCAATCAGCCTCTTGGCTCTCAGTGAGCTCAAAGGGCGTCAGGCAGAAGCTTTTATTTTTGTGCGTGTTGCTTACTGCGTACTTTACTGCTTAGGCAGTGTAGAGTCCGAAATAGCTCGGAGCAGGAGAGCGAAGGGAATCGCCGAGTCGTGGGTTCGAACCCCCGTCCCGGCCGCGGTAGCTGGACTCGCAATCCAGGGGGAAAAGACTACGGATTTGTTCAATAGCATGTCCGTTGACAGAGCCTGGTAAATCAAAGTGGCACAGTTGGAGTGCGCCTGAGTTGATCAGTGTTCAGGTCGTACTCCATAGGCAATAGATTTCCCTGTATCACTTCGTATTTTGTGCCGTGGACGTTAAACCCGGAACTAATGGAATAAAAAATTGGGCAGTGTATTTAAGTTCCACCATTCCCCCCCCCCCCCCCAGTTTCTATGTTCTGCCAAGTGCAGGGGCGGATCAGTTACCTCTGGGGATGGGGGGTCGGGGGAGAGCGTGTTTCAACTCATTTTTCGTTCGGGACATTTAACCTTTCAGTTTCATATTACTCGGAAAATTGTAACTGAAGCCTGAAACGGTGATGGTGATGGGGTGTGGTGGGGTTGGTAGACCGGCGTGCGCCCGAGGACCTTTAACCCCTTAACTGTCGGGGGCCAGGTGAACGCTACCCATCTACAAGAGACATAAATCCTCAAGAGCCCCCCGCGCTCCGCGCGGGGGGCTCGTGAGGATTTATATCTCTTGTTAGTCTTGTGTTGTTTACGCCTAGTTTTAGGCCCCCAGCTACATCTCTGTAGTTCTTCAAGCGAATCTTGGTCCGTGTGCAGTCGTCAGTCTCAGGCGCGAAATTCGTGATCAGTGGCAGGGAAAGGGTTCACCACTGACCCGCCTACAAAACGCCAGACGGGGTGGGCGCTGGCCAAACGGCAACTGAGACATTGAAAAGGGGGGTGGTGGGCGGTTTCAAAATCGATCAGCAGAGGGGAAGAGGGAGGGGATGCGTACGCAACGACCTTTCTACCACCGGCTGAAAAACTCAAAAAGCCTGAAAAGGGAAGTGGGTGGGTGGGTGTGTGGGGGATGGGGAGGAGGGTGGGGGGGGGGGGGGCTTCCAGACGCCACATGAGTATTTTAAAAGTTTCTTGGGGGGTGGATGGGGAGTCCGAAAGTCCTGGATCCCCCCCCCCCTCCACACACACACACACACACACCTCCCCTCCCCCTTCCGCCCAGCTCCATCCCTGGAGTGAGCTGCATGAGCGAGCTTAGTCCTTCACCAGCCGGTGCGGCGCACCTTGCTTAGTGGCTGGTGCAGGACTAACGGCTCGCTCATACAACTGGCCCCTGAAGTGGATACGTAATGCAGTTTACCGTTGCAAATTTATCGGCATCGGCCTGAGGATCTCTTGCATTTGTTTAGCCGCCGTCAGTTTTTGGCAGCGTTTTCAAGTTTCCATCTCAAGCCCTTTAACGTATCATTATGCATCAATCCGAAGAGACATTTTTAGCCTTATCGGACACTGACACCTAATGAACTTTAACAGCAGTTTGGACACGGGCAGCAAAAAGCACACGCGTAATCGGCACTTATTTGTTGTGCGCAGCCGTTGGCGTGTTACTGTCAGTCTATTTTTAGCTGTTTCTGGCTTTGACAGCGTCCTCGGTATGTCTAGAACGGAGTGGAGTCATTGTCAGGATACTTGCTATAAAGACGATGTGTGCTGAACTGGATTCCTGCGAGTCCGAAATAGCTCAGGCGAGCAGGAGAGCGAAGGGAATCGCCGTGTCGTGGGTTCGAAACACGTCCCGGCCCCGGTAGCTGGACTCACAATCCAGGGGGAAAAAACGGATTTGTTCAGTAGCATGTCCGTTGAAAGGTCCTGGTAAATCAAAGTGGCACAGTTGCAGTGCGCCTGAGTTGATCAGTGTTCAGGTCGTACTCCATAGGCAATAGATTTCCCTGTCCCCCATAACCCGCCCGTCAGGGCCGTCCATGATCACCTCGGTGCTGTGGACGTTAAACCCGAACTAACCAACCTGGATTGTCCTGTGTCTAAATGAACCATAACTAGACCTGTGTGTAGAGTTTCGTAACCATCTGTAACAGCCGAAGCGTACAGCTATAAACAGTAGTTACGGCAGTAGTGGGTCTTTAACCCTGTTAGCGCTATGGGCGCACTTCCCGAAGTTTGGAAGTGTTACTTAACTCATTCAGTCTACCCCAAGACCGAAATCCCCAAATTTAGCGGCGGCCTCGTCCTCTGAAGCCGGACTGCATTGCCAGAGTGTAGGACACAGATCGACCATGATAGTTCAAGGGTGATGCCAGAATAGCTTGGCGTCTATGGACGCCAAGCTATTCTGGCATCACCCTTGAACTATCATGGTCGATCGTTATCTTGCTGTGGGGTGTCTGGGGTAGAATGAGTTAACGACTATGTACCACTTGCAGGAGGTGGATTGATCATGATAATTCAAGGGTAGTGCCAGATTAGCTTGGCGCCTTCAGAATTCAACCAATCTCCTGCTGTAGGGTGTTGGCGCTGGAAGGGTTAAGTTGAGCTGAGTGGTTACACAAGCTAGCTGTGACACACGCCCATCACACTAGAACCCGGCAACCAGTCCAGATCGACCACTTCTGTCAGTAGAACGGGCTGTAGGGAATGCCACGTCAGCCTCAGAATATATACGGTGCCCGGGAGCCATCACGTAGTCAGACAGAATTATTAATTTGCGCCGGATCGCGTCGTTTAGTCGTAGTGCTGAATTTACACCATGAGATCTGTGAAGAAGAAGAAGAAAAACAACCGCTTGGTAAGTAAAAGCAGGTCTGTCTTAGGGTCGACGTCAGCCTTGGCTAAGGCTGGCGTCGATCCGAGGGGTTTTTGCTCACCAGGCACCATTCCCTGTGCGCGTTGTATCCGAATACCGCGGCGGCATGCTGGGCGGCACGTAATACTGAGGCTGACCAGTAGCGGCAACTCGTGCTCAGTCAGTGTTTGCCCACTACTTATCGTAGAAGTGGTTGATAATTATGGCAGCAGTCATGGTATGTCTGCGAGGCCTCTTGCCGACGGTCAAGACTCAGAGTCGGCTGTTCCTCAAATTGAGGATGTTATGTCAGGTTACACTGACTTGCCGTAAAACGCTCAGTCTACAGCCGGACGAAGAAGCCCCCCCGCCCCCCTTTCCACCCACGTCCACCCGCGGCGCCGCAATTCAACAGTTTTGCTGAACCCAACATGTTCATGCCGCTCTGCGGACGGAAAGACTGCATGAAAAGACGAGTGATGATTCACAGGGTATCATTCTAGTGTGTGTGCTCGTAGACCAACATATTTTGTAGATACATAATAAACAATACAACAGTGGAGAAGTTCACACTGGTTGCCTCTCTCGATTCGCAGCGAATCGAAGAAGACAACCAGTGTGGGAGAATGGTAAGAGTGTGTGTCTTCCCCCAGATATGTAGAGACTGAATCAGGCCTAGCCGTAACCAAACCAAACCAAAACAAAACAACAAAAAGTATGCAACCCCTCCTCCCCCTCCCCCCCCCCCCCCGAAAATAAAACAACAAAAAACAAACAAACCACAAAAGAACTCTCAACCCCCCTCCCCACAAACAAACAAACAAACAAACAAAGTATGTAAAAACGCAAAAGAAGAAAAACTCAAAACGCGCACAAAAACCCCACCAAACAACACGAACGTATGCACACACACACACACACACACACACGCACGCACGCACGCACGCACGCACGCACGCACGCACACACACACACACACACACACACACACACACACACACACGAGTAACTAATTTTAACCGGTAAAATTGTGTGTACCTTCTGTCCAAACTAAAACATTTGGTCAGCGCACTTTTGTTTATCAAGCCCCAGTGTTATGGAATACACTTCCTCTTGAGGTCAGAAACAGTGAGTCTGTCTCTGACTTCAAGAGGTCGTTGAAAACTCACCTCTTCAAGCTTTACTTTGAATAACTGCCAGTGTTTGATGCCTTAGTTGTAGTTCTGCAATTCTCCTTGTTTAGACTGAATGTTAATTAGAATATAAATTATTATGTATGTATTGTTGTTTAGTTTATTGTAAAAGTGGTGTGTTCGGGCATTGTGCTTTGTTTGTTATGTGCATATGTCATTGTATTTTTATTTTTGTGTACAGATTGTAAAGCGCTTAGAGCTTTTGAGTAAGATTACTTACTTACTACTTACTTTGGTATCAGTTGAGTTTCAGCCCACTTAATCAAATTTCAAATACAAACGATCTTGATTTTCCAAAAACTACAGTAGCTCGCTTGAGCTTGCCCTTAGCACCACGTGAATGTTCTGTGTTTATGTACTGTGTGTGAGTGAATGCGCGTGATTCACGTGAGCGTGCTTGTTGGGTTCAGTTCGCGGCGGCGCTTTGAGCCGATTTTCAATTGGGATAAAGCGCCTATTTAATGCGCTTATTATTATTATTATTATTATTATTACTTATGCCTGTCACCCCTACCCGGGTATAGGCCGTCGACGAGAGACCTCCAGCAACTCCTGTCCTGTGCTTCTCCTTCGATTCTACTCCAGGTGGTTCCCAGTCTCTTGATGTCTGCTTGGAGGTCTCGACGCCAGGAGTTTCTCGGCCTACCTCTTTTCCTCTTTCCTTGGGGGTTCCATGACAATGCCTGCCTAGTGATACTGGATCTCTTTTCGTTGGCGTTTTTGTAGCTATTTCCTTTTTTGCAGAGTGGGGAAGCTACCCCCACGCCCAACCCCCTTACTAGGAGGACCAGGGGTTTTCTGTCGGGGTCACCTTCCCTTAGACCATGTTGGTTCACGGCACCTTATTTCATTCGGTGCACCCCTCTCGCGAGGGACCCCCTATCCACCACCCAGGGGACGCGCCTCAACGCCATATGGTCCCAGCGCGAGGGAGTAAGATTAAGCGCTATTTAAATTACTCATTATTATTATTATTATTAAAATGCTCGCTTAAAAACGGGCATTTTATCGGTCAAACTGAGAACAGGCTGTAAGGCATAATATGATTTATTTATACACAGAATTCAGTTTTGAAAATACGGACATATTCCAAGTGATGCTTTGCGACATTAGGTCGCTCGTACTTTTGACAAGACCGGGGCCACAAACAACTTGTCGGTATGCAAAGACATTAGGTCGCTCGTACTTTTGACAAGACCGGGGCCACAAACAACTTGTCGGTATGCAAAATACGTGTGAAGAAGTTGAAATGAAAAAGAGAAAAGGTCCACATCTTTACTTGAGAAAAAATGATCCGAAACACGAAACCCTTTCCGTCCACAGAAGCTAATTTAAAACCTTCACCACTGAAAGAAATAGTGAACACGAGCCGTATAAATTTAACGTGATATGAGTTTTGCTTTCGCTTCAAGATTTGGGAAAATGATGACAAAACTAGAATTTCACGGTACAATTTCAGGCTTGCTATAATTTGTGTGAAACCAGGTTGACTTTACCTAGATACATGATATACTAAGTACACCTGCATGCACTTCTGAAAGCGCGTCGATGTGTGTGTATGCGTGTGCATGCGTGCATGCGCGCGCTGCAAACATCCTCAAGAGGCATAGATGTTCATGAGCCCTCCGGGCACTTGAGGGTCTATGCCTCTTGGAGATGCGCGCATATGTGTCATTGGTTTCTCAAACGTCATTTGTCATGACATATTTTTTTGTATTTTTACGTAATTTTATATTTAACGTTGTATGAGTTTTGCTTTCGCTTCAAGACTTGCGAAATTGGTGACAAAACTAGAATTTCACGGTACAATTTCAGTCTTGCTATAATTTGTGTGAAATCAGGTTGACTTTACCTAGCTACATGCTATGCTAAGTACACCTGCATGCTTTTCTGAAATGCACACGCATACACCGGCGTGTGTGTGCGTGTGCGTAAGTGCATACACGCGCTCCAAACAACCTCAAGAAGCATAGATGTTCATGCGCCCTCCGGGCACATGAGGATCTATGCCTCTTGGAGATGCGCGCATATGTGTGGGAGAGAGAGAGAGAGAGAGAGAGAGAGAGAGAGAGAGAGAGAGAGAGAGAGAGAGAGAGAGAGAGAGAGAGAGAGAGAGAGATGATGATGATGATGATGAAACTTTATTTATCAACTGTAAAAAGTTTTGACAGAAACAAATCGTCATTTTACAGACTTGCCGTTGCTAACATCTACAACATAAAATAGGTTTAAAATAATAATAATAATAATAATAATAATAATAATAATAATAATAATAATAAAGACATTATATTTACACACATTATTTCATGCAACAATAATGTTAAAAAAAAATAAAATAAAATATATACACAAAATAATAGTAACACTCAACATTCATCTTATACCACACACCGCCCCCCCCCCCCACACACACACACACACAAACACCATACATAAATGCATGTGGTACATGAAAGTATTAACCATCAGGGTTTGTTTAAATAAATGCCCAGTGATGTTATGTTTGGTTCATCAGGTAATCGAAAAGTTTCGTTTTAAAGATTCCAAGCGAGGCTATAGTCTTCAAATGTGCAGGAATAGTGTTCCATACAAACGGTCCAGAGAATGGTAAAGTTGACTAGTTTTAAAGAGGTCAATTCTAGGCAGAGGTAGGGGTAAAGTATTGTTCCTTGAGGTCCGTTATGTTCGCGTTCTTGCTGTGGCATAAATATGGTGGTTAGATACTGCGGTGTCATGTTATTTAATATCTTGTGCATGCGGATGCATTTGTTGAAATTAAGTTGTTGACGCAGGCCGGCCCGAGAACTATTTAGATGTCTAAATTTGTCTGTGGTAGGAATGGGCCGCTTATGTATCATTTTGACAGCTCTTTTATATAAAGAGTTTAACCTATTCATGTGAACATCACTTGAGAGAGAGAGAGAGAGAGAGAAATGAAATGAAATGAAATGAAATGAAATGAAATGAAATGAAATGAAACTTTATTTCTCAAGGATAAATGATTAGGTACACAGACCTTTTTTCAATCATGTCCTTGCACACGCACTCACACATCAATCTCACGCGCGTTACTAAAACTAATAAAACTGGAAAGGCAAAACGTGAGCATAAAAAAAGAAGTTAGCTCACTCACACACACACACACACACACACACACACACACACACACACACACACACACACACACACACACACACACACACACAAACACACACACACACACACACACACACTAAGAGCCTGATTAAACATGAATGTTAAAAACTTAGTTTGAACAGCAACTGCAAACTCGACAATACAACTCACTGCGCTGGAAAAACGCCGACACAAGTACACAACTATGGGCTTAATTTTCTTTCAGGTGCCGAAATAAGCGGGCTCTGAATGTGGACAAAGAAGGAGCCCCAGTAGTGTCGATAGGCAACAGATTCCATAGTTTGGCTCCTGAGTAAGACAAACTAGTTTTGAATATATCGAGGCGCGGCCTTGGTATGGATAGATTGTTCCTCGTCGTTTTATAAGGCGTATGAGCAGGGCTAAATAGATCTGTTAGATAACTAGGCGTTTTAGAGTGGTAGATTTTAAACATAAGTACGCCTTTATTGTACATAAGTAACTTACGCAGAGGCAGCATGTCGAGGGCTTTGAGTCGGTCGTCGGTGCTTTCTTTACTATCCGGGTGGATTAATTTGGCTGCTCTACGATGAAGAGCATTAAGTCTTTTAATGCACGCATCGCTACATCCATCCCAAACTGTAGAAGCATAATCTATATGGGATTGAATATGTGCGTTATAAAATATTTTCCTTGTCGGTGTATCTGTAAAATAACGCAGTTTTGAAAGAAGATATAAATTCCTGGACACTGTTCGACATACGCTGCTGACATGAGCGTGCCATGTGAGTTGATCGTCAATAATGACGCCTAACAAGCGTTGCTCTCTAACTTGTCTAATCGGCTCAGAGTTGAGAGAAAGGCTAAGAGGGGGTGGATGTAGCTGCTGCTTTTGTCGTGTAGTTATTAGCATGCATTCTGTTTTAGACGGATTTGGTACCATATAGTTAGTGTGACACCATTTTGAAACATCAGTTAAGCCCTGTTGAAGTGAGGAATTGATTGTGGAGATATTCGCTGACGACATGTCGAGAGTAGCATCATCAGCAAACAGACTACAGCGTACGTTTAGATCTGAAATATGCAATGGCATATCATTGATGTAGATGGAAAATAGGAGGGGCCCTAATATTGAGCCCTGAGGCACGCCATGCTTTAGTATGCCTTCAGCGGAACGTTTTCCGTTAACAAACACATACTGACGTCTTCCGTGCAAGTAGGATTTGAAAAAGTCCAAGGATGCTTTGTTTACGTGATACACTGATAGCTTTAGTATCAACATATCATGATTTATTAGATCAAAGGCTTTTGAGAAATCTAGAAATACAGCACCGGTCATTTCAGCTTTGTTCATGGACGTAAGCCAAGTATTGGTCAGGTGAGCTAGAGCAGTGTGGCATGAGTGGCGAGGTCTAAAACCTGACTGTAGTGGGTAAAGCAAGTTATGTTTTTCAAGAAAATAGCTCAGATGCCTGTGTACATGTTTTTCTATTGGTTTTGACAGAGCTGACAAGAGCGAGATTGGTCTAAACTTATTAGGATCTGAGAGGTTCTTACTTTTAGGCAGAGGAATAACTTTGGCTACTTTCCAGCTGTTTGGAAATGTACCATGTTGTAAAACGAGATTATAAATAAATGTCAAAGACTCGACCACATACGGGGCAGCAAGTTTTAAAAAGTATGTATTTATCCCGTCGTGACCAAGCGAGCGCTTATTTTTGAGTTGGCTAATAGATTTGCCAACGTCAAATACAGTAAGCGAAGGAATACTAAATGATACGTTTGGCGCGAGTTTGTTCTCACAAAAATCTGTAAGCCTTTCGGATATAGCTGGTGTATGAGTTGTCGTACTGCTTAACAACGAATCAGCAGCAGACAAGAAATGGTTGTTAAATGTGTCTGCAGATATAGATGTACATGGTGCTGTTTGTCGTGATTTAGTGAACGCATTAAGGGCGCGCCAGACAGATAAGGTGTCTGTTTTGTTGTCCATCAATCGCTTAAAGTGGTTTTTTTGGGCCTCTAATACCATGTATTTAACACGATTTCTCTGCTTGCGGAAAGCACCAAAATCTTTGTTGCGTTTTAGTTCATTTCTGACAGCCATGGCCTCTTTAATGTCATTGCTTAACCATTGGGGTAAAAGCACATGTTTCACCCTCTTTTCACGCAACGGCGCATGCTTGTCAAGAACCCGACGGAACAATCTATACCAATCGGCCAACGCATCTTCAGGATTCGTATGATTGTAAACCGAAAAAAAAGAGGTTTCATTTAGTTCGGCTAAAAACATATCCCTATTAAACTTTTTAAACGATCTATAATAGATAGTGGTATGTTGGTTTTTCCGATTTTGTTTGTCCAACTTCAAAGCCCAGCTGCAGCACACAGGGTAGTGGTCACTGATCGCCACTTGAAGGGCACAAGAACTAAGAACCCTTGAATTGTTGGAGGTGTATATATGATCAATCAGAGTGGCAGACGACTCTGTAACTCTAGTTGCAGACGTGATGATCTGCTTGAGACCAACCATATTGATTGTGGATTCCCAAGCAGGGTTCGAAACAAACATATTAATGTTAAAATCGCCAAGTAATAACACTTCAGTGCTGCTTTTGTTAATCTTATCCGCCATATGTAAAAAGTCGTCATACCACTCAAATGACGCAGACGGGTTTCGGTATACAAATCCAACAAGCAAAGGGGCCGATCTGTTTGTCTTCACCTCAACCCACACACTTTCAACAGAGTCTGATTCCAGGTCTGTTCTTCTGCGTGTAAAGTGCGCAATAGAGTCATGTATATAAACAGCTAATCCTGTTTGCTGAGGACGTACAGGATCGCGCCGGATTACTGAAAACCCCGGTATCGAAATAGATGCGTCACTTATGTCGGAACGTAAACGTGACTCTGTAATTCCGAAAATATGAAAGGGCGTGGGCTGAGAGAGGAGAACACACAAATCAGGAATCTTGTTTAACAAGTGATAAATATTTAAATGACCCAAATGTAAATTGTGAAATGTTGAACTATTCGACATGTTAAAAAAAAAAAAATTATAAATGCAAGTAGAGTACAATTAAAACTATATGAACGTATATTAAAACAATGATCGTGCTGTCACGACTTCCAGTACTGTCGTGCCTCAAATTAATGTGTCCGTTAGGGTCACTACCTAGATAGTGGCTGACGGTAATCGCAAACACGTCACAGTCAGTCAGCAACAGCATACCCACAGTGCTTCGCATCTAAGTTTAGGCGGCCTTTCAGAACTGGTTTACTAAAAGACCACAAGATATATCGTAGCAATACAATGAGTTAGTGAATGTACTCAAGGACGAAACTTGATATTAATGAGAACGCTCAATGCAGTTGTCAAATAATTCACTAATTATTTTGTGAAACTTGAAATGCCAAAACTTATAAACTGGAGTGTAATTGAGGCAAATATGTCGAGAGAGAGAGAGAGAGAGAGAGAGAGAGAGAGAGAGAGAGAGAGAGAGAGAGAGAGAGAGAGAGAGAGAGAGAGAGAGAGAGAGAGAGAGAGAGAGAGAGAGAGAACTTATTTAGAGTATCAGTGTCTCGAGCGTGGTGACGGAGTTGCGGGAGTTGCTTCTTTTTCGTCACCGGCTCTGTCTGACTTTTTCTAGAAGTGAAGTGTTTGTTTGTTTTATTGTTTTTTTTAAAAACTGTTTTATTTATTTCCTGAAAAGAATTAATTTTTACTAAAGAAGTTGAAACTCGGGATACAAAGTTGGCTAGCGAACTCATCCAATGTATTTCTCCAAACTAGCTATATGCAAAAGTTCAAGTAAATATGACAAAAATTACGGACTCTAATCTGGGTCAACCGACTTCCTATGTAAACGGTTGTTTATGTCTTCAATGAGACATTCAATTACAACTGAATATGCTCGGATGCTCTCTTAGCCACCCACTTAAGAAAGTATTTCGCCAAGTCAGTTTCAGGCTTGTGTGTACAGAAATGATATCGTAGATTCTCTTGTTTAGTTGACATACATACGCACACACATACATAATTACATACGCACATACGGCGCTTTGCCAAATGTACGTTCAGCAGCGAGGTTAGTGTAATTAGACATGACGTAGTTTTTATAAGTTACTCAGTCATGTTCAGTAGACTCTGAGGTTTAGCCTGCCGCCTGCCTTTGACATCATGGGGAATTACTCAGCGCTGGACAACAGTTAGATCCCCTGCCCCCGCCTATCTAACTGTTGTCCAGCGCTGAGTAATTCCCCTTGGTTTGTTGTACAATTCTGCCAGCGCTAGCCTCACCTATCTGGTTTGTGAGTTTGACATCATGGACATTCCGCCCTATTAAATTCGCCCCACCGCGACGACCCGTCCCTTCCATAAATAGAAATAGGGACTTAATAAACAGGTTTAGATTTGTCTGCAGATACCCTTTCCAAGCCCACACTGAGAAACCGCGGCCGGGCGGCCATTCTCCTCAAAGACGCCGATCGGCAGCCCGCCAAAATTGACGAAGCGCTTTGGCATAAGACCTTACGACTTTCAAGTTAGTGAGGGTTCAGGAAGCGTCAGAAGTAGGCTCACTGACACTGGTTGCCTCGCTCGAATCGAGGGAGACAACCAGTGTGGTGTAGGCTAGGGGGTAAATCTAAAGAAAAAAATGGGACGGTCGCTCCCATCTGCTGCGCCAGGTGTACGAACCCGGCGCCGGCATTGTTCAAGCCCACTTCAGCTAGTCTTGCAAATAAGCGGGAAGAAGTAGGAACCCGGCCGGGCTTTCTGCTTATCTCTGGAAGGCCGCCACTCAGTGACTACCCAATGCGCAAAAGGCCATCGGGCCGACGTCGACCAGATGGCCTTTTGCGTTATGGGTATGAGCCAAACGAGAGTGCCTGCCGTGAAGGTCAGTGACGCATTTAGTCACAGAACTGACTCGGAGCTGCTTGGATGATACACAACAAACCGGCGCCCAGGGTAAGCGGCGAAACTTCACACGGCACATCCGCACGCGGGGCAGACAGGCATCGGGCCGATGTACACCCGATGACCCTGTACTTACTGGAGATTTTCTCAGTACAAGCTGAAGTGCACTGACAGAACTGGATATTATCAGTTTCGCGCCAGTGTTTGCCGATCTCCGCCGCATCCGATAGAGTTAATTAGTTATTTTGGGTTTTTAACTTGAACGCCGAGAATCGCGGCCCAAGTGCGCTTTAGTTGACACGCTCGAAGAACAGCTTCCAGGGCGAAGTGAAGACGTTTTATCGCAATTCTCCACTCAGTTCTCTCTTGGCGGTCACTGAAGTTTCGCCGGAAGGCATTATGCCGGAAATCCAGCGAATTATCCTCAGGCTGACTGAATCCGGGTTTCAGATGGTCCATGGGCCAACTACATCGCCCGGGACATCGGTCCGACGACTCCGACCTTCTTGCCGCTAGTGAGTCAGTCCGCTGCCCAGATCGCACTACTGATTAAAATTGTCGTCGAACTGACACTCAAACCTGATGACTTCCGGCGTGGCCTGAGCTTAACCTGACTCAGCCGGGATAGAGCCGATCTCCGCAAGCGAGAGGGATAGATTCAGTCTCGCGAGCCTCTGCAACCTGCACCTCAGTCTATCCGCTTCACTGCCAGTAGAAGTAGGCTGTGTTTCTGCAATCTTCGTTAACCCATTTAACCCCAACAGCAGGTGATGGCTTGAGCATGATAAGGCGCCAAGCTAATCTGGCACTACCCTTGAATTATCATGGTCAAGCCATCACCTGCAACTGATACATCGTCATTAAGTATCACTTACCAAATTTGGCAAGTGGGACCATGGGGTTAAATGGGTTAATCCAAAGACGAAGAGCCGCAGCCAAAAGACGAAGAGCCGCAGCCAAAAGACGAAGAGCCGCAGTCAAAAGACGAAGAGCCGCAGCCAAGAGACGAAGAGCCGCAGCCAAAAGACGAAGAGCCGCAGCCAAAAGACGAAGAGCCGCAGCCAAAAGACGAAGAGCCGCAGTCAAAAGACGAAGAGCCGCAGCCAAGAGACGAAGAGCCGCAGCCAAAAGACGAAGAGCCGCAGCCAAATGAAGGGCGCATGGAATCAAAGTGGTGTCAGCAATCCAGTTGCAAGAGACAACGATTACTCGCAGTCTCTCAGTAAACGCGAGGCACAGATCATTCTGGCTACGAGTCCCCTGCAACCTCATTAGTGCAAGGATCACTCAACTCTGTGCCTCTTGCAACTGGAATTGACACGGAGTAAAAGATGCTCTGTTTACAGGATATTTCAAGTGGCTCGATCTGTCAAGGTCGTTTAAGCGACCAGTCACTGTCTATGTCTGTTTCTGTCTCGGTCTACGTCTGACTATCTCTCACTGTCTATTGGTCCGGTGTGCAACGTAATCTCTATGCAAACCGACCCTATTGGGTCTGCGAAACTTCTGAAAATCACGTGATCTGTTGCACCGTATACCTCCCCGCTCAAGGGTTGGCCAGATTGTCTAAACTCGAAAACCACTAGGTGCACATGGCCAATTGCACCATACCTCACACTCAAGGACTGGCCAGAGTGTTAAGGAATTTTCCCAATGCTGTTTTGAACAATAAACAAAATATACGTCACAAATCGTGCGCAGGCCACTAGGCTGTAGGTAGAGCAGGAAAATGAATGAGACCTGCAAAGAATGTTTTCGTGCTTTCTTAATTTATATATACAAAAATACTGAAACAAACTAAGCTTTCTCGCCAAGTATACCGCATTACACACATAGTGATGTAGCTCAGTATCGTCCCTGTCTTTGTCCATGTACAAATTGTCATCCGCGTACGCGGCTTTGTCCTGTGCACGAATGGTCGACTGACTTAGCTGAAATTGTCTTCTCCTGCTGCCGTGTGGTGTCGCTGCTCTTATAAGGGGAAAAGTCAGTATTCTTTGTGTCTTAGGTGATAGCTGTTCGTGTGCACAGGCTTCAGTACTCGCGCTACACTACAGGCCGCAGGTCAGTACTAGTATCGCTCCTAAACTCGGTAACCGGATTGGCCCGATGACATAGAATCCAGACACGCTAAGCGCAGTAACCATATTAACTAATCCTACTGTGCGATAAACCAGATGAAAACGAAAGCCTGTGAACAGAAAAACGTCATACCCGTGGCATGCAGTATATCGCGAGGACCAAAGATAATGTGCACGGACAGGGATCAACTAAAACACGGAGAATGTCGGGTTTAGCCCCTACTGTGGCGCCACCTAACGACAGCAGCAGTGAGCTAAGTCGCTCATTGCCTTCTATTTATTGTCTCAGTGGTTTATTTTGTATGATTAGTGTACGTCATATGTTGTGTGTCACAAGCCATTGGTCTTTTTGACACAATAAACTGTCGTATCGAATTCTGAGAGATATTGACGATCTGTACGCATCTCTGACCTTCTCTACCGTCACAGTGCGTGAAGATGAAGTGGTAAGAGTTCTTTCCCATGTCACCCCCCACTCCCCCCCCCCCCCACCCCTCTCCCCCCCCCCCCCCCCGCAAAGCCCCCGGCCGTGACTGTGTAAAAGGGAAGATTTAAAAGAATGCGCAGCTCAGATAATTGGAGTTTTCGCCAGGCTTTTCCAGCTTCTGATGGACTCCCGTTTTGTTTCCTGCATGTGGCTGGCTTCAGCCGTCATACTTTTACCCAAGAAACCAAATGCATCAAAACCGGCCCATTTAGCCCCGAGTCCCTACAGCAGGAGATGGCTTGACCATGCTAATTCAAGGGTAGTCAGTGATAGATTAGCTTGGCCAGGCGCCAAGCTAATCTGGCACTACCCTTGAATTATCATGGTCTTAGTCGTAGTTGTAGCAACGGCAGGTACGAAAAATAACATAGTCACTGACTCTGTTAATATCTTCACCGTTGTAAAATAAAGATTCATTGATGGTCAAGCCATCTCCTGCAACTGGTACATAGTCATTAGGCAACACCTCCAACATTTGAGAAATGGACTTGGGACTAAAAGGGTTACAGGATTTCAGGCCTGTGGCTTTAACAACTATTTTGTGTAAATGCTTGGAAAGGGTGTGTGTAAGCAGCTGACCACAGCTGTGGCTTCAATCCGCTTCAGTTTGCTTATGGGGGGAGGGGGGGGGGGGAATTGACACTGCCAATGTTCTGTACAGTGTGTAATGTGTAATTACGTGCAATCTTAATATTTGTTTTAGCTGTTGATATATATACCGGATGCCAAAGACGACTTTCCGTTTTATGTACGCCATGTAATGGATAATAAAGTTTTTCAATTCAATTACTAAGACGCATTCAGCGTGAATAACTCTACACACAAGGGATGTTCGAAAAAACAAGCTTCGCACCATGCCGCAGGCCAGTGTCTCCCACGAATCATTTTGCGTTTGCTAAGCGTAGATGTAGATGTGCGCACAGATACTAGGCTGATTGGAACGCTGCGAAGTTAGAATCGGGTCCGGGGTAGCGGGTCATTTTTCTCCTCAACTCGTTTGGCAAAAGAAAGTTCGCGGCGTTGAGAGATGCTCTGTTACCGGAGTTGTGATATTAATGACTGAGAACATCTCTGACTGCACTACTGATCCGGGTTCAGTCGAGGCCGGAGCTAGATTTTGACCATGTGATCTTTCATCCTACACTGACTAATCTCAATGACGCCGCGGGACTTGTATTGAGGACGATCTAAAGGGCGTGTTTTTGACTGACAAGACTCAGTTCCGATCTAATCTGCTCACAACCGAGGGGACTGACGCTAACCTTCATTCAGACTGCTAGCAGTCCGGTATAACAAGTTGGTGTGTCGGCACGTCTGTGCTCTTTGAGATAAACTTTTAATTGTTCGCATCTCTCATCATTTTTTTTTTCATCGTGATATTTATCCGACTACAGTGAGAGGACCAGTATCGCTAGAACTGCGGATTCGAATTCAAAGACAATCAAAGGCAACTGAGTGACGAAGTGTATATTTATACATTGGGGCACCCGTCACTGAAGTTAGATCCATCGAGGCGTTTAGCTTGATTTGAGGACATTTTCACTCTAACAGCCAGCTTCACTTCTCCAGTAGAAAAGCTGTGATAACGACTATACAACAGAGCCTGGTGTGAGCGACCTCTTTCGTGAGCGAGCACCTGTCATTAAAGATCATCATTTAGGTGGCGTAAGCCACCTAAATGATGGTCTTTAATGACAGGTGGCTTCTTTTTGTTTTCATATTAAGACTTTTCTTGAGAGCGCCTGTCTTCAAAGAGGCCAATTTTTATAAAACCAAAAGGACACAAACAACAACAACAACACTCGGAACACAGGCTCTGTTGTGTGTGTGTACTGGTCTGCGAACGTTTACAGCCATTTGTTTGCTTGGCTTGTGACCAAGGGGGTTAGTTTTAATCATAGTTGTTGTTGTTTTTTTTCAGTTGACGATCGTCACCGGTGGGAAAGTCTGTCTTCGTCGCTTGCGGGCTGTTTAGGGGCGTGAGACGGAACACTAGCAAAGCCAATTTTTAAAAAATAATTTGTGTGTTCACCTGCACCTGTGACAAATTTGACCACAAGGAAAAAAAAAAAAAAAAAAAAAAAAAAAAACCCAACCAACCAACGAGTAGTCTACCGGCCTCCAGAACCTTCACCGAAAGGAAAATTCCATTTCGTCATTCTACTTGTGTCCAACCCTCGCCTGTGACTTTAAAACCATCGGCCAATCAGCCTTTACCCAGGAGTGAAAAAGACGAACTGTCAATCACCTTTCACAATCTTCGCTTGTGAAAAAACAACAACAACAACAACAACAACTCAGTATCGGTCAGTCAGCCTTCATAACTGACCAGCCATGACGACATGCGATTCAACCAAACCAAGGCTGCCTGCCGGCCCCAAGGGCGTGCCGGTGCTAGGATCGACGCTGCAATGGAAGGGGCCGGAGACGAACCTGGAGTGGACGAAGGAGTTTGGGGCTATCTACAGCGTCCGGATCGGGCCGAACCAGCTGGTGTACCTCAACACGATCGAGCTGGTGGAGCAGTACCTGGAGAAAGAGGGCCACACCTTCCTGGGGCGGCCCGGCGGTCCTGCTGCTATAGCTAACGGTGAGTGGCGGGCTGGCCGTTGATTTAGTTGTGCCGCGCGCGTTCACACTCTTTTCACACCGATCCTCCTATTGTTTGAAATAAATTGGACAATGATAGTTTCAAGGGTGGTGCCAGAATAGCTTGGCGTGTGGCGCCAAGCTATTCTGGCACCACCCTTGACTGACTAATGTGGTTGATCTACCTCCTAATCAGCAATAAGGACAATAAGCAAATATTTTTTTAAAAAATCAGCCTCAGGATGGAATAGGTTACATCGCCTGGACAAACACGCGATACCGGGCTTTTATCGCCTGGACGAACACGCGATATCGGGCTTTTTATCGCCTGGACGAACACGCGATATCGGGCTTTTATCGCCTGGACGAACACGCGATATCGGGCTTTTATCGCCTGGACAAACACGCTATACCGGGCTTTTATCGCCTGGACAAACACGCGATATCGGGCTTTTATCGCCTGGACAGACACGCGATACCGGGCTTTTATCGCCTGGACGAACACGCGATATCGGGCTTTTATCGCCTGGACAAACACGCGATGACGGGCTTTTATCGCCTGGACGAACACGCGATATCGGGCTTTTATCGCCTGGACGAACACGCGATGACGGGCTTTTATCGCCTGGACGAACACGCGATATCGGGCTTTTATCGCCTGGACGAACACGCGATATCGGGCTTTTATCGCGTGGACAAACACGCGATGTCGGGCTTTTATCGCCTGGACAAACACGCGATGTCGGGCTTTTATCGCCTGGACAAACACGCTATGTCGGGCTTTTATCGCCTGGACAAACACGCGATGTCGGGCTTTTATCGCCTGGACAAACACGCGATGTCGGGCTTTTATCGCCTGGACAAACACGCGATGTCGGGCTTTTATCGCCTGGACGAACACGCGATGTCGGGCTTTTATCGCCTGGACGAACACAAATCTAATGCCCGATAGTGTGCAAAACCATAGAACCAGAGCCGGCGGATTTTATACCATTGCAGTCAGATTATCCACACAAAAACTTTACTTTATTAACGTTAACAACGTTGAACCATTTCTTATTCTTATTATCTTCGGCAACGCAGGATTTGCGCTTGCTCTCTTGATTGCCTTTCTTAAAGCAACTCGTTCAGTTAATGATATACGTCCCTCTTCCACCCCACGAATAAATTATCAGTTATTGAGTTGCAAAATGAAGCTCTTCAGTGTAGGAAAGTACGCCAAGGCTTTTCCCCTATTTATAGCCCCTTTCACGTGCATCGTCATGATTCTTCAGGTGATTAGATTACTTCTTATTATTTCTAATGACATACACCCCAACCCTGGCCCATCCCAGACTTTATCCACAAAAGACCTCTCAATTATCCACGTTAATGTGAGAAGTCTTAGCCATAAACTTGACATTTTAAAATGTGAAATCAAAGACTATGATATTGTTACTATGTCAGAAACCTGGCTTTCGGATAATATAAATAGTGATAGTATAAGTATTGATGGATTCCATCCCCCTGTTCGAGGAGATAGACCAGATCAGTATGGTGGCGTTGCCATTTATGTTAAAGATAATCTTGTGTGTAAGCCTAGACCTGACCTTACTGTACCATCGCTTGAGGCTGTGTGGGTCGAAACTAGACTGACCCAGCAAATTATCCTTGTAGGTTCATTTTATCGCCCACCTAATTCCTCTGTCGACTACTGGCGTCTTGTTAACCAGTCAATTAAAAATGTAGTCTCTACTCCGCATAAATTTATCATATTGGGAGATTTCAATTCTGACACACTTCGGAACCCCTCGCCATATCTTACTGATATCTTGGTTAAGAATAACCTTATGCAATTAGTTTCCTCTCCTACCCGCATAACATCTACAACCGCAACGTGTATTGACCTTATTTTAGTTCCCAGCAGGGAATTAGTCTCATGTGTTGATGTTCTACCCGGCTCGCATGTGTAGTGACCATTCTGTCCCTATTATTAAGCTTAAAGGCCATATGTGTCCAAATGTACGATTTAAACGAACAATATTTAATTATGCCAAGCTTGACAGGGAAATGTTTGCTCGAGAACTCGCTAGAATTGACTGGATAGCCATAGTAACTATTCCGTCTATTGAAACTGCTGCCAAGACATTTGGGGACACACTCCTAGATACTGCCAAGAAATGTATGCCAGTCAAAACTATAATAGTCCAACAACGAGATGCTCCATGGTACAACGAGCAGTTAGCTAAAATTAAAAAAAATAAGGATAATCTCCATAGGAAGGCCAAAAATACTAATTCAGAAGCTGACTGGAAACTCTTTCGTCATGCTCGCAATACTTACACAGATGCAATACGCAAAAGACAGAAAGAGTACATGTTAGAGTTAGACAATCGTATCTCTTGTAATAGAAACTTTGGAAGTAAAAACTGGTGGAAATTAGTCAAATCGTTTATGTCAAAAAAGGGATTCATGGTAGAGGATATACCCCCTATTGAGAAAAGCGGTAACATTTATTATTCTAACGAAGAGAAGGCAACGGCGTTTAATAATCACTTCACAAGCCAATCTACGGTAGAAGATAACAATGACCCAGTACCCGATATGCAATATCTACCCACATCAATCTCCCATATATATCTTAGTCCTGCAGAGGTATCTAATGTTATAAACGATCTAGAGCCAAATAAGGCCGTAGGACCTGATCTTATACATAATAAAATTTTGATAGCTAGTAGTACGCTTATTTCAGAAGCTCTTACCATTCTTTTTAACCGGTCGCTTGACGAATGTATATTTCCATCCGTGTGGAAAATTTCTCATGTAACTTCTGTCTATAAAAAAGGTGACAAAAGCAGATGTAGCAATTATCGCCCTATATCCTTGCTCAGCTGCATTGGTAAAATTCTAGAAAAATGCATCCAACGTAATATATTCCAATACCTTTATTCGAACGATCTAATAACTGTTAGCCAATCAGGTTTTATACCTGGGGACTCAACAGTCTATCAACTCCTTAGTATTTATAATGACTTTTGCAAGTCATTGGATAGAGGCATAAATTCCCAAGCTGTATTTTTTGATGTAGCCAAAGCCTTTGACAAAGTGTGGCATCATGGTCTGCTTAAAAAACTAGATGTAATAGGAATACGTGGGAAGCTTCTACAATGGCTGGCTGACTACCTGCGCAATCGCAAGCAAGCTGTTGTTATTAAAGGATGTATATCTAATTATCTTCCCGTAGAGGCGGGCGTCCCGCAAGGGTCAGTGTTGGGCCCTATCCTTTTCCTTATTTATATTAACGACATTGTACTAGACATTGAATCTAAAATGAAACTGTTTGCAGATGATACCAGTATGTATTTGTCCCTGAATAATGATAATATTAGAGCTGACATAATGAACTCGGATCTTGAGAAAATTAGTGTTTGGGCCCATAAGTGGAAAGTAAATTTTAATCACCTAAAGACTGAATTATTGAACATGTCACGTAGCCAGAACTTCCAACCACTTCCCCTACTCTTTGATAACAGTCCACTTCAAAGTACTGCCACACACAAACACCTTGGCATTATCTTGCAAAATAACTGTAAATGGGATACCCATATCAAATCTGTTATAGCCAGATGTCGATTACTTATAGCTTGTCTAGATTCATATAAATATAGACTATCGAGACGATCTCTGGAGACTATGTTCAAATCTTTTATACTGCCACACTTTGACTATGCTGATGTGATCTGGGATAATAGCCAGATGTCGATTACTTATAGCTTGTCTAGATTCATATAAATATAGACTATCGAGACGATCTCTGGAGACTATGTTCAAATCTTTTATACTGCCACACTTTGACTATGCTGATGCGATCTGGGATAATTGTACAGGGGCACTTTCAGATGAATTGGAAAGTCTCCAGTTACACGCTTTAAGAACTATTACTGGCGCAGTCCGTGGCACTAGCCACCAATTACTTTATGAAGAAACCGGTTTCATTCCGTTGTGGCAAAGACGTCGTCGTCATAAACTCATCCTCTATTTTAAAATAGTCAATGGTATAACCCCCGCGTACTTAGGCCTAGACCTACCACAGCTAGTATCCACATTAAATCCTTATCATAAACGACGTCCACTTGAACGCCAAGTCCCCCAGTGCAAAACTGAATTGTACAAAACTTCATTTTTTCCATCCACCACGGGCCTTTGGAACAGTTTGCCCGATCACATTCAGCGTAGCCAATCCTTAAGCGAATTTAAATCATTCCTGTCGCGAGACGATTGTGTGGTACCCCCATATTACTATTTAGGTTGTAGAATAACACAGATAATCCACTGTAAAATTAGACTCAAAATAAGCGACCTCAATTATGACCTGGTTAGTCGTTACCTTTCTAATTCCCCTGCCTGCTCTTGTGGAGCCAGCTCTGAAACCGCCGACCATTTCTTACTCCAGTGTAGTAATTACGATGCAATAAGACGTTTAACAATACTTACACTTCCACCAGAATACACCAATATACATTTACTCCTTAATGGAAGTAAAACCCTACCATCCACAGTGAATAACGACATATTTTCAGCTGTACACGAATTTATTACTGCCGCAAAAAGATTTCATTGAGTTATAAAATAGGACTGCAAGAAATAAAGGAAATAAAGAAAATCTAAAGACCAGTTGAGACAATTCTCTCTCTCTCTCACCCTCTCTCTCTCTCTCTCTCTCTCTCTCTCTCTCTCTCTCTCTCTCTCCACTATAATGATTGAATGTTTTCCTCTATTTTCATTTCTTTTTATGTATTCATATATGTATTGACATATATTGATTTACTTACCTGTAGTGTATTTAAAATCTGCATAAATATGTGTATGTATATATATGTGTATGTGTGTGTATATATATTGATTCACTTACCTCTATTGTATTTAAAATCTGCATACCACCGTCATGCAAATTTTGCAAATAGTATAACTGAGTGTCCAGATCATCATATAAGCCCGTGGCTTGTTTTGATCTGATGACAAGTGATGTATATTCTTTATGTATTTTGCAAAAGTAATAAACTATTTAAACCAACACGCGATATCGGGCTTTTATCGCCTGGACAAACACGCGATGTCGGGCTTTTATCGCCTGGACAAACACGCGATGTCGGGCTTTTATCGAGTGGACAAACACGCTTTGTCGGGCTTTTATCGCCTGGACAAACACGCGATGTCGGGCTTTTATCGCCTGGACAAACACGCGATGTCGGGCTTTTATCGCCTGGACAAACACGCGATGTCGGGCTTTTATCGCCTGGACGAACACGCGATGTCGGGCTTTTATCGCCTGGACGAACACGCGATATCGGGCTTTTATCGCCTGGACAAACACGCGATACCGGGCTTTTCATCCTGATGCCCCCCTTGCCTGAAATAAATTTGACTATGATGGTTCAAGGGTGGTGCCGGAAAATAGCTTGGCGCCTGAGGCGCTTAAGCTGTTCCGGCACCACCCTTGAACTAAAATGGTTTGTTCTATCGCGTAATCTGCAATGTAGCTTTCATAAGACAATAAGCACATTTGACAAAATCAGCCTCAGGACGTCAATGGGGTCAATCCACTGTCAGTAACGTGCAGTTTTGTGCTCACTTCTGACTTACGCAAAATCGTCTGTTACTGATGAACCCATGTCGCCCCGGGACCCTGCCGCAGGAGATGGATCGACCATGATAATTCAAGGGTAGTGCCAGATTAGCTTGGCGACTGACGGCGCCAAGCTAATCTGGCATTACCCTTGAATTATCACGGTCGATCCATCTCCCGCTGTAGTGCGTTTGGGGATGAATGAGATCGTGAGTAATAGACAATTTTCTTAACTCATTCTACCCCAAGACCGAGATCCCCAAATGTTGCCCTTGTCCTCTGAAGACTGCAGTGCAGTGCAGGACACAGATCGACCATGATAGTTCAAGGGTGATGCCAGAATCGCTTGGCGCCCATAGGCGCCAAGCTATTCTGGCATCACCCTTGAACTATCATGGTCGATCCTTATCTTGCTGTGGTGTGTCTGGGGTAGAATGAGTTCAGTCAGAATAAGTAGGTTCAAAACTGCGCGTTACTGACAGTGGCGGATTGACCAATGACATCCTGGGGCTGATTTTGTAAAATTTTCTTATTTTTCTATGAGTATGAAGGCTACGTTACAGCGGATTACGAGATAGATCAATCATGTTAGTTCAAGGGTGGTGCCAGAATAGCTTGAACCACTCTTGAACTATCATTGATTTATTTCAGGTTAGTGATGTATAATAGAAATAATAATGATAACACATGGTACAGGGCCGGATCACTTACATGTTTGGGGGGGGGGGGGAATTTGGGAGAAATTAACCACCTGAAACAGACACCTAAAGCATAGTTTTGATTGTTTTGAGTTATGAAGATCATCCTTCAGTGTATCAAAGTTTTATGTTGTAGTTTTTATGGGGGAAGGGAGGGGGGCATGACCCCCCCCCCCTCCTGGATCCGGCCCTGTGGTATTTATATGGCGCAATTTTCTCATATTTATAACATAACTCAAAGCTTTATAATAGAACTCAATGCGCAGGGGAAAACGACACACACACACACACACACACACACACACACACACACACACACACACACACACACACACACACACACACACACACAAACACACACACAGAGAGTCTGCAGGGGGTGTTACCGAAATATCAGGATGAAAAAGGTTAAAAGCCCGCTATCGCATGTTTGTCCAAGCTTTTCTTTTTAATCCGCTGTTCAGTTGGGCGTGCAGTTTTGACCTACTTCTGCTTTCCGAACATTGCCGAGTATTGCCGAGTACCGCTCGCCTTGCTTGGTACTGTCAGCACTGACCCTCAGTGCTAATAAAGCTATTCGGCCTATGTCCTGCTGCGTGGGCTGATTAAGATGTGATTTCGGTGTGGCTTTTAAGCCTCAGTTACAGTCGTCAGCGGGTTCGCCACTGAAAATCACAGACCAGCGCTACTGATGATTGCTGGACTTTGAGTATCATTGCTTGCTTGGTTCGCTGCGTTTCAGTGTTCGTAGAAACTTGGTCAATAGGCACGACGGCAGACGAAAACTAAAAAGAACTATCTTCCAAGTTAGTATTAGGCGCTCGTTTCTGTTGCTCAGTACAACCCGCGTGTCTGGTTGCCTGGGAAACGAGCATCTAAGATACCTTAGATAAACAACAGACATGAGCCGGCCTTGATGCGCTCAGTGCCAGGGAATTTAACTTATTAGCTCTGTGGTATACTGTTGTTGTGAGGTTGGTGTCAGTGGCAAGCTGAGTTGGGCCTGGCAAGTTGAACCATTATTTGTACGTGCTCGATGGGAGGTGGGATCTGATCATACAGTGGATGCTTCATGCCCCTCTCTGTGGGAACACACATGTAAATTGTTCCAGTAAGAGGCATAGATTCTCATGAGCCCTCGCACTGCGGGGGCTCATGAAAATCTATGCCTCTTACAAAAATTTTGCTGCTACAATTTTTTTAATTAAAGAGTGTGGTAAAAAATACTAGGAGCGAGAGGAGGATCCTTTTCAAACATCCCTTAACTTCTTCACCCTAAGAAAGAAAACTATAAATTATTCCAGCAACAAGCATAGTTTCATGCGCCTATTGTAGTGTACGGATGCTGATGAGGCTCTATGCCGCATACGGGCGTTGTTTGCTTCCAGACTGCGGTGAAAATTTTTGTTGCGATGAGCGATTCAGTGCAGACGTCTAGGCCAGAAATTCCCTGACAAGCAGGATGGCATTAACAGACCAGACTGTCCGTCATTTGATGGCTACCATATGGAATTAATTGCCGCTGTTCTGTGACTTTGGCCCTAACGGCTCACAGATCAGGGAGGGCAAACGACAGAGTGATTCAAGCTAATAAAGTGCTCTGTCGTGAGCTATCATGATATTTCCACTTTTATAGCGGTTCCCAGTGGAGTTGAAAACTGTTTGTCGAATTTAAAGGTAATGCCTAATATTGATGCATTCATTCATCCGTCCGTCCGTCCGGTCCGGTCAGGTCCGTCCGTAGGGGCGGATCGGGGGGGGGGGTCCAGGGGCGGACACCTCCCCCCCGATCCCCATTTGTTAACATGCTATAACAAAGTCACTTTTGGGATGTATTTGGACCCCCCCCCCCCCCCTTTCTGCGTTTGATATTTAGCGAGTTTTCAGACACGCACACGTGTGTCCTGCACCCCCCCCCCCCAACTCCTCGTTGTTTGACATTTGTGCGAGAGGTGAGAGTCCACACGCATAGGCCTTCTCTCTATCTGCCCCCCTTCTCCCCGTTGCTTGATTTTTCGGCCACTGAAAGCAACGCCTAGCGTTCCCCCCCTCCCTCCACCCCCAAGGCCCTTGACATAACTGATCCGCCCCTACACCCATCCATCCACCCATCCATCCATCCATCCATCCATCCATTCTGTTCAAACATCCGTCCGTCCGTCTATCCATTTATCCATCTACCCATCCATCTATCTATCCACCCATTCATTTATGTCTCTGATTTGTATTCCTTTCTGTTCCGAGTGGAAACCATGCGGAGCGGCCATATAAACCATGCGGAGCAGCCATACTAAACGTAAATATGGTGTAGCTACATAATGGTTGTGAGGTGAATCAGCAAAATACGTGTTGTTCACGCGCCAAACTTTGTTTGAACAGCAAGAGGCATAGATTCTCATGGGACCCTGCAGATGCAGGGTCATGAGAATCTATACCTCTTGCCTGCAGGTTTAGGCCTCATATTAGCCTCAGCTCGAGGAAGTGATTGGTGAAAGCACTGTCGGTGACTGACCTACATAGCATCCTTTTTCCTGCTAAGCCCGGGCCGCTACTTCGCTTGTGTCAACATAAACACTGATTCTCCTGTGAAAACCAGGTCAGCCTAAGGTAGCTCCCGGCGTTGACTAAAATTTCACAAAGAATTCACCGTCGCCGGAGTTTCATTTTGTTAGTTTATGAGTATGCTTTTGAGACTGCTTTTAAATCAGTAAGATTCAATTTGTTATTCAGTTTTTTTTTCCCCCGCCGCAACCATCTTCATAACAAATGTTGAGCAGAATGATCAGAGTACCGTCCGAAAACGCGGCCACAATCTCGCTCGTCATATTGTTTCCCCATGTTAAAACGTCCTGCTCACGCGAGTCGGAAATAGCTCAGGCGGTTAAGCGTCGAAGCAAGAGAGCGAAGAGAATCGCCGGGTCGTGGGTTCGAATCCCCGCCCCGGCCCCGGTAGCTGGACTCACAATCCAGGGAAAAAAAGACGGGCATGTCCGTCGAAAGGTCCTGGTAAATGAAAGTGGCACAGTTGCAGTGCGCCTGAATTGATCAGTGTTCAGGTCGTACTCCATAGGCAATAGATTTCCCTGTCCCCCATACCCGCCCGTCAGGGCCGTCCATTATCACTTCGGTGCCGTCGACGTTAAACCCCGAACTAACCAACCAAACGTCCTGCTCCAGGTCGGTCTTTGCCAACATTCGCCTATCGCACGGATTTTTTTCAATGTTGTCTTGCTTCAGCTAATACCTTCTACCCTTCTCTTCACAATCCATGCGAGTAGGAACACATAGAAAAGATTTTCCTCTGCCCTTTGTCGGCGAAACTCTCCGTATGATGCAAAGACAACTTGGAGAGCGGAAACTGTGGTCTCTCAGTGCACGACGTTCAGACTTCACTTAAACAAGCCCTTTCACTTAACTCATTCAGCCCGACGGCCGTATTTCCCAAATTTTGGAGGCCGCGTGATGATGATGATAGAACTTTATTGCCATATGTAATAATACATTAGGAAATCGTTGCGTTAGGAAACGGAGGCCGCGTCATCTAATGACCATGCACCAGTCGCAGGACTGAGATGGATCGACCACGATAATTCAAGGGCAGTGCCAGATTAGCTTGGCCCATCTCCTGCTGTAGGGCGTCATGGCTGAATGGGTTTAACATGAGCAAGCATCATCATAAGCCATGTCAAGAATACAGACTGAGGAGATAGTGTGGATCGTTTTGGTCCCGCCGGCTTCGACCCGTTCAGTTCTGAGAAAATGTTTAGCACCACCCAAGTGCAAGAGGTATAGATCCTCATGAGGATCTATGCCTCTTGCTGACACCACTTTGAATCCACGTTCCTGAGACAGCTAAGGCTTTTCTTGGTGTTGAATCAACCAACTGCAGAGACGCGGTCTAAACCTTCTTGGTGTTGAATCAACCAACTGCAGAGACGCGGTCTAAACCTTCTTGGTGTTGAATCAACCAACTGCAGAGACGCGGTCTAAGCCTTCTTGGTGTTGAATCAACCAACTGCAGAGACGCGGTCTAAGCCTTCTTGGTGTTGAATCAACCAACTGCAGAGACGCGGTCTAAGCCTTCTTGGTGTTGAATCAACCAACTGCCTGGACGCGGTCTAAACCTTCTTGGTGTTGAATCAACTAACTGCAGAGTCGCGGTCTAAGCTTCCTTGGTGTTGAATCAACCAACTGCAGAGACGCGGTCTAAACCTTCTTGGTGTTGAATCAACCAACTGCAGAGACGCGGTCTAAACCTTCTTGGTGTTGAATCAACCAACTGCAGAGACGCGGTCTAAGCCTTCTTGGTGTTGAATCAACCAACTGCAGAGACGCGGTCTAAGCCTTCTTGGTGTTGAATCAACCAACTGCAGAGACGCGGTCTAAGCCTTCTTGGTGTTGAATCAACCAACTGCCTGGACGCGGTCTAAACCTTCTTGGTGTTGAATCAACTAACTGCAGAGTCGCGGTCTAAGCTTCCTTGGTGTTGAATCAACCAACTGCAGAGACGCGGTCTAAACCTTCTTGGTGTTGAATCAACCAACTGCAGAGACGCGGTCTAAGCCTTCTTGGTGTTGAATCAACCAACTGCAGAGACGCGGTCTAAACCTTCTTGGTGTTGAATCAACCAACTGCAGAGACGCGGTCTAAGCCTTCTTGGTGTTGAATCAACCAACTGCCTGGACGCGGTCTAAGCCTTCTTGGTGTTGAATCAACCAACTGCAGAGACGCGGTCTAAGCCTTCTTGGTGTTGAATCAATCAAATGCAGAGACGCAGTCTAAGCCTTCTTGGTGTTGAATCAACCAACTGCAGAGACGCGGTCTAAGCCTTCTTGGTGTTGAATCAACCAACTGCAGAGACACGGTCTAAGCCTCCTTGGTGTTGAATCAACCAACTGCAGAGACGCGGTCTAAGCCTTCTTGGTGTTGAATCAACCAACTGCAGAGTCGCGGTCTAAGCTTCCTTGGTGTTGAATCAACCAACTGCAGAGACGCGGTCTAAGCCTTCATGGTGTTGAATCAACCAACTGCAGAGACCCGGTCTAAGCCTTCTTGGTGTTGAATCAACCAACTGCAGAGTCGCGGTCTAAGCCTTCTTGGTGTTGAATCAACCAACTGCACAGTCGCGGTCTAAGCCTTCTTGGTGTTGAATCAACCAACTGCAGAGTCGCGGTCTAAGCCTTCTTGGTGTTGAATCAACCAACTGCAGAGACGCGGTCTAAGCCTTCTTGGTGTTGAATCAACTAACTGCAGAGTCGCGGTCTAAGCTTCCTTGGTGTTGAATCAACCAACTGCAGAGACGCGGTCTAAGACTTCTTGGTGTTGAATCAACCAACTGCAGAGACGCGGTCTAAGCCTCCTTGGTGTTGAATCAACCAACTGCAGAGACGCGGTCTAAGCATTTTTTGGTATTGAATCAACCAACTGCAGAGACGCGGTCTAAGCCTACTTGGTGTTGAATCAACCAACTGCAGAGACGCGGTCTAAGCCTTCTTGGTGTTGAATCAACCAACTGCAGAGACCCGGTCTAAGCCTTCTTGGTGTTGAATCAACCAACTGCAGAGACCCGGTCTAAGCCTTCTTGGTGTTGAATCAACCAACTGCACAGTCGCGGTCTAAGCCTTCTTGGTGTTGAATCAACCAACTGCAGAGACGCGGTCTAAGACTTCTTGGTGTTGAATCAACCAACTGCAGAGACGCGGTCTAAGCCTCCTTGGTGTTGAATCAACCAACTGCAGAGACGCGGTCTAAGCATTTTTTGGTATTGAATCAACCAACTGCAGAGACGCGGTCTAAGCCTACTTGGTGTTGAATCAACCAACTGCAGAGACGCGGTCTAAGCCTTCTTGGTGTTGAATCAACCAACTGCAGAGACCCGGTCTAAGCCTTCTTGGTGTTGAATCAACCAACTGCAGAGACCCGGTCTAAGCCTTCTTGGTGTTGAATCAACCAACTGCACAGTCGCGGTCTAAGCCTTCTTGGTGTTGAATCAACCAACTGCAGAGTCGCGGTCTAAGCCTTCTTGGTGTTGAATCAACCAACTGCACAGTCGCGGTCTAAGCCTTCTTGGTGTTGAATCAATCAACTGCAGAGTCGCGTCTAAGCCTTCTTGGTGTTGAATCAACCAACTGCACAGTCGCGGTCTAAGCCTTCTTGGTGTTGAATCAACCAACTGCAGAGACACGGTCTCAGTGCGGCAGCTGTCGCTGAATCGGTTAACCCCTCCCGAAATCGCCACACATTTGTCACAAAACAGTTAGTCTCCAAGCTCGAGTTTGCACTGCCGTGAACCTAAAGGGAGCATGAGCATCGCGCTATTCTACGCCGCAGAGCTGGGACGGTCGTCGAATCGTGCGTGTTGACAGCCATGGGTGTTTTGTTTTGGGCTCGGTGGTCGCGATTTTATCTCGGTTGCGCAAAAATAGCAGCATAGAGGCAACACTAGCAACCAAGATACATACAATACATTTAGCTTCTCACAAGCCCCCGCACTCTGCGCGGAACTCGTGAAGATCTATGCCTCTTGGGGAGTTTTGTTTATGGTTATAAGCGAACATTGCTAAACAGTGAAAGCCATCCGTCTGATGTAAAAACAAGAATATATTATCCTCGTGAAAGTATGCGGTAAAGGTGGAATGAATGTTTCTTGATAGGTTCATTTGTCTCTGTGCACATCAGACAGAACAGAGAACCTCTGCCGTACCATCTCAGTGACGGACAGTTCCGATGAAAGCGGCCTTCCAAGGCTGGCTCTAGCCTTGTCCTACTGTCCCCAGCCCTCAACCAAATAACAGCCCTATCCAAGCCCATTTCAGTATAATATATATTTTTAATTTGTAACCTGGCTTTTAAATTCTGCCCGTATATGTGCCTCAGCAGATCCAAGTTTATTCCGTAGTGAACCAGACTGTCTTTACCAGAACGAAAGTGGGAGGGGGGGGGGGGGTGTGTGTGTGTGTGTTCATTTATATGGTCATTGATGTACGGGTACTGAAAAACAAAAGGAACAGCTGAAACTCACTGCAAACCACAATAAGCGCATCTCAGCCTGGAAATTAAAATTGTGTGAACTGAAAAAGCAAAACTTAGGCACAGATTCTCAGGGGTCACGGTCATGTAACTTCCATGACGGACTCCTAAGGATCTATGCCTTTTCTCATCATTAGAAAGGATGTTCACACTGAATTATATACACTCACTGATACGCACCTTCTGTCCGGAATAAACATAGATCCTCATGGCGCCCGCAGATGCGAAAGCTAATGAGAATCATGCCTCTTGCCTGCCACTATCATTATGCTGATCATTACATACAAGGAGCTACGCGAGCTGATTCAGTGACTGCCTTCACGTATATTAGACGCGTTGACGGCAATCATAAACAAACCCCTCTGCTGGAAAAAGGGGGCAGAAACAGAATAGCTCGAGCTCACATTCCAGCGAATCAAAATGATTAGGCTTTTAATTTTTTGGGAGTCTGAGTTAGAACTGTGTGTGTCAGTATATATTTTAAATTTGTAACCTGGCTTTTAAATCTCTGAGTTTTCAGAAGTATATGTGCCTCAGCAGATCCAAGTATATTCCGTAGTGAACCCGGCCGTCTCTGTCTTTACCAGAACAAAAGAGGGGGGAAAAGTGTATTCATTAATATGGTCATTGATGTACGGTTACTGAAAAACAAAAGAAACGGCTTAAACTCACTGCAAACCACAATAGCGCATCTCTCTCCCTTTCCCCCACTCAGCCTGGAAATTAAAATTGTGTGAACTGAAAAAGCAAAACTTAGGCACAGATTCTCAAGAGTCACGGTCCTGTAACTTGCATGGCGGACACTTGAGGATCTATGCCTTTTCTCATCTGTAGAAAGGACCACTATCACACTGTCCGAGATACACCCAATGATAAACACCTCCTGTCTGGAATAAACATAGATCCTCATGGCGCCCGCAGATACGAAAGCTAATGAGAATCCTGACTCTTGCCTGCCTGTATCATTATGCTGGTCCTTACATAAAAGAAGCTGCGCGAGCTGATTCAGTGACGGCCTTCCATAGGGTATTAGCCGCGATGACAGCAATTATAAACAAAACGCTCTGCTGGAAAAAGGGACAGAAACCGAGAAGAGCGCGTGCTCACATTCCATCGAATCATGAAATGATTAGGCTTTTCGGAGTCTGAGTTAAAACTGAAAAGGTGACTGCCAAATTTGTTAGTTGTATTTTTAAAAGTATTTTCCCCATGTTTAGTCTCTTTGACCGTACATAGTGTAAGGCCGCGTCGCACATTTCACTGGTGCAAGATGATGTCATCTACGGTGAGGTCACTTGACTACATACAATATTGTTTCCGGTTTCGCTCATGCGCTCAACTGCCGGAACACAAACCGCAATATCAAAATGCAAGAGGCATAGATCCTCATGAGCCCCCGCAGACGCGGGGGCTCATGAGGATCTGTGCCTCTTGTTATCCACATTTTCATGAGTGCGTCTCGGTATGTCGGTGATGGTTGACATCATTTCTAGTCGCAGGCGGTGAAGCGTTAAACTTCCTGACTGTCTCTGTGCAGTTACACTCTTCCGAGTGGAGCAGGTGATTTAGGTTTCAGTCAAGGACTGGGTTGTTATATAGGATGTTGCGATGTAGCGCGCGAAGACTGGGTCCCGTGTGTTTACTTACGAAACGATTGATTGATTGATTGTACATTGCTTAGCGTCCCGACAGCAACAAGGCTTTCTCAGGACGTGCCTGCACTGCTTGTGAAAAAAAAAAAAAAAATAAACAGAACATTGAATGTATGTCGCCAGCCGGTCAAATACATTAAATAAACCTAACACATGGGGCCTAAATAAAGCTAAGACCATTTAGCAACACACATCCAATATCAAGAGCTACAGGCAGTGCAGACAGTAGGGAGAGTTTTAAAAAGGCAAATACAGGTGAATGGACAAAGGGTAGACAGAAACACATGCCCCAGAATAGAGAGAAAACCCACCCTGTGGGGCTGACCAGGGTGACCCTGGGAACTAAAAAATACCTAACCCCACCCAAGTCCCCCAGGGCAGACCCGGGTGGGGGACTTACGAAACGCAAAACGCGGTCTTCAGGAAAACTGACTTATGCACGGTGACCCGGAAGTCAAAGTTTTCACTCCTCTGAAATAACTCGTGAATAAAAAGCTAAACTACATGTGTTTACTACCTATTGTTTCACTAAAATGTTTATACATGTATTTTTTTTTTTTAGCTGTAAAGCAGCAAACATCACTTAATTCTCCACGCACTGACAAGATAAGTCGTAATGTATTTGTGGTACGTGAGTCATTGTGAAAAGCGTGCGCATGCGTGCACGAGTTGTGAGTGCGCGCTAGAGTTATAACTTATAAGATAAGCGCATTATAAATACCCCGTAATTATTATTACTGTTATAAGTAGCGAATTGTATTCCGTTTGTCTGTTTTATTTGTCTATTTTGAAATGTTAATTGTGTTACAACTGTCTTTTCTAAGCGTGCTTCATTCTTCGTTGGGGTTTTCTCTGCATTTTACACGATTGACAGTCACCTTTTTGGGCTGGAAAGCAGAACTCAAAAAGTGTATATGTGACACTGGGGAATATGGACTTATGCACAGTGATAGAGAGAAGCCAGATGGACGCAGTCTGGCCAGAAAAGGCTGTTAAGTGGGGAGATGATTTTGTATTCAGGTCATGAAGAGGAGAATGCCCCCCATACAGAAGGAGTAGCATTCATGCTGTCACCAGTGGCACAGAGAGCGCTGATGGGCTGGGAACCACTTGGGCCAAGAATTATCACAGCAGCCTTTAGAACCAAGAAAAAGATCAAGCTGAACGTCATCCAGTGTTATGCGCCCACTAATGACAGTGACGAGGAAGAGAAACAAGAGTTTTACGACCGACTCCAGAGTGCTGTGGACAAAATGTGCGGAGCGAGACATCACCATCGTCATGGGCGATTTTAATGCCAAAATAGGGGAGGACAACACCGGATACGAAGAGGTGATGGGGAGACAGGGAATAGGGGAGATGAGTGAGAACGGGGAGAGGTTTGTAGACTTTTGTGTTCTAAACAGACTTGTCATTGGAGGCAGCATCTTCCCACACAGAAGAATACACAAAGCAACTTGGGTCTCACCTGACCATACTACAGAGAACCAAATAGACCGTATCTGCATTAGCAAGAAATTTAGAAGACCCCTTCAAGATGTTCGAGTGAGGAGGGGAGCAGACGGATGTCGCCTCAGACCACCATCTGCTTATCTTAAGAATAAAGCTCAAGTTAAAGAAAAGCCGCACAGAGACAACAAGAAGACAGCGCTATAATGTAGGCCACCTGAGAGAGACTGGAGTTAGAGAAGAGTTCAAACTGGTGCTGTCCAACCGGTTTCAAGCGCTACAGGAGCTAGTAAATGAAGAGGAGGCGGTCACCATAGAGCTGCAGTGGAAGGCAGTTAGAGAAGCGCTGAACTCAACCTGCAAAGACACTGTAGGGTTCAGGAAACACGATCACAAGGACTGGCACAGACCTTGAAGAAGATAGAAGTGAGGAAGCAGAAGAAAGCAGTTGTCAACAACAGTCGCACGAGAGCAGCCAAAGCAAGGGCACAGGAGGAATACTCGGAAGCCAACCGCGAGGTGAAGAGATCAGGGCAGACAAAAGGGCCTACACAGACAGCCTGGCAGCAGAGGCAGAAAAGGCAGCAGGCAGCGGCAACATGTAACAGCTCTACGACATTACCAGAAGATTGTCGGGCAAGTATGGCCATACAGAAAGAACAGTAAAAGACAAAGAAGGCAAGCCTATTGCAGACAGAGCAGACCAACTCGACAGATGGGCCGAGTATTTTGAAGAGTTACTGAACAGACCCAGCTCACCCGACCCCCCAGATATCCAGCCAGCAGAGACCGACCTACCCATCAGCTGTGACAGACCCAGCCGGGAAGAGATCAGAAGAGCAGTGGCATTTTTGAAGAACAGCAAAGCAGCAGGGCCAGATGACATCCCAGCGGAGTCTCTGAAAGCAGACTTAGAGACAACAGTAGAGATGCTGTACCCACTGTTTAGAAAGATCTGGGAAGTGGAGATGATGCCGGCTGACTGGAAGGAGGGGTACCTAATCAAGCTTCCCAAGAAAGGCGACCTCAGCAAGTGTTCCAACTACAGAGGAATCACCTTGCTGTCAGTACCAGGAAAGGTCTTCAACAGGATCATCCTGAAGAGAATGAAGAGCTCCGTTGACCCCCAGCTGAGAGACCAGCAAGCAGGATTCAGGAAAAACCGATCATGTACAGACCAGATCGCCACTCTCCGCATCATCGTGGAACAGTCTCTGGAGTGGAGCTCCCCGCTGTACGTCAACTTTGTGGATTACGAGAAAGCATTTGACAGCGTTGACCGAGAGACTCTGTGGAAACTCCTACGACACTACGATGTACCCACAAAGCTCGTCCGCCTGATCAAGAGCAGCTACGATGGCATGACATGTCGCGTGATCCACTAAGGGCAGTTCACCAGGGAGCTCCAGGTCAGAACCGGTGTCAGGCAGGGGTGTTTGCTGTCTCCGTTCCTCTTCCTACTGGCCATAGACTGGGTCATGAAGAGGACCACAAAGCACAGACGAAGTGCAATACAGTGGACACTGTGGACACAGCTTGACGACCTCGATTTTGCAGATGACATGGCTTTACTGTCCCACACTCATCAACAAACGCAGGACAAACCACGGGGCTTGCTGACATCTCGTCCCAAGTGGGCTTCACCATCCACAAACAGAAACAAAGACAATGAGGCTGAACGCAACCAGGGAAGAACCAGTCTTGCTTGCTGGCACCCCGATGGAGGAGGTGGAGTCCTTCACCTATCTCGGGAGCATCATAGACAAAAAAGGTGGCACTGATGCAGATGTCAGAGCACGAATCGCTAAAGCCAGAGCAGCCTTTCTCCAGTTGAAAAAAAGTGTGGAGTTCCAGAGAGCTGTCACAACACACCAAAGTCCGGATTTTCAACTCCAACGTAAAAGCAGTTCTCCTATATGGAGCAGAGACTTGGAGATTGACAAAAACCACAGTCAACAGAGTACAGATCTTCATAAACAGTTGCCTTAGAAGAATTTTGAAAATCCACTGACCAGAGAAGATCAGCAACGTCAGACTCTGGGAGAGAACAGAGCAGATAACAGCAGAGAATGAAATTGGGCGAAGAAGATGGGGATGGATTGGTCACAGTCTGAGAAAGCCAGCTTCCAGTATCCATAGGCAGGCATTGTCATGGAACCCACAGGGAAAGAGGAAAAGAGGCAGGCCGAGAAACACCTGGCGTCGAGACCTCCATCAAGAGACTGGGAACCACCTGGAGTAAAATCGAAGGAGAAGCACAGGACAGGAGTCGCTGGAGGTCTCTCGTCGACGGCCTATACCCGGGGAGGGGTGACAGGCGTAAGTGAAGTGAAGTGACAGTGATATAGGGTGATTTTATTAACTTATGCGCGAAAGTTAAAGAGACGTTTTTATCTCCAAACATTAGTAATAAATTAAGTTGTTAAGCCTAAATGTGTTTACTACGAGTTGTTTTTGTTTTGTTTGTTTGGTTTTTTTAACCCGAAAAGAGCAAACCATTCGCTAGGTGTGGCATTCTTTCTCCTGAAATCCATCCCCAGCAGCAAAACATCTGCGGGCCCACGAATCTAGCCAGTCTTTAAGTGGGAGGTTTAATGCAATTCGGTTACGTGATTTCTGTTTTCGCAGACCTGAATGTGCGATGGGCCTGCAATGGAGTTGGTCAGGACGGATGGGATCGTAAAACTTCCTGTCATTACCAACGAGATAATGACGAGGGCACTTTAGTTGGGAAGTGCTGACCTTCCCCACACCCTTTCACACCCAGAGCCAAGCATGGGACATGGATCGACTGTGGCAGACCCTTAGCTGAGAAATATATTATGCCCTTTGAAAACGCCTCTGAGCTATTACGGGCGTGGGAGAGCAGCAAAAGGTTGCTTTGAATGACAAGCACAATAACATTATATAGTGTTTACAGGCATCAAAGAAGCTACGATCTTTAGTAAGAAAGGCTATGAAAACGCTTCAGCCCCAAACACTTCACATCAGTGTGTCATCAAACGCCGCGTTTACACTGGTTGTCTCCCTCGATTCGCTACCACTCAGCGGTAGCGAATCGAGGGAGACAACCAGTGTGAAAACGCGTGATCAAACAAACAATAAAGAAAGACACGCACTTTGAATGACATTGATGTGTCGGGGACATAAGAGTTTTCTAGTTTAACAAGTAATTGATGAAAAATTCCATCCATGCATCTAAGCATGCCCTCATTCATCCATCCACCCACCCATCTATCCATCCACGCACCCACCCATCTACCCATCCATCCATCCCCCATCCACCAAGCCATCCATCCATCCCCCAACCATCCATCCACCCATCTCCCACCCACCCAACCCCATCCACCCGCCCACCCATCCCCCATTCACCCACCCACCCATCCCCCATTCACCCACACATCGACACATCCATCCATCCATTAACTAATTCAGTTACCCCCCCCCCCCCTCCCTCCCCCCGAAAAGGATCTAAACTGGGTACCGCGGTAAACCTCGGCTATGACAGATCGCCAGGGCACCCATTTTTTTCCTTATCGTTATATTATCCGAAGTCCGTTATAATATATATATATATTATATAGATTCAAGATTCAAAAACTTTATTGTCCAGATAGAAAAGAGATTTTATATGGAAATTTTTCTTTGCAGCACTGGTGTAGGATAATTAAATAAAACAAGGAATCAAGTGACATAAATAATGATAATAAAATATGTACAACACATATACAACAAAAACACAAGCATCACAATATCAAACATACACACACACCCTTTCAGCATACACACACGCTAAAAAGAAGTGGGTGGGGGGGGGGGGATTAAAACAAGGGGAGGAAATGGTATGGTGGGTTAGGCTTAGGCTGAATGCAGAATGAAGGGATGAAGAGGAGAAAGGGCCATCATCACAGTCGCTCATACTATAGGTCGTTTGATCACGGAGTGCACGAAGTTTTCTCAAGATGTCTCCTCAAAGAAACGCTTTTGTGTTCCACTTTAAGAACACATAGCATTTAGTGCCCAATTGACCTAAATATGGAATGTTTTCACTGAACTCCTGTGATTTGTCGATTTTTCGGTACAGTCGTAAAATTTGGGTGAAAAGACGAAGAACCAGCTCTTTTCAATACCCAGAATACAGCCCCGGCCGATTCTATATCGAGGTCAAGCATGCAGACTTCATGTATGCCTGTGCTGTTTCAGGTTTCAAAACTCGGCCAATTCACGTGAAAACGGATCTTTCGTGCACTGGGATTAAAATCTGTGGGGCACGTTTAGGGATGTAAAATCAGTCATTTCATGAACAAATTCCGAAATTAAATTATGTTTACGACTGAACAGCAAAACTGACACATTGTTCGACTGATTTTCTTAACCCATTCAGCCCTGACGCACTACAGCAGTAGATGGATCGACCATGATAATTCAAGGGTAGTGCCAGATTAGCTTGGCGCCTGTCGGCGCCAAGCTAATCTGGCACTGCCCTTGAATTATCATGGTCGATCCATCTCCTGCAACTGGTACATAGTCATTAGATGACGCCTCCAAAATTTGGGAAATACGGCCGTCGGGCTGACTGAGTTAAAAGTAAATAGTATTTAGTGGTCAACGGTCACTGAGTGCTATTTGTTGTAAGACTGAAATAGAAATTTTTTTTTTTTTTTTTTTTTTTTGTGAAGATGTGTGCAGCGGCGGCCGACGTCGGCCCGAAGGCATTTAGCGCATTGGCCCCGAGTTGGTGCATGCTTTTTATTGTACAGGAAAAAAGTAATTAGCTCATTATCATACAATCGGCACAGGGGGAAACAGAAACTGTTCACTATCAGCCGGCAATCGACAGAACACAGCATTAACTCTTTCTACCCCAAGACCGAAATCCACAAATTTTGCCGTTGTTCTCTGAAGACTGCATTGCAGTGCAGGACACAGATCTACCATGATAGTTCAAGGGTGATGCCAGAATAGCTTGGCGCCCATAGGCGCCAAGCTTTTCTGGCATCACCCTTGAACTATCATGGTAGATCCTTATCTTGCTGTGGTGTGTCTGGGGTAGAATGAGTTAAGCACTGACCTGAGAGGAGGTGTGTGTGTGTGTGTGTGTGTGTGTGTGTGTGTGTGTGTGTGGTAGAGGGGTGGGGGGGGGGGGGGGCGTGTTGAAAGGTTCACACTAGTTGCCTCCCTCGATTCGCTACGCGGTAGCGAATCGCCGTGGGAGGCCGCAACCCGAGCGTGAAAATGTTTACACAACTCGCCTACAGCCAAATCAAGATCATCCCTTCGGTCAATCAAGGGCAAAAAAAAAAATAAATAAATGAATAAACGGATAGGCGAACACATGCACGAAATAAATGAACAAGCGGTCCGTGGCGTAAGTGGTTAAGGCGCCTGCCACAATGCCAAACTGAGGTGCGAGGTTCGAAAACGGGTTCCGGCGCCGGACTTTTCTCCTCTGGTAAGTGTCACCGATAATTCGGGCGGACCGTCGGGGGTTCATTTTCCGGGTACTCCGGTTCCTCCACCCCCCACCCCCCACCCCCCCCCCCAACACTTTGGTACCGGTTTCAGGCCACTTTACAAATTTCAAATACAAGCGATCAAAAATCTCTGTAACTTCAGTAGCTGAACTGGCCCTTCGTCTGTCTTGTACTGTGTTTGTCTTAACTGGCGTAACTCTGTGTCTGTTACGTGAGTGTGTGTGTTGGGTTTCAGTTCGCGGCGCTTTGAGTCGATTCGCCCAAAAATTGAGAAAAAGCGCCTATATAATAACGGTATTATTTTATTATTATTATTAACAAGTAGCTAAATACACGAATCCGTCGGTCAGCCATTCAGGCCTGTCATGGTTGATCCGCCTCGAGCTGATTTGTCAGAGCTACACGAGTTAATCCCTTCAATGCCAGTGATCGCCTGGGGTTAATGTGACGCTGGGTGACCTTAGGTGTCACTGGGTTAACCATGTTTCTGAAACCTTTGCCAATTCGACGTCAAAACGTGCACGCAGTCAATCATAAAGTGCTCGCACGTCAACCCATATCATACTGAGGCTAAGAGCTTCAAATGTGTACACTGCCATACGCAAGCTACATGATAGTACTTACAGATAAGGATATAGACCAGTGGCTTTAGTTCAAGCATGGGTGGGACTTTTCCGGATACAGCCGGATTTCCGGATTTAAAAGAAACAACAACAAAAAAACCAAAACAAAACAAAACAAAACAAAACAAAAACAACAAACATTTTCACTTAAAAAGTGCCCCATCACCCTCGTTTCAGGACTCATCCAACTTTTTTTCCGGTCTCACCCATGTTCAAGGGTGGTGCCAGAATAGCTTGGCGCCTAGAGGCGCCAAGCTATTCTGGCACCACCCTTGAACTATTTTAGTCAAACTTATTTCACACACTGGTGTATTCCGAATGATAAGGGTTGAAGAGTCCGTCTCCTATGTTGGAACAGATAAGGCGCATTAGGGGAGGGTGAGATGGGACTGAAATTGTCGGTCAACATGCATTATTCTATCCCAACATAACGTTTGCGAAGTTCAGTTGTTGAAGTTGGTCGGCCGACACATTACGCAGCGAAACAGACATGTTAAATGTTTAGGGCTTAACGTCTTTTGTCCACCACGAAGGTGATTTCAAAGACGGGGCACCGAAAAAGAGTCTGAACAAATTAATTTTTGACCCTACCTGGATTCGAACCCGGGACCTTTCGGTCGAGAGGCGAACGCTTTTACCACCGAGCCACCTAGCTCCCCGGAGCGAAACAGAACGGAACCGCCCCGTCCGTCTAAGACCGTGCACGGTTTCCTTAACCCTCTTAACCCCATGGCCGCATTTCCAAACTGTTGGATGGTGGTTGGTTAGTTCATCGGGTTTAACGTCCACGGCACCGAAGTGATAATGGACGGCCCTGATGGGCGGGTAATGGGGGACAGGGTAATTATTACCTATGGAGTACAACCTGAACACTAATCAACTGTGCCACTTTGATTTACCAGGACCTGAACTATTGGAGGCGTTGTCTAACGACTATGTACCAGTCGTAGGAGATGGATTGATCATGATAATTCAAGGGTAGTGCCTTCAGGCGCCAAGCTCATCTGGCATTACCCTTGAATTATCATGATCAATCCATCTCCTGCTGCAGGATCCCGGGGCTAAATGGGTTAAAGTTGCGCGTCAGCGGCGAGGTAGGCACGTCAAACAAGTAGCTAAGCAGCAGGCGGATACGGCCTTGTGTGTCTCCATATAGCGGCGCGACAGACAACATCGCGCCACTACATAACTTAGTAGTTTAGAATTGTTGCGATTTCCCTTCACAGCGAGATCCAGGCTGAATTGCTGTTGAATCGCTCCATGGGGCGATACAATTTTGTCGCGCCACTGTCGCCTGTGGCACCGTAATCGCGCCACTGTCGCGTCGCGCATATGGAAACACTCCTTTATTTCCGTGTTCTCGATTCATGTCGCTGTCGCGCCGCTATATGGGAACACCCCCTGCACTGCCGAGGAAAAGTGAACACGATCCATCTGCAAGAGACATAGATCCTCATGAGCCCCCGCGACTGCGGGGGCTCATGAGGATCTATGCCTCTTGCTGAGACCAATTTGTATCCATGTATCTTGGACGGTTCTGACTATTGGTCGTTGAATGAACAAAGTTTTCAGAAAACAAAAATGTAGTACAGTGGCAGGGGAAGGGTTCAGGAACATGGATGCACACTGGTGGCATCAAGACATGATGAGGCTTATGAGGATTTATATACCTGTTTGAGTTGGACCGGGTTCAATTTTTCTCTTCGGTGAATAGTTAGTTATTGGGGTTTAAGGCCGAGCAGGCGACTAAAGCCATCTCACGGCGGGAAGGGTACATGTCTGGCCAGCTAGACTAATAAGAGAAAGGTCTTAAAACACGATGTAAATACAGTTTAGAAGTATTCTTAGCTAAAAAGCCACACAGGTCAATCAAACGTGTCTACAGACTTTGGAAGTTCATTATAACTGTCAGATTTGTATAGACTACAGAGACTTAATTTTTTTTTTTGTAAAACAAATTGGCTTCCTTTAGAAAGCTGAAGATTTTGTCCGGGGAAAGATGTCACTTGTGAACAGGTTCAATCTTGTTGCAGGCTTGCTGTTTGGCATGGGAGAGAGATGGGAAGAAAACCGGAAAGCGTTCATGCGTGCCTTGTGGAAGTCCTCGCTCGATCATGCATACGAGAGCAACATCCAACACGAAGCGGACATCGTCATGGGCGAACTAGCCAACCTTGTCGGGCAGCCTATACTGGTAATCAACTCATAATAATTATAATAATAAAGAGGATTGTAAGGGGCCTATAATAATAATAATAATAAGGAAGATTTATAAGGCGCCTATACATGGTAAGATGCACTAGGCGCCGTAACATTTGCGGAACAAGAAAAATATTACACAAAAGGTGACAAAACCAAAGCCACATGTACAATTACACAAGAGAACAGAAAATGACTAAATACACAGTCATGAACACTGATAATCACGATGGGAAAAGATGGGTTTTAAGACTGTGTTTAAATACATGTTCAGATGCTTTAGGCCCCATAGGCCTACATATGAACAAGAAAAATATTACACAAAAAGTGACCAAACCAAAGCAACATGACTGTGCACATTACACAGATGAAGAAAAAATGACTAAATGCATAAACAGTGATAGTCAAAATGGGAAAAGACGTGTTTTAAGACAGCGTTTAAAACTGGCAGTGGACTCATTGTGTCTCAAGGATTGAGGAAGATCATTCCAGACTGATGGACCCTGGTAAAAAAAAACGATGTCTGCCCAAATCCTTTTTGTCCTTGCTGTAGGAATCCGAAGCATTTTATTGTCAGAAGAGCTGCGCAACTGCATGGAACTCATCTAAGGGGGCCCCGCACCAGTAGCTGCGGCTGTGTCGTATAGCTTTGCCACCGGTAACGCTATACGACACTTCCGCAGCTTTTGATGCGTTTAACTCATTCTACCCCAGACACACCACAGCAAGATAAGGGTCGACCATGATAGTTCAAGGGTGATGCCAGAATAGCTTGGCGCCTATGGGCGCCAAGCTATTCTGGCATCACCCTTGAACTATCATGGTCGATCTGTGTCCTGCACTGCAACGCAGTCTTCAGAGGACGACTTCAAAATATGGGGATTTCGGTCTTGGGGTAGAATGAGTTAAGCAACCGTTTGCATATATTTTGCTTTTCAAGATGATGATGATGGTGATAATTAATTTGGGAGGGCTGGGGCTGGGGGGTGGAAGGGGGGGGGGGTAGGGGGCTAGGGGAGGTGTTTCGTGCCGACTACACTTGGCGGAGAAGGAACAGCCCTTGGCGGCTGCTGGACGAGCTCTAACAGACGATTTCATAATAGCAGACGAAGGTCAAAATTGCACGAAAAAAAGAAAAAAAAAAAGAAAAGCGGATTTGGACGGAATAAGTGGAATAAAAACCAACGGCTTTTATTCCACCGTTTTCGTCGAAACACGTGCAGGTGACCTACTTCAGATTTCCGAACAACCGTCTGTTGTACCGAGGCGGAGAGACAGCTGCACTAGGTCACAGATCGTGCCGGAGTAGGCTGGCGACACGCTCCTCTCTTCTGGTCTGGACTTTAGTTTGAACCCTTCCGCTAATACGGCCAGCACCCGTCAAAGGGTCAAAGAAAAGGAGGGGAAAAAAAAAAAAAAAAACCAGAAGAAGAAAAAAAAAAAAAAACAAGCACACACAACTGACAAACATTTTTTTCGTGTTCAGCTGGACGAGTATTTTTTGCCTGCCTTCACAAGTCGTTTGGCGACTTTGCTTCTTGGGGAACCTTTGGCGAGAGACAGCGATGATATGAAGAGGCTTATGCCTCAGATGGAAGAATTGGAAGAGGTGGACCTAACTTCCAAGGCCACGCAGATGTTTCTCAAGGTACGACCGGGTTTCTGATATTTTTTATGAGTAATTCATGGCCCCTGTATCACAGTCCATAGCCTTTGTGTCACCCTCGATCCATGGCCCCTGTGGCACCCTCCATGGTAACTGTGTCACCCTCCATAGCTCCTGTGTCACCCTCCATGGCTCCTGTGTCACCCTCCATGGACCTTGTGTCACCCTCCATGGTCCCTGTGTCACCCTCCACGGCTCCTGTGTCACCCTCCATGCTCCTGTGTCACCCTCCATGGCTCCTGTGTCACCCTCCATGGTCCCTGTGTCACCTTTCATGGTCCCTGTGTCACCCTCCATGGCTCCTGTGTCACCCTCCATGGCTCCTATGTCACCCTCCATGGCCCCTGTGTCACCCTTCATGGCCCTTATGACACCCTCCATGGCCCCTGTGTCACCCTCCATGGCCCCTATGACACCCTCCATGGCCTCTGTCACCCTCCATGGCCCCTATGACACCCTCCATGGCCCCTGTGTCACCCTCCATGGCTCCTGTGTCACCCTCCATGGACCTTGTGTCACCCTCCATGGTCCCTGTGTCACCCTCCACGGCTCCTGTGTCACCCTCCATGCTCCTGTGTCACCCTCCATGGCTCCTGTGTCGCCCTCCATGGCCCTTGTGCCACCCTCCATGGCACCAAAGTCACCCTCCACGGCCCCTATGTCAACCTCCATGACCCCTATGTCACCCTCCGTGGCACCTATGTTACCCTCCATGGCCCCTGTATCACCCCCGCCGTAAGATGGCCTTAGTCGCCTGCTGGGCGTTAAACCCAAATAACTAACTGTATCACCCTCCATGGCCCCCTGTATCACCCTCCATGGCCCCTGTATCACCCTCCATGGCCGCTATGTCACTGACCCTCCATGGCCCCTGTATTACCCTTCATGGCCGCTATGTCACTGACCCTCTATGGCCCCTGTATTACCCTTCATGGCCGCTATGTCACTGACCCTCTATGGCCCCTGTATTACCCTTCATGGCCGCTATGTCACTGACCCTCCATACCCCCTGTATTACCCTCCATGGCCCCTATTTCACTGCCATTGGACGCAGATCGTGTTTCTGCAATTTTCGTTAATTCAGCGCCGAAGCGCCCCATCCGTCACATGAAATCAAAGTGGTTTCAGCAAGAGGCATATATCCTCATGAGCCTCCGCAACTGCGGGGGCTCATGAGGATCTATACCTCGTGCAGTTGGGCGGTGTTCGTATTGTTTATGCCCCTAAAAGGTTTAACCCCTTGGCGTGCAGCCACCGGTACTTTTTCCATAACGTATACACAACACCCTGATGGCATACTCTTTAAGTTATTTTATTTTATTTTAATGTTCTTCATCTTCGAAACGTTTATGCAGTCAGGGCCGCACGCACCATGAGTTGCGAGTACTAGTAACCTGCATTTCCTGTGTTTCTGCACACATCGCTGTCTTCAGTAGATCGTCTTCTATGAAGTCCACGCGCCGTTTCGCCAGTTACTTCCCTTTGCTGTAAGCCCAGCCTCGCGGCAAACGAGCAAATTAGACCGTCTGTTCCTAAATCACGCACACACAAATATTATAAAATTATATTTCACTAATATATGCCGTAATTGTTGCATTTATTTTGAAGATCCATACGTTTCGTCGTCCGCTCGAAGTTCTGAGTGGCCATAACGTCCCCGACATGTTCAAAATGTCCGAAGTCGTCCAGGGTATCGTACACGACTGGATCAAGAGGCGACGTGAAGCCATGCAGGCGGCGGGGGGTGCGGCAAACCCCGGCGCACTGCTTGACCAGATCTTGCAATCTGAAGAGTATAAGGACAGACTACAACCGGAGGGGTTTGGTAAGCGCGCCCTTAATGTGCCTTCAGATTAGCCTGCAGAGAAAGCTGAACACAATCAACTGCAAGAGGTATAGATCCTCATAAGCCCCCGCAGTTGCGGGGGCTCATGAGGATCTATACATCTTGCTGAAACCGCTTTGTATCCGTGTTCCTTTGACGCGGGCTGGAGACCTTCGACGTTAATTTACAATGATTTGAACAACACAGCCTGCGTCCAGTTGCAGCCACGGGTAAGCTGTTTCTGAAATCATTGTACATTCAATGGGCAAGAAAAACTCCCTCCGTCAAAAGGACACGGAGATGCCAATTGCGGGCTGCAAGATGCTTGGGAACTAATGAGTCCCCGCACCTGCGGGCACTCATGAGGTTCCACGCTTCTTGAAGTTGGGTGGTAAATAATAATAATTACGGTATTTATAATGCGCTTATCTTATAATAATTATAACTCTAAGCGCGCACTCACAACTCGCACACGCATGCGCACGCTTTAGACAATGACTCACGTAACACAAATAGTGAAAATACATTACGACGGTCAGCTAGGGGTGGGGAGTGTGGTGACAGTGCTAGAGGTGTTGAAAGAGGTGAATTTTGAGGGCGGACTGGAAGGAGGAGAGCGAGTGTTTCGGACGGAGAGAGAGAGTGGCAGAGTGTTCCAGGTAGATGGACCGTATACTGAGAAGGAGCGGGGGCCGAAAGTGCTGAGTTTGGTGCGGGGGATGAGGAGGCGGAGAGGGTCGGAGGCGGAGCGGAGGGAGCGGGGAGGAGTGTAGGGGTGAAGTAAGTTGGAGAGATAGGCAGGAGCATAGTTGTTCAGGGATTTGTAGCAGAGAGACAGAATCTTGTATTGGATGCGTTGGGGGATGGGGAGCCAGTGAAGGAGCTTGAGCAGGGGAGTGATGTGGTCGGATTTTTTCTTTCTGAGGACGAGGCGGGCAGCATTGTTCTGGACGCGCTGGAGAGTGAGAGTGGTGGAGTGAGGAAGGCCGGAAAGGAGAGCGTTGCAGTAGTCGATGCGAGATAAGATGAGAGAGACAGCGAGTTTGGTGGCAGCTTCGGTAGTGAGGTATTTTCTGATCTGACTGATGCGGCGGAGGTGGAAATAACATGCCTGGGCCGTAGCGGAGACGAAGCTGGTCACGGAAAGAGAGGAATCGAGGATAACGCCGAGGTTCTTGACCGAGTCAGAGAGGGAGATGGGGGTGCTGTCGAGTTGAAGGTGGAGAGAGGGAGGGAGCTGGGAGAGTTTCTGCTGGTGGTAAAACGTTATCTCACTGAAGGGGTTAATAAACTATGGTGTCCTTTCTAAGCGTGTTTTGTTTTTCTTAGGATGTTACCTGTGTCGTAAGGTGTCTTACGGTTTTAAGGCGTAAGGTCCACTCTTACAGACCAACACATAAATATATAAGTCCTTTCTGTTCTCCGGGTGATTTTCAGATGACGAGATGGATCAGTCTGTGATGGACATGTTCTACGGCGGAGTCACCAGCTCTCTCTCCGCTTTCGAGTTCTTCTGTCTCTTTCTCATCCATCACCAGGACGTGCAGACCAAGGTCAAGGCCGAGATCGACAAGGCCATTGCCAGTGACATCCTTGTCACGTGGGCCAATCGCGAGCATCTGCCGTACACGCAGGCGACCTTGATCGAGACGCTGCGCCTGGCGTCAGTGACCCCTTCGTCCTTGCCGCACGTGGCCACAGAAACCGTGGTCATTGAAGGGGTGTACGAGATCCCCAAAGGAGCCTTTGTTCTGGCGGGTATGTTTACTCTCTCCACCCTCCACGGCCCCGCCCCCCCCCTCCCTCCTCCCTCCCCCCTCGCCCCCCCCCCCCCCCTCCCCCCCCCCCCCCCCCCCCCCGTCCTCTTGCAAAACTGCTGTTGCTATTACGTAGGGACTCGGGTATAGGGATTATGGTCGTGACCGCACCTCATCTGGCAACAGTGTTGCCAGAGATTCCGTTAACTCATTCGAGACGTGCCGCAGCCGTATACGCGGCTTTAAGCCGCGTATCCAGCTGCGGCTTTAAGCCGCGTATCCAGCTGCGGCACGTCTCGAATGAGTTAATTATGCCTCCTTTTTGATAGTTTTGTGTTGCCTATAGATTTAATGCATACTTGTGCCATACCTCGACAGGCCCAATTAACACCAAGTCACTAAGGAGACCTTTTGTTATAAACATAGATAAATATGCAGTATTTTTCTATAATTAAAAAAAAAATAACAACAAAATCCCCAAACAAACAGGCTAACCCCTATCATACTGAGGCTAAAAGCTTCAAATGTTACACTGCCATAATATGCAAGCTACATTATAGTACTTACAAATAAGGATATAGACCAATGGCTTTAGTTGAAACTGAGGTGGTGCCAGAATAGCTTGGCTCCTAGAGGCGCCAAGCTATTCTGGCACCACCCTTGAACTATTCAATTTAGTCAAACTTATTTCACACACTGGCGTACTTCCGAATGATACGGGTTAATATTTGAATGTTTGCATATTGAGAACCCAGTACACAAAAGATCATCCGGCCGAAGTCGCCCGCTGTAGGCCCGTTCACTGTCGTGCGCGAGCCCACCGCGGCCGACCTCTGCACGATGGCCTTTGCTTCATTGGTAATGATGCTCCTGCTCGGTGGACACTGGCCATTCATCTCCTCTTGACGCCTCCTTATGAACTGTCCACGCACATGAATTTGTCATGTCTTGGTCCCTGTCTGTATACAGGCATCTTCAGCCTTCACAGAGACTCTCGATTCTACACAGACCCCGAGCAATTCCGTCCAGAGCGTCATCTAGATCAACATGGAAAATGTGTTACACCCAAAAGCTTCAGACCTTTTGGAGTTGGTAAGTTGTCATGTACATAGTTATTTCGCCCAAAGAAAATTATGGTTATGTTAACTCATTCTACCCCAGACACACCACAACAAGATAAGGATCGTCCATGATAGTTCAAGGATGATGCCAGAATAGCTTGGCGCCTATGGGCGCCAAGCTATTTTGGCATCACCCTTGAACTATCATGGTCGATCTGTGTCCTGCACTGCAATGCAGCCTTTAGATGGCAAAGGCACAACTTGGGGATTTCGGTGTTGGGGTAGAATGAGTTAAAGGGGGGTTGAGGGCCGGGTGGGGGGGGGGGGGTGTTACGTGGTGGGGTTGTTGTCATAGTATGATAAACACACCAGACGCACGCACGTAAGGTTCTTTTAAATAACCCTCATTCAGCTGCAATCCGTCACACGTGGCTTAAGGAAGTAGACAATACTGGAGAAACAGTTCCAACAATATTTTAATTCAGCGATGCGATCTCCACACAATGCAGTTCCAAACTCACAACCACTGATACAATGTCTCTTCTGCAATGTCCACGCTCTGACACAAAATTTCTCATACACAGCGTCTCACACAAATGTACACCCAACACGGGCCACGTACCTACGCTAACTGTGTCTCTACAACTGACAAATGCAAGACAATGTACGCACATACTTCTTAGCACGACCCTTTTATAGTAACAGGCTTTCCAGAAAGATCGCGGAAATTCGTATAACACAACCAATCAGAACAAAATACACAACTAAAACTCCTAAATAATATCAATGAATAATTATTTCACGGGAATGTTCTGTGAGAATCTGGCTGCTATTTACCAGCTCCTATGTAAAAAAAAAAAAAAAAATACCGGCGCGCTACGACGTCACACAAAGGTAGGCCAGGCAGTTAACGACCTTGCCCGCTTTATTTGAAATACACGCGATTAGTGCACTAGTACTGAACGCTAAGGTACACGCGCGCAGTAAACAAATGAATACTCGAGCTGCTTCTAGACTCTTCGTGACTCAACTCCGTGCGGCAACAGATAATCAACACCGCACTATTCGTAAACGAAAGTGAAATTCACTGAAAAGGTACGTGATTCGTAATCATGATAGCTCAAATAAATATCGGATCGTTTCCTACGATTTATGCATGACCGCTCTCACAGAACACCACAACCACAATCGTAACAGGGGGGTTGGCGTAATGTGCGGGGAAACAAAGACTCTTTTACTGAACAATGGAATAGTTGTTTCTAATTCAGAAGCATGTCAAAGAATGTAGGTAGTCTCCTCGTGACAGCGACTAGGATGTCCAGACAGGACCAGTTTTGATTTATGTATCAGTGCGGCATGCCGCCTCAAAGTAGTTAAACCCGGGGAAGTACCTTAGACTAGGTATGCAAATGTAGCCACTTTTAGCTATCAGAAGACTTAATTCCCATGACTGATTGAGATGAAGGCCGGTAGGTGATCATTCAGTCTAGCGGCTCTTCATAATTATACAGCAAATTATACAGTGAAAGACAGCAAGTGCCATGAACATGTCGCGTTTCCTTGTTTCAAGTTTCTGTTTTCGTTTTCAGTTGATTCCGGCTTTACTTAATTATTTTCCAGTTACATGTATTTCCTCCATCCGCCACACGTGGTTATCGGAATAACCATCTTGAGAGTTTGTTTCCTTCTAGTCTTGGCTGTATAATACTTTCAGTGCTCACGCCTCTTTTCTTTTTCTCTGCTCAAGTCGATCCTAGTTGCACTGAGACGACACTTTGACACGACATTGATAACGTTTTTTTCTTTTTCAGGAGAGCGCATGTGTCTCGGCTATCACTTGAGCCAGGTTGAGCTGTTCCTTTTCATTACGAGGCTGCTAGCCAAGTTTCGCATCCGGGCAGTCGACGAGGCCAACCCGCCGCCTTTCGATGCGCACATGCGCATTGTGCGTCGTCTGAAACCCTTTAACTGTGTTGTGGAACCCTGGAGTACCTCATCAGTGACTGACGAGTTTGGAGAAGATGCGTGAATTTTGTCTGTCATCCGGGCTGATCCGTCTACAACAAGCACAGATTCTCGTGAGCCCCTGTAGCAGGGTCTCACTGAGCAGAAGGGACTCATGACAATCTATGCCTATCAGAGCCGCATCAGTGTTGAAAAATTCATTCCCCCCCCCCCCCCATTTAGCCCCTACGCACTACAGCAGGAGGCGCCAAGCTAATCTGGCACTACCCTTGAATTATCATGGTCGATCTATCTCCTGCAGCTGGTACACAGTCGTTAGATGACCCAAAATTTGGTAAATGAGACCGTGGGGTTAGGGTTAAAGTCCTTTTTTTTGCATATTTCTTTTCACCTTTTTAGCCCCAATTAAAGTTCGATTTCTCAAATTTGGGAGGTGTTGCCTAATGACTCGCCAAGCTAATCTGGCACTACCCTTGAATTATCATGGTCAAGCCATCTCCTGCTGTTGGGATCTGGGGCTAAAAGGGTTAAACAAACATGCGTTGGCCGAAAGAACGTTGAGCCGGAAACTGCGTGCAAAATGGACCTGCAGCGTGAGGAATAGATACAGCCTTTTCGGCATGACGTGAAAACGTTCGCTACTCTACAGGATCGAGTACTTGGGGACGCACTGCTTGAGTATTGCATTAAGAAGACTGAACTTTGAGTGCCAGAGGCCCGATCAAGGGGTGCAAGAGGACCGATCATGGCAGGGCCGGATCACTTAGCTACGGGGGGGGGGGGGGGGGTGTCCAAGAGGCCCGATCAAAGGGTGCAAGAGGACCGATCATGGCAGGGCCGGATCACTTAGCTACGGGGGGGGGGGGGGGGGTCCAAAACCTGACACAGAAGGTCTCCACGACGCTAGACTACGGTCACCAAGGAACTTTATTATAGCATTTTAAGGAATTTTGGGTCGGGGGCCAAAACCCCCAATGACCCCCCCCCCCCCCCAGATCCGGCCCTGCATGGAGTGCAAGAGGACCTAAAGTCTTGCATAAAGAAGAAAAATCATTGAAGTGCTATTGGACTCGGGAAGTTCCTCGCGTTGCCTAGGAGCGTCAGTGCGTCAGCCGCCATCTTAAGAGGATACCATAGTCTAAAGATAGTAGCAAAGTAGTGTTTCAACAGGTTTTTCTTCATAGTGTTTCGCTTCCTCTTTGGAAACAAACAAAAATAGATTCTGGTTAGCGGTTTCCTACGGTGATGGCAAGACTTGCTGTTATTGCCTATAGCAGGTCAAGACTTTTCCTGACATTGTCCTGACAGCGACCGATTTCCCTATGAACGCCTTAGTCCGTATCTTAAGATGGCCCCACGACTAGCGTGATGACGTCAGCTTCCCGACCCCTATAGCCTGAACAATTTAATAATAATAAATAATAAATAATTACGGTATTTATAATGCGCTTATCTTATAATAATACGCACGCTTTAGACGACTCAAGTACAACAAATGGTGAAATATATTGCGACAGTCATCTTTTGTGGGGAGTGTGGTGATATAGTGCTAGAACTGTTGAAAGAGGTGAGTTTTGAGGGCGGACTGAAAGGAGGAGAGAGAGTCTTTCTGACGGAGAGAGAGTGGGAGAGTGTTCCAGGTGCATGGACCATAAACTGAGAAGGCGCGGGGGCCGAAAGTGCTGAGTTTGGTGCGGGGAATGTGGAGACGGAGAGGGTCGGAGGCGGAGCGGAGGGAGCGGGAAGGAGTGTAGGGGTGAAGTAAGTTGGAAAGATAGGCAGGAGCGCAGTTGTTCAGGGATTTGTAGCAGAGAGACAGAATCTTGTATTGGATACGCTGTGGGATGGGAAGCCAGTGAAGAAGTTTGAGCAGGGGTGTGATGTGGTCGGAGTTTTTCTTTACAAAGTCAGTTCACTAGTTTGTTATGGGTAGGAACTTCGGGATCCTACAGACGACGTTTACTGAACATTGAGTACATTGCCTACGTGGGCACGGCATTTTTCGGGGCGAGAACATTTAAGTGCACATATGGGAGCACGAAGTGTTGTTGACTGTATTTAAGTTCATAGATCCCCGGCCGTCAAGCGAACATAGACACAAAGTAGTGTCAGCAAGAGGTATAGATCCTCATGAGCCCCCGCAACTGCGGGGGCTCATGAGGATCTATGCCTCTTGCAGCTGGATGGTGTCATTCGTGGCACTCAAGGGGTTAAGCACTGAACTGACAGCGCTATATGCAAGAAGGATGCATTTTTTTGTCCGCCACGACCCCCCAAAAATTGCTATAGGAATACACACCAAGCGTTCAGGAATGTGTATGGCCGTCTTGTATATACTTCATGCTTAATCGGATTTTTTCTTCGACGTGCGCGGCTGGCGATTAGGTGCCATAAAGAAAGGGTCAAGGGAGCTAACTGTTTATTTTAATGTTTGCCCGGTGCTGAGTAAGTTCCCTTGGTATGTATGCTGTAATATATCGAACGGCGCTTGCCGCTTTAATTTAGCCGTTTGTGAGTGGCTGATTTAGTGCCGGGGGTGTTAGTAGATGACGGCGATAGATGTATGTACAGGCGAAGGCTGCACATTACCGCTTTCACACATATATTTTTTGTAGTTCTGGGACGTGTCTATGTGTGGGGATGGAGACTGGGTCCGGCTATGACAGTTCAAGGGTAGTGCCAGAGTAGCTTGGCGCCTTGGAAGGCGCCAAGCTACTCTCGCACTACCCTTGAACTTTCCACTCGATCCATCTTCTGCCATAATATCTAAAGGATGATTTTTGTTGTTGTTGAAACACGTAGTCAGCCTTTGTACAATTAATACGCTTAAGGCGGCCGTACAGGTTTGCGGAAGCATGCCCTCATTTGAAGTACATAACTAGAACGGAGTTATAATATTTGTACGTAGCCTACATCAGGACGAATATGGAGTGCGTGACGGCGAAATGATGAATTTTGTAGTATTATTTTCAACTGATTTAAAAAAAGGAAGAAATGTAGCATGCATAAATGTGCACCAGAAACCACGTCTTCACTTTCTCCTCCCAACTTAGCTGTGTGTGTGTGTGTGTGTGTGTGTGTGTGGTGTGTGTGTGGTGTGTGTGGTGTGTGTGTGTGCGGTGCGTGTGTGTGTGCGTGTGTGTGTGTGTGTTTGAATAGGTCGCTTTGACCGAAACAGCTGTCCACTCCTGAAGTGTGGATGTCAATGAGCGAAGCAAACGGAACAATGGCAGCAACAAAAACGAAAACAACACTCGCTGCGTTGGGGACGTACGAATGATTAACCCTTTGGATGTCGGTAGCGATTTTAGTCGCGATGATTCCGGCAGGAATCATCGCGACTAATATCACTCCCGACAACCAACGGGTTAACTTGCTGTTATATTCAACCACATCACTTGGTCCCGTCAGCAGCCCTCGGAACCGGGTTAATACTAATTAACCCCTTGGCTGCTAATGACCATACCGTTCGGCGGAAAAGACGCTTCGCGTCTTTTCCGCAGAACGGTATGGTCAGTAGCAGCCAAGGGGTTAACAACAGAGTCAGTACAGTAATACACAAGATTTATCCCAGAACCAGTGAGTAAAAAGGGTCATGGGCCAACTAATAGTTTACGTTAGTAGTCATTTTGATGATTGTTGGGTCCCAGCCTTGGCGTCGACCCAACCTCGGCCAAAGTGACGTATACTGCTCGGGCCGAGGTTGGGTCGACACCAAGGTTGGGACCCAACAATCATGTCTTTTCGGTTTGTTATCTGATCTGATCTTTGAAATACAAGGTGAAGGGCGACGCTGACCGCCTCACGCTGGAGGAGAACTGTGAAGTGCAGACGAGGTAGTCGGACAGAGACAGGAGATGGATGTCGTGTACGATTGCCCCTAGTGACCTGTCTGTGTATCTTTAACTCTTTGCCGCCGATTTAGACTCACCGGTGTCACCAGTAACGTGCTACTCTGGGTATCTCAAATGACAATTGCGTTTACGTTTGACAGATAAGAAAACAGGTTAGCAAGCAAGGTCCCATCCCCCTAAAAACACACATAGAACTACTAAACAACAACCAACCAAACATAAAAAGAACAAGATGGGATGAACCATAACCCACAAAGTCCCTTCTATATGAGAGCTGTCTTCGCCGTCAAGGGTCTCTACTTTTTGTCTTTGACTTGATTCTGATGTTTAAATATCTCCTTTTGAAAAAGCCTCGCAGATGTGCCAATGCTCTGTAAGGGGCGCGCGCAGAGCATACGCGTCATTGGTTTGTCAAGCGTCATTTGTCATGACGTATTTTTTTTGTTTTTACGTAATTTCATATTTAACGTGATACGAGTTTCGCTTTCGCTTCAAGACTTGGGGGAAAATGGTGACAAAACGAGAATTTCACGGTACATTTTCAGTCTTGCTATAATTTGTGTGAACTGAAGCAGGTTGACTTTACCTAGCGATATGATATACTACTGAAATACACCTGCAAGCTCTTCTGAAAGCGCGTCGATGTGTGTGCGTGTGCGTGCGTGCAGGCGCGCGCTCCGACGGCCAAACATCCTCAAGAGGCATAGATGTTCATGCGCCCTCCGGGCACATGAGGATCTATGCCTCTTGTAGATTCACTGACGCACATGTGAGAGAGAGATGATGATGATGATGAAACTTTATTTATCAACGGTAAACAGTTTTGACAGAAACAAATCGTCATTTTACAAACTTGTCGTTGCTAACACCTACAACATAAAATAGGTTTTAGTATAAACAACAACAATAGGGCGAGCAAGCGAGCGAGAGAGAGAGAGAGAGAGAGAGAGAGAGAGAGAGAGAGAGAGAGAGAGAGAGAGAGAGAGAGAGAATTACGTCATATTTAGGGTAAGTCTGCGTGGTGACGGAGTTTACCGCCACTGTCTGACTTTCTCTAGATGTCGAGGTTTTTTACTGATTTAATTTTTTTTTTCTAAAAGAATTAATTTTTATTGAAGAAGTTGAAAGGGTACAAATCTGGCTAACGAACTCATCCAATGTCTTTCTCCAAACTATCTATATCGGGTCACCTGAATGCTCTTCTGAAAGCGCGACGATGTGTGCGTGTGTGTGTGTGTGTGTGTGTGTGTGTGTGTGTGTGTGTGTGTGTGTGTGTGTGTATGTGTGTTAGTGCGTGCATGCGCGCGCGCTCCAAACTTCTCCAAGAGATGTGCTCTCCGGGCGCATGAGAATCTCTCATGTCTGAGAGAGGGGGAGAGAGAGAGAGAGAGCGTGCGCGGCGCGCGTTAGAGAGAATTACGTCAAATTTAGAGTATTATGTCAGTGTCTGCGTAGTGACGGAGTTGCCTCTTGACGTCACCGCCACTGTCCGACTTTCTCTAGAAGTCAAGGTTTTTTACTGTTTTAATTCTTTTCTGAAAAGAATTAATTTTTACTAAAGAAGTTGAAAGGATACAACGCTGGCTAACGAACTCATCCAATGTCTTTATCCAAACTAACTATATACAAAATTTCAAGTAAATATTACAAAAATTACGGACTCTTATCTGGGTCAACCAACTTCCTACAAACGGTTGTGTATGTCTTAAATGAGACATTCAATTACAATATGCTCAGTCGGAGGCTCTCTTAGCCACCCCTTTAAGAAAGTATTTCGCCAAGTTGCAGGCTTGTGTGTACAGAAATTCCGGAGATTCTTTTGTTTACATACATACGCACACTCACACATACGCACACACGCCACTTCGCGCCAAATTTACGTTCAGCCTGAGCACCGAGGTTAGCGTAACTAGACATGACGTAATTTTTATCTTGTTACTCAGTTATGAGAGGTTTAAGCCTGTCCGCCTTTGACATCATGGACAAGCTATTAAATTCGCCCCACCGCGACCCGTCCTAAAAACTCTCTTCTATAAGGGACTTAAAAAGAGCATGTAGTGTCAGTTGTAAAAACAAGCACACGGCCACGCGGGGAGTATACAAAGTGGTGTCAGCAAGAGGTATAGATCCTCATGAACCCCCGCAACTACGGGGGCTCATGAGGATCTACACTTCTTGCAGCTGGACGGTATGGAGCACACACACACACACACACACACACACACACACACACACACACACACACACACACACACACTGTACGTACACACACGTGCGCGCACGAGCCCACGCTCCCACACACAATGGAATGTATCACCAGAACCAAATTAATTATGCCAACAGGTTAGCTAGCGAATAAACTTTAAATGGCCGTTGTAAAATTCCAGTCAAAGAAAAACAAAATAAACAAAAATCATGTCGCACGGAAAATTGATGTCTGAGGAAAAAAAGGAGAGTATAATATCCAATTGTCAGCTGCCATTAATAATTCCCTTTAAAGAAAAAAGAAAGAAACAAACAAAAACACACGAACAACACCTCAACCCACCACCAACCGACAAATATTTGCATGTACACAGAAGCGAGGCCGGAAACCTATACGAGTTACGTCCCCTGAGAGCGGCCGGACCAAGCCTCTACTGACCCCACTGACCAGCAAGCGAGGCCGGAAACCTATACGAGTTACGTCCCCTTAGAGCGGACCAAGGCTCTACTGACCCCACTGACCAGCACTGTCTTCGGGCCCACTACGGCCGTCGTGGGTCTTTGTCTACTGTTTATATAGGGGCACGGAGCCGCTGTCAGGGGACATAATTTTTGTAGGTTTCCTCGTCCCTATGATGTGTGCAAGGACGGGTCTGCCGTAGCAACTTGAAGAGGATCTGTGGCCGCAGCAATGGAAAAGAGTCCGAACTGAATAGCTCAGGCGGTTAAACGTCGGAGCAGGAGAGCGAATGGAATCGCCGGGTCGTGGGTTCGAATCCCGTCCCGGCCCCGGTAGCTGGACTCACAATCCAGGGGAAAAAAAAGATTTGTTCAATAGCATGTCCGTTGAAAGGTCCTGGTAAATCAAAGTGGCACAGTTGGAGTGCGCCTGAGTTGATCAGTGTTCAGGTCGTACTCCATAGGCAATTGATTTCCCTGTCCCCCATAACCCGCCCGTCAGGGCCGTCCATGATCACCTCGGTGCTGTGGACGTTAAACCCGAACTAACCAACCAACCAGCAATGTAAAAGATAAGAAGTATATATTGTGAAAAGCGCAATTTTCATTCTAATACAATAAACAATTAGCTTTTCTTAAATGGGGACATGCTGTCTTTTGCCTTGATGGGTTAGTTAGTTAGTGGTTGGGGTTTAACGTCGAGCAGGCATACCAAGGCCGCCATCTCACGGCGGGCCTTGATAGGGAAGATGTATGTAATATACCTATCTTGTGGCAGTGGCCGTTTCTCAGTCCTCACGGAGCGCAGTACTTGGTCCGTAAAGGTGTTACGTGGTAGTGGTTATCGTAGTATGATGCAATCACACCAGACGCACTCACGTAGGGTTCTTGTAAAGAAACTTCACTTAGCTGCAACTCGTCACACGTGGCACAAGGTGGTAGACCACACTGGAATAACGATAGTACTCTCAGCACAACGCGTCCACAAATGCATCCACACGTTGGTACACTGTCACGAACAATGCATCCAGAATTCTGATACACTTCGTCTCCCATACAATGCACAAACACTGATACACTGTCTCCTCTATAATGCATCAACACGTTTGACACACTGCGTCTCTCATACAATGTACACTCGTAATTCGTCAACACGCCTTTTTATACTATTACAGATTTCTAGAACAATTCCTCAAACTACACAACTCGACCAGTCAGAAAAGAAAACTTAACCAAAACTCATTATATTCATGAAAAGAACACAAGATCTGACTACAATTTTTCATCACCATCTAGGTATACGGGCAATAAATGTTGCCAACGATTACTACACAACTTTGACGTCATATTTGAGGTCACTAGAACGGCCGCGACCCTTCCCGAACCTTCCAGTCTAATGTAGGTCAGACTTTACAACAATGTAGCGAAAATACGCGTCTCAACAAAAATTGATCGCAATTCTCTGTGCCGGCACTAAAAGAAAACGAATCATACTAAAAAGGTACGTAATTCTTATCCAAAATATTATGACTCAAATGAACATCGGATCTTTCCTATGATCAACACACACATGCTCTCAAAAGAATAACACAACCACAAACGTAACAAAAAGCTATAGAGGATATGTAATTAAAACTGATCAAGCCATCTTCTGTTGTAGTCAGTGTTTCGGGGGTGAATGGGTATCGGTAACACTGGCCGGTGTAATACGCCAAAATGACTGACGCTAGATCGGGCCGGGGTCAGTGTGGCGTGCATCAGATCAAACCGTGCCTCAGTTGCATGAGCGAGATTGAATCCTGCGCAAACCATTAAGTGGCTTAGTGGCTTGTGCAGGAGTTAAAGTGCCATTACGCATAATTATGAAGACAAGTTTAAGCACCATTTGTGTTTGTTATGCCTTGTCGACACATCAAATGAACGTTAACAGCAGTTTCGACACGCAGCAAAAGCACAATCATAATTGCACTTATTTATTCTGTGCTGCTGTTAGCGTGTTATCTATTTTTAGCCGCTTCTCGTGCCGATAGCGTTGTATTTATAGAATTGAGTGAAATCATTGTCAGGTTACTTGATATAAAGACGACGTGTGCTGAAATGGATTGTCCTGTGTCTAAATGAACCGTAGCTAGACCTGTGTGTAGAGTTTCGTAACCATCTGTTACAGAGAGTGTATTTTTGAACAGTTACGGCGGTAGTGGACCTTTAATGTGGCTCATGCAACTGGTCCCATGGTTTTCTAGTACTGCGTGATGGGGCTAACACGCAAAAATCGCTTGTACAATCATACAGCCAAGAGCTAACGGTACTGAATAGAAGCAAGAACATGCGGCACCAAGACAACGTTAAAGATTTTTTTAAAATTAAAATTGTAACAGGCAATAAAAAAAAGTCGTACTTATAAAATCAATTCAATGAATAATTTTAAATCAGACACTCGCGAAAACTCACGCACGCACACACAATGGCAAAGCGTTTTGCAGGTACATGTGCGCATTTGAACGATTTTACATTTAAAAAAACAACAACAAACAAACACGCATACCTTTTTTCCACACTGTGTAAAGCGCCTTCTGTATTGTGCATATTCGTGTGTGTGTGTGTGTGTGTGTGTGTGTGTGTGTGTGTGTGTGTGTGTGTGTGTGTGTGTGTGTACGTGCGTGCGTGCGTGTGTTATCTGCTGTAATGCCCAGTTCTGAAAGTGTACGTTTCCAACACAAAAAGAAGCATTGAACATTCTTGTAATATTGCGGTCAATACGTTGTAAAACAATGTTACTAAGGTAAAATGTCTAATCTTGGATACTAATAATTTGTTTTCAAAAAATGGGTATCTCTATATGAAAAATGTAAGCGCTGACTGTCATACGAGTCAATCAAACACTCCCGTAGGCAATGCTACTTTGTTATACGAACCCAATAAGTCATTGCTAAATCATAATCAGGGGCCAGTTGTCAGCCTGCGCTATAGCGGAGCACCTTGCTCCAGTAGTGTCTGGCGAACGATTTAACTCATTCTGCCCGCGACACACCACGGCAAGATAAGGCCGCTCGACCATGATAGTTCAAGGGTGGTGGCAGAATAACTTGGCGCCTATAGGCGCCAAGCTATTCTGCCACCATCCTTGAACTATCATGGTCGACCTGTCTCCTGAATTGCCGTAATGCAGGCTTCAGAGGATAACTCCAAAATTTCGCATTTCGTACCTCGGGCACAATGAGTTAACTTCACTCACGCAACTGAGCCCAGATTTCGTCGTCCTGATTTCCGGACTCACGTCTCACACATCTCTCCTCTTTCTCATTTGTCCTCTTGTATTTCATACTTATTGTTGTTTTTTTTTTCAGACAGATTGCCTCACCCGGCAGTGAATATGAAAAATGGTCCGTCAGATGGGCCGACTTACTGAAAACGTACCGCCGGTTATCCGTACGCGGTACGCTTACAATGAGTTAATTGACCCTCTCCATCCAGATACACTGCTGCATGAAAGAAATTTGACTATGAAAGTTCAAGGGCATTGCCAGAATGACTATTTCGGCAGCACTCTTTCACTAAAATTGTTGATGAGTGTATCTCCTAATCTGTAATGAGGCCTTCATAGCGGGATACTATATTAGAAGAAGAAAAAAAAAAAATCAGCCTCAGCCGGTGGGCTCACTTCAGCCCGATAGCCTTTTGCGTACCGCTTGGTTTGAGGGAAGAAATTGGGGTCAGTCTTGAACGTTAATTGTCATCATTATTATAATTATTATGCCGGCGGGCTTGACATCGAGCAGTCGAGGCTACTAAGGCCATCTCACGGGAGGGAAAGTAGATGCCTAGGTAGAAGCCGGAAAAACTGAAGGGCCTGTAACTACTACTGTAAACCGCGCTACAGCAACGGATCGACCATTATAGTTCAATACAGCAGAAGATGGATCGACCATGACAATTCAAGGGTAGTGCCAGATTAGCTTGGCGCCGGACGGCGCCAAGCTAATCTGGCACTGCCCTTGAATTGTCATGGTCGATCGGGCCATCCTCTGAAGCGGTACATTGTCCTTAGGTGACGACTCCAAAACTGGGGAAATGGGGCCTTTGGGTCAACTGGTTTAATACAACATGGTGGACATAAGTACCTATACCGTCAGGCAATAGAAACACGCGAAAAACGTCCAACATTTACAAAGAGCAACTATTCCCCAAAACCGGTCATAAATATGTTGGTTGTTCCCTTCAGATATTAGGCATCAGGGCCGGGAGAAACCGAACTGAGTTATTGCAGCTGTGGCAAGAGTTTCGTGTCCCTTACTGGGCGGAGCGTCAATGGGACACTTAGCTTGACTCTGCGATTCAGGTTTTCTCCCCCTGTGGGCAGGCTTGCTATGTAAGCTACCTTCCCAAAGGAGTTGAAAAGAGTTATCACCCTTGGGTGTCAGGCCGTGCACGGACACTAGTTTCAATTAGTGGTGAAAATGAGCTTAACAGCGTGATGAGCAATTTTACTGTGAGAGAGATGTCTGCACATCGACCCAAAAGAAGTCTGAATCAGAAAGTGAACTAGAGAACTAGAACTTCCGGTGCACATTACTTTTGCAACCCCCCCCCCCCCCCCCCACCAAAAAAACAAACAAACAAACAAAAAAAACCCCGGAGTAATATTGTATGTAATGCGTACTGCTTTCTCTACACTTTTTCATGCTCCAGTGACTGACACTTGATTACACAATAATTTAACCCCTTCGCGGTCAGTGATGACGAATTTCGTGTCTGAAACTACTGCACTGCACGCTAACGGACATTCGCGTCAAGAAACCGACGTTGACGGGACCAAAGGTATGACAGGACTAACAAGAAACATAAGTCCTCATCAGCGACTGCCGGGGGGGGGGGGGGGGGGGGGGTCATGAGGGTTTATGTCTCTTGCATTTGGGTAGCGTTCGCCTTGCCCTGGCAGTTACTGAAGGGGTTAACGGACAGTAACCTAATCAGGCGCATAGTAAGAAGGAGCCACTTGTTGTCGGCGGTAAGTGTTCGTGGAAGTGATTCGGCTTGGCGTGACTGAAATAGCTTGGTTGCTGCGTGTAACTGGACGAATGAATTGTCCTCTGAGACCCGTTCTAGTGATACGCGAAACAGCCAACTTAGCTACGTTTCCATAGCACAAATCCAATGCGAATACGAGCAGAACCCTATACAGCAATGCAGTTTTCGTTCAAAATTCGTGGAGCGCGTGTTTCCGTATAACACGTGCGACATCCGAATTCCGCCTCCGTCTGTGGGAACCTCTGAAATGACGAAAAGATCACTGAGAATGGCGCACAGCTTTCGACGTATGACAAAGTTTACGTCATACTTTCAGTCCGAAAACATCCCACGTCAAAAAAAAATCGCTCCTTTGGGCGAACAAAAAGTCGTGTCGTGTTCGTTTCGCAGTTGGATGCGAAATTCGCTACCGCATCGGACATTATGTTATATTGAGCAACATTTTGCTTGATATTGTGCCGATAACAGGCAGATGTAATTACGAGACCCGAATCAAAATGTCCGAGTCGTAAGACGAGGACATGTTACTCGGGTCATGTAATCACATCTGTCGGTTATGGGCACTATATCAAGCAAAATGTTGCTCAATATCATTTATGTACCCAGTCCAAAACAAAACAAAACATTCATTTTGCGGCTGATTGCGGTGTTCAGACAAAACACATGAATGACAGACGACTGCATGTCAGTGTCGACTCAGCGCGTAGATTTAGTCTGACTATGAGCACATCTAGAGCTTTGTATAACCGTGCGTGTTGCTGAGTAAATTCTACTGACTTGTTAATAGATCACGCATAATTGCGGAAAATGCCAGCAGGTTTGTTTATTTATTTTTTTTATTTTCTTCTCAGGTTGTCGATATCGACAGCTGACATCTCGCCAATTTCACTAGACTCAGTCCAGCGACTCGCACGTTTTTTGGCGTCTGTTCTTCGTTCCTGTTTGTGTATAGGATGTAAATTTCGAGCGTTCGTACACACTAAGAAGTATTCATTACTACTACATAATTATAAGAAGCTTGTTAATGTTGTCGTATGAAAATATTTCGCGTTTCAGTTTTCAAAAATGCACGTATCAAGATTGGCGCACAAGGGAATTTGGAAAGGAAAGCATATAAAACAAATTCATGAATATTAATTTGCTTGTTATTCAATGTTTTCTGTCAGCTACAAATGACTTTGTCACACACCTGTCATGTTAAAGTCACCTCTATCTATTTATAGAAGTAGTGTGTGTGTGGGTGTGTGTGTGAATGCCAGTCCATGAGCGTAGCACTTTTGAATGGTGACTTTATAGTGTTTTGTACTTTTTGTAAATTCCATTTTTGTAATTAGTTATTTTTTGTACATTAGTTTTTGTTAAGCGCCTAGAGCTCTAATCTGAGGTTAGGCGCTATACAAGTACTCATTATTATTATTAATATATCAAATCATGTGTCAAAGAAGGAAAAGCTTTATGGAGTGGGTACATAATATAGGGCATGCGCGAACTGTTCTGCCTGGGACCCGCCGCCTTAGATTCGGTTCGTATTCGTACCGGATTCGTGTTTATGGAAACGTCGCTTTAAAGGCGGCGGCTACCCATAAACACGACTCCGATACCAAACCGAGCCGAATCCGAAGCGGGTGCGAAACAGAAAAAAAGTCGTGCAAGTCCTTTTCATGTTTGTCTGTTTCCATATGTCCGAAGCGATAGACGAATTCGCATCCGGCTTCGAACGAAAATGACGCGATTTTTTAAGGAAAATTGCATCATCGCATCGGGTTCGGATCGTATTCGTATTGGATTCGTGCTTATGGAAACGTAGCTAAAGCGTGCGACCCATAAACACGAATCCGATACGAACTCGATCCAAATTCGATGCGGGTCCCGGCGAAACAGAAAAGTTCGTGCAAATCCTTTTCATGTTTGTGTGTTTCCATATGCCCGATGCGGTACACCAATTCGCATCGGGCGTCAAACAAAAAATGACGCAATTTAAAAACAAGAAGAAGATAATTGTATCACCGCATCAGGTTCGGTCGTATTCGTGCTTAACCCTCGGAAGGTTCGTGCAAATCCTTCTCATATTTGTGTGTTTCCAAAAGCACGAATCCGATACGAATACGATCCGAACCCCATTTGGTGATGCAATTTTCCTTCAAAAATTGCGTCATTTTCGTTCGAAGCCGGATGCGAATTCGTGTACCGCATCGGGGATATATGGAAACATACAAACGTGAAAAAGACTTGCACGAACTTTTCTCTTTCGGACCCTCTTCGGATTCAGATCGGATTCGTGTTTCCCCAAGGCCCCATTTCCCAAATTTCGACAACTATGTACCAGTTGCAGGAGATGGATGGACCGTGATATTTCAAGGGTAGTGCCAGATTAGCTTGGTCCATCCATCTCCTGAGTTAGGGTCTTGGGGCTAAATGGGTTAAGGAACCGTAGCTTTAGTGATAAAGACCGGACCCTTCAAGTCAGTTGTGGAAAACTGGAACTCTTTTAAAAAGGCACGAGCCAAGCGTACACGACAGGTTTCATAGCTTTTGTGCAGTAATTTCCAACTGCGGCGGAGATTGAGGGCGGGAGATGGGAAACTCGCCGTGTGTGCAGTATGGGGTGTTTTCTGTGCATCCTTGGGTTTAGTGTTACCGTCCGAGTGCACCCACAGCCCGGGTCTAGGGCTTTTTGGGTGATTTGGACGTTTCCTTGGAGACAGGCATTTCCGGTGAATCTTTGGGTTTTAGTGGTTGAGCACGAACTTCATGTTGAAGTGGGGCAGACGGATCCTCAGGTGCGCCATGTGGATCCACTGTTGCAGGCGTGTCCGACTCGGGCAGTGTTTCCATGGCGACTGGGGAGATGGTACTCTCTTCTGCCGAAGCCTTGGCACAATCACTGATTGTCTTAGTAAGATCTCTACCACTCTGAAATGACAAATGGAGGGTCACACGTGTTAAGAGGACAACAAGAACAAGAAGAAGTTAACTCAATCAAGGTGTCCGCATCAATAGCTGCGTGTCTTATAGCGTTGCCGACGACAACACTATACGACACTTTCGCAGCTATTGATGCGGAACGCCTTGAATGAGTTATTCCGGATTTTAAAAAAAGGTGAACGCTAAGCGTGAAAAAGGAAAGGAAATAACCAAGAAGAAAGACAAACGCTTCAGAATCAGTGTTCGTAATATACGTTGTTGGTAGCAGGGACATGCTAAACGGACCCTTGTAGGCCTGACAGAGGTCTATGTAACCATTGTACCCCAAAGGCACGAGGGGTACAAGGGTTAATTTCACCTCTCTAAAACCCCTTGTGCCAATAAAGTATTTGTTTTAATTCCTCCGCCAATGATATTCGTAACTTATAAGCAGTGAAGTAGATGAAATTGCGAAAGGCTTATCCTCACAGCTCACTGAAAATACTAATTCTGACCGGAACCCTGCACTGAGTCGGAGGGTTTATCATAAAATAAGAACGCGCTTGCTGGCAGCCCAATGCCATCGGGCCGACGTCGGCCCTAAGGCCTTTGCGCATTGCCGTGGAGTCACTTCATTTCAAGCTGACTGTAGAAAGCGGAATATTTCGAACCACACTGCCCATAAATTGTCGTCAGCGTAATGTGATGAAACGGTGAATGTTTTTAAGTCCCTTCTATTAAAGGGTGGGGCGAATTTAATAGCATGTCCCTGATGTCAAAGACGGGCAAGCTAAACCTCTAACAATTGAAGTAAGAAGATAAAAATTACTTACATCATGTTTAGTTACGCTTATCTCGCTGCTGAACGTACATTTGGCGCGAAGTGCCGTATGTGCGTATGTTTGTATGTGCGTATATATGTATGTGTGTGCGTATGTATGTAAACAAGAGAATCTCCGATATTTCTGTAAACATTAGCTTTAAACTTGGCGAAATACTTTTTTAAGTGGGTGGCTAGGAGAGCCTCCGAGCATATTGTAATTGAATGTCTCATTGAAGACATAAACAACCGCCCGGTTAAAAGGAAGTCGGCTGACACAGATTAGAGTCCGTAATTTTTGTCATATTTACTTGAACTATTGCATATAGCTAATTTGGAGAAAGATATTGGATGAGTTCGTTAGCCAGCTTTGTATCCTTTCAACTTCTTTAGTAAAAATTAATTCTTTTCAACAAAAGAATTAAAACAATAGAAAACCTTGAATTCTAGAGAAAGTCAGACAGTGGCGTTGACGTAAAAGAGGCAACTCCGTCACTGATTACGCAGACACTGACATAATACTCTAAATATGACGTCATTCGCACGCGGCTCTCTCTCTCTCTCTCTCACACAAACATGCGAGCATCTCCAAGAGGAATAGATCCTCATGCGCCCTCCAGGCGCATGAGGATCTATGCCTCTTGGAGATGTTTGGAGCGCGCGCGCACGCACGCACTAACACGCACACACACATCGACGCGCTTTCAGAAGAGCATGCAGGTGACCCGTGTAGTATATCATGTAGCTAGGTAAAGTCAACCTGCATTCACACAATTATAGCAAGACTGAAATTGTACCGTGAAGTTTTAGTTTTGTCACCATTTTCTCAAGCCTATGAAGCGAAAGTGAAACTCATATCACGTAAAATATAAAATTACGTAAAAACTAAAACATACGTCGTGACAAATGACATTTGACAAATCAATGACGTATATGTCCTGCGCCCCTTAAAGAACTCACTGCCGCATTGGCAGATCTGCGAGACGTTTTCAATAGGAGAATCAGAATCAGAATCAGGTCAAAGACAAAAGGAACCCTGCAGTCGGAGGGTTTACACCTTTGACAGCGAGGACAGCTCTCATATAGAAGGGACTTTGTGGGTTATGGTTCATCCCATCTTATTTCTTATTGTTGTTCACTGAAAACAGTTTAGAATTCTGACAGTATTTCGGCATTGAAGCGACGACCGACGTGACACTAAGATTGTGTGCGCCATTTTGGAAATCATCTTCAAAATGCCCGATTCAGTGTAGCTTTCTTTTCTGAGTTTCACGTGTTTTCATAGTAAAAGATATTTAAAACAACCCAAGAGTGTGTATTGTTTCGAACTAAGCTAAGATGCTGTAGTATTTAGCGTGTGCGTTTGCATGTTTTGTGGAAAATGAGGCCAGAAAAGGGTCACAAAATACAAGGAAATTGGTCCAATGTTGCTACACAGGTCACATGCTAAGGCGTGCACTAACTTGACGTGATTAGTCGTGTGACGTAGGAATAAAAACAGACTGTTTTGTCCTTGTTATCCCGAAGGCATTCGCACTTAGGTGTGATTATTTTCCAATAGCATTTATACAACTCGCATGCATTTCCCGAATATAAACCGTAAACCCGTCAACTGAAACAGCCTTGTAGGCTGTTTCAGTTGACGGGTTTGCAGCTTGTATTCTAAGCTGTATTTGTGACTGCTTCCGTCGTTGTTATGATGCCACATCACGATCACCTGAAAAGGCGGGGAAAGAAAGTAAGACCCGGCGACCCAACTGTGGCACGAACTACTTTGAAGAGAAAAGAATGTGTCGATTCTGAGGTTACAACCCTGCCCAAAATAAACACAATCATGCCTGAAATTATGCAAAATAAATCACGAGCGCTCAGTTCGACCGATAAAGTGCGAGCTTCGGTGAGCTGAACGATGCCTTCCTGACCTCCCGCTAAATACAATCTCGTGTTCAGGAACGGTCGCACTCAGCACGAGTTATTTATTTTGCGTACCGGACGGGTCAAGAATAATTTAATACCAATATACATTTGAAACAAAATCTGATGACTATACTGACAAGCAAAAGAAAGTGTTTCCGATGATTCCCAAAATGCCGCATTTCTGATGCATCGTCTGTGTATAAACGTGTAGCGAATAGCAATTTTGTACGTTTATCTCTGTCTTACAATGTGTTAGCTCTGTCTTACAATGTGTTAGCCCTTCCATCAATCTTTCGGTTTCCTCGTGTACGTGACGGTTGAACCCAAAAGTTCCGAACTAAGAATTCGGGCTTGAGCACAAATGTCACCATGTTTTTAAGTCCCTTCGATTTATAGTAGGAACTTTTTAGGACGGGTCGCGATAGGGCGAATTTAAGTAGCATGTCCATGATGTCAAAGCGGACGGGCAGGCCTAATCCTCTGACAACTGAAGTACTTACTTACTTACTTACGCCTGTCACCCCTACCCGGGTATAGGCCGTCGACGAGAGACCTCCAGTAACTCCTGTCCTGTGCTTCTCCTTCGATTCTACTCCAGGTGGTTCCCAGTCTCTTGATGTCTGCTTGGAGGTCTCGACGCCAGGAGTTTCTCGGCCTACCTCTTTTCCTCTTTCCCTGGGGGTTCCATGACAATGCCTGCCTAGTGATACTGGAAGCTGGCTTTCTCAGACTGTGACCGATCCATCCCCATCTTCTTCGCCCAATTTCATTCTCTGCTGTTATCTGCTCTGTTCTCTCCCAGAGTCTGACGTTGCTGATCTTCTCTGGCCAGTGGATTTTCAAAATTCTTCTAAGGCAACTGTTCATGAAGGTCTGTACTCTGTTGACTGTGGTTTTTGTCTATCTCCATGTCTCTGCTCCATATAGGAAAACTGCTTTTACATTGGAGTTGATGTCAATCTCCATGTCTCTGCTCCATATAGGAAAACTGCTTTTACATTGGAGTTGAAAATCCGGACTTTGGTGTGTTGTGACAGCTCTCTGGAACTCCACACTTTTTTCAACTGGAGAAAGGCTGCTCTGGCTTTACCGATTCGTGCTCTGACATCTGCATCAGTGCCGCCTTTTTTTGTCTATGATGCTCCCGAGATAGGTGAAGGACTCCACCTCCTCCAACGGGGTGCCAGCAAGCAAGACTCGTTCTTCCCTGGTTGCGTTCAGCCTCATTGTCTTTGTTTTCTGTTTGTGAATGGTGAGGCCCACTTGGGACGAGATGTCAGCAAGCCTCGTGGTCTTGTCCTGCATTTGTTGATGAGTGTGGGACAGTAATGCCAAGTCGTCTGCGAAATCGAGGTCGTCAAGCTGTGTCCACAGTGTCCACTGTATTCCACTTCGTCTGTGCTCTGTGGTCATCTTCATGACCCAGTCTATGGCCAGTAGGAAGAGGAACGGAGACAGCAGACACCCCTGCCTGACACCAGTTCTGACCTGGAGCTCTCTGGTGAACTGCCCTTCGTGGATCACGCGACATGTCATGCCATCATAGCTGCTCTTGATCAGGCGGACGAGCTTTGTGGGTACACCGTAGTGTCGTAGGAGTTTCCACAGAGTCTCTCGGTCCACGCTGTCAAATGCTTTCTCATAATCCACAAAGTTGACGTACAGCGGGGAGCTCCACTCCAGAGACTGTTCCACGATGATGCGGAGAGTGGCGATCTGGTCTGTACATGATCGGTTCTTCCTGAATCCTGCTTGCTGGTCTCTCAGCTGGGGGTCAACGGAGCTCTTCATTCTCTCTAGGATGATCCTGTTGAAGACCTTTCCTGGTACTGACAGCAAGGTGATTCCTCTGTAGTTGGAACACTTGCTGAGGTCGCCTTTCTTGGGAAGCTTGATTAGGTACCCCTCCTTCCAGTCAGCTGGCATCACCTCCTCTTCCCAGATCTTTCCAAACAGTGGGTACAGCATCTCAACTGTTGTCTCTAGGTCTGCTTTCAGAGACTCCGCTGGGATGCCATCTGGCCCTGCTGCTTTGCCGTTCTTCAAAAATGCCACTGCTTTTCTGATCTCTTCCCGGCTGGGTCTGTCACAGCTGATGGGTAGGTCGGTCTCTGCCGGCTGGATGTCTGGGGGGTCGGGTGGGCTAGGTCTGTTCAGTAACTCTTCAAAATACTCGGCCCATCTGTCAAGTTGGTCTGCTCTGTCTGCAATAGGCTTGCCTTCTTTGTCTTTTACTGGTCTTTCTGTATGGCCATACTTACCCGACAATCTTCTGGTAATGTCGTAGAGCTGTTTCATGTTGCCGCTGCCTGCTGCCTCTGCTGCCAGGCTGTCTGTGTAGGCCCTCTTGTCTGCCCTGATACTCCTCTTCACCTCGCGGTTGGCTTCCCAGTATTCCCCCTGTGCCCTTACTTTGGCTGCTCTCGTGCGACTGCTGTTGACCGCTGCTTTCTTCTGCTTCCTCGCTTCTATCTTCTTCAAGGTCTGTGCCGACAGCCAGTCCTTGTGTTGGTGTTTCCTGAGCCCTACAGTGTCTTTGCAGGTTGAGTTCAGCGCCTCTCTAACTGCCTTCCACTGCTGCTCTGTGGTGACCGCCTCTTCTTCATTTACTAGCTCCTGTAGCGCTTGAAACCGGTTGGACAGCACCAGTTTGAACTCTTCTCTAACTCCAGTTTGACAACTGAAGTAACAAGATACAAATTACGTCATGTCTAATTACGCCAACCTCGCTGCTGAACGTACAATTGGCGCGAAGCGCCGTATGTGCGTATGTGTGTGCGTATGTATGTAAACACGAGAATCTCCGATATTTCTGTACGCACAAGCTTGACGAAACTTGGCGAAATATTTTCTCTAAGGGGTGGCTAATAGCACTTTGTAACGGAATGTCTCCTTGAAGACAAAAAAAAACAAAAAAACAAACCAAAAAAAAAAAAACCAGTTTATAGAAAGTCGGTTGACCCAGATTAGAGTCCGTAATTGTTGTCATATTTACTTGAAATTTTGGAATAGCTAGTGAAAGACATTGGATAAGTTCGTTAGCCAGCTTTGTATCTTTTGAACTTCTTCAGTAAAAAAAATATTTTTTAGAAAAAATAAAACAGTACAAAACCTTGACTTTTGAAGAAAATCAGACATTGGCGGTGACGTTAAAGAAGCAACTCCGTCACCATGCAGACATTGACGCAATACTCTAAATATGACGTAATTCTCTCTCTCGCACGCAATCTCTCTATCTCTCTCTCTCTCTCTCTCATATCAGTACACATGCGCGCATCTCCAAGGGGCATAGATCCTCATGCGCCCGCACACAGACACACACAGACATCGACGCGCTTCAGTTTAGAAGAGCATGCAGGTGACTTGGTGTATCGTGTAGCTATATAAAGTCAACCTGATTTCATACAAATTATATAGCAAGACTGAAATCGTACTGTGAAATTGCAGTTTTGTCACCATTTTCGCAAGTCTTGAAGCGAAAGTGAAACTCATATCACGCTAAATATAAAATTACGTACAAACCAAAAATACGGCATGATAAATGACGTTTGACAAACCAATGACGCGTATGCACTGCGCCCCTCTTAGAATTCACTGTGGCGCATTGGCAGATCTGCTAGGCTTTTTTCAAAAGGAGATATTTCAACATCAGAATTAGGTCAAAGACGAAAAGTAGAGATTCTTGACAGCGAGGGCAGCTCGCATATAGAAGGGACTTGGTGGGTTATGGTTCATCTCATCTTGTTATACATTTTACGGGAATTTGTAATGTAGCTCAGTACAGAGTAATGTAGATTTAGGTGTGTGCCACCACCAGTCATTTTTATACCAACTAAGACTATATCTTTGTTCGAATCCGTGCTTTGATTATTTAACTCTTATTATGATGATGTTGTGATGATTGTAGCCTACACTTTGATTATGCTGATCTTTCTTGAATAAGTACTTGGAATGATAACCTCACTCTCAGTTGTTGATAGCGAGAGACTGATAATAATAGCATATTTGTAAATAATAGCATGTTTGTGAGCATGCCTGATCACGAAACAATGCTTGCACGTTTACCCATGTGTGCGCGGAGTACGAGATGTGAGTGTGCGCGGAATACGAGATGTGAGTGTGCGCGGAGTACGAGATGTGAGTGTGCGAATGCGTGCTCCGGTGTAGCATCCCCAGATCGGAACAGGTGACGTGATATTTTAAAGTCACGGAAACTTTAGCACTCACAGCAGTATTTTATTTCTCACAGACACTGTTAATAAAACTTCACAATCACGTTTTCAATGTAACGTTGACTGATTTGAGCCCCATAGAGCCGGCGTTACAAACGGATACCACATGTAAACGCTTACCTTCACGACGTCTAAGTCCGCGCAAATGTGCCGTATGATCGTTTCCAGGGTTTCATCCGACATTGACTGTTGAGATGCTGCAGATCGTGAACTTTGGGTCTTCTGGTCCACTGCTGTTTGTAGACTAGGATCCGATGCCTTATTCTCAACTGAAGTGTGTGGACTCGGTTCCGATGTCTTCTTCTCGACTGACGTGCGTGGACTGGGATCCGATGCCTTTTTCTCGAATGACTTGCGTGGATTGGAATCCGATGTCTTTTTTTCCTCTGACGTGCGTGGACTGGGATCAGATGCCTTTTTCTCTACTGGCGTGCGCGGTCTCGGATCCGATGCCTTTTTCTCTACTGGCGTGCGTGAACTGGGATCCGATGCCTTTTTCTCTACTGGCGTGCATGGACTGGGATCCGATGCCGTTTTCTCTACTGATGCACGTGTACCAGGCTCCGATGTCTTTTTCTCTAATGGCGTGCGTGAACTGGGATCCGATGCTTTTTTCTCTACTGGCGTGCGTGGCCTGGGATCCGACGCCTCTTTCTCTACTGACGCACGTATATCAGGCTCCGATGTCTTTTCTTCTACTGACTTGCGTGGACTGGATGCCCTTTCCTCTACTGACATGCGTGGACTGGGAGCCGATTCCTTCTTCTCTACTGACGTGCGTGGACTGGGACCGGATGCCTTTTTCTCTACTGACGTGCGTGGACTGGGAGCCGATTCCTTCTTCTCTACTGACGTGCGTGGACTGGGACCGGATGCCTTTTTCTCTACTGACGTGCGTGGACTGGGAGCCGATTCCTTCTTCTCTACTGACGTGCGTGGACTGGGACCGGATGCCTTTTTCTCTACTGACGTGCGTGGACTGGGACCGGATGCCTTTTTCTCTATTGGCGTACGTGGTCTGGGATCGGATGCCTTCTTCTCTACTGGCGTGCGTGGACTGGGATCTGATGCTTTTTTGTCTACTGGCGTGCGTGGACTGGGATCTGATGCATTCTTCTCTACTGGCGTGCGTGGACTGGGATCTGATGCCTTCTTCTCTACTGGCGTGCGTGCACTGAGATCGGATACCTTTTCGCCCACTGACGTGGGTAAACCTGGTTCTGAGGCCTGTTTCTCAGCTGGATGGGCCAGGGACGCCTTTGGAAGAAATGGACCTAAGGCCATTTTCTCTACTGGATGGATTGCGGAAGAAGTGGAATCCGCTGTGTGTTTCTCTGTTGGCTGGACTATGGACGATGTCCGCCAACTTGGATCCGAGGTATTTTTCTCTACTAACGTTTGTGAACTTGGATCCAAAGCCGGGCGGGCCACAGTCAAACTTGGATCAGTAGACTTTTCCTCTTTTGACGTCCTTGACCTTACATGCACGGGTTTGTTTGCTACCTCAGCCGGCCCATTGCCTAGTTGATCCTGAACGTGTAGGGGTGGTTGCTGAGAAGCAGGCGTCTTACTAAAAACTTGAATGGAGGGAGCCGAGTCAACTGAGCGCGAAGCTAGTTCTTTATTCGCATCGCTATTTAGCACAATCTTATTTTCGCTAGATGTTGGAGAGACAATTTCTTTATTTGAGCTTTCAAGTGATGGTCTCGTCATGCTCAAGGAAGGTGACAATGGCGCGCTTTCTGGACTGTTCGGTAAAGGTGCAGAATCTGTCCGCCGCGAATATTTTTTCTCAAGAAGACTTCTACTGTGGGAGCTTGCCGACCGCCCCGGTATCACTGCACTATTTCTAAATTCGGAACCCGTGCTACTAGGCGTTACCTCACCATCTTCACTTTTTGCTTTGTTGTGATTCCGAGGAAGCTGCCTTTCACTTAGATTAAGTTTAGTCTTGGACTCTGTCAGACGGGATGGACACATTTCGTCGGGCGTAATTAGTGTTTTGGAGTTGCTTCTCGTGCGTTCGACAGAATATCTGACTGATGGTGAGACATCTAGCTTTTCAATGCTATAACGCCTGAGTGTGGCGCTGTACTTGCTGGTAACGTCCTGATCAGACAGTTGGATGTTAGCGGCCGACGAGCGCGCCGACCTATCTTTGCCAGACAACGACGTCTGTGAGCTGGATGACTCGGGAGAAGGTGAACCAGGCAAGGAAAAGCCTTGAAAATCTGAATGATCGAGAGATGTTTCTGGGATAGTTTCAAGCCACAGACTGTCAAAAGCACACCCCGATCCTGACGACCACTGGGACACTGCTTCCTCGTCTGAGTGTGTCGCATCTGGGTGAGCATCAAGCGAAACTAAATTATTCTCGTAGCCCTTTTTCTCTGCTGCCATTAGTGAAACTGGATCCGAGGCTTGTTTCTCTGCTGAATACCGAGAACTTGGATCAGGATTATTTTGGTTTGCTGGTGTTTGAGGACTGTGATCCGATGCCTTTTTTTCCTCTGACGTGCTTGGAGTAGGATCCGATGTCTTTTTCTCCACGGACGTGCGTGGACTGGGATCCGATGTCTTCTTCTCTATCGACGTGCGTGGACTGGGATCCGATGCATTTTTCTCCACGGACGTGCGTGGACTGGGATCCGATGCCTTTTTCTCTACTGACGTGCGTGGACTGGGATCCGATGCCCTTTTCTCTACTGACGTGCGTGGACTGGGATCCGATGCCTTTTTCTCTACTGACGTGCGTGAACTGGGATCCGATATATTTTTTCCTAATGGCGTGCGTGGACTGGGCTCCGATACTTTTTTCTCTACTGACGTGCTTAGACTGGATTCCATGGCCTTTTTCTCTACTGACGTGCTTAGACTGGATTCCATGGCCTTTTTCTCTGCTGACGTGCTTAGACTGGATTTCATGGCCTTTTTCTCTACTGACGTGCTTAGACTGGATTCCATGGCCTTTTTCTCTGCTGACGTGCTTAGACTGGATTCCATGGCCCTTTTCTCTGCTGACGTGCTTAGACTGGATTCCATGACCTTTTTCTCTGCTGACGCACGTGTACTGGACTCCGATGCCTTCTTCTCTACTGGCGTGCGTGGACTGGGATCTGATGCCTTCTTCTCTACTGGCGTGCGTGGACTAGGATCTGATGCCTTCTCTACTGGCGTGCGTGCACTGGGATCGGATGCCTTTTCGCCCACTGACGTGGGTAAACCTGGTTCTGAGGCCTTTTTCTCAGCTGGATGGGTCAGGGAGGCCTTTGGAAGAAATGGACCTAAGGCCATTTTCTCTACTGGATGGATTGCGGAAGAAGTGGAATCCGCTGTTGGCTGGGCTATGGACGATGTCCGCCAACTTGGATCCGAGGTATTTTTCTCTACTAACGTTTGTGAACTTGGATCCAAAGCCGGGCGGGCCACAGTCAAACTTGGATCAGTAGACTTTTCCTCTTTTGACGTCCTTGACCTTACATGCACGGGTTTGTTTGCTACCTCAGCCGGCCCACTGCCTAGTTGATCCTGAACGTGTAGGGGTGGTTGCTGAGAAGCAGGCGTCTTACTAGAAACTTGAATGGAGGGAGCCGAGTCAACTGAACGTGAAGCTAGTTCTTTACTTGACTCGCCATCACCCATGCACCTAACTTTGAAACCCATGTCATTGGCGAACGCAGGAGTGGCAGAGACTGGCGCTGATGTCTGCTTTGCGGGCAATGGTACTTCCTCCGTTGTTGCTTGCTTTATAGACGCACAACCTGTTTCCGGACTCTCAAGGCCGATAGGCCTTGTACTCTGCTGCTGTGCCATTGAAACGCCAGACAAAGTTAAATCAGAACTGGTTGACAAATCGTGGTCATGGGACATTAAGCAGTCTGCAGCATGTGGCGGCTTCGGATCTTCAGTTACTTCAGCGGACGACGCATTAAAAGGTTGCCCGGCCGATGTTTGTGGTTGTTCAGCACGAGGCACTGGGTCATCGGTCTCCGACTGAAGAGATTCTTCGAACGCTGTCTGACTAGTAATACTTGGCAAAATCAGTCCCGGGGGTAAGGTTAAGCTGGACAGTGCAGTATCAGGATCACCAGACTTGTAATATCGAGAAAAGCTGGCAGATGAAGATAAACTCATTCCTGCAGACATCGACCACGAGGATGTGGTTGAGTCTGGGTGTATGGAAGTTAGACTGTACCTACCAAAATTTGATATGGATGTAACGGTCACGTCTGGGTCATTACAGGCCGAGGTTACACTGAATCGTCCTACACGAACGGAATTTGTACTAGACTTTCGCGATCTTTGAGAGTGGGAGTCGGGAGACGTAGACGCACGATCTGTTAGCGTGTCTGACGCGGTGGAGTCTTGCGGTGCTCCCATATCTGGAGTGAACCCTACATTTGACAGAGAGCCCGACGCAGAGAACTGGACATGTCTTGCTCCACCGCTGGTTTGTGGATCGCTTTCACGGCTTGGTGTCGACTGCTTCCGAGATTGCACAGTGGAGGGCTGGTCCTGGTCAGACTTCTCCGCACGCTGGTGGTCTCCACCCTTGGGAGTGTCAATAGTTATCCGTGCTTCTGCTACTGTCGTCAGTTCGGATTGTTTTGACTGTGTTCTTTGGCTCGGTGTATCAATGCCAGTTGTAGAAGACAAGCCTTGTTCTAACAGCGCTGACCTACCTGAGTCTTTGCTTTCACTGTCTAAACGTAAACCGACTCGTGGGAGATCCAAAGCTGACACCTTGAAAATATTGCACTTCGTTGTATCAGACATTTCCTTTGGCTGCGCGGCCTGTGAGCTACTAAAACTATTGGCTTCGACCTCGTCCACACTTGCTTTGGCCACACAGAGATTGCTGGGCTCTACAGGGGCAACGCCGGACACGGAGTCTCTTAAGGTATCAGACAAGTCGGCCGATTCGTGCGCGCTGTTTAGTTTAGATTTCTTGCCTGGTCCTCCTTTCCCCCGCCATGACGCATCCTCTGGCGAGTAATCTAGGAAGAAAGGCATGCATGTTTTAGCTGCGCCTACGACTGGCCCCTCAAGGCTAACGGGACATGTAAACCCTGTGGAGGACGTCCCGTCATCTTTCTCGGGAGTAGTGGCACTGCCGCTGATATCAGACACTGATTCTGACCTTTTAAGCGGGTCCAGTAAATCTACAGAAAACATCGTATCTTTTGATGAGCTGTTGTCAGCCGCTTTGAGATTCAATTCACGCTCGCGAAAACCATCTGTAACATGATCGATGGGAGACATCAGGTCGTGGGGAGACTCGGGCCGATCAGGAGGCTGTGGTTGTGGCGTGGGAAAACTTACTCTCTTTTCTTGACCCATGGTTGCAGATGGATCACTTTCACTCTGTTTGCGTCCTGTGACCGATATCTGAGGGCAGAGTGTTGTGTGGGTATCGGCTCCCACCTCGTCCTGGTCTGCAGGTTCCCGTCTCTTGACAACCAGTGTGCCCTTTGATGTGGTGCTGTAACTCCGATCCCTGCGACTGGACGGTGGGTGAGAGCGCTGCGGGTCGTCCCGAGGGGACTGAGACGATATGCGATAGGCCTTGACAACACTAGCTGGTAGGAAGGGCATCGTGCTGTCCAGCGATATTATAGAGGTGCGCGTGCCAACGTCGTCCAAGGAGACGTTAGGGTCGCCCCTTAAGGAGACACTGGGGTCGGACGACGTGAGGTGGATCGGCGTATCGGTTCTCTCTGTCGCCTGCTCCCGTCCGTCCGTCGCGCCGTCCATCGCTCCCTGCCCTTGTGTGGGGGAGGCTTTCCCAGAGGGCGTGGATACCGACGAGAGATGACGGGGCGTGACCGGTGAGGCTATTCTCGGTGTGTCTCGAGAGATGAGCCCCCCAGGGCCGATGACGTTGCTGGCGAGGTTCGTAAAACCCCGCGCTCGGTTATCCGGCTCTGTCACCGCGGACGTGGGCTTCAAGACGCGCGCTAAGGACACATCTGACGGACCTACCTTGCCCAACAGCGTCTCGGACGTTGCGGACAGTAAGCGCGTCCTTTGACCACCGACGTTGCTTGGGCTGATGATGCTGTCGGAGGAAACTAAGATGTTGCTGCTGTCAGTACACTGCAAATGCACTCTGCCCATGCTATCGCCCGACAGCGTGTACACGTTAGATGCCGTCATTCCTTCATCGGCGCCATTCTCGTCGGTTACCGACGTGAGCAGTGCCAGAGGTTTCTCCGGAACTTCGCTTTCAATTTGGGCTGGAGGTGTGCTGATGACGGCAGAGCTGCTAGTTTGTGTCAGCTCGCTAACTGATTCTACGGGTGGGGACGTGTCTCCGCCGTGCACCTGGTAGCTGTCCACCGCCTGGGCGCCGCTGTTGAGCATCAGCATGTTGGAAACGGATTCCACGGTGCTCTTCCGCGACTCCTCCATGTCCAGACTGAGACTGGAACCACGTATCAGCGGGTACGTCATCGTAAATCTGCAAGGAAGGAAAAGAACAAGAATGGCAAAAACCCTTAAGGCTCACGTGCGTGAACGATCCAGTTCTAACGTAAGTAACGGGTTAGCTTTTGTACCTGCAATTTATTTCTCCAAATTTATGCATTTTTCACGCTTTTCTCAATCTCCCATGACCCTTGACCTAACATAGTATAGGGGTCATCCAAATTAGTGTGCATGGAAAGGTCTTGCCATCAGGTATCTTTGTATCAAGTCTGAGTTTGAGGTTGTGAATAGTATTTGAGAAAAAAACTAATTTTGTCAAAATTTAGCTATTTTTTACCTGTTTCCTGGTCCCCTGTGACCTTAACCTTTGGAAGAAATTAATGAAAATGGGTTGAGGGGGTGTAGGAGGGAGGGGGGGGGGGGGGGCGGGGGGGGGGGGCCTTGCGACACACAATGCATACATGCAGTGCTTTCCTAACTAGCGCCTAGCTATTCGTGCCGACAATCTCTCTCTATACATAACTTGTTTATTTAACCCATTTAGTCCAACGCCTAGAGCAGGAGATGCATTGACCATGATAATTCAAGGGGACGCCAAGTTTAAGGCGCCAGTTTAATCTGGCACTACCCTTGAATTATCATGGTCAATCCATCTCCAGAAACATGCGCGTAGTCGTTCCAAAATTTGGAAAATGCGGCCGTGGGGCTAAATGGGTTAATTACATACACACACACATACATACATACATACATACACACACACACACATACACACATACAGCACACACACACGCACACACACATACATACACACACATACACACACACATACACACACACATGCACACATACATACATATACAACACAGGTCAGCCTCGGCGTTACGCGCTGCAGAATACCATGGTATATAATAATGAATGCGCACGGGTCTGAGAAATATCCTTGGGCCGTCAGCCTTACCTGGACCGCATACCGTACTGTGAGCGGGCCAGCTAACTTGACACTGACGCTGGCACAAGGATATTTTGCTTACCACACACGTCTATGTCAGTTCAGCACTACAACAACGCGACAACGCGGTGCGACTTCATGGCTCGCGTGTACAGCGATATACTGAAGGTATGTTTCTGTTAACAATGAGCATGGGGTCGGCTGCATGAATGAGATTCGCCCTGCGCCAGCCACTAAGCAAGGTGCTCTGCTATATAGCGGAGCACCTTGCTTAGTGGCTGGCGCAGGGCTAAGCTCACTCATGCAACTGGTTCTTGACCAGCACTGTGCATGCGGGATACGGCACTCACCGTTTACTGTGGGCAGTGGAAGGTAAGTTTATGCCTCCGTGCCTCGCTTTACCCACAGATGCTGACGTGGCCAATGACATTGATTTTCTCAGCTCACCCGCGTACGGCTGTGAAATTAATAATAATAATAATAATAATAATAATATCATTACTACTACTATTACTAATAACAACAAAAAAGAATTTCCTGGGCACTGCCGGATACAATCCAAAGATGAAAGCTAAACTGACACGCGCCGCGCGTCTGCATGCACGCGCGCACCGTCATCGTCGCTTTACAAACAATAGCACACTGTGATCGTGCCTCTTACAGCTAGATGGTGTTCGCATGTTTTTTTCAGCAGTGGCCTGTTGGCTTTACCCGTACTACCACCTAAAGCCGCCAATTCCCGGCCTACACTTATTCGTTTCCCAAACTGTGACAAGGGGAATTGACCCCCAAACGGCGATATAGACAGCACAGCCGCTGAACGCGCGCAGTGGCACAGGGACCGGGAGGGGGTGGGGTGGGGTGGAATGGGACTAGCGCCCTCGAAGGACTGAACACTTTTGCAGAAAAAGAAAATTGTAGGGGGGGGGGGGAGGGGAGGGGGCGAGTATCCTGTGCTCCTCGCCCCCGAGGGTGGGTGGGGTTGGGTTTGCACAAGATACTCTCCCCCCCCCCCCCTTCCCTATTTTTGCAGGTTGCTTCCGCCATCCCCATCTTCGGCCTCCCCCCCCCCCTCGCCCCCCAACCCCCATCCCCACCTTCACACCAGCCCGTAATGCGTTTTAATGAGTTCCGACTATCACCACCACCTCCCTCCCCTTCGTTTCAATTTTTGGGAGACTGGACGACACTCTCCACCTCCCCAAACCCCGAATGAAAAAATCTTCCTACGCCACTAGTTCTATGACAAGTGACCGCTATTAAAAGGCAGCCAATGTTATATCATAAAATCACATGATAATTAGAAACGAAAGAGAGTTGAGTGCGAAATGTTGTGTTAATGAGAACAACGCAGTCGTGGGCTCGTGTGTTAGGGGAGGTTACAACTGATGTTAGGTAATGCAGATTTAAAAAACAACAACAACAACACCCAATCAAATTATCGGTACTGGAAAGGATCTCGGGCCGACGACAGCCCGCCGAGTTGGCGCATGCTGACCTGCGCGGGGCGTGTAACTTCCTTTTCCAGCCAATACATGCTCCGTACCGCAAGCTCCGCCGCGCTTAGGTCATGGTATACATTTAAATTGGGAAGTTCAGGCAGTGCAAGGTCCCGTGTTTAAATTTTTTTTTTTTTTTTTTTGCCTTGTTTGAAAATTTGCAGTTGGGCTGAATGTTGGAATTTGCTGGAAATTTGTGGTTAGCTGAGAGGAGACATGTTTGGTGCTTTGATTCATACCATCCTGAGCTTATCCAGTGGACATTTGTGGGCCTATGTTGAGTTGCCTTTGACGTAGTGATTTGAGGGGCACGCTGATTTCAGCTGTGCTTGGGGCGTGTGGGGTTGGTAAGGAACCAGTTTCATAGCCAAGAAATGAGACGGGTCATGTGCTGTTTTTTTTTTTTTTTTTTTTTTGTATTTTGTGCACGGCAAATGTGCAGCTGGTGGGCGGTAGTGTTTTTTTTAGGGAATTGAAAAATTAGGGGATGACTGGGACTGACTAAGGCTAAGAGACTGGACAGTACGGAAACAGCACTGTGGTCCGTGGCCCTTAGTTCCGCGGATGATATCGGCGAAAGAACGCCAAAGCCAACAAAGACCGGAGTAATCGGCTGCAGTTGACCCGCGCCGCCCGCGCGCATTTGTGCGCGGGCCAACTGCGGCCGAAGTCGTCCCGATGACGTCTGGCTCACTGGTGTTGTGTTGGTGTGGAGGAACTCGGTTAACTCTTTTCATCTTCATACACTCCTGCTCAGAAATAAAATTGACCACGATAGTTCAAGGGTGTTGCCAGAATAGCTCGGCGCCCCAGGCGCCGAGCTATTCTGGCACCACCGTGACCCTCGAACTAAAATGGTTGATCTATCTCTTAATCTGTAATGCAGCCTTCATTAGGGAAGTAAGCAAATTAAACAAATCAGTCTCAGGATGTAATGTGCTAAGAAGAGAAATGACGTGCGCGGACCACCAACTCAGACCGACTTTGGGCCAAAGACGGACTTTCACTGACTTACAAACACCAGTTCAGTAGAGAGAAAGCTATGACAGATGTTTAGGGTTAAATGATCGTCAATATACACCGGTGGCTATGCAAAGCAGCACTGAACATCACCATCAAAGCACGTATATAGAAATGTGTAGGCAGTGCAGAATGAATCTGCTGACTATTGAAACAGAGCCACTCTTTTGTGTGGGTGAGCGGCCAGCGTAGTATAACCTGACTCACGAAGGCTGCGCATGAAAAGCACTACAGAAAGGCCCAACAAAGCGGACAGGCGTAAGGTGAAAGGAACTGATAGGCTAAAAGAGGGATGAAAAACACTTAACCCATTTTCTGCCGAACACCGCAAACAACAAACTTCCGGCCCCGGAGAAGGCAGCCCAAATAGTCATTTTCATACATGTGCTTAACTCCTGTGACCCTTGACATCGAGTTTCAGTCTGAGCGATCATCCAAATTGGTATCCATATGAAGGCCTCGGCATAGACTATCTCTGTATCACGTTTTGCGTCTCAAATAAGAATAGTATTTCAGAAGAAGAAAAAAAAAACCCCAACTTTTGATTTAGCTGCTGCCAACGAATGGGTTAATAGAGTAAACTGAACGGGACACTCACTACAGCAGGAGGTGGATCAAAAACATGATAATTCAGTGGTAGTGACATGGCGCCAAGCTAATCTGGCACTACCACTCAATTATCATGTTTTTGATCCATCTCATGCAACTGGTACATAGTCGTTAGATGACACCTGCAAATGTGGAAAAAGCACTCGTGGGGTTAAATGGGTTAATTGAACGGGACACGCACGGCAAAGCAGACTGAAATCAAAGGCACCCGTCAGTCACCAGCGCGTTGATGTAACACTGACAATATTACGGTTCTGATGTACCCCGCGCGCGCTCACTGTAAGAGTGCAGAAGTTTAGTAACGCTGTGTTGGTATACCTCGCCCTGTACCTAGGTTAAACGCACCAGTGGCGCCATTTTGCTATTTTCGCAACAGACCGGTCACTCGGACCGGTCATGTGCATCAGAACTGCGCGCGCAGGTAGGCTTCTGCACTTCAGTAGTGTGGTCTCGTACGTTCACGCGAAAGATTGTGATCGCAGTCAAAAAACGGTTCGTTTCCGGTTTTACTTTTAGCGCCTTTTACCTCCCCTAACACGCCAGTTTTGTGTAGAGATGGCAGAGGCTTGTGTCATGCCCCATGCCCCTGAATCAAGTCCATTGTACTTGTAGTGCGCTTATCTCTCGAACTTCAACTACGACGGTGCTTTCTGCTGCAAAGCCGCGCATTGAGGGAAAAAAGCTATTTTTCAAATCTGCCAAATAATGTTTCGTGGTAAAAGAGCAAGACCGGTCCCACCCAGGTATGCATCCGGTCACTCTGGTCCCGACGCCTCAAAATGTCCGAGCAGAAGAATGTGATGTTTCGTGGTGCTAGCATAAGGATGCATTATTGCCGGATTGCATATGGGAAAGGGTTTGTTCATTATTCATCTTATTTTGCAGCAATCAAACGACGGTCAGGTGATTCTTTCTCCGAGATTGCTCAATATAGGTGCAGAAAGCACACGCTCTAAACCGATCTGGTGCACATGACCGGTCCGAGCGATCGGTCTGGTGCGAAAATAGCACTGAACAATGGCGCCGCTGGTGCGTTTAACCTAGGCACAGGGCGAAGCATACTAACTCAGCGTTAGTGACACTGTCAGAAATGTCAAAGGGCGCGCTTTGATTGCGCAGGTCGTCGTAAAGCGAGAAATCCACATGCGCGGCATAATCGTTGTGTCATCCCTCTCCCAACAAGGGGGGAGGGGGTGGGGGGTAGTAGTAAATAGTAATAACCAGTGTTAGGAGGCGAGCGGTGACAGCAACGATCATCCCGTGCCTGTGGTGAAAGCCAAAATATGATGTTTTTTTTTTTTTTTTTTATCCGTGTAAACGTCCTGGTTATTTCGTGAAACGTGAATGTCAGTCTGTAAATTCTAGTCAGAAATGCCATCACATCAGATCGACCGTGATAGTTCAAGCCTATAGCCTATAGGCGCCAAGCCGATTCAGACACCACCCTTGAACTATCATGGTCTATCCACGTTCAAATTTCTCCGCAGTGATGGGGTTAAACCTGACGAACAGTGGACTGACTTGCAGGGTCAAGGTCGCATCCATCAATGGGAGCTTTGACCTACTTTCTGACAGATTCCAAAATGTCTACTCTTACGATCAGTCTCGTACAGTGAGCTCAGTTGCACCGGGCGTGGGTCCCGGCGAAGAAACCGTAGCACTGTATTACATCAATGTGACAGGTGCCTTTGGGCGATACCGGCTTACCTTATACTTTTGTTTCATCGGCCGCTTCATGGCCACGTGCCCGTGTTCTTTAAACTACCGCAAATAATTATGATAGAAAAAAAAAATCGAAATATTATTAAACATTACGCAAAACGACTGCACGCCTAAGGCATATATCCACCTTAAGGTGATAACACTGTGAGTTCATATCCACGAAAATGCTTTAGGAAGGACTTCTTTGAGTTCCCCAGGGTCCTAGCCCTTCACTATACACAATGCCCACCCCGCCAAGAGCTCTCCCAACACTCGTTAATACCGTTAAAAGAAAATACGTAGTATAGATTAGTATTTTTATGTCTTGGCAAAATGGTCTCTCCCAATGCACACAAAGTCGTCGGGCCGACGTCGTCGGCCCGATGACCTGGTGCGCATTGGGCTCTTGTCTGCGTCCGAGTGTGCCTGTACCCAAGCTCGATCACGCTACTGACCCGCGGCGCCACGAGACGGGTGTTTGGTACTAGTGTATAATGTCAACCCCGCTGGGGGCTCTTCAAGAGTGGCTGGATGGAGACTTTCCTGTTCATGTTTTGATTTATGTCCTTTACTGAGAAACACCACGCATCATGGAACTGACGCGTCACAATGAGAAGGCAACGTTGCTGTCCCTTTGCCACATTCACTTATTCACAACACAACACTCAAGCGATGTCGCAATGGAGTTACTACTTGCGACAAAATCCCTACGTGTGTGACAGCCCTTAAATCCCGCCGTTTTCCGTATAATAGGCGATTAAAGCGTTTCCTTGTGATACGCTATTACGCGGTATACGGCGAGCTTTAACCCGTTCAGTGACCTATGACGCAGACCGTGTTTCTGCAATCTTGGTCAGTTTAACACCAAAAGGCCTTAGCTGTCCCGGGAACATAAATAATAATAATAATAATAATAATAATAATTACGGTATTTATAATGCGCTTATCTTATAATAATTATAACTCTAAGCGCGCACTCACAACTCGCGCACGCACGCGCACGCCATACTTTAGACAATGACTCACGTACCACAAATACATTACGACAGTCAGCTTGGGAACATGGATCCAAAGTGGCGTTAGCAAGAGGCATAGATTCTCATGAGCCCACGCAACTGCGGGGGCTCATGAGGATCTATACCTCTTGCACTTGGGGGTGGCCGTGTTCCGGATTTCCCGACACCGAACGGATGAACGTTTTCATGACTCACCATATTGATGACGCTGAGACATAGACGCGAGACTTCGAATTCACTGCGCTCTGCTTGCGGGCCGCCGTTTTCGGTCTTGATGGACGATCGGGGACCAAGCACTTCGCCGTGTATTAAGTTCTTCGGCAGGATGAACAGGATGGGGTTAGGGCCACCAGACGACTGGGCAAACAGCGAAAACTGACGGTACAGCAGATGACGGACTAAGACTCTTAATCCTTTGCGCGTCGGTAGCGGTTTTCGTCGCCATGATCAAGTTCCTATCGGAATCATCGCGACAAAAACCGCCACAGACACGCAAAGGGTTAGCCATTAGCACGTCAGTACTGTGCAGACAAAAAAGAAAGTAAGAACGCTTCAGCAGACACGACTGCAAGCAAGCATACACTTGACACGCGCACGTACATGATATTCACAAGATGGATGTTAGAGAACACACGCGCTCATGATCTCCTCTCTCCCCCCCCTCCCCCCCCCCCCCCCCCCCCCCCCCCCACACACACACACACACGCGGCGATAACATATTCATCAGGTAAGTGACATGCAGGCGACTGAAAAGGTTTCACGTCGGGGACAATACAGTATTATTGTATTGTATTGTATTGTATCGCATTGTATTGTATTGAAGAACCCAACGAATAAAGAAACACGCTTAGAAAAGACAGTTACAACACAATTTATTAATATTAGGTTAAATCCCTTTTTCAAAATAAGACATACAAACAAGCACTTGCAACTTTTCTTTTCTGATCTGTTTGGTGTGGATATTATATTGTATTGTATTGTATAGTATAGTACTATAGTATAGTATAGTATAGTATAGTATAGTATTGTATTGTATTGTATTGTATTGTATTGTACCGTATTGTACTGTATATTGTTGGATTGCGCTGCATTGCATTATATAGCATTCAAAAAGAATTTAAATGATGAGCGATAGAGTGAACTGCAGATTATAACATATTAGTTACCACTGAAAATGGGAAAATTGTGCACGGTGTCTACAGCACCGGTGGCTGCATGCTGAAAGGGGTTAAAAAGTACACATTTGCAGGACAGAGTTTTACCTCAAACGTCAGTCGCTGAGTTTTTGGTGGGATGTAGCACGGTCCAAGGTAGGGCTCGCGTGTGTTGGAGTCGTACGCTGACCCTCAACAGACAAAACAAGAACGGCAAAGCCCTTAACTCATTCTACCCGCGACACACCACAGCACGATAAGGATCGACTATGATAGTTCAAGGGTCGTAGCAGAACAGCCTATAGGCGCCAAGCTATTCCGCCACCACCCTTGAACTATCATGATCGATCTGTCTCCTGAAATGTAATGCGGTCCTCAGAAGATAACTCCAAAGTGTGGGTATTTCGTATTCGGGCACGAGTTAAGGCTCACGTGCATGACCGATCAGCATACTTAAGCTAACCTTTGTGATTTTGACCTTTTCCACAAGTCACATGTTTTCTCAAAATTTACGCACTTTTCACTTTTGTCAACCTCCCATGACCCTTGATCTTTGTGAGATGTGAACCAAATTAGTCTGCTACATTTGATTGAAACGTTTGCATTATTCCTGAAATAAACAAACAAATTCTATCAAACAATAGACATCATTTGCTGATCTCTTGTGACCATTGGTCTTTCCAAAGAGTCGTCCGAATTAGCACGCATACCAAGTTTGGGTTTGAAGTTGTGAATAGTATTTGAGAAAACATAAATTTTGTCAAAATATGGCTATTTTTCAGCTATATCCTGATCCCCTGTGACCTTGACCTTCAAGAGATGTCATTCAAATTGGTATGTTTGAAAGGTCTTGCCACAAAGTATCCTTGGGCCAAACTTGACGACTGTGGCTTGAATATTCTCCAAGAAAATGCCAGCGTTAAAGTTTACCACGGAAGACGACGGACGGACAACCACTGGCTCAAAACATAGACTCACTTTTGCTTCGCGAATGAGCCGATAAAACCTGTGCTGGTCTGTGATTTTAGACTCTACGGGCTACAGGCTACACCCCGATGAACGTCAATCTTTTGGAAGCCACACTTTGTTCTGAACTATGTAGAGGAAATTACCAACAAGGAAATAAACACGATTTTGGAGGAACAAGCACTGAAGAGCTTGCTATTTAAAACTAAAAGAGAGTCCTTCCAAAGTGGGGTTTTCTTTTTTACTTTGCATTTTACATGACTGGCAGTCACCCTTTTGGTCTGGATTTTTGGTCTGGATTACCTTGAACTAAGTTCTGAAATTGTTTTTTTAGAGTTTATTATCTTAAAAAAAAAACCCAACAACAACACAAAACAACAACAAAAATTGTCTTGTGCCACTCCTTCCTTGCAAAAAAAAAAAAAAAAAAAAAAAAAAAGAGAGAGAGAGAGAAAAAAAAAGAAGCACATCTCCACCACAGAGACTTTGACGAAGAAGTGCGTCTGTGCGTCTCATACACTGCAATGATCCATCTCCCAAAACTCAGTTTAAAAATGACCAGTGCTTACCAAAGAGAAGAACCACTTCCACCATGGCTGAGTTGACGACAAACTGAGTGTTTCCGTCCCGCACGTCGATCTCGTGAACGGACCCACATTCCAGAAGCATTCGGATCTGCTCCTTGGTCAGTGACTGTCCGACACAAAAACAAGGCATTAGAAGGCCATGTACCTTAACTCATTGTACCCCGAGGTACGAAATCCCCACATTTTGGAGTTATCCTCTCTGAGGACTGCATTAACATTCAGGAGACAGATCGACCATGATAGTTCATGGTGGTGGCAGAATAGCTTGGCGCCTATAGGCGCCAAGCTATTCTGCCACCTCCCTTGAACTATCATGGTCGAGCCATATCTTGCTGAGGCGTGTCGCGGGCAAAATGGGTTAATTGTTGATCTGGTGAGGATTTTCTCTCCAGCTTTTGACTCCAAATCGAAGTCTCTGATACCTTACAGGATCTGTTGCAGATCTCTTAACCTATATACTAATGGTCAAAACGTAAGGGCCACTTTTTTATATCCCACACGCACCGACAACACCACACAAATAATGTAACAATACTTGGAGTCAGTACTTCGCTAATTATTCAGTAACAATTGCATTTAAGTTTTGAGTAAATCAAGCAATTGTAACAACAGCAGTACGTTAAAATGTTCACCCGCCCCTCATTTGAAAAGTCGCACAAGACTGGTCCAGTCAGTAGCGATTGTACCCACCGTTTGCAGCCAAGCATTCAATGCAGCGTTGACGCATGGAGTTCACCAGGGTTCGGAGAACATGTTGTGGGATCGCTTCCCACTCTTCATGCAGGAGCTGAGTCAGCTGGGGGACGCCTTGAGGTGGGGTGGGGGTGGGTGGGGGGTGGGGGTGGGTGGGTGGGGGGTGGTGGTGGTTGCTGACTACACGTTGCCCCAGTACGTCCCAAAGGTGCTCGATGGGAGCCAGAACAGGGTGAACGAGCTGGCCACTCCATCCTTATGATGCCCCGTTGCTCAAGGTACTCATCCACCACACGGGCGCGATGTGGTTGAACGTTGTCGTCCAGCAGAACAGCATTGTCGCCTGTGACTTGGGGAGCTGGCTGGATGCGGGGCTGCACAATCTCGTCCCGTTAGCGCAGTCCAGTCAGGGTGCCTCGGATGACGTGGAGGGGGTGCCCTGCCTTCCCTGCTGAAGCCTGCCCAGACCATGACTGAGCCTCCTTCGTAGCGATTCACCTCTTGGACGCATCCATCCGTGAATCGCTCGCCCTGGCGTCTCCAGACCATCACCCTGCCGTCGTTGAAGGACACAGTGAAAAGTGACTCATCAGTAAACAGAACCTGAGTCCACTGGAGTCTGTTCCACCTCACATGTTGACGACACCAGGCAACCCGGGCTCTGAGATGAGCTGGAGTGAGGGGTATTCTCACTGCTGCTCTGCATGAAGCCAGGCCAATTTCGCGCAGACGTCGGCAGACTGTGCTTTTGCTGACGTTAATATTTGCAGCTTGCATCAGTTGACGTCGCAGAGTGGTTGACGTGACAGTTCGGTCGCGCAGAGCCGCCATACAGAGGTATCTGTCCTCCCTTCTGCTGGTGCAGCGCGGGCGTCCTGAGCAGGGTCGTCGTTCTGCCCTTCCAGTTTCTTGGAATCGTGCCAGCAGCCTCTGGATCACCCCAACTTCTCGTCCGGAAATTTCGTCCTGCAGCCATGCTAACGCCCGGCCTTGATCTGGCGTTAGGCTTCGTCGTGGTGGCATGGTTAGGAAAGTGACAATTATGCCCATACTGTATCGGTATTTGTAGCGAAACAGAAGTGCTCAGTGTTCACGACTGACCCCTTTAGCACGTGCATCACAACTTTACCGAGTTATTCCACCTGCCTGCCTTTGGTACGCTTGCCAATATCGCACAGCTTTTCACAAAAACTGACGATGTTTCACGTGCATTTGACACGTTCGTGGAAATTGTCTATCGTTCCCTGTACAGTGGACTGTCTAATGTCAACTTTTAACCCATTTGGATCGAAAGAACATTGTATTTTATTAGCGTACTTGCGAAGATAAACAATGACACAAAAAGTGGGGTGGCCCTTAAGTTTTGACCATTAGTATATTTAGCCCCAAGGTCTATTTCTAAAATTTTGGAGGTGTCGCCTAATGACTATGTACCAGTTGCAGGAGATGGATTGACCATGATGAAACGTTTTTATTCAGGATAAAAAGTTTTAGGCATAGCAATGCCTATCTTCCAAACTGTCCTGCTACTCTACACATATAAAAATACATCAGACGATACATCAAAAGATAAAACATATGTAAGTAAAAAGACCCATCCCCCTCCCCCCCCCTCCCCCCACCACCACCACTCAGAGGGAAAAAAAAAAAAATATATATATATATATATATATATATATATATATATATATATATATATATATATATATATATATATATATATATAAATATAAATATATATATATATATATATATATATATATATATATATATATATATATATATATATATATATATATATATATATATATATATATATATACACAGGTATGAACCTGACATGTTATATAATACGAATAGTAGCATAAGGGAGCCGAACATACTATTACTTCTGAAGTAAATATTTATGGAGGCGATCTTTGAAGACGCTAATCTTACAAATTGATTTCAGGTGTGGAGGTAACATATTCCACGCTTTAGCGCCTGAAAAAGACAGACTGGTTTTACAGATGTCTAATCTAATTTTTGGAAGGTGGATCAAACTATTTCTCGTGTTTTTCCTATTATTGTCGGAAAATAGAGTTTTTAGATAGGGTGGGGCTTTTCCGTGCATGATCTTGTGCAGTAGAACACAGCGATTAAATTCAAACTGTTTCTTTAATGTTAGTAACTTGAGAGATTTTAATTTTTCATCAGTCGAAGTAGGACTGGGAAGTATTAATTTAATGCCCCGACGATACAAGGAATTAACTTTTTTCATGTGAACTTCGCTGCATCCATCCCAGACGGTAGAACTGTAGTCACAATGCGTTTTGATATGCGCATGGAAAAAGAGTTTACGGATATCAGTATTAACTATATGGCGTAGTTTTGATAACAGGAACAGATTTTTGGAGATTGTTTTGCATATTGAGTCCGTATGCGGCTCCCAGCTTAATTGGTTGTCCACTATAACGCCTAATAAGCGATGCCTAGTTACTTGTTCAACAAGCTGTCTATCTAAGGAAAGTGTTAAAGGTGGTAGGCCATGCTGGTGTTTCTGACGTGTAGTAACTAACATGCTCTTTGTCTTTGGAATACTAATAATCATGTGATTATCACTGCACCAGCCTGCTACTTCATCAAGACTTTGTTGGAGTACCTTATTAATGGTTGTGATATCTTTATCAGATGTGTGTATGGTCGTGTCATCTGCGAACAGATCGCAGTTTGCGTCTAAATGAGACATGCACAGTGGCAGATCATTAATAAAAAGATTAAATAATAAGGGCCCTAGAATTGACCCCTGTGGAACACCGCAAGTTACTAAACCATCAGAGGAATACTTGCCATTTAGCAGTACTTTCTGTGTTCTGTCCCTGAGATAGGAAGATATAAAGGAGACAGTATTTGAGTCAATGTGATAGAATGGTAGTTTTTTTAGTAGGATAGAGTGGTTGACAAGATCAAAAGCTTTTTTCAGGTCAAGAAAGATTGTACCTGATACTTTATTGTCATTTATGGCAGAGAGCCATTTATCAATTAAATGATTCAGGGCAGTTTGGCACGAATGTAGAGGTCGAAATCCTGATTGTGCTGCAGTTATCAGATGGTTTTGCTCCAGAAAGTTTAGAAGATGAGTATGGATATGTCTCTCGAGCGGTTTTGAAATACAGGATAATATGGAAATGGGCCTGTACTCGTTTAGGTTGCATAAATTTTGCTTTTGGGAAGCGGGATTACCTTCGCGTTTTTCAGCTTGTCGGGAAAAACGTTATGTCTGATCGATAAATTATAAATAAAGGTCAGGGATTCGACGACGTAGGGCAGAGATAGTTTTAAAATCTGACTACTAATGCCATCTGGACCGCAAGACGATTTGTTCTTTAAACTGGAAATAGATTTGCCTACATCTAGGACAGTCATAAGCGGTACTAAAAATGGGCCGCAGGCTCTCTGTTGACTATGGTGACGTAGTTGATGAGAGAAAGTGTAGTTTACAGGGTTAGGTGTATTTGACTTCGCCAGAGTTTGAGCAACAGTTATGAAGTGAGCGTTGAATGCATCAGCAGTAAGATCGGGCGGAATATTAGGCGATCGTTTACTATTACCTTTGGTGAAATTGTTTATTACTTGCCAGACTGAACGGATGTCTGAAGGCACCAAGCTAATCTCAGTGGCACTACCCTTGTATTATCATAGTCAATCCATCTCCTGCTGCAGGGACTCGGGGGTTAAAAGGGTTAACACGCTTTCGATCACATCCAGATCGAAGTCTTGGATAACTCACAGGATTAGCTGCAAATGTCCTCCACCACATCCCGAAGTGTGGTCTATTGTAGACTTCCTCACGAGCTTCCGATCTCATCGCGGAGTCTGTTGCAGGGTCTGTTGGTTGCAGATTTCCTCGCGAGCTTTCGGCCCCAACCCTGCCTTCAGAAGACTCCGGGAACGGGTCGAAAGCTCGAGAGGAAATCTGCAACGTATTCTGCAAGTATCTCTCATTCTTATATACAATGACAGATTCAGAAAACAATGTACACATTAAAAAAAAAACAACAACAACAAGGCACGTTTAGTACAGCATTCACTTATTCATTTTATTTTGGGGGGATGAAGGGAGGGAAGCATGGGGGGGGGGGGGGTTAGGGAGGGGGGGCGGGGTTGGGGGGGGGGGGGGGGGGGGTAAGTTGGGTGGAAATGTTCTTACCACTCATTGGCTAGTATTATATTCAACGTATACATTTTGAGGAAGAAGGAAAAGAAGGGGTGGATAAAGGATATGCGCGCTCATGAATGTGTGTGTGTGTGTGTGCGTGCGTGCGTGCGTGCGTGTGTGTGTGTGTGTGCATGTGTGTGTGTGTGTCTCTCTGTGTGTGTGTGTGTGTGTGTGTGTGTGTGTGTGTGTGTGTATGTGTGTGTGTGTGTGTGTGTGTGTGTGTGTGTGTGTGTGTGTGTGTGTGTGTGTGTGTGTGTGTGCGCGCGCGTGATGTTTTTCGGTCGAGTCCTTGGGAGACTTGGCGCGATAATAATTGCCCATGCTGGTGATGATAATGACAATGATGGCTATTACCTGGAATGCCGGTTTGTCCATGACGAGGCCAGTGGCCAGTCTGACGGCACCCAGTCTCCACAGGCGGATCTTGAGGGGGGGATCCATGTGAGCGAACACTTCGAACGCAACATCCGCGTCTTTCCGATCAAGTTCCAGCACCTGTAAATACACACGACCCCATTTTGGTGAATTTTGGGCAAGTGCAAGGGCAAGTGCAAACTACTTAGTCAAACCCCTTGAACTATCACGGTCGATCCAGCGCACAGTGCCGACGACGTGAAAAGTTTGGTACGTGAAAATTTGGCTATGGCAGTGGTCACGTACGCTCCTTGATTTTGATGTGTGAGCGAGAGGTGCTGTAGGGAGAAGGGACCCCCTCCCTCCCCCCCCCCCCCAACAAAGGATGGGGGGGTGGGGGGGGGGGAGTGAGGGGGCCCTTCTCAGTACAGTATCGAGGAGCGTAGGTGACCACTGCCACAGCCAAATTTTCACGTACCGAATTTGGATAACCGGTGATTGCTGCATTTATGCATTGTGTCATAATTCGACACTCCGATCATACGTAAGCCAGTCATAATTGCTGACGTCATACGCCTCCACCCCCATCCCACCCCCACCCCCCCAACACACACGCGCACCCTATGGCGGAACCCCAGCCGGGTCTCTCACTTTAAAGTGTGGCCAGTTGCGTGAGTGAGCTTCGTCCTGCGCCAGCCACTAAGCAAGGTGCTCCGCTATAGCGCCACAACACTCACCCCGCTATAGCGCCACAACACTCACCCCGCTATAGCGCCACTACACTCACCCCGCTATACCGCCACAACTCACCCCGCTATAGCGCCACAACACTCACCCCGCTATAGCGTCACAGCACTCACCCCGCTATAGCGTCACAACACTCACCCCGCTACAGCGCCACAACTCACCCCGCTATAGCGCCACAACACTCACCCCGCTATAGCGTCACAACACTCACCCCGCTATAGCGTCACAACACTCACCCCGCTATAGCGCCACAACACTCACCCCGCTATAGCGCCACAACACTCACCCCGCTATAGCGCAACAACACTCACCCCGCTATAGCGCCACAACACTCACCCCGCTATAGCGTCACAACACTCACCCCGCTATAGCGTCACAACACTCACCCCGCTATAGCACCACAACACTCACCCCGCTATAGCGCCACAACATTCACCCCGCTATAGCGCCACAACACTCACCCCGCTATAGCGTCACAACACTCACCCCGCTATAGCGTCACAACACTCACCCCGCTATAGCGTCACAACACTTACCCTGCTATAGCGCCACAACACTCATCCCGCTATAGCGCCCAACACTCACCCCGCTATAGCGCCACAACACTCATCCCGCTATAGCGTCACAACACTCACCCCGCTATAGCGCCACAACACTCACCCCGCTATAGCGCCACAACACTCATCCCGCTATAGCGCCCAACACTCACCCCGCTATAACGCCACAACACTCACCCCTCTATAGCGCCACAACACTCACCCCGATATAGCGCCACAACACTCACCCCGCCAAAGCGCCGCAACACTCACCTCGCTATAGCGGAGCACATGGCTAAGTGGCTTGAGTAGGATTTTGAGCTCGCTCACGCAGCTGACGCAGTGTGTCTATTTTACCTGCACGGCGGTTTCACACTTGACTGTTGCGCTGCGTGGATTGCCGGTCAGCACCCCCATCTCCCCCAACACGTTGCCTGACGTCAGAAAGTCCAGGATACGCGACACGGGCTCTGGCTGACCTGTGCGGCCCACGATCATGGCAGACAACTCTAGCTGAAAATCACACATCTCCGTCAGATACAACCTTTGCCCTAAAACAGTGATTCCCGAATGGCGTTTTTTCGTTTCTCGTGATTGCACTCACACCACATATAAATGGACACAGAAACACAGAAAAAGACACAAAGCGATACATACCTCTCTCACAAACCAGACAGGTGAGGCTAGCACTGGTAGAACAGTTCACATACCAAGGGGAATTACTGACACAGCGCTGGACTGACATTCAAACTGTTAAATCCCCTGCCTCCCCCCCCCCACCCCCACCCCCCTCACAGGCACCGAATCACCAGCACAGACAAATACGCAGGTAAAGAACAAGACGATCATACACATCCCCGAAAAGGATACACGTCAAGCCTCTAACCCAAGTCTTTTTCTAGAACTTAGGAACTTCTGGGTTCTGGCGATTGGGTGCCTGATCAGAGGGGGCAGGGGATCTGTTTGTATCCAGCGCTGAGTAATTCCCCTTGACAAATACCTTGACGAGTCCTGACAGAATAATGGACATCCCTGTGGTTGGGTCCCCCTGCCTCATCATCTCCTGTCCATACTCGTAGTTCACCAGCCGAGCTCGCGACTGGGACGGAAAAACAACACCACTGACAAAAACACACTGACTGTCGTCCAAACGGAATACTTAAATGTAACTACTAAGTTTAGAAATATTATTCTGATATATCATGAGACAGCAACCAAACAGTAACTCAGTACAGTATCCAGAGAGCGTGTAACAATTAGTTATTTGGGTTTAACGCCGAGCAGGCAACCAAGGCCATCTCACACGGGGGGGGGGGGGGGGGGGGGGGGGGGGCGTTGTAACAGATTTCATGAGAATATTCCGTTTGCATTTCGGAAACACACTGGTTATCTCCCTTGATTAGCAACCTGCCGCGTAGCGAAACGAAGGAGAGAACCAATGTGTTTCGAAACTGAGATGTGTGTGGGACCGCGCGCCATGAGCGCCCGTGAGTTTGTGTTCTGGGTTGTGTTAGAATACACTGCAATTCACGTAACGTCATGTACTACTACTACTACTACTACTACTACTACTACTAACAATAACAATAATTCGTTGTCTCAAGAGGGAAATTCGTGTTTTGTCACAGGGGTAAAAAGTGTAAAAGGTTTAAGACAAAAAGACACGCAAACTGCGGACAGAAAGTGTGCATACCCGAGTACCTTTTGTGGGAGTATCTCACGGACAGACCCAATCGGGGATTACACCACAAACAGACTTTTATTCAAATGAGATGATTACTCCAGAAGAAAAACGTCTTCGGCCCCACGATGGCCGCAATGGGCCGTTAATGGGCCCGGCCACTGCGGCCGTCGTGGGCCCGATGACCTTTGCTTACTGGGTAGCATCTCATCTGCATAGAAGTGTAACCTGTAGCGCACTCCCCGAGTGGGTCTATCTGGGGAGTACTCTGGCAAATGGTACGGGTATGTTGCTGTTTATCATAATTTAGTGTATGTCTGTGTTGTCATGTATGATTTTTACAAGCCGGAAGGCTCAGCAGACGGTAAAGACAGACCTAATGACAGTCTGCCTGATACAACGTGGCTATACACACACCTTGATGAACTGGACGAGAGCTTCGTTGTCGCCAATCCACGGTACGTTTCTGAGAATCTTCTCTATCGACGGCAGCGGCACTTTCGGTGGTGCAGTCAGCAGTCTTTTCATTCTGCTTTCCACCAACTGTAACAAAAAGTGTTTTGTTGATGGCTGTCGGTCAGTTGCGCGTTTGGACGAGGTGATTCCTTGCAGGAATCAGTCACGAACTCGCTACCGACAGCTGAAGGGTTAAACCTATTTACTGCCAGTGAGCAAAAAGGTTATCAGGCCTATGTCGGCCCGATGATCTGTCTGGGTTCAGCACGGTCACTTAGAATATATAAACCAACCGTGACTACCATGCACGCACCTAACCAGCTAAGCCACCGACCAGCAAGCACGCAGCATACAACCAACCAACCAACCAACCAGCCAAGGCGGCAGTCAGACCAGCCAGCCACCCGACCAGCCTAGTCAGTCAGCCAGCCAGCCAGTCAGTCAGTCGCCCAACTGGTGATAGTGACGCCTGCGATAATGATGATGTTGAGTTAACCCCGTTCTATGCCAGCGGAGGCAGTCTGTCTTTCTGCAGTCTTCGTCAGTTCAACACCAAAAAGTCCTAGCTGTCCCAGGAACACGGATTCAAAGTGGCGTCAGCAAGCGGCATAGATCCTCATGAGCCCCCGCAGTCGCGGGGGCTCATGAAGATCTATGCCTCTTGCAGTTGGTCGGTGTTCAGATTTTCTCAGCACTGAGCGGGTCAACCCCCGTGCAACCCACCGCTATTGCTAATTAATTTAACGGCACCGGTGCCCGCATGCACAAGACAAGTACGTAAACTGTCGCCGGCTCCGCAGGGGCGTTGGCCCACGCACGGCTGACGGGCCGACGACATTTCGCGTACTGACAAGAGGGGATGCCGACAGAGTCCGAAATAGCTCAGGCGGTTAAACGTCGGAGCAGGAGAGCGAAGGGAATCGCCGGGTCGTGGGTTCGAATCCCCGTCCCGGCCCCGGTAGCTGGACTTACAATCCAGGGGGAAAAAACGGATTTGTTCAATAGCATGTCCGTTGAAAGGTCCTGGTACATCAAAGTGGTACAGTTGGAGTGCGCCTGAGTTGATCAGTGTTCAGGTCGGACTCCATAGGCAATAGATTTCCCTGTCCCCCATAACCCGCCCGTCAGGGCCGTCTATGATCACCTCTGTGCTGTGGACGTTAAACCCGAACTAACCAACCAGGGGATGCCGACGTGTCCCTGCTCACCGTTTCCAACTCTGCTCCCTCCGCCTCTTCCAGAACGCCCTCCTGCAGCAGGGTGTGGATGCCCATGCGGAGCTGGTTCAGCACGGAGCGGATAGCGCGGTGGGTCTTTACGCCCATCGCTACCTCGGGGTGCTGCTTCTGCAGTAGGCCTTACATTGGAAAGATGATAGATAGACGTTGGGTTAAAAACCGCACGTGTTTCGACGATAACGGGGGATTAAAAAGCCCGGAGAAACGTGCGATATCGCACGTTTGTCCGGGCTTTTTAATCCACTGTTTTCGTCTAAATCGCTTGTTTTAAACCCTTTTCACCGCCAATGGAAGGAGACCGTGTTTCTGATATATGTGTTAAATTCAACGGCCAAAGGTTTTAAACCGTCCAAGGAACATGAATTCAAGTGGTTTTTGCAAGACATAGAACTCATGATCCCCCGCAACTGCGGGGGCTCATGAGGCTCTATGTCTTTTGCAGGTGGATAACGCTGAGTGTTTTCTCAGCAGTGAAGGAATTTTAATACGCATATCAACAAAACGCCAAAAAGAAAAAGAACCAGGAGCAGCTGACCAAGGCACTTAAGGATCTCAAACTTGGAGCTGTCTGAGTGGGTCTTGAGCAGCTCGACGATCTCCTTGCGGTCCGACATGAGGTCGATGACGTTGCGCACCTCCTCCTCGCCCAGCACGAAGCCCCGACCCACGTCATATCCGTTGCTCAGATGATGGGAAAGGGCGTCGTCAAGGAACATGATTATCAGCGGCACGAACGCCTGCGATGGGAAAGTGAAGCACACCTGACACACCCGTATCCCGCACCGTGAGAGGGGGTGCTGCTCTCCACATAGACCCACTGGGGGAGTATGACACAAGTACACTTCTATTCAAATGAGATGCTAAGCATCTCATTTGAATAGAAGAGTACTTGTGTGTCATAATAATAATAATATAATAATAATAATAATAATAATAATAATAATAATAATAATAATAATTACGGTATTTATAATGCGCCTATCTTACAATAATTATAACTCTAAGCGCGCACTCACAATTCGCGCGCGCATGCGCACGCTTTTGACAATGAATCACGTACCACAAATACATTACAACAGTTGGCTGAGGGTGGGGAGTGTGGTAGCGTTATAGTGTTAGAACTGTTGAAAGAGGTGAGTTTTGAGGGCGGACTGGAAGGAGGAGAAAGAGTGTTTCTGACGGAGAGGGAGTGGGAGAGTGTTCCAGGTGGATGGGCCGTAGACGGAAAAGGAGCGGGGTCCGAAAGTGCTGAGTTTGGTGCGGGGGATGTGGAGGCGGAGAGGGTCGGAGGCAGAGCGGAGGGAGCGGGAAAGAGTGTAGGGGTGAAGTAAGTTGGAGAGATAGGCCGGTGTCATCATCAGTACTGAATAGGTTCATCCACAAGTACACTTCTATTCATTTGAGATGTTTATCATCTCATTTCAACAGAAGTGTACTGGTGTCATACTCCACAAGTGGGCTTGCTTAGGGTGTACTCCGGCAAACGACAAGGGATTACATTCAATCACAGGCGCGGGATGGTGGCTGCGTCATCGCTCCTAACACCACACGTAGAGTAAATAGTACGATAGTACTAGTGTAGTGTTAGGAGCGGTGACGCAACGACCATCCTGCGCCTGAGCATTCAGTGTGTCTTTCTGCTCCAGTGGGTCTATCTCGGTAGTACTCCAGTACGTGATCAGCATCTGAATAGAAAGTGTACTTTCAAAATGGGTCTATCTCGGTAGTACTCCAGTACGTGATCAGCATCTGAATAGAAAGTGTACTTTCAAAATGGGTCTATCTCGGTAGTACTCCAGTACGTGATCAGCATCTGAATAGAAAGTGTACTTCCAAAATGGGTCTATCTCGGTAGTACACCAGTACGTGATCAGCATCTGAATAGAAAGTGTACTTTCAAAATGGGTCTATCTCGGTAATACTCCAGTACGTGATCAGCATCTGAATAGAAAGTGTACTTCCAAAATGGGTCTATCTCGGTAGTACTCCAGTACGTGATCAGCATCTGAATAGAAAGTGTACTTCCAAAATGGGTCTATCTCGGTAGTACTCCAGTACGTGATCAGCATCTGAATAGAAAGTGTACTTCCAAAATGGGTCTATCTGGGAACTACATTTGCACGCTTTTGCAAGTGGCCGCCCCTGTGCTGCGTGCTTTGATTGGGTGATTTGCTTAGACAGCTCAAATGTTTTTCTGAAATGAACCCAAGTAATAACACGTAAAGACAACGGTTAGTAGACCTTAGTTTGACGTGTAGATCCAAATACATGTATTGTTACTCTAATACTATTTGCTGTAAGGCCCGTTAGATCTATGTCAGTCTGTAGACTGGAGAATCAGACCGACGCCTGCGAGCGTTGGGGAACACCGATTTCCGAAATGGGGCGGATCCAAGGACACCTACTAACCAGGACTGGCAGAGGCTGATTCAGCCTCTGCTAGCATCACGGGGGATAACTGCGTAGTGCGATGCATTCTGCATTGATAGGACACATAGGACAGAAACATCGTACTGTTCATTTTTGACACTACGTACAGCAAGCTTAAACATCGTACAGAATGCCTGAATATCGTACATCATGCTTGAACGTCGTATAGTAGCAAGCTTCTAACGCAAATTTCGCTAAATCTAAGGCCTTGATGATATGCCACGTTTTCGACTGAAATGTTAAGAATACCTATATTATTTGTGATCATAAGGATCAAGCATCTTCTTCTTCAGTAGTTCTATGCAAGCCACGAAGCGAAAATAAAATCAAACCGATGCACGTACCAAAATAAAGTTCGAAACGTGCTCGAACGTGGTTCAAGCGTGCATTGGAAACACAAATCATTTGGATCACAATGGTTACCTCCCTCGATCCGTCGTTACGCATGATCATGAGTAGCAGATCGAGGGAGGTAGCCAGCGTACAGCAGTAAGCAAAGGTTCTCGGGCCCACAACGCCCTTAGTGGCCCGAGAACCTTTGCTGGTGGGGTTTGGATCTGAATGTACCTCTAAGGCGTGTAGCTGCCTTATAAATCTCAGACATATGGAGCCGATCCGGACGTAGAAACCCCCCTGGTCTCGCCCTCTGGGTACAGTAACGAGTATGATGAGGTCTATGACGCCGTGCACCAGTATGAATATGCTCAGCCAGAACCAAGCGGTGCGGGTGTACACTTTCTTCAGTACCACCACCTGTGTCCAACACAACAAGGAATGAAAATCCGCTCCAGTGGACAACCCAGTCCAGCCGAACTTAGTTTACCCTAAACCATTTCAGTCAAGACCTGTTCAAGCCAGGCTAGTCCTGTCTAATCTAGTCTAGTCCATTTTATGGTTAGTCCACCTTAGTCAAGTCAAGTCTATTCCAGTCCTGTCTTATTCGGTCTAGTCAGATCTGGTTCAGTCCCATCCGGTCGGGCCCCAGTCCAGTCCAGTTTGTTGATTTTCAGTCAAATCCAGTCAATTCCAGTCCAGTCCAATCGAATGAAATCCAGTCCAGTCCATTTTAGTATACTATAGACAAGTTTGGTCCATTACAGTCTCCGATACTCCATCCATTTCAGTACAGCACAGTTCATTTCAGTAGTCAAGTCCACTTCTGTCCAGGTCACCCAAGTCCATTCTAGACCGTTCCAATCCGGTCCATTCCAGTCCAATTTAATGGCTATATTTCGTGCATGACATTACAGTGGTAGGTGGTAATATCATGGACAAAAGAAGCTCATCAAACTGGACCGAACTGGACTAGATGACAGTGTATCCCATACCCTGACAGTAAAATATGCGCTCGTGCAGAGAAGGAAGATGATGTTGAATCCGAAGAGGACGTTCCAGTCCTGGATGCCCGACAAAATGCCGGTCTCTGCCAACAGGGTCATGGCCGCCAGTGGGGCTTCCATGACGAGGTACAGCACCACGGCCATCACAGACACAACCCAGCGTTTGGTCAGAATCTTTAGTTGCCATCTCATTTTCTCTGAAAAAGTCATTACCGTCATGGTAGAATTAACTCATTCAGCCCGACGGCCGTATTTCATAAATTTTGGAGGCGTCATCTAACGACTATGCACCAGTTGCAGGAGATGGATCGACCATGATAATTCAAGGGCAGTGCCAGATTAGCTTGGCGCCGACAGGCGCCAAGCTAATCTGGCACTAACCTTGAATTATCATGGTCGATCCATCTCCTGCTGTAGTGCGTCGGGGCTGAATGGCCGGTTAAGACCAATGCACGTGCAGCCATCAGTACTGTTGACAGGACCACTGGCTGCTTGCACAAGGTTACCCAGTAAGCAAAGGTCCGCGGGCCCACGGCGACCGCAGTGGGCCCGCGCACGGCTATGCGCGGGCCCACTGAGGCCGTCGTGGGCCCGGCCTCTACCAGGAGCGTTTGCTTGTTATATTCATCCCATTCAGGGATTTTTTGTTGTTGTTGTTGTTCCTATTTAAAAATAGGAACAATTTTGAAATGGTGCTCGTCGGAGATCATTCCGGAGCAAGCATGTGACGTTTTTTGGCGTGCGAGGCGGAAATTCTGGCACAGAAGTAACAAGATAAAAATTAAGCGGTCACGTCTAGCTACGCAAAGTTTGCTGAAGAACGTCTTTTTGGCGGTCAAGCGCCGAGTGTGTGTGTGTGTGTGTGTGTGTGTGTGTGTGTGTGTGTGTGTGTGTGTGTGTGAGAGAGAGAGAGAGAGAGAGAGAGAGAGAGAGAGAGAGAGAGAGAGAGAGAGAGAGAGAGAGAGAGAGAGAGAGAGAGAGAGAGAGAGAGAGAGAGAGAGAGAGAGAGAGAGAGAGACAGCGACTAGAGCCCGCGTTTGAGGACGTACAAGCTTGAAATTGTAGGATATTGGCCATAAAAGAATAATCTCCAGGTAGTTGTTTTTTGTTTTTGATTTTTATTAAGATGCTTATTGGCGAGAAAATGGCCGTTTCATAAAACAAGATGAGGATTTCATCCCAAAGTCTATCGTATTGTTCGGAACTCACGTGCGTTTTTCTTTTAGGAACATTACATTTTAGAGTTGTTCATATTTTTAAGCTTAGCCTTCTGAACTATTGCCCTCCTCTCAACCTATGATCAACACACACGCCGGCGCATACCAATAAAGACCGACACACAGCGCTTCCCGCCATTAGTACGCTCTGTGGGCTGGAGTAGCCACAGAAATTCTGAAGAATAAGAATAGCACGAGCAGCAAAATGACGTCACTATAAGCTTCACGTCATGGCATCGCTGGTCTCACGACGCCGCGTACACTGTGACGAATTTGATATTTCACGTCACTCATCCGAAAGGCACGCCGCCAGAGCTGACTGTTTTTCTTCCACACAACCTCTTCCAGGGCTGACTGTTTGATGGGAGTAAATGGGCTCCAAAACTTGCAAAAATGAATTAATTATTATTGAAAAAGTTGAGGTACAACGTTGGATTACGAACTCATTCAGCATCTCCCTTTAACTCCCCCCCCCTCCCCCCCGCCTGATCCGCACGGCAATGGCACACACAAACACAAGCGGCAGACACACGGCACTTCCTACCGGTTATACGTTATGCGGGTTGGCGTAGCCACAGCCATTTTGAGGAATAAAGTGGAATGGCCCATGCCCACAAAGCCTCCGTCTTCTGGATGAACTTGCATGCATATTCCACCTTTTCCACAATACGTTCGCAAATTATCATACAAAAATTAAATGAAGGGGAACATTGCGCCAGCTCATACACACGTAAATCACTGACGTGCTGTGATTTGCATCAATTAGGAACATTGTATAAAACACTGACGCGTTTGGTGCTTTTACGTCACCGTCACTGGTTGATTCTTCTGATGAAATCAAGGAATCTTACTCCAAGTTTCAAGTTTGTGCGTACAGTAATGTTGGAGATTCTCGTGTTTAGATACACACACACACACACACACACACACACACACACACACACACACACACACACACATAAATACATACAAACATATACATACATACGCACATACGGCGCTTCGCGCCAAAACGACGTTCAACAGCAATTTTAGAGTGGCTAGACGTGACGCCATTTTTTAATCTTCGTTACTTCTTCGGCAGACCATGAGCCCCGCCCGCCTGTTATGTCCTTTGCATTCTACGGGACGCCGCGGATCCGACCAGCCGGGCAGCCCCATCCTAAAGTCTACCGTATTTTCAATACGGTAGGCAAAAACAGTTGATCCACACTGGAGTCCGTAATTTTTCTTAGTTTTACTTGATATTTTGCATATGTCTCGATAAAAGGAAGACATTGAATGAGTTCGTTAACCAGGATTGCACCTCTTGAACCTTTTGAGTGATAATTTAATATTTTTGAAAAAAAGGTTTCACGTTTTGATGCGCAGTGTTGGCAGGGTCAGGCCAATGTACCCAGACACGAAAAGCCAACTTTCGCCAGAGGCGCTCGTCTGAGAGCAGCACAATGATAAGTTTCCTTACATAGCTGAATATGCACTCCCTGGCACGAGGGCAAGGGACACCTGCGATTCTTTAAGTGTTGATACACAGTGTGGGCCGCAGTCAGACCAACGTACCCAGACACGGCCAACTTCTGCAAAAGACGCCCGCCTGAGAGCAAGGCGACAGGCTGTTCCTGGGGACACAGTAACTTGCGGCCGAGAGGAGAAGAGGCAAGGGAGCTCGCCGCCGTCTATTGACAGCGAGTGTTGGGCTTGCCTACTTACAATGGCATAAAAAGCTAACTTCCGCTAAAGCCGCCCGCCTGAGAGCACGCCAAAGGTTTTCTATACAGATTTAGCTTTTTAAGTGCCTTCTATTTTAATTTATAAAAGAGACTCTTTAGGACAGGTCGCAGTGGTGCGAATTTAATAGCTTGTCCATGATGTCAAAGGCATTCAGGCCTAAACCTCTCACAATTGAAGTAACAAGATAAAAAATTACGTCATGTCTAGTTACGTTAACTTCGCTGCTGAACGTACATTTCGCGCGAAGCGCCGTGTGTGCGTATGTGTGTGTGCGTATATATGTAAACAAGAGAATCTCCAAAATTACTGTACACACAAGCTTGAAACTTGGCGAAATACTTTCTTAAAGGGGTGGCTAAGAGAGCCTCCGAGCATATTGTAAATGAATGTCTCCATTGAAGACATAATCAACCGTTTATAAGAAGTCGGTTGACCCAGATTAGAGTCCGTAATTTTTGTCATATTTACTTGAAATTTTGGATATAGCAAGTTTGGAGCGGAAAGACATTGGATGAGTTTGTTAGCCAGCTTTGTATCCTTTCAACGTCTTTAGTAAAAATTAATTCTTTTCGGAAAATAATTAAAACAGTAAAAACACCTTTACTTCTAGAGAAAGTCAGACAGTGGCGGTGACGTAAAAGAGGCAACTCCGTCACCACGCAGACATTGACATAATACTCTAAATATGTCGTAATTCTCTCTAGCGCGCGCCGCGCGCGCTCGCTCTCTCTCACAGACATGCGCGCATCTCCAAGAGGCATAGATCCTCGTGCGCCCGGAGAGCGCATGAGGATCTATGTCTCATGGAGATGTTTGGAGCGCGCGCGCATGCACGCACTAACATGCACACACACACACACACACACACACACACACACACACACACACACACACACACACACACACACACACACACACACACACACATCGTCGCGCTTTCAGAAGAACATTCAGGTGACTCGATATAGCAAGTTTGGAGAAAGACATTGGATTAGTTCGTTAGCCAGCTTTTTACCCTTTCAACTTTTTCAGTAAAAATTAATTCTTTTAAGAAATAATAAAAATAAAACAGTAAAAAACCTTGACATCTGGAGAAAGTCAGACAGAGGCCTCGACGTAAAAGAAGCAACTCCGTCACCACGCAGACATACTCTAAATATGACGCAATTCTCTCTCTCTCGCTTGCTCACTCTCTCTCACATATGCGTGCATCTCCAAGAGGCATAGATCCTCATGTGCCAGGAGGTGCATGAACATCTATGCCTCTTGAGGATGCGGTTTGGAGCGCGCGCATGCACGCACGCACACACATACACACACACATCGACGCGCTTTCAGAAGAGCATGCAGGTGTACTTAGTATATCATGTAGCTAGGTAAAGTCAACCTGTTTTCACACAAATTATCTCTTGGCTTGACTTCGCGAACGAAGATTTTATAGGAGTTGCCCACGACGTCTGCAGGCTTGTTCGTGGCTGCGGAGGCCAATCCGAGACAGGCAGGTTCGACCGCAGTGGCTGCAAGGGAAGGTATGGCCAGGGTTCTGAGCTGCGGCATCTCTGTTTTTTCTCCTGAGCCGCTTGTCCTTAAGGCTAGCTCTGTGAGAGTCCTCAAAGGAGACAGCTGCCTTGTAAATGGTGGAGCGCCAGGTGTCACGGTCCGCAGCAAGCGAAGACCACTGGTGGTGGTCGATTTGGCAGGCACTAAGTGACTTCTTGAGACAGTCTTTGTATCTCTTCTTTGGTGCCCCTCTGTCACGGTGTCCAGTAGCAAGCTCGCCGAACAGGGTGATCTTTGGTAGGCGATGATCCTCCATCCTGGAGACATGCCCTGCCCAGCGGAGCTGTGTCCGCAGCAGCAAAGCCTCGATGCTCACAGTTTCAGCCTGTTCAAGGACCTCGACGTTGGTGACATAGTCACTCCAGTGAATGCCCAGGATGGTACGCAGGCAGCGCTGGTGGAAGCGTTCGAGGAGTCGTAGTTGGCTGCGGTAGAGGGCCCAGGACTCGGAACCATACAGCAGGGTGGTGAGGACCACAGCTCTGTACACGCTGATCTTGGTGCCTGTTTTCAGCTGTTGATTGTGCCACACCCGCTTGAAAAGTCGCCCGAAAGCGCTGTTCGCTTTTGCCAGCCTGCTGTCAAGCTCCTTGTCCAGCTTGGCGTCCGATGTGATAATGCAGCCAAGGTAAGTAAACTGGTGCACTGACTTTAGTTCGGACTCGCCAATGGTGATGTGAGGAGGGCGATACACTGTCTTGGGTGCCGGCTGATGGAGGACCTCTGTCTTTTTCAGACTGACCTCGAGTCCAAAGGCGAAGCAAGACGTGATGCGCTGCAGGGCTCTCTCTGTGTGTGCAACGAGGGCAGCATCATCACACAAATTATAGCAAGATTAAAATTATACCGCGAAATTCTTGTTTTGTCACAATTTTCCCAAGTCCTGAAGCGAAAGCGAATCTCATATCACGTTAAATATAAAATTACGTAAAAACCAAAAAAATACGTCATGACAAATGACGTTTGACAAACCAATGACACGTGTGCACTGCGCGCGCCCCTTATAGAGTTCACTATGGCGCATTGGCACATCTGCGAGGCTTTTTCAAAAGGAGATATTTCAACATCAGAATCAAGTCAAAGACAAAAGGTATAGACCCTTGACAGCGAGGACAGCTCTCATATAGAAGGGACTTTGTGGGTTATGGTTCATACCATCTTGTTTGAATTTGCGTAACTTCAGTTGAGCATAACAAAGTCAACAAGATATCACTAAGTAAACGTGTTCCTAGTACTATTGGCGAAAAAAAAAACAAACATAAGTAAAATAATTTTACAAAAGTTTCAATTAGCATGCCTCATTCTCTCACTAGCAAGGACTAATGAGCAACTTTGTGTCTAATGCCGCTGGGCAAAGATTCTCTGGAGTCCCCGTGCAGGCGAGAGAACGAGGAATGACTATAATCAAACAGTTGCGGGACTGCTTGTTTCCCCTGAAATATGCACAAGTACAGGCATAGGATGATCACCTCGTAACACCTCGTAGCTGTAGCACCATGGTGCTATTTAGTACTACCCGTGTTACGAGGTGATCGTTTACACATCGTTAATCCCATGTCTGTGAACAGAAGCAGCTCAAACGCACTCACTGTCCTCGTCATGGAAGTCAGGATCAATAATATTACTGGTTTGTATGAAGAACGACTTTTGTTTGTACACCCTCGGAATGTCGAGCAGTTTCACCCATTCCCACTGAAAAAAAAAATCGAGTTTAGCATGTGTATTTTCGTCGAAAACTAAATCATCGTCATAGTCGTCAATGAACGTATGATCATGCGTCACCATCGAAAACGCAATCTCACAGTCATCGGCGTCGTCATAAAAATCAATTATCATCGTAGCCAGCATAGGTGCTGTCCTCGTCACCGTTATAAATATCAATAGTGAGGTTTGGTTTGCAACGAACGGCTGCCGACAAAGAACGTAGCGAAGTCACAGCGGACGACTAGCTTGTTCCGTACTAAGCAAAGACAACACTCCAAACATCTCCAAGAGGCATAGATCCTCATGAGCCCTCTTGGAGATGTTTGGAGTATTGTATCTCCACAGTGATTTCGCTCTCGCGTGTTAATGCGAGTCATTCGTTGCAAACCAAACCTCACTTTTTTTTTTTTTCCGACTGCTACCGTCGCCGTTATAAAAATATATATCACCATACACATGGTTACCGCCCAAAATATTGTCGTCAACGTAAAATACAATTTACGAACACTTTAAATGTGCAAAAGTGAAGTGAAGTGAATTGAATGGATTGATGGATGAGTGGATGGATGAATGGATGAGTGGCTGGGTGGGTGTGTGGATGGATGGATGGATGGATGCATGGATGGGTAAAGGAAGAAAGAATCAAACAAAGGAGTGCATTTCGTGTACTTACCCACTGATATAGGTTAGGATACTTCCACTGTTCTTTGATTGTGTCCACGCTAATGTAGCTAAAGAAAGAAATGTACACGTGTAGGTGAGGAGAAACGGACCAAGAAGCTAAGAAGAAGTCCAGAAAAGCCACCGTTACACACAAACCAAGGGGAATCACTCAGCGCTGTACATACAAACAGTTAGATACCCTGCCCCCGCCTATCAGGCACCCAATCGCCAGCCCACAGAGAAATACGCAGGTATAGAACAAGACGATCATTCTTTTTGAGGATGCAAATGATAGGCGGGGCAAGGGAGCTAACTGTTTGTCTGTCCAGCGCTGAGTGATTCCCCTTGGTTTGTGTACAATTCTGCCAAACTATCTGGATTGTGAGCACCGTTACACATACAGATAATGCTGTATGTTACATGCGAGGTTGGCCAATCAAACATATGTATGTCAGATACAAGCTTGGCCAGTTTTACATGTATATGTATGCCAGATACTAGCTTGGCCAGTTTTACATGTAAACGTATGCCAGATATTTTTAGGTTGGCCAATTAGGCCAATATATGTATGCCAGATACAAGGTTGGCCAATTAGGCCAATATATGTATGTCAGATACGAGGTTGGCCAGTTATACATGAATACTGACGAGCAAAAGAAATGCGACATTTTTGGAATCATCCGAAACACAAAGGTGTTTCGGATGACTCCAAAATGTCGCATTTCTTTTGCTCGTCGGTATATATGTATGTTAGATGCAAGTTTCCTCGCGCTGGGACCATATGGCGTTGAGGCGCGTCCCCTGGGTGGTGGATAGGGGGTCCCTCGTGAGAGGGGTGCACCGAATGAAATAAGGTGCCGTGAACCAACATGGTCTAAGGGAAGGTGACCCCGTCAGAAAACCCCTGGTCCTCCTAGTAAGGGGGTTGGTTCCCCACCCTGCAAAAAAGGAAATAGCTACAAAAACGCCGACGAAAAGACTAACAGTAATTCCTTTCCTGGAGGAGGAAGGCTCTTCTACCAGAAGACTTATGACGTCCTGTGGTGAAAGCCGGAAGTCTTCGGAAGCCACAGGACCGAGCCGCCTCTCTCTATCCAGGGACACAACCATGGGCACATGGAAGGTCAAGACCATGTACCAGAGCGGCAAGGCCGCCCAGATAGCAGCGGAAATGCAAAAGTACAACCTTTCCCTGCTAGGTATCAGTGAAGCCAGATGGACACAGTCTGGCCAGAAAAGGCTGTTAAGTGGGGAGATGATTCTGTATTCAGGTCATGAAGAGGAGAATGCCCCCCATACAGAAGGAGTAGCATTCATGCTGTCACCAGTGGCTCAGAGAGCGCTGATGGGCTGGGAACCTCTTGGGCCAAGAATTATCACAGCAGCCTTTAGAACCAAGAAAAAGATCAAGCTGAACGTCATCCAGTGTTATGCGCCCACTAATGACAGTGACGAGGAAGAGAAACAAGAGTTCTACGACCGACTCCAGAGTGCCGTGGACAAATGTGCGGAGCGAGACATCACCATCGTCATGGGCGATTTTAATGCCAAAATAGGGGAGGACAACACCGGATACGAAGAGGTGATGGGGAGACAGGGACTAGGCTCGGAGATGAGTGAGAACGGGGAGAGGTTTGTAGACTTTTGTGCTCTAAACCGACTTGTCATTGGAGGCAGCATCTTCCCACACAGAAGAATACACAAAGCAACTTGGGTCTCACCTGACCATACAACAGAGAACCAAATAGACCATATCTGCATTAGCAAGAAATTTAGAAGATCCCTTCAAGATGTTCGAGTGAGGAGGGGAGCAGATGTCGCCTCAGACCACCATCTGCTTACCTTAAAAATGAAGCTCAAGCTAAAGAAAAGCCGCACAGAGACAACAAGAAGACAGCGCTATAATGTAGGCCTCCTGAGAGAAACTGGAGTTAGAGAAGAGTTCAAACTGGTGCTGTCCAACCGGTTTCAAGCGCTACAGGAGCTAATAAATGAAGAGGAGGCGGTCACCACAGAGCAGCAGTGGAAGGCAGTTAGAGAGGCGCTGAACTCAACCTGCAAAGACACTGTAGGGTTCATGAAACACCATCACAAGGACTGGCTGTCGGCACAGACCTTGAAGAAGATAGAAGCGAGGAAGCAAAAGAAAGCAGTTGTCAACAACAGTCGCACGAGAGCAGCCAAAGTAAGGGCACAGGAGGAATACTCGGAAGCCAACCGCGAGGTGAAGAGGAGTATCAGGGCAGACAAGAGGGCCTACACAGACAGCCTAGCAGCAGAGGCAGAAAAGGCAGCAGGCAACGGCAACATGAAACAGCTCTACGACATTACCAGAAGATTGTCGGGCAAGTATGGCCATACAGAAAGACCAGTAAAAGACAAAGAAGGCAAGCCTATTGCAGACAGAGCAGACCAACTCGACAGATGGGCCGAGTATTTTGAAGAGTTACTGAACAGACCTAGCCCACCCGACCCCCCAGACATCCAGCCGGCAGAGACCGACCTACCCATCAGCTGTGACAGACCCAGCCGGGAAGAGATCAGAAGAGCAGTGGCATTTTTGAAGAACGGCAAAGCAGCAGGCCCAGATGGCATCCCAGCGGAGTCTCTGAAAGCAGACCTAGAGACAACAGTGGAGATGCTGTACCCACTGTTTGGAAAGATCTGGGAAGAGGAGGTGATGCCGGCTGACTGGAAGGAGGGGTACCTAATCAAGCTTCCCAAGAAAGGCGACCTCAGCAAGTGTTCCAACTACAGAGGAATCACCTTGCTGTCAGTACCAGGAAAGGTCTTCAACAGGATCATCCTGGAGAGAATGAAGAGCTCCGTTGACCCCCAGCTGAGAGACCAGCAAGCAGGATTCAGGAAAAACCGATCATGTACAGACCAGATCGCCATTCTCCGCATCATCGTGGAACAATCTCTGGAGTGGAGCTCCCCGCTGTACGTCAACTTTGTGGATTATGAGAAAGCATTTGACAGCGTGGACCGAGAGACTCTGTGGAAACTCCTACGACACTACGGTGTACCCACAGAGCTCGTCCGCCTGATCAAGAGCAGCTACGATGGCATGACATGTCGCGTGATCCACGAAGGGCAATTCACCAGGGAGCTCCAGGTCAGAACTGGTGTCAGGCAGGGGTGTCTGCTGTCTCCGTTCCTCTTCCTACTGGCCATAGACTGGGTCATGAAGATGACCACAGAGCACAGACGAAGTGGAATACAGTGGACACTGTGGACACAGCTTGACGACCTCGATTTTGCAGACGACTTGGCATTACTGTCCCACACTCATCAACAAATGCAGGACAAGGCCACGAGGCTGGCTGACATCTCGTCCCAAGTGGGCCTCACCATTCACAAACAGAAAACAAAGACAATGAGGCTGAACGTAACCAGGGAAGAACCAGTCTTGCTTGCTGGCACCCCGTTGGAGGAGGTGGAGTCCTTCACCTATCTCGGGAGCATCATAGACAAAAAAGGCGGCACTGATGCAGATGTCAGAGCACGAATCGGTAAAGCCAGAGCAGCCTTTCTCCAGTTGAAAAAAGTGTGGAGTTCCAGAGAGCTGTCACAACACACCAAAGTCCGGATTTTCAACTCCAATGTAAAAGCAGTTCTCCTATATGGAGCAGAGACTTGGAGATTGACAAAAACCACAGTCAACAGAGTACAGACCTTCATGAACAGTTGCCTTAGAAGAATTTTGAAAATCCACTGACCAGAGAAGATCAGCAACATCAGACTCTGGGAGAGAACAGAGCAGATAACAGCACAGAATGAAATTGGGCGAAGAAGATGGGGATGGATCGGTCACAGTCTGAGAAAGCCAGCTTCCAGTATCACTAGGCAGGCATTGTCATGGAACCCCCAGGGAAAGAGGAAAAGAGGTAGGCCGAGAAACTCCTGGCGTCGAGACCTGCAAGCAGACATCAAAAGACTGGGAACCACCTGGAGTAGAATCGTAGGAGAAGCACAGGACAGGAGTTGCTGGAGGTCTCTCGTCGACGGCCTATACCCGGGTAGGGGTGACAGGCGTAAGTAAGTAAGTAAGATGCAAGTTTGGCCACTTAGGCCTATATGTGTATACCAGATACGAGGTTGGCCAGTTATACATATGGTGATGCCAGGTACGAGGTTGGCCATTTATGCAGATCTAAAATGGCCGTCACGTGATCTTTTGTTTCATGTTGATTGGTGCAAGCAGCAGTGTTTTCCGAAACAGTTGCGAGATTAGAGGATCGGTTCTAAATTCTGAAAGCAGTAGGAAACTGTTTTCAAAAACAGTTTTGTGTGCCATGTCACACGGCGTGTTTTCAAAACAGCTGTGAGTTTTTGGTTTTGAAAACTGTTTTCAGCCCCCGTCTGATCGGCATAGCCTTTAGCCAATTACACATATTGATATATGCATGTCAACCTACGAGTTTGGCCAGTTAAACACGTAGTGTCAGATACTAGATTTGCCAGATGCATATCATATATGTATGTCAGATACGAGGTTGGCCAGTTATACATATGTATATCAGATACGAGGTTGGCCAGTTATATACATACCCATTTCACATACTACGTTGGCCAGTTAGATATATGCATGTCAGACGCTAGGTTGGCCAGTTACATTCGTGGGTCAGATACGAGGCTGGCAAGCGACACCTCAGCTACGATGCTGGCCAGCTACACCGTCGATATTAACACTTTTCATCCTAACAAACCGAGGGCTTGAAATAAATTTGACTGATAGTTCAAGGGTGATGCCAGAATAGCTTGGCGCCTCAGGCGCCAAGCCGATTCTGGCATCACCCTTGAACTAAAACAGTTGATCTATCTCCTAATCTGCAATGCAGCCTTCATAGGACAATCAGCAGATTGTATGAAATCAGCCTCAGGATGCATTAGGTTAACTCATTCTACCCCAGACACACCACAGCAAGATAAGGATCGACCATGATAGTTCAAGGGTGATGCCAGAATAGCTTGGCGCCTATGGGCGCCAAGCTATTCTGGCATCACCCTTGAACTATCATGGTCGATCTGTGTCCTGCACTAGAGTGCAGTCTTCAGAGGACAAGGGCAAAATTTGGGGATTTCGGTGTTGGGGTAGAACGAGTTAATGAACTAGAGACGTGCCTTGTTTTTGTCCGTGCTTTTACTGGCCACAAATGTTGGATTTGGCATCGTGACATGTTAGAAGCGGCAATATGACTTCATATCTCTAGACACCCTCCTGTCACAGTTATTGAGGCATGGCCCGGCGATCACAAAAAGAGAAATATGTTATTTCTAGTCTTTTCAGTTCAAAGGACATATTTTCTTTCTAGCCTTTCCCATCGACGGATATCGTTCTATAACCTTTTTTTCACGGTCAGGTCATTCTTCTAAAATGATAAGTAACCTTTTTTTCACGGTCAGGTCATTCTTCTAAAATGATAAGTGAAAACATACTCACCAGCATCTTTTGTCGCAAGCCATGTCACAAAGCTCTACTAGTTTTCTCAGCGCATCCGTAGCAAGCATCCCTTGTTCAAACTGTCTCCAGTAACTAAGCTGTTTAGACAGACGACAGCTATTCACATTTAGTACGACCACAACAATGGCGTTGCGACCTGGTGAGAAAGGGGGGGGGGGGTGGGAGGGGGAGTTCTAGGTGGGGCAGAGTATTCCCTGCCCACTTCACAACTATTTTTGGATGATAAAAAAATCACATCGTTTTTTTTTTTATTTTTACGTTTGAAAATTGCCAAGGCTGAACGACTATCGCATACCAAGGGGAATTACTCAGCGCTGGTAAAGAACAGGACGAGCATATACATCCTTTGTTCTTTACCTGTGTATTTTTCTGTGGGCTGGCGATTGGGTGCCTGATAGGAGGGGCCAGGGGATCTAACTGTGTGTCAGTATGTCCAGCGCTGAGTAATTTCCCTTGGTATGTGTACTGCTCGACCAGCGCTAGCCTCACCTATCTGGTTTGTGAGTGAACGACTATCGACAAGCCTGCAAATGCACAGAAGAACCCAAGTGTCTTTCCTAAGCATGTTTCTTTTTTTGTTGGGTTCTTCTCTTGACTGCCAGTAGGGTAGTGCCTGAAAAGTGCCAAGTTAACCTGTTTAATGTTGACACACAACTACGAGACATGGATTAACCCTTTTAGCCCCAAGGTCCCATTTCTCATTTTTGAAGGTGTTGCCCGATGACTATGTACCAGTTGCAGGAGATGGACTGACCATGATAATTTAAGGGTAGTGCCAGATTAGCTTGACGCCTTCAGGCGCCAAGCTAATCTGGCACTACCCTTGAATTATCATGGTCAATCCATCTCCTGCAACTGGTACATAGTCATTAGGCAACACCGTCCTCCAAAATTCGAGAAATGGGACCTTGGGCCGGGCTAAAAGGGTTAAAGACTTACTCTTACCCTCTCAGCTTTCAGGAGTCGGATAATAGCCTCGGCTGTCATGTCCGCGAGCTCCTTCTTGGTGGGCTGGTAGGGAACGGCACTGCCGCAGTGGGGACACTGGGCCCACACGCGCTCTGTCTGGTCTATCTCCGCCTCCTGCTCTTCTTTCTGCAACAACGTGTTCAAGGACAGAGTACACTACCGGTCAACCTCGGCATATCGCGGTGCCCGGGGAACCATACAGGCAGGCCGCGTTATTCGCCATCGCTTCAAGTTATTGTCATGCCAGCGGTCCTTTCCTTTAGCAAGCGTTTCTTTCTATATTCATATAGAAAGAAACGCTTGCTAAAGGAAAGGACCGCTGGCCGACATCAGCCGTGCGCGGGCCAGCTAAGGCTGACGTCGGCCCGAAGACCTTTCGCTCATGGGCATCCCCGTTGGAGCTGGCCAGAGACCTGTGCGCGCAATATCATTTACTGCGGTTTCCTAAGCCGGCGCGTCATCATGAGGCTGAGCTGTACAAACCGAGAAACGAATGCTGTAAAGAGCCATGTGAGAAAGGCCGATTTCATTTGTCCTCGTCAAACATCAATGAGCAGATGGATATATATGGATGGCAACCAACTAACAAGACAACCAGTCGGCCAGCCAGTCATGCGACCGACCAAACAAGGAAACAGGCAAGCAAGCAAGCAGCCGAAGAAAGCAGCAGTTGTAATCACCCAAATTTGTTAAAATGCTATAACAAAGTCCCTTTTTAGGGTGTTTGGACCCCCCCCCCCCCCACCTCACCATCTAAAATGTTGGCGTATTTTCACACACGCACCACCCCCACCCCTTGTTTGATATTTTGGCGAACGTTGAGTCTTAACACGCACGTGCCTTCCCCCCCCCCCCCCACCCCCGGCCCCCTCCTCTCCCGCTTTTCGATTTTAGGCCCCTGGAAGCAAGATCTAGCGTCGGGGAGGCCTTTTGTATCAGATTGATTCCCAAACAAAAAGTTGGAACCTTCCCCACCCCCCTCGAGGTAACTTCTCCCCTTCTGGTAATGGTAAGTAAATAACAACTGGAGGAGACTTAGAACAGAAGACAATGAAGGTTCTCACCGTCATTTCCTCGTGAAAAGGATCGGTGAAAGTACAATGTTGGTCTACAAAGTTCCAGTCAACTGAAGCGAGAAACCTGCATAGTACCAAACAGCACTGTTAACCCCTTGTGCATACAGCCACGGTACAGTTTACCCTCCAAAATCTTTTCGGGAGTAGTATATTTTGAGAAAAAAAATCAGAACATTTTGATTTTTTAAATTTATTTTTTCCCATTAAAAAATTATAGAGAAAACAAAAATCATACAATTTTCATTTTTACAAGCCCCCTGCACCCCCCACCCCCCACCTCCCCCTCCCGATGTTTGATTTTTCCGAGGTTGCAGACTTGCTGCTTGCCCCTTTTACTCCCGCTCTCCCCTCCCCTACCCCCCCCCCCCCCCCCCCCCCCCCACACACACACCCAAGAGGAGACTGTAAAGTAATTTGACAATGAAAAATGCCTTCCTACGCCATTGGTATCACGAGCACCAAGTGTCCATAGAACTACGGCCGTCAAAAACTAAGCCGTGTCAGTGCAGAGCTCGACAGCGCTATTTTTTGGGATAGCACCCCGGCGGTTAGACCACAGGGGGAGACTGAAAACCTAAGTTATGGTAGAGATGGTAAGAGTTGTGCCCATGACTTGGAGCGTCACAGTGACACTCCGAGTCAGGGGCACAACTCTAACCATGACTGCCAAAACTTCGGTTTTCCGGTGCCCTTGTGGTTAGACGACGGGGTAACATGTACTGCAAGAGATCGTTGTGCTGTCGATATATAGTGCTAGCGTAGATATGTCGACCCGTAGTGCTAGCGATCGTTTTGCTATCGGCAAGTAGTTCGCGCGATAATAATATGGTATTTATATGGCGCATTTCTCATATTTATAATATAACTCAATGCGCAGGCGCCGGAAAACCACACACACACACACACACACACACACACACACACACACACACACACACACACACACACACACACACACACACACACACACACACACACACACACACACACACACAGAGTATGCAGGGGATGTGTACGGAAACGTGGTGCTAGCGATACACACCCCAACATTCTTACCTGTCAGTTTTCCAGATATGCATTGTTTTCCTTTTCGAATCTTCCATGTAACTCAGAGCGGTCTTCATGGACATTTTTCGAGCATTGGAAATGCCACTCATTCCTGTGGGCAGACATGCCAAAGTATTATATCCTATTTAACGCTTTTCCGACATTCTGGCGGTGCCACCTAACGACTATGTACCAGTTGCAGGAGATGGATCGACCATGATAATTCAAAGGTAGTGCCAGATTATCTGGGCGCCATTTGGCGCCCAGCTAATCTGGCACTACCATTGAATTATCATGGTCGATCCTTGTCCTATTGTTGGGCGTCGGGGCTAAGTGGGTTATGATATAGATCTGTCTGGTGCTGACGATGCATGTAGGGTCCCAACCTCGGGGTGGACCCAACCTCGACCAAAGTGACATATACTGGTCACAAATAGCAAGGTATACTAACTTTTCAGCTGGAATTACCTAAAGTCCTCAGAATTGGTATAATTACGGGTATATCAGTGATTAGCCGTCCCATTGGTCTACAATTTTTAACATATTGGTGTGACATATAATGCTCACAAAAAGCAAAGGACATATTACTTTTAGCTTGAATTATTAAGATGGCCCAACAAGTTTAACCCATTCAGCCCTGACGCACTACAGCAGGAGATGGGTCGACCATGATAATTCAAGGGTAGTGCCAGATTAGCTTGGCGCCTGTCGGCGCCAAGCTAATCTGGCACTACCCTTGAAATGTTATGGTCGATCCATCTTCTGCAACAGGTGCATAGTCGTTAGAAGACGCCTCCAAAATTTGGGAAATACGTGCGTCGGGCTGAATGAGTTAAACATTAATCAGACCAAACAGGTGACTGCAGTTTGCAGATGTAAGGTGTTTTCCGACATTTTAGTCATTCAAGCTGAAATTATGACGTTCCTTACTTTTTGTGAGCACTGTATGTCACACCAATGTCGTGAAATTATAGGCCAATGGGATGGCTAATCATTGCTATAATCGTTATTATAGAGAACTTTAAGTAATTCAAGCTGAAAAGTCAATGTACCTTACTATCTTTAGCATTTTATGTCACTCTTGACGAGGTTGGGTCGACCTAACAAGACAAGAATGTAAAATCCGACGTGAAGCATGGAACGTTTGATTGTCATCTGATCATCTCCCCGGGTCTGGATATCCGGCCCTGTCTAGCACCAGGCAGCTCAGTATACTTAATGCGCCCTTTCCACTACTTCAAATTCACCCTCATACTCATGTCCCAAAGAAAAGCAGCAATCAATGTCCATGCGTATTTGGCGTTGTTTTCATCATTATCATCAACGTCGTCGTCGTCATGATCATGTCATCGTCATCAACTTTATGATCAGATGAGAATCAGGGGCGGATCTGGGTGGAGGTGGGGGTGGTGGTGGTGGTGTTCCAGGGGTTCCGGACCACCCCCCCCCCCCTACCGACCTAAAATTATTTAAAATGTTATAACAAATTCCCTTTTTGGGGTGCTTGGACCCCCCACCCCACCCCCACTCCCACCCGTTATTTGATATTTTGGCGGATGGTGAGAGGCGCCTTCTCTCCACAAGGTCTTGCGTCGGGGAGGTCGTTTGTATCAGGTTGAAGGTCCCAACCAAAAATTTGGAAAACCCCCCCCCCCGCGGTAACTGATCCGCTCCTGAGGATGAAGAAAAGCTGTCGTAAATGAAGTTCCGCCTGAGATATACGGTTTTAAGTGGGGGGATAGCAAGCGGCATACGCTCGGCCAGTGGTGTAAAGGTGCGTTAAGCATGTTCTTAATTAAACGAACTTTAGTTCGCGAACTCTGACGAACTACAGTTCACGATTTCGGACGAACCAGGTTGGTTCTTAATTGGACGATCTAAGGATACGGCGAACCTAGTTCGAAGTAGTTCACGAACCTCCCCAAACCATAGTTCGCTGTCGGAAAAGGTTCGCTGAACGTGTTGAGCAAACCAAGGCGAACCTTTTCTCTGATTGGTCAAAACTTTTACCCTCTTCTGCGTTGGAGATAAGAAGACAGTCACCAATACAAACAAATATGGCGGACGGCGATATTTCACTCGTGCGAAGAACAAGACCTATTTTTATTGATTTGTGGGAGGCGCAACGCTGTTTGTGGGGTCGCTACTGCAAGGAGTACAAAAACAAACATCGTTCAAATCGCTAAGCGGCATAGCGGCAGCCATTTTGAACACCTTCGCGGACAGTAAGTACGCCGAATCAAGCACTTCAGTTAAGAAAGAGAACCATGGCAAACCTGGTTTGCTGAAGTTCGCCTAAGTTCGTTCAACCTCAATTAAGAAACAAACCAAAAGATCTCCGATCTAGGTTTGCCGATCAAAAATTTGTCCAATTAAGAACAGCTCTTAATCCCCAGCTGCAAAGTCTTGGGACCCACTGACGTGCGCGCGCGGGCCCACTGTGGCCGTCGTGGACCCGAGAACCTTTGCTTACAGGGATGGCTCCTGCTACCCCCCCCCCCTCCCTCCCCCCCCCCCTCACCCAAACCCCCCTCCACGATGTTTCGATATTTCGTCCAGTGCAAAGTGTGGTATAGGCTGACCTCTGGACATCTTCTGTTTAAGGTTAAACATCCCTAACAAAAAGTTGCCGCAAGCACCCCCCCCCTCCCCCCTCCCCCCGAATGAACCGATCCGCCCCTGCGACCTCAGGGGTAAATGTGGTGAGAATCAGCCCAACTCACCCAGTAAAGCGAGCAGCTTGGAAATTGTTGTGCCGTTGACTAACAACGAAACAAACACGATTCCAGACAGATAAAAAAGGATCTGAAAAAGACAGATGCGAAGAAAAGGTTTCAGTACATCCTAGTGAGCAAATGATTTTGGGCCCACGACGGCCGCAGAGGCCCCGCGCACGGCTGTGCGCGGGCCCACTGCGGCCGTCGTGGGCCCGAAGACGTGTTGCTAATTGGGATGTATGTATTGTGCTAGGACTTTCTATAGTTCTGTTTTCAAGTTCTCTTTTTAAATACAGTGACGCCCATCGCATTGGTGTTGTACAAAACCTGGCGTACTCGATACTTAATCAGTGCATAGTGTGTATGTACCAGGCGCCCTTGGGCTAGCATGCAGTGCCTATCAAGAGAACTGCGGTTCGACAGCACTATGATCGCTAGCACTACGTGTCGATAACACTGCGATATCATAGTAAAGTTCTACGTGTCACCAACCCGCAGGTCTAATGGCCGTAGTGCTGTCGAACGTAGTGCTAGCGAGCTGTGTGGTGTTATAGGTCGTTTGACATCGGAGCTAGCGCGCAGCGTTTTTCGCAAATATCTCCGCAAAGAACCACTTTTTTCTATCCGAAGAATCCTAGAACCAATATCATTCAGTGACAGTTGACCTAATGCGATTTACTGACTTTTGATAAACTCGAACAATGTGTCTCTTTTGCCGTACAGTTAGAAACATTTGGAAATGTTTCGTGAAATGACTACTGATTTCACATCCCTAAATGTGCCCCAGATATATTAAGCCCAGTGCAAGAATGATCCATTTCCACGTGAATTGGCCGAGTTTTCAAACCTGAAACAGCGCAGGCGGCATACATGAAGTCTGCATGCTTGACATCGATATTCAAATCTGACGGAGCTCTCAGTATTTAGGGTATTAAATGGCTTGTTAGTCTTGTCTTTTCACCAATTTTGTGTGTGTGTGCGCGCGCGTATGTATGTAAACACGAGAATCTCCGATATTACTGTACGCGCAAACTTAAAACTTGTCAAAATACTTTATAAAGTGGGTGGCTAAGAGAGCCTCCGAGATTATTGTAATTAGATGTCTCATTGAAGACATAAAAGACCGTTTATAGAAAGTCGGTTGACCCAGAGTAGAGTCCGCAATTTTGATTATATGCACTTTAAATTTTGGATATGGCTAATTTGTAGAAAGATATTCGATGAATTCGTTAGCCAGCTTTGTACTTCTTCAACCTTTTCGAAAAAAAAAGTTCAATGCGGAAAAAATGTCAATAGTAAGATTTTAAGAATCAAACAGTGACGGTGACGTAAAAGCACCAAACGCGTCTTTGTTTTATACAATGTTGCTAATTGACGCAAATCAACAGCACTTAAGTGTTTTACGTGTGTATGAGTTGACGCGATGTTCTCCTTCATTTATTTTTGTATGATGTTTGGGCGAACGTATTGTGGAAAAGGTGGAATATACATGCAAGCTCATACAGAAGAGACTTTTTGGGCGTGGGCCATTCCACCTTTTTCTTCAAAATGGCGGTGGCTACGTCAGCCTGCCCACAGAACGTATAACCGGTAGGAAGCGCCGTGTGTCTGCCGTCTGTGTTTGTGTGTGCCATTCTGCCGTTTGTGTCTGTGTGTGCCATTGCCGTGCGGATCGCCGGGTGGAGGGGTGGGGTGGGGTGGAGGATGTGAAAGGGAGATACTGAATGAGTTCGTAATCCAGAGTTGTACCTCTTCAACTTTTTCAATAATAATTAATTCGTTTTTTTAAAGTTTTGGAGCCACTATTTACTCCCATCAAACAGTCAGCCCTGGAAGAGGCTGTGTGGAACAAAACAGTCAGCTCTAGAAGAGCGTGCCTTTCGGATGAGTGACGTGAAATAGTCACAGTGTACACGGCGTCGTGAGACCAGCGATGCCATGACGTGAAGCTTATAGTGACATCATATTGTGCTCGTGATATTCTTCTTCTTCACTGAATTCCTGTCGCTATTCCAGCCCACATAGGGTACTAATGGCGGGAAGCGCTGTGTGTCCGTCTTTATGCGCTGGCGTGTGTGTTGCCGGATAGAGGTTGGCTTAGAGAGGAGGGAAATGGGTCAGAAGCGGGATAAGCTTAAAAAGAGGAACAACTCTGAATGTTCCTAAAATAAAAGCGCACGTGAGCTCCAAACAATACGGTCACGTAGACTTCAACTTGGGATGAAATCCTCATCTTGTTTACGACTGTGCAGAAAAACATGATCAGGAAATCTTAGGAGTTCTGTAAAAAATATGCCATATTAGGTCAACTGGCACTCAATGGTATTTGTTCTTAAAGTGGTACAGAAAAGTTTTTCTTTGCGGAGATGTTTGGAGAAAAGTTTGTGCGCTCAGATGTCAAACGGCCTATACTGACACGTAGAGCCAACGGCCGTAATTCTCTCGACGCGTAGTGCTGCATAATCATCAAGAGCGCACGTTAAAAATCTCATTACCACTATTCGAAAAGAGAAGACCCGGTAGGGCCGGTGAAATGAAAACAGAAATATATCACATGCCTGGGCCGGATCACTTACTTCCAAGGGGGGGGGGGCAACTTCTTGTTTGGCAGGAGGGGGGGGGGGGGGCAAACAACCCCGAAAACGGACTTTGTTATAGCATTTTAACAAATTTGGGGTCTTGGGGGGGGGGGGATTTACCCCCCACCCCCCCACCCCTGGATCCGGCCCTGCATGCACCGAAGTTAATAGTGGGGTGGAGGTTTGCACATAAAGTAGCGCTTAGTAGCAGCAGGCTTTCAAAGCTTCAGCTTCCATCCCTACGCGCCCTGAGCATCTTTAATTAGATGGATATGTGCGCCTCGTAGACACCATACCATACCATACCATACCATACCATACCATACCATACCATACCATGCTCGTGTTACATAGGACTGGTGATAGATCAGCCTGCGTGTTAGGATTCGCGCAGGCACATCAACGTGACAGGCGCCTTTTGTTTTGTGAAACCCTCAGAATCTTTTTGTGTGAACCAGCCAGAAGGCGAGACGCGGGGTACATGGCTGGAACTGGACGGGCAGGAGGAATGGATGGACGTATGGCCGGACAGACGGAGGGGCGTTTGGGGGGCGGAAGGGGGGGGGAAGGGGGGAGAGACAAACAGACGGATGGAGAGACAGACGGACTGACAAATTTCGGAGTTTTGAAACGCGCCAAGCTGAAAGCTTATATATATATATATATATGTAACCCCTTTACGGCCGAGAAAAACTGAACACAATCCTACTGCAAGAGACACAGATCCTCATGAGCCCCCGCAATTGCGGGGGCTCATGAGGATCTATGCCTCTTGCTGACACCACTGTGTATCCATGCTCATGGGACCATTTTGTCTTGAATTAACAAAGATTTAAAAGAAAATCTTTAATTAGCAAAGATTTAGCGCTTAGAGTTATAATTATTATAAGATAAGCGCATTATATTATTATTATTATTATTATTATTATTATTATTTCCAAGCAGACATCAAGAGACTGGGAACCACCTGGAGTAGAATCGAAGGAGAAGCACAGGACAGGAGTTGCTGGAGGTCTCTCGTCGACGGCCTATACCCTGGTAGGGGTGACAGGCGTAAGTAAGTAAGTAATTATTATTATTATTATTATTATTATTTCACAAACACGATCTATTAATAGCATCATTATTATTATTTGTTTCCCATTACCAACTTTATGGTATCATTTTTGTGCTTTTACATGTGTGCCCTTTTTACATATTTGATGTAGCAACGGCAAGTTTGAAAACTGATTCTGTAACCAATATCTTTTACCGTTGGAAAATAAAAATTCATTGTCATTGTCCGTCAGCTGCCAGTTAAGGGGTTAGCTCCCTTGTGCACGCGGCCACCAGTACCGTTTTGCCGGCATAATACACCAAGAGAGACAGACGACGCTTCGTCCAGTCAGTGACAAAAGACAGCGAACAAAGTCGTCACCTTGTATGCCTTTAGGTCCCTTTGAAAATGTTCGCTTTTATACACGATCAGCGCCATGGCCAGGCCCACCGCGCCACGCAGCCCGCTCCAAGTAGCCACAATGGTGTACTGCCAAGGCAGGCCGTAACCCATTCGCCGCATGAATGGGCTAAACATGATGATTGCAAATCCCCTGCACACAAACAAGTAATCAAACTGTATGATAAGCTTACGTGCGTGACCTATCGACCTAATTATTATAACTATGTTACACACACACAATTTTAGCGTTAATTTTATTAATTTCTGCAAATACAAAACCAGAGGCTTTGTTTTGCGCACGTCAGTTGGACCTGTTGTCTGGAACTCTTTACCTATAGACATTTGACATTCTTTCTCATTCACTGCCTTTAAATCTGCCATTAAGACCCACCTGTTCGATACCCCGATGTAGCTTAGTTCTTCGTGATTATGTACCTGTGTACTCACAAACCAGATAGGTGAGGCTAGCGCTGGCAGAATTGTACACAAACCAAGGGAATCACTGACTCAGCGCTGGACAGACAAACAGTTAGATCCCCTGCCCCCGCCTATCAGGCACCCAATCGCCAGCCCACAGAGAAATACGCAGGTATAGAACAAGACGATCATCTGCATCTAAAGATGCATCAAGCCTCCATATGGGCCCCAGTGCTTCGTGAAAACGCTTGAAACAGACCAGGCTACGTCAAGTGTCACACTAGAAAAACTTCCGATCGCGGCCTGGCCTGTACTTTCTTACTTTTCAGCCTTTTCAAGTCGGCAAAACGATCGCTGTCGCCATTGCTAACGACGCTGTCCGACATTTTGTTTTTACTCTCCTCTCACGACTTTTTAAAAAATGTGATATTATGGCAATTGTTATTATACTGCAGTATTTTGTTTAAGGTAAAATATTTTTTAAAATGGTTCAATATAAACATTTTATTTAAAATGCTTAGAATGATCTACAGTTGATACAATACTTTGGCTTTGAGTGTATATGTATTTTTAGTGTTGTTTGGCTGCCTCACGTGGTGCATGTGTAAGATTCCAGACCAGAACTGAACTGTGCAACTTAAGTATGAATGTAAGGGCTCATACACTTTTCAAAGTAGCAAGTCAGTTACAACTTTCAGCTTACACATGTGAGCAATCGAAAACCGACCGACACATTCCACACGGTTTGGAGCGGCTTGCTCGAACACTAACTAGCCAAACTCTTTCTGGTACTCTATGACTAGAAAACAGAGGTAAATGAAACTTGCAGGGAGATATTAATCACTAAAGGTTTCGGAGCCTTTGGAGACATGAAAGTATATGCCCCCGGCAACATAGACACTGCCGCCGGTTTCATTATGGCACTGACGTGGAAAGCGCTCTCTGGTACGCTACAAGGGAACAGAACTAAATAAAATGGGCAGGCAGAGTTAAATCACTGAAGATTTTGTACCTTACAAAGACTCATTTAGGTATATGCCGCCGACATGCACACTGCTGCTGTGTACAGTTTTCCATCCTGCCCCGCTTTGCCCGAAAGAAATAGATTCACATTAGCCTCTGATGTCCAAGGGGCTCGTGAGATCCAGCTTATAACCCATGTCTTTAAGTAGGCAGGAGAAACATACATACACATATACGAACGTGCACTACTATATGTGGTCGGGTAAATACCCTGATTTCCCACAGTAGATGCACAAAACATTACACAACAATGTAACGATACAAATTTGCCTCGAGTTATAGATACTCACAAACCAGCTGGACAGACAAACAGTTAGATCCCCTCCCCCCGACCATCAGGCACCCAATCGCCAGCCCACAGAGAAATACGCAGGTATAGAACAAGACGATCATCTGCATGATGTGAGTGATTCCCCTTGGTTTGTGTATGTACCTGTGTGTTTGTCTGTGTGTGCGCGTGTGTATTGCAGAATCCTTTGTTTCTCTGGCTTTATGACCCCCTCCACTCCCACTCTTTATTTGTACAGCGCTTAGAGCTTATTTTAGGATAAGCGCTATATAAGTAGCCATTATTATTATTATTAAAATTAATAAAAAAATATTTCGTTAATTTTTATTTGTATATTTATGTTGCATGCTGTGAGTCTGGTGTAAAGCGCCTAGTAGAGCTCCGGACATTTTCTCGCCAATGAACATCTTAATCAAAACATCGAAAAAAGGTCTCGAGATATTTCTTTTAGGGACACTGAATATCCTAAAATTTCAAGCTTGTCCGTCCTCAAACGCGGGTTCTAGTCGCCGTCACGCACACACACACACACACGCACACACGCACGCACGCACGCACGCACGCACGCGCGCACGCACGCACACACACACACACACACACACACACACACACACACACACACACACACACACACACACACACACACACACACACACACACACACACACACACACACACAGCGCTTTGGCGCCAAAAAGACGTTCTCCAGGAAGGTATGCGTAGCTAGATGTGACGTAATTTTTATCGTGTTACTTCTTTGCCAGAATTGCTGCCTCGCACGCCAAAAACGTCATGTGCATGCTCCGGAATGCGCCCCATGTCAAAGTCTAGCGTTTTTTTTATTTTTATTTTTTATTTTTAATACGGTAGACAAAAACCACACAATTCAGTATAAAGCTACTGTTCCATAAGTACGAATCCGATACGAATACGCGATCCGAACCCGATGTGGTGACGCAATTTTCCTTTAAAAAATTGCGTCATTTTTGTTCGAAGCCGGAAGCGAATTCGTGTACCGCATCGGGCATATGGAAACGCACAAATATAAAAAGGACTTGCACGAACTTTTTTGTTTCGGATCCGCTTCGGACTCGGATCGAGTTCGTATTAGATTCGTGCGTATTCTGTACATCTTTTCCGTCTAAGTCTGATTTGTTCCATACAAACAGTCCAGAAAATGATAAACCAGTTTTAAAGAGGTCAATTCTAGGCAGAGGTGGGGGTAAAGTATTGTTCCTTGAGGTCCGTTCGCGTTCTTGCTATAGCATAAATTTGGTGGTTAGATACTGCGGTGTCATGTTATTTAATATCTTGTGCATGAGGATGCATTTGTTGAAATTAAGTTGTTGACCCAGGCTGAGAATGTTTAGATGTCTAAATTTGTCTGTGGTAGAAATGGGCCGCGTATCTATCATTTTGACAGCTCTTTTTTATATAGAGTTTAACCTGTTCATGTGAACATCACTACAACCGTCCCACACTGTGGAGACATAATCAACGTAAGACTTGATATGGGCATGAAAAAACAGTTTACGAGTGTGTGTATCCGTTACTTGTCTAAGCTGGGACAACAGGAAAGTGTTTTTAGCAATGATTTTACAGACTGTATTTATATGCGTCTCCCAACATAGTTGTTCGTCAACGTGTATTCCGAAGAATTTACGCTCTGTGACTTGTTCTATCGGTTTAGCGTTCAGTTGTAAATGTAACGGCTGTGGTCGGCGTTGGTGATTGTCGTGTAGTGATTAAAATACTCTTTGTTTTTCCTGGATGAAGAACCATATGATTCTCTCTACACCAGTCGGAAACCTCGCTGAGACTACTTTGTAAGCTAAGGTTAATGTCAGCTGTTTCTTTTACCCGAAACATGGAGGCTCGTATCGTCCGCAAACAGGTTGCAGTTGACATCAGTGTTAGTAATATGCAAAGGCAAATCATTAATGAATATTATAAATAGAAGAGGTCCCAAGATCGACCCCTGGGGGACACCGTAGTTAACTTGTCCTTGTTTAGAGTATTTTCCATGGGTATATACCTTTTGTTTTCTGACTTGTAGGTATGATCTAAAGAATGCTAAGGCGGTTTCACTTATATGGTATGCTGCTAGCTTCTTTAAGAGAATGTCATGGTCGACAAGATCAAATGCTTTTTGTAGGTCTAAGAAAACAGCTCCAGACATCAAATTTTATTTGATTTCAGCCAGCTGTCTACAATGTGTGTCAGTGCTGACTGACATGAGTGTTTTGGTCTAAAGCCGGACTGATGAATATTTATGAAATTGCCCTTTTCTAGAAAAGCGAGGAAGTGTTTTTGTATGTGTTTTTCAAAGGGCTTTGACAGAGCCGACAAAAGTGAGATAGGACGGTAGCTGTGGTCTGCAGTGTATTTTTGGAGAGAGAGAGAGAGAGAGAGAGAGAGAGAGAGAGAGAGAGAGAGAGAGAGAGAGAGAGAGAGAGAGAGAGAGAGAGAGAGAGACTCACCTAATGGCGTTAACACAAATATAAAATAGACAAAGATAAATAAAGTCCTTGGGGTCAAGCTGCGTGTCCACTGACTGTATGATCGTCATGCCCACGAGAAAGAAAATCAGCGTGTTGGCCAAGTAGGCCAGAGTCTCCCAAAAACTGCAATCACAAATTATGCAATGTTAAAGACCCAGTTACGGCAAATGTTCAAAGATACAGGTCTGTAACAAACGGTTACGAAACGCTACACACAGTCTAGCTGTGGTTCATTCGGACACAGGAGAATCCAGTTCAGCACACGTCGTCTTAATATCAAGTAACCTGACAACGACTCCACTCCGTTCTATAAATACAGTGCTATCAGTACGAGAAACAGCTATAAATAGTTTGAAACTCTAACGGCTGCACAGAATAAATAAATACGATTACGCCGCATGCGTTGTTGCAGCCTGTCCAAACTGCTGTTAAAGTTCATTGGGTGTGTCGACAAGACATAACAAACACAAATCCGTCAGGCGCCAAGCCAATCTGGCACTACCCTTGAATTATCATGGTTGATCCATCTACTGTAGGGCGTTGGGGCTAAATGGGTTAAGCCAATGTTTTCATGTGACAAGATATAAAAGCAGCATCACAAAGGGTTGTGTGCATAGGCGTTCTAGTGCTTTGGCTTTGCGTGTGTTCTACAGTCGAAGCCGCTTACATGCCATGCCACTTTTATGACGTTGGGAACGGATTCTGGGGCTGCTTTGCCATGCTTTAAAACGGAAGACCTGTATGTCGCATCCGACAAGTGTGTCGCCGCTTTTATGTCGCATCATTAGGCGGCTGAAACATTTTATGACTACCCATTGTAACCGTTTGTAGTTAGTCATGCTTGAGCACTGTTCATTCATGCATCTTCGCTCAGTCAGAGGCTATTTTGACTCTTTTCGATACTATGTTGAATTTTTCGAAACCATACCCAGCCTCAAGGTTCATTGGCTCCCGGTGGGCCCTGATAGTTTCTTAAAAACATCTTGATACTAGTCAGATTCGAAACAAGATGAGGATTTTATCCCAAAGTCTACCGTATTGTTTGGAGCTTACGTGCGTTTGACTGTTTGGTGTGAGTAAATAGTGACTCAAGAACTTGCAAAAATAAATAAATTATTATCGAAAACGTTGAAGAGGTACAACTCTGGATTACGAACTCATTCAGTATCTCCATTTAATCCCCCCCCCCCCCACCTTCCCCGCCTGATCCACACGGCAGTGGCACACATTAACACACTGAAACGGCAGAATGGCACTCAATCATAGACGGCAGACACGGCGCTTCCTACCGGTTACGTTTTGTGGGCTGACGTAGCCACAGCCATTTTGAAGAGTAAGGTGGAATGGCCCATGCCCACAAAGCCTCTTCTGTATGAGCTTGCATGCATATTTCACCTTTTGCACAATACGTTAGCAAATATTATACAAAAATAAATGAAGGAGAACATCGCGCCAGCTCATACACACATAAAACACTGACGTGCTGTGATTTGCATCAATTAGGAACATTGTATAAAACACTGACGAGTTTGGTGCTTTTACGTCACCGTCACTGTTTGATTCTTCTGATGAAATAAAGAAGTCTTACTTTTGACATTTTCTCCGCATTGAACTTTTATTTTCGAAAAAGTTGAAGAGGTACAAAGCTGGTTAACCAACTCATCCAATGTCTTTTTTTACAAACTAGCCATATCCAAAATTTAAAGTGCATATAATCAAAATTGCGGACTCTAATCTGGGTCAACCGACTTTCTATAAACGGTCTTTCATGTCTTCAATGAGACATCCAATTACTATATGCTCGGAGGCTCTCTTAGCCACCCACTTAATAAAGTATGGCAAGTTTCAAGTTTGTGCGTACAGTAATATCGGAGATTCTCGTGTTTACATACATACGCACTCACACACACACACACACACACACACACACACACACACACACACACACACACACACACACACACACACACACACACACACACACACACACACACACACACACGCACATACTGCGCTTCGCACAAAAACGACGTTCAACAGCAAGGTTAGAGTCGCTAGATGTGACGTTATTTTTATCTTGATACTTCTTTGCCAGACCATGAGCCCCGCCCGCCTGTTATGTCCTTTGAATGCTACGGAACGCGCTCCGACCAGCTCCATCCTAAAGTCTACCGTATTTTCAATACGGTAGACAAAAAGGTCTGATAGTTTCGAAAAAGGTCAAAATATTGACCTTTTTCGAAACTATCAGGACTTTTTCGAAACTATCAGGTTGTTTTTATGAAACTATCAGGACTACATAAACTATACTCACTGACTTGTATCGAACTGTATCATAATAATAATAATAATAATAATAATAATAATAATAATAATAATAATAATAATAATAATAATAATAAATAGTTCTTGTATAGCGCTGTCCTCCAGGAAAACACTGGACTCCCTGCGCATGCACCACACCCTCTCTCAGACACACGCACAATAATATTATACAGTACTTTAAACCACCCCATCCCTTCCCAACATCTTACATTCACTTCCCTCTAGAATCAGAATAAAAGTCAGTCAGTCAACAGTTCGCTAAAGGTGAGCTAAATGTTAAATGCCCGACAGAAAAGAAAGTAAGTCTTTAAGTGAGATTTGAACTGTGACAATGTGGACTAATTCCGCATCAATTGGCAGCGAGTTCCACACACTTGGGCTCAAAAAGTGAAAGAACGCTCCCCGACAGTTTTCGTGTTAAGCTTCGGGATTTTTAAAAGTTTCTCACTGGAGGAACGGAGGGTGCGTGATGGCTGATAAAGAGACTGCTTGGCAGAAAGGTACGGCGGGAGAGATCCGTCAAAATGCCGATAGGCGAAAATTGCAATTTTGTACTGGCAGCGGAATTTTACGGGCAGCCAGTGCAGCTGCTTCAGCAGAGGCGTAACGTGGTCTCTCTTTTGTTTCTTCTAGAATGAGATGTGCCGCATTGTTTGAAATCATCTGCAAGCGTGAAATGTGGTCTGCCGTTAAACCTGCCAGTACAGAATTGCAATAATCGAGCCTGGGGCGTAATGAATGCATTTACAAGTCTTGACTGAAGCAGCACTTTCTGTGAGATACGGTCAGAGCGCGGGAAGAAATTCTGCGCAGTTCAAAGAAACCAGCTCGCCGGGCAGACGCTACTGATATGATCATGCATGGAGAGCGTTGAATCAATCTTCACACCAAGATATTTGACACAGTTCTGGAAACGAACGCTGCAGCTACCAATGTTTGCGAACTCGCTGTCAATCAGACTAAGCCGAGACTGAGAGCCAGCAGGCATGACTTTGGTTTTTGTCAGTGTTAAGCTTAAGTTTGTTGCTAGTCGTCCAGGACAGGACGTCGTCTATACAACACTGTACGCTCATCTTAGCGGAGCTGAAATGGCTAAGAGCGCTACTTTTTGACAATTCAGTATCGTAAGCATACTTGTGAAAATCACACTCATGGGCGGCAATTACATCAGACAGAGGTTGTGAATATTAAGTGAACAAAACAGGCCCTAATACGGAGCCCTGAGGGACTCCACTCAACAAAGGACTAGAAGCAGATAGCTGGCCATTAACAATAACTGCCTGAGAACGATCCTTAACGAATGAAGTGAATCAGGCCATGGCGGTACCACGGATGCCAAAGGTCACCTCTAACCTCTTCAGCAAAACAGAATGATCGAGCGTGTCAAATGCTGCGTTAAGGTCCAGCAGAGCAATGAGAGAGACAAGTCTGTCTTAGCTTAGCTGTACACACACGCATACCGAAAAGCAAATGTTCCTCAATTCTCAAGCGCAATTTTGTTCGATATTATTTTTTCCAATGCATGTTGACTCCTTCGAAACTATATTTACTTTCGTTTAAACTGTTAGGATTTTTTTTAATTATTAGGATTTTTTCCTCCGAAACTATTAAAAATAAAAACTGTTAGGAACTTTTTTTCTGAAAATCTGGATTTTTTTTCGAAACTATGTTAACTTTTTTTAAACTGTGTCGACTTTTTCCAAACTGTGTTGACTTTTTCCGACACTATATTGACTTTTTTCCAAACTGTGTTGACTTTTTCCGACACTATATTGACTTCTTTCCAAACTGTGTTGACTTTTTCCGACACTATATTGACTTCTTTCCAAACTGTGTTGACTTTTTCCGACACTATATTGACTTCTTTCCAAACTGTGTTGACTTTTTCCGACACTATATTGACTTCTTTCCAAACTGTGTTGACTTTTTCCGACACTATATTGACTTTTTCCCAAACTTTTCTTCTCAAGCTATGAGGACTTCCCCCCCCCCCCCCCCCCCCCCGCCCCCCCCGAAACTATGCTCACTTTTCCCCCGTGAAACTATTAGATCTTTTATCGAAACTATCTTGACGTTTTTGGAAGCTATATTATATTTTACTTTTTTTTTTTCTCCAAACTATGAATTTTTGCCAAGTTTAAAAGACACACTGGCAACCCACCTGTGTAGAAATTCTTCCACCTCCGGACTGATGGAGGTGCGGTTATTGCTGAGAACAATTCCCAGCACGCACAGCGCCAGTACCCCGGACACCCCCAGCATGGTCTCCGCTGTAATCATGCAAAAGACAAAACCATGAACGGCAAGGCCCTCGTGTCTCACGTGCATGACTGGACAAAATCATTTATCTGACCTTCTGTGACCTTGACCGTCCGTGATCTTGACGATTCTGACAGGTCAGTGAGCAGGTGTTTACAACTAATGTCAACAGTACCTGCAATAACCTGTTTTGTCAACATATAATTATTGTGGATTTCTCACGCATTTGTCCACATCTCTTGACCATTGATTTTTATGAACGGTCAGCAAAATTAGCATGATTTGGAGAGTTTTATCATCAGCTAGCCTTTTGACAAGTTTGACTGCAATGTTTGCAAAAGTGCTAAGCAAAACCTACATTTATCAAAACATAGGCATTTTCACGGAGTTACTGACTTCTTGTGATCCTTGACCTTTCAGTGGGGTCACCCATTTTAGTATGCACGGAAGATCTTATTATCTGTCTATCAAGTTTGGCTTTGAAGTTGAAGCTAGCATTTAAAAAAAAGACAATTCATTGTTAAAATATTTAGTATTTGACCTATTCATTGACCCGATGTGACTTTGACCTTTGAGCAAGGCGATTCAAATTGCTCTATTTAGAAAGGTTTCACTACAAAGTATCCATGGGCCAAAGTTTGAAGTCTGTGTTTTGAATAGTCACCGACTGAAAATGCCATCGTTAGAGTTTATCGTGGACAACGGACGACAGACAGACGAAGGATGGCCCCCAAAATAGACGCACTTTTGTTATCAGACGTCAGACAATTATGTATGCTGGTCTGTGAGTCACTTTGACTTTATTTCCAAAGACGCTCGTCACCGTGGATGAAATACTTCTTCTTGGTCAGCGTTCTTCGAGGTGATGTAATTGCCATTCTGTCAGCTTCTTCACTGCCGTAGATGCCACAGTGTGAAGGGATCCACTGCAGCACCAGTCTGGTGCACTTGATGTTTTGCAGTGCCTCTTGTAGACGTGGCAGTTTGCTTGCTGTTGCTGCTTCAAGGACAGAAATGGCATCAGCCAGGAAGACAATCTGGGAATCAGGGTCTGCAGTGCCACTAAGGGTGTTTGCAGTGCGGACCAGGGTTTCCACCTCAGCTCTGTAATGTGTGCAGTGAGAGATAGAACAATGTATTTTCCAAAAGCACCAGATCCTCAAGAGCTGGACAGATACCCTATATTTATTTATTTTTGAACACAAACACTCTCACCTTTACATAAATCCCATTTAACCATGCAGACCCCACATCGCAGAGTATTGATTTCCCCCACCCCACCCGCCCGGCCGGCGACGCACTGAATAAAATATGCACCGTCAAGAAAATAATTACCACGCCACAATGGTATTGGCGAAAATCTCCAGAGTGGTTAGCCGTATGCGCGCAGGCTGTTTCAAAATGCACAGGTGATTAGCCGTAATCACAAAATCGAAAAAACAGCCACAGTCATATGCACGCATCCTGGTCTGAAATTCACTCAATCAAAAAAACGACACCGTCGTATGCACAATGCTACCAAAAGAACCCAAGATATGCTAATAGATTTGGGAAAATACAGCACTGCAGAGAATTACCTGGCCATTCCTGTCATAATCACTGGCTGGGGCTTTTAATGTGCCTGGCGTAATGGCCTATCAATAACTCGTTATTGGGCCACTAATGCAGGTATCAATCAACTCGCAAAGCACTGTAATAACACCAGTTTCAGTCCACTGGTGCCAAGTGGAACTTTGTAATTACTTACAAGTTGTAGGTGACTTAAAGGTTACCTCTGCAGGTTCTTTAAATTGGGATTCTTATGAGCTGACACATGGTCAGATCCTCAAGAGCCCCGGGCCCCAGGCCTGGCTTTAGTCAACTGTACTTCAGGTCTCCACTTGACGGCACAGCAATAGCAAGACATGAGTTGTGAAAGAGCTTATTTCTGAAAAACCTTTCCTCAGAAAAATGAATTGCTGTTGATATGAAATATATACAGGCACCCGATAACACTCTTACAAACTGATACTATTTTTTCAGTAATGGCTCTAGTTGCACAAAAAATCAGATGCCTATGCTTATAGCAGACGAGAGGCAGTAAAGTGCTAATGCAGGGTGCCAATCAATACGGGCAGCCTGCAGGTAATGCACTGCCCAGCTTTGATCAATCACTTTAGTGCTGCAGGCCATTCAAAGCTTTTAACTCGATGTTGGCACAGTAATTGATTGCCGCTCTGTATAGACAGGCATGAGTGGTGTTTTATCTCTCTGCCTGTTAGACTGCCTGGGTTTGTCTGCTGTTCATATATTCCTTCCATAAGCGTTGCAGTACACTGTGCCAGTCATTCGAAGATGGCACTCAGAGTTGTATGTTGTGTATGGTGCACTGGTCTGCCTTTGTCATTCTTCTTCTTCTTCTCGAACACCGTCACACTTGGAGTTTGGCTCTCAAAATGAAATCTGTGGTCTTCTGTAGCGCCTCCACAGGCCCGTACAGTTTCTCTTGTAGAGTGGCGGGCTTCGGCCATATCTCCTCCCTCAGCAGCTGGTGGTTCCCACAGTCCTGGAGGATGTGCTCTGCGGTCTGCTCTGCTTCTCCACAAGGGCACAGGGGAGATGGCACGAGGTGGAAGCGTCTGTGCAGGTGGAAATTGAGTCGGTTGTGCCCGGTCCTCAGACGAAAGATGATCACCTGCTCTTGTCTGGACAGCTGATGGTAACTGTCTAGGGGCCGTTGTGGTGGTCTGTACACAGACTTAATGATGGTCTTCATCTCTGTGAAGCTGACTCCATTTTCATCTTGTTCTTTCTCTGCGCCCACTTTTGCCATTCTGTCAGCTTCTTCATTGCCGTAGATGCCACAGTGTGAAGGGATCCACTGCAGCACCAGTCTGGTGCACTTGATGTTTTGCAGTGCCTCTTGTAGACGTGGCAGTTTGCTTGCTGTTGCTGCCTCAAGGACAGACATGGCATCAGTAAGGAAGACAATCTGGGCATCAGGGTCTGCAGTGCCACTAAGGGTGTTAGCTGCGCGAACTAGGGCTTCCACCTCAGCTCTGTAATTTGTGCAGTGAAGGCCTGTTGGTACTGCCTCTGCCTGCCATTTTCCGTTTGGGTACTGAATGTACACCCCAGCCCCTCCATCCTGAACTGCATCTGTGGCTGATCCATCGGTGTATGCCCGTATCCATGCTTCCTGGGGATACTTTTCTTCGAGCATGGCCAGTGTCAGGGCTTTCTTGCTCACAGTGCTGTGCTCATCTCTGGTGGTGATGTAGGGTACCGTGGAAGAGATGGTGATGTTTTCTGGCTTACTTTCCCAAGGTGGAAGGTCGCTAGCAGGATTCAGAGCCTCTACCTGCGCAGGCAGCTTTGCCTGGTGTTTTCTCTGCAGTGCTCTCGTCTCCTTCACAAAGCTTGATCTTTTCAGTCTCCCTGAGGTTGGTTGTTTCATCCTAGCGTTCATAGGATGGTCTTTGGAAGACTTGACCTTTGTGGACTGTATCAAGGCTTTGCAATCTCTTCTCATGCACAGGGGTGGGATGCCTGTTGTCTCTTCCATCTTTTCAATTGGTGTGGATCTCATTGCGTGCCTTTGTCATTGACATGTGTAAAATGTTTTGCGCTAGCAACACATGCAAGGATTAAAGTGTTTTTATTTTATATAAAGCAGCCTAAACACAAAGGTAAGTGCAAGAATTTTAATTCACTTTTTTATTATTATTATTATTCATTATAAAATGAATTTGGATGAATTGTTACTCCTAAATGATATCTACTCTGTTGAAAACAAAGACTTAGACTCTAAAAAACAGCGTCTTTTGTCTGTGATTGTGTCAGGGAAGTCCAAAACTTATCTTGGGAAACAATACATGACAGAAGATATTGAATCTCTCTCGGCTGATGATTTGAATAAACTTTATTCTAAATTTGATCAACACATGGCTTCACTAATGACCCGTGATTTGAGCAAAACTTTTGTTTTATTATACACAAAAGCAGTCAGTAACTTTTTTCCCGTTGTTGACACAGAAAGTCTGTCGCACGATCTCAAGAGTAATCTACTAATAACAAGTACAATAGGTAAATTAGCATGTCAGATTTTCTACAGATTTGGAAATTTGATCGCGCCCCTGGTAACCTTAATGGTTACTGGCAGCCATATCAATTTTTCAAAATTAAATTTTCAAAGAAAAGAAAAGGATGGACCAAATTGATCAGATGGACGAGAAGACTCCACAACAGAACCCTGTTTTGACGCAGGTTCAATCAGTGTCTAAACAGAAAAACCCAGGCAGAGTTGAGGCTGGGAAAAGATTAGCCGAATATAACAGACAAAAAAAATTACAGCTTAAGGCTCAAACAGTAACTGACCCGCCGTCAGGACCGTCAGGGCCGTCAGGACCGTCAGGACAAGTGCCGACACCGTCAGGACCGTCACTACCGTCACACCCACAACAAAGTGAGAGACTATCAACTAACTCAACAAAATATATATTTGCTGTATTTGTTGCCGGATTTGGTTACGTAGGTTCCCAATTATACAAAAAATACAAACCACAGACTTGTACAATGTCCAAAAAATTAGACACTCCAAAAACAGAACCAGTAGTCTCCACATTACCAGTAATACCAAAAGTTGTCGACCCATTTCATATGCAGTGAATAAAAATATTATTTTAATTTTATTGCATTAGAAAATGAGCGAAACAAAGAATATCATGAATCTTGTTTATCATTCTGCCATGATCAGCAGATTAGCAGTAGCTTATTCTATGCTTGCAAAAAGTCTCCTCAAAATGAAATCAGCAGACCTTAGCAGATTAGACTTTGAAGACAGTGCTAAATTAGTTGCAGTTGTCACAGCGTCAATTGCCACAAAAGACTTTCTTGTCAAACAAGGAATTATTCCCGAAAATATATCTATGTAAATAAAAATAATATGGCGACACTAGCTGTTATTGTGGGAGGTGCCGTTGTCAACACCCTGGCATTCAGTGGGTCAAACTATCTTTTTTCAAAAATGGTAGAGAAGAATCTGCAGAAGAATTAAAGCGACATAATGAGGCATCAGAAAAACTGGCACAAGCCCAGCAAGCGTATGAAAAGCAAAGAATTGAGAAACTTGATTTCATCAATGAAAAACTTAGACTAGAGGGTCACGCGCAGCATACATTTTCTAATGTCAACGACGCAATCAGGGAATATTTTCTTGTCATGGGTGAAGACATGTCTATCCCAAAGCCAAAACTAAGTGATTACTATCAACCCAGTCCACAACAGAGAAACGGAGAAATAATCTTTGTTCTAGTGGGAATGACATTTGTTTATTTTACTGGAGTTTTCATTGCTAGAAAAAATGAGTCGAAAATAAACTATTGAAAATATATTACTCCCCAATTGGCTACTGGAAAGGAAACACTGCAACAGAAAAATTACATGCCGCTGTGGGTAATGATGTATCACTCAATGAGATAAAACAATGGCTGCAAAGATAGGCAATATGGCAAATATATCTCCCTGCGCCAAGAAAAATATCTAGACCCCATTTTGAAAACACAACACCAAATGACACCCATCAAATGGACCTCTTGTTTCTACCCCATGACATAATAAGAAAAAAACGATACAAGTACGCACTAACTGTTGTTGACATTGCTTCAAGGTACAAGGACGCCGAACCCATAACTGACAAGAACGCTATTACTGTAGCAACTGCATTATCAAAAATATATAGCCGAGGCCCTTTAAGATATCCCAGGCTTGTACAGGTCGATGATGGATCTGAATTTAAAGGAGCAGTTAATCAATTATTTGCAAAGCATAACGTGCTTGTGCGGCGAGGCATTCCAGGCGTACACAGATCACAGGCAATTGTTGAGAACTTTAACAAGCAATTATCAGAAAGACTTTTCAGTTACCAGTATTCTAAGGAACTCATGCATGACACACGTAACACTGAGTGGGTAACAAGATTACCATCTGTGATAAAAGCCATGAATAATGAAGGCCATGTAAAACCCGCAGATCCTATTAAATTGAAAACAATAACCCCGGTGTCAGGGTCAGAAATAAAAACAAAAGTGCCAGACACAAGTTTGTTTACAAAACAGGTAAGATATTTATATCAACCCGGAGAGGCCGAAAATGACGTCAGACGCAGAGCAACAGACCCCATCTGGTCTACGTCTGTACACAATATAAAAAAAAATAGTTCCCAGAAACCCACCAATTTATTACCTGTATGAACCTGCACCACAGAGGGCATTTGTCAGAGACGAATTACAGATTATTCCCCCAGACACTGTTACTCATTTCAGTAACTAACTCATCAATCAGTTCATCACAAATGTCTTCAGATAACTTAAGTCTGTAGTGTCCGGGTGCATAAGCCTTTTCCTTACTGTGAAACACACGTTTCGTGTCCCCAACTGCAAGTGACTTTTTATGTGTTTGGATCATTTCAAGATTATGTCTATTTGATCTCAGTGACTTGTTGGGATAATCAGGCATTAATGCACCATCTAATACTTGCTTATAATGCTCATGACGATTGATTGATTGTACATTGCTTAGCGTCCCGACAGCAACAAGGCTTTCTCAGGACGTGCCTGCACTGCTTGTGAAAAAAAAAAAAACAGAACATTGAATGTATGTCGCCAGCCGGTCAAATACATTAAATAAACCTAACACATGGGGCCTAAATAAAGCTAAGACCATTTAGCAACACACATCCAATATCAAGAGCTACAGGCAGTGCAGACAGTAGGGAGAGTTTTAAAAAGGCAAATACAGGTGAATGGACAAAGGGTAGACAGAAACACATGCCCCAGAATAGAGAGAAAAACCCACCCTGTGGGGCTGACCAGGGTGACCCTGGGAACTAAAAAATACCTAACCCCACCCAAGTCCCCCAGGGCAGACCCGGGTGGGGTTGCTCATGACGAATGTCTTTATTTTTTATCTCTGTTTTTTTTAAATTCCTTTTGCTTTCAACTGACTACCTTTTGGTGCAGTATAGAATACATTTTTGATCTAAGTCCAACGTACTCAACAATAGGCACACCAGTCAGTTCGTCTTTAAACTTTCCAGGTACTTTCTTGTTTTGTGTGCTGTACAATGGATGATCCTTGGGATAATCAGACGTGTCATACATATGTAACTCTGTTTTCATGTCTTCATAAAAGTCTTCAGTACACACGTCTATAATCATAGAGTCAGTGTCAGTGTATAGCAGACCACGCTCAGGATACTTTGGTTTGAAGTAATCATAATAAAATTCAAGCATCAATAATTTTGACAACTCAAGAATTGCCATACCAATGAATACTGGCTTGTCCAGTTTAAGAATCTTTTTTTTGAGTGACACTGCATACAATGATGAATGAAACTCTTTATACCCTGTGTACTGTGGCTTACCTGCAAGTTTAATTGCACCTGATTCAGTTGTTACTAATCTCACATCTTTGCGGTGATGAGGATTTTCCATCGTCTTCCCAAAACAGGCATTGTTCATAAGTTTAAAGAAGTCTTTGTCAAATGCAGTGTTGCAGTCTCTGGCATGCAATGTTGTGTTCTTCATTATGTAATCTTTCATGAAAGCACTCTGATCAAATTGAATTCCTCTGTGAACTTTCTTTAGTACTAACCCATGTCTGATGTAAAACTGCAACAAGCGATAGTGGCAAATTTAATTGAATTTGTCATTTAAATTTGGCACAAGTTTAGTGTCTTCTTTTTTTCCCCATCATACTCATTTTCTCAACTGCTAATGGATAATCATTATGGTAATCATGTAGATGGTGTGGGTACTCTAGGTCTACTTCAAAGATCCAACCTTTCGCGTCGTTTCGGTCATGACTCATAATATTGTTTGTTATGTCTGTTATGTCACACTGTGACAAATCATACAGACAAAAGTTTTTCAAGGGCAATAACTCACACATTGCGAATCCATACAAATTGTTTGCGTCCACGTACATAATGAATGACCTTGACCCTGAGGGGTCAAAGCCCTGGTCAAGGTCGTCCAGATATTTATTATTTGCTCTGGCATAATTGTTCACAGCAATACTAATGCCACCCCTCAATCCGCGTTCCACCATTTCACCCATCGTACGATCAGACAACAGGTCAATAAATATCTTACTGGATTTTAAAAATGCATCCCAAGTCATGCCAGGACTAGTTATGTAACAGGCCGGGTCAAGACCGTAGTGTAATAGACCCTTTTCACGGTAACTTTCAAATACATCTGCTAGCAAACAAATGTCGGCTTTCAAGTACTGGTCATGATAGTCACCAATCGTCTCACACCCCAATTTATCCCACGCATCAAGTGCATGTTGATAATCAGAGTCAGAAATACCTTTTCCATTAAGTGTAGAATAAAATGTATCTTTTGGTGGCAGTCTTCTTTCTTCAAACACAACCCAGTCACTGATGTACTCGTACGGATACACAACTTTCTTAATCAAGTCAGGCTCAAAATATTTACTTGTTATTGGAAACGATGTCAGTCCATCTGCCAGACTAGCAAGACCTAAAGACAAATGTTGCATGGAGTCATAAAACACTAATTTGTTGTCCCGTCTAAAAGTCAAGTATTTTTCAGTTGTCTGGGCAATGCAACTAATTTTTTTGTAAGACTCATCCACAGCACGCATGATAATATGTGAATCGTACACCCTGAGATTGTGGAAAAAGATTGGTAACTTATATGTCTTAGGATCTATTTTTAATTTCAAGTTACAATCACCATGGGCAGCACCTCTGTACCGTCCAGTTATGTGATCATGGTCACGAACTTTATCACCCTGTAGGTGTTTTTCACAAATCCAATCCAATCAAATTTTTTTTAATCTTCTTCTGTCATCACCAAAGGCATCTGACACTTTTCCAAATAATGTACTACCTGACTATACAGTTGTCTCATTTCTGTTAAAAACAGACATGCTGCATTTTCACCCCTGTAGATAACAGGCTCGGTATGCTGACCGTCTGACTTAACAACAATATAACCAAAAGAACACACTACTTGGTCACTCAGTTTTACTGTCTTTGGTAATGACTCTGGAACAGGACCGTCATATGGTACAACCAGTGATTCAAAATCAGCATACACTACAAATGGTAGTTTTTGCTGATTCCCATAGTTCTTAAAATATACTTGACTACCAGGATCTGGATACTTAAGTATTGTTTGTATGTCATCAGCTGACCTGCAGTGTAAAACATGTTTCCTCCTCTTGGCTTGACTTCGCGAACGAAGATTTTATAAGAGTTGCCCACGACGTCTGCAGGCTTGTTCGTGGCTGCGGAGGCCAATCTGAGACAGGCAGGTTCGACCGCAGTGGCTGCAGGGGAAGGTATGGCCAGGGTTCTGAGCTGCGGCATCTCTGTTTTTTCTCCTGAGCCGCTTGTCCTTAAGGCTAGCTCTGTGAGAGTCCTCAAAGGAGACAGCTGCCTTGTAAATGGTGGAGCGCCAGGTGTCACGGTCCGCAGCAAGCGAAGACCACTGGTGGTGGTCGATTTGGCAGGCACTAAGTGACTTCTTGAGACAGTCTTTGTATCTCTTCTTTGGTGCCCCTCTGTCACGGTGTCCAGTAGCAAGCTCGCCGAACAGGGTGATCTTTGGTAGGCGATGATCCTCCATCCTGGAGACATGCCCCGCCCAGCGGAGCTGTGTCCGCAGCAGCAAAGCCTCGATGCTCACAGTTTCAGCCTGTTCAAGGACCTCGACGTTGGTGACATAGTCACTCCAGTGAATGCCCAGGATGGTACGCAGGCAGCGCTGGTGGAAGCGTTCGAGGAGTCGTAGTTGGCTGCGGTAGAGGGCCCAGGACTCGGAACCATACAGCAGGGTGGTGAGGACCACAGCTCTGTACACGCTGATCTTGGTGCCTGTTTTCAGCTGTTGATTGTACCACACCCGCTTGAAAAGTCGCCCGAAAGCGCTGTTCGCTTTTGCCATGGGTTGTAACTTGTCAACAGAGTCATTATCCCATATATACACATTCACAGATATGCCAGGATTTAATTGTTCAAACAAATCTATGTCCTCTATCTTAACAGGAAAATCAATACCACTAAAATTAAGTTCATTTACAAATTTAGTTTAGTTAGATACGCGATCAGGTCTTGTTTTTACAAAGTGTAGTTTAGCAAGCACACACCACATGAAACAATAATTGTCATTGTTCTGTATATTGACGACAGCCTTTTTGTTTGCAACCTCTGTTGGCAGTGGTATCCATGATTTACCTAATATAGGATGATACCTTGACTGTTTTAATTGTAGTTCATGTACATGACCTTCGTGCCAACCAGACCCTTTCATTTTTGCTTTGTCAATTGCTTAGGAGGTTAGGAGGTTGTCTGTCAACAAAAGGGCTACTGAGACGCTATATAGGAGCTTGTGATGATATGCCTTAGTTGTAGTTCTGCAATCCTCCTTGTTTAGACTGAATGTTAATTAGAATATAAATTATTATGTATGTATTGTTGTTTAGTTTATTGTAAAAGTGGTGTGTTCGGGCATTGTGCTTTGTTTGTTATGTGCTTATGTCATTGTATTTTATTTTTGTGTACAGATTGTAAAGCGCTTAGAGCTTTTGAGTAAGATTAAGCGCTATATAAATACCCATTATTATTATTAATTGCTTCTAGAAAGTCAAGCAAAGTTTGTTTTTAAACACGTTTTCTAATTCTCTTCTTGTGTTAATGGTGTGTTGTCTTGTCGATATATACGATACAATCACTTCACCATCTACTCTGCTGAATTCTATTTTTGCAACAATCTGAATATTTACATTGCCTGTAAGAAGATTATCTTGTATGACAGAAAAAGACATTTCTATTGATTCATAGACATTGTTACTATTGGATATAGGCAAGTCTGTTGTGTGAAACACATTTCTTAAACCTTGAGCATTGTCCGTCATTTTTATTTGTCCGACAAAATAATAATAGAAAAATTACACCTTATGTAATACCACTTTATTGACTGTAACACTGTTAATATAAACATTTAGTTTATGTAATTGTTGAAATATTTGTTCACAAAGTATCTCAAACCAGTCCTGGCGGTTATTATTTTTAACTCTTAAGGTGGGTGTCCTAAAATCAACTGTTAAACACTCCACATTTGGATGCCCATCAACATAATCCAAAGACACATTATATGACAAATATATTGCTGTTGGCACTGAGAGGTTTATGTCAGGTTGTTTGGAAGGTGTTCTTATCTGATTAAAGTGTACAACATATCTGAAGCAGTCTGTGATGTCAATGGTTTGTCCGTCCGTCATTTTTATGGACAAAACAAAAGTATAAATTAATTTACTAATCCATACCCTGTGGGCTGATCTGTCTTTAAAATAAGTTTTAAATGCTTGGTTGATTTCAGTTTATTTTTAACATCATCCCGTTCCTGCTTATTTGGTATGATGTTGTTTTCTCTGAGACAGTCTTCAAAGCTGTCACGATCCTTACAGTAAAACAAACGGATAAACTTTAACTGTTCTCGAAAATCTTTTAGTACAGCATTATATTTCTGAGTGAGAATCCATACAATTATGTTTGCGTGTCTGCCACTAAAGGCCAGTTCTGCTAGAGTGTTTCTTTTCTTGACAATGTCTTTCTCTGCAGAGCAGTCATCAACAATAAACAAGGTTGGCTGTCCTTCAAATTGTTTGTAAAAATACAGCAGGTAGTCATTCAGTTTTTTCTCAGGGTCGACTAAATAAATGTTGCTGTCAGTCCAAATAAATAAACGGTTGTGATAAGCTTTGTTGTGTTTGATTGTAGGACAAAATATTACAATGTTTTCAAAATGATGGATGTATCTTGTTTGTAATAAGTCAAGTACAAATTCAGTTTTCCCACAGCCTGTGGCACCACAAAACAAGCCACATTGTGGGTCGAGTGTCATCAAGCTCCGGTTCATTTTAATACAGAAGATAATTTTAATACAAGTGTCCACTTAGTCTACTGTCTGCAATATTGAGTTGTGCGTCATAAATCAGATACAAATAAATATTTATGGCTCCTCCTGTTTCAGTCTTTTTTTGTATCTGAATTGTTATTCCGTCACTGCCGTTCTCAACAGTACGTCCTGACCCATGTAAAAAGTCATCATCTGTACTGTGTAGGTCTAGCCAAAGTGCATATTTTTCTGTCAGGTATTGTCCAATTCTTACGTTATACAGATGTAAATCTTTACACGCCATGTTTGCCGGTTTTTCTCTAAGTCTTCCGCCCGCCCATTTTGTGATCTCATCATAGTGTTGATAAGGCAGCATACCCGATGCATACACTTGATTAGGTCGACCTTCAATCGTACAGGATAAATGTGTAATCTTTGGATTGTAGAATTTTTCTGATTCCCGTTTGAATGGATTTTTTTTGTTCAATAAACAACATGATTATACCTTTTAGTGACCTGGCAGGTGTGTTAAGGTTTATGTTCCACATTGTATCAGCTTTGTCTTTGGGTATTGTACTGTGTCTTATCACGCGGTCATAATAAATTGGAAGTCTTGACTGATATTGATTTTGAATTAGTCTGGCAAGTTCAGTGTGTGTGACAATTTCATATTCCAAGGATATGTTTGAGATCTTGTATGTTGCGTCTGGGTCAGTTGTTTTGATAACTTTTGCACAGTCATTAAAAGTTAGTTCAAAACTCAGACGGTCATTCAGTGCTCCTTGGTAATAAGGCAAGTGTGTTGTGAGGATTTCAAATTCAAGTGGAATGAAAAATCTATTTCCATATGTATCTGCTAATATAACGTCCTCAATTACAGATGTTGATTTGTCTGCCGATTGATTCTAAGTTTAGCAATATTAGCAGACTGTATGCCTTGGTAAACACGGTCTTCTCTTTCTTGTCGTGTAAGCCAAAGGTCTTTGTAGCAGTAAAACACATCCACATCATCAAGACTAAACACTTCCTGTCCTTCCAGTTTTACTTTGATGGTCTTAATAATTGCTCTGCCAAGATTGTCAACCAGTGTTCTGTTTGCATCTGATTCTGATGAAAGTTCAATATTAAATGCTAGGCGTGCAGTGCCAGGAACAATAACATCATTGGGACCCAGGTTTGGAAACTTGAATGTAAGTGTTTGGTTCTGGTCTATGGTACTAGGATTGTTTGTGATGACAATTGATTGTCTAATGCCCTTAACACCAAGAGGTTCACGTAGTTTTCTGTACGGGTCTAACTTTGATCCGTAGGACTGTGTCATTTTATTATGCAAAAATCAAAAATATTAAATTAATAAAAACAATGGCAGCAGGAGGATTTAATCATGATGATATTGAAATGGATGTCATGGATGTCTATGATACCAGTGCAACAGATATGACAGATATGACTGTAACTACTTCTAGTATGCATCACGAACTGTTAAAAGACAAAGTAAACTCGTTTTATGACAGTGTTGGTGAACGCCCAGATGTAATAGATCCTAATCAGTTTGAATATGATAAAGGTCACTTATTTGTAAATACAGACAGAGGTAAAGTGTATCTAACACATAAAAACAACGCTGCTAGGTTTAGAGCTTTAAGTACAATAAAAACCGATGTCGGTGGTGAGGCAGCACTGCAGCGTTACCTTGGTGTTGGTACTAGTAAAAAGTTGACACAGAGACTTGTTACTGCTCTTCATGACACGCAAACAAGATTACCAACAGGACAAGATATTGAAATGACTGAGGTAAAAAAACTGCCAGAAATAGCAAACACGGTGAAACAAGAAACCTCATTTACTGATGAAGTAATGAAAACAATAGATGATCCACCTTTGTCAATGCGGGAGATAAAGGGTTTGGATAAAACACTGCAGACAATCAGAGGTGAGATGGTAAATAATATAGCCAAACTGGGTGAGCTTGATAATCAAATAGAAACAGAAAAGGAAAAATTAGCAACTGCAGATGAGGAGAATCTTGACACAGAAATAAAAGAAAGAATACAACACAGATTAAATGATTTGTATATAGAAAGATCAGGAAGGTTAGAAGCGATTAGTATTGGAAGACAAAAACTAAAAACACAGGTTAACAGGATTAGGGAAACTATTCAGAAAATACTTCACGAAGACACAACATTGGCTGAGAGATTGAAAACACTTTTCAGAGAGCAGGGTATTACAATTGCAAGTTTAATTACTGCTCTTGGATTTATTATCAGTACTGTAGTGTTGGCTGTCTCCAGGGGTGGTTCTGGTCCTGCACCTCCAACCCCACCGGTTCCGTCAGACCCAAAAGATTTACAGTCGTGGGTAAAAAAACAGTTGTCTCACATATCAGTAGGAGGATTAATGGTGGGTTATTTAATGAAACAGATAAAGAAGTAATATACCTAATCCTGTGAGGCCTATTACCAATGCAGTTCTCTCTGACTCATGTGTGTTTACTGGGGTTGGTGCTGGTGATGGTGATGATGCCTGTGCAGGTGTCGGTGCCGGGGCTTGGTCTGTTACTGACATTGCTGGCATTACTGCCTGTACAGGTGGTGATGATACTGGGACCAGGGCTGGCGTTATTAATGGTTGTAGGTGTGTGTTTACAGATTTATTGAGTCCTAATTTCTGATCACGACCAGCAACAATAATTTCATTATTACAATTTGTTATTGTCCCCATTTGTAATTGAAGGTCAGATGGTAGCATGTATAACCTGATGCCAATACAAAGTCAACTTTTGATCTGGCATATCTGAGGACGTCTTGATAGCGTTGTATGCTTGATGGGAGATCTACTGTTGAATTAATTCAATCTTCAAGATTTGCAAGAAACTGTTTTTGTGCCTCGAATTTACCACTCCCGTTTAAAATGTTTGATTTTGTCAATGATTGTGCACCTAGTAAACACCACACATATGTTCTGATAGACTCATTGATGCGTTCGACTCCCGCTTGAGTAAATCCGTCACTCCTGTCTAAAATAAATATGGTCCAGGCATTAGACTGATTCTGTTCTATTGATCCTAACCAGACTTCAGATTTTGATGAGAATGAAGTGTAACCAGGGTAGTAGTCTTGTGGGTATTGTCTGTGACTCATAGCATAATACAATGTACCCATGCCATTGTGATCATCAAGTTTTTGTGTAAAGTCATACTTTGTGCTAATGTTAAACTCATTACAGATGCGTTCAAATGCTTTCATACCTGTTGAAACTGGATTCAGTGGGCAGTGGGGTATGCAGTTCTGACAGTATTCTTCTTAATTGGTAATATGTGTGGAAAAGGTAGACAGACCTAATCAGTTTGTTTGAGTGATTTAAGTGGTCTGTAAATGAAACACCACAGCCTGTAGTTGAACACAGTATGGCAAAGTTGAGCTGGTTTTGAAACATCTGTAGTGGGCTTGAGGACCACTTTCTTGCAGTAGTGTCATCTGTTATTGGAGGGTTTAGGTAATGGTCAAACGGATTGGGTACTTTCACTTGAAACAAATCTTGTTCCGATACAGCAATATCAAGTTGATTTAACTGAATTATTTTCTGTTCATAAGTAGGTGCAACATTGTACTTGGCATCCATGTTAAATTGAAATGCGTTTGTAGTGGTAATGGTTGGTGATTTAAATTCCATCATGTTCTTTTTTATGAGATAATAAAAATGTTTATAACCTTAACAAATCTTGACACAAGCAAACCAGTGTGGTTAACTAATGGGATCGATACTCGTGATGGTAGCAAGGTTGTAGCTATCCATGAAATGTTTTACACTGTAAAGTGGTTTAATATAGAAGACAAAAATTATTATGTAAATCTTGATGGTGTGACTGAAGCTATACCACCTGGGTATTATGACTTTTGTATTATAGCTGAACGGTTTCAAAGTAAATTTAAAATTAAAGCAACTTTAAATCCGGCTAACTTACTTGTTACATTAGAATTTCCGACACAAAATTGGTTAAAGATCTCAGATAGATTTGCATATTTACTTGGATTTTATATTGACGAAGATTGGTATAGATCAGATGATTTAGATGAATTTATGTTTGGTATTGTAACAATGAAGACAAAAAAACCTTAAAATAACTGGAAAATGCCATGTCAATTTGTCAGTACACACAGTATTTAATGTACATTTAAAAGAATTAAATACAACTGAGAATATACACAATGGAAAGCCATCAACTTTGTTGAGATGTGTGCCGACTGGAACTGCACCCTATTGCGAAAGTGTGGTTGTTAGATTTCCTTTACAGTTTAAGAAATTAAGTTCCAGTTTCTTTGAATCATTGTGTTTATCTGTAACTAATCAGGATGGCAAACCAGTTGTTATGCATGATTTTAGTGTAGTGTTAGAAGTTAAATAATTTTATTTTTGTTTATAAAAATGAGTGCTGGTCCAAAGCCGAGAATCATACCAGTTGCATGTCCAGTGACAGAGTTGAAAGATTTGGCTGATGTACAGGATTTTGAAAAGGAAGGAGAGGTAGGGGAAGTGTATGGTTTTGAACTTGATTCGACTGGTATGTACAAGCGGAAAGTAATAGATGACATGAAGGATGGAACAGACAGACCGATTCCTAAACTTGGCCAGCTGCGTGATGTCACTGTACCTGTTCCAGTAAATAATGCACCTTACAACTTAATACATGTGGGAAATAAGTGGGTAGTTTCACCTGTACCTGTTCCACCGCCCACAATTGACTTGGACATAAAGTTTGAATTTATTAGTCCTTATGTATATACTGATGATGAAGGCGCCTTAGTGTTTAGGAAAGTTGTTAACTCTGGGCCGCTGATTGTAAGCCTTGTTCCAAGCTTTGCCCCAGACAACAATAGCAGAGAAAAACTAAAGGTGCAAGAGTATGAAAAACGGAGATATCTTCTTACGCATAGAAAAAATAGAACAGATACAGAAGTTGTGTTTTCACCAGCAAACTTTGCCATGGCAAAAGAAGCAACAATAGTATTTGAAATTATCATGAGATCTGTTGCTTCTGTAAAAGAGGCAGATATAGCACAGGGAATCAAACTTACGTGGAATGACACAGTGGCAGAATCAACAAAGGTCTTTATTGCTATTAAAAAAGGTACAGATATAGAAGTTTCAAGCAGTATACCCGCAGTTACGACGGTGGTCGACAAAACAACTTTTGTTCGTCTGAGTTACATAAAACTGGAACGCATTGATCTTGTTTCATTTTATTATGCCAGCAAATTGTATTTTTTTGACGAGTTGCAAAATGTAATCACTGATTAAATAAAAAAAAAAATTTGTGAATAAAAAAAATGGTGAACTTGTATCCGCAACTACCGACGACTGATACTGTGTCGATTGAGACAATTGCATCAGATAAAACATTACAGGCAGACGCATTCCGATTAATAAATATTACAGACTTTTCTCCTCTGGTAAGTGTCACCATTAATTCGGGCGGACCGTCGGGGGTTCTTTCTCCGGGTACGGGTACTCCGGTTCTTCCACCCCCCCCCCCCCCACTTTGGTACCGGTCTCAGGCCACTTTACAAATTTCAAATACAAGCGATCAAAAATCTCTGTAACTTCAGTAGCTGACTGGCCCTTCGTTTGTCTTGTACTGTGTTTGTCTTAAATGGCGTAAATCCGTGTCTGTTTCGTGAGTGTGTGTGTTGGGTTTCAGGCGCGGCGCTTTGAGTCGATTTCCCCAAAATTGAGAAAAAGCGCCTATATAATAACGGTATTATTATTATTAGATGCATTGAAATATAGATGTAAGAGACGGTATAAGGCAGTATTTAATTCTGTTCAAAACACATCTATAGCTATTGGTGCTATTTCAGCCGGATTATCTGTTGGGGGTATTGTTTTGATATCAACTGGAATTGGTAGTTTAATTGGCATTGGTCTTGAAGGAGCTAGCATTGTCACAGGACTGGCATGCTTTGGTTTGGAAGGCATCAACAAGAGATTTCACACTAAATTACAAAAACATGAAGCATTGAGTACGCTGGCTGGTGCGAAACTTAGTAGTATGAAACTTATTATAAGTAAAGCGTTGCAGGACAATTTTATTGACGATGATGAATTTAAGAGAGTGCAGGATGATTTAAATAATTACAAACAACAAAAGGCTGAAATACAAAATAAAATGCGTAGTCAATCCCCCGTGAATGTTGAAGAACTGAAGGCTAGTTTTTTAGAGGAAGGAAAAAAGATAGGGGTGAAAGAAACCACGGAAAAGCTTCAAGGACTTTTAGGGAAGTAAAAATCAGTTTTGGTAATCAAACAATATTTTTGTCATACACTTCACATAGAGATGACACGCCACCTGTCTATTTGACGCCCACGGCACCGCCAGAATATTTTTGAAAAAATAACAGTTTTTGTCTTTGTATCTTGTCAAATCTGACTCAGTATCTTGTGACTGGAGACAAGTTCTTGTAAGTAATTAATAAGTTCTTATGGTAAGTAATTAATAAGTTCTTATTGTAAGTAACTTTAAAGAACCTGCGAGGTAACCTTTAAGTTACCTACAACTTGTAAGTAAGTACAAAGTTCCACTTGGCACCAGTGGACTGAAACTGGTGTTATTCCAGTGCTTTGCGAGTTGATTGATACCTGCATTAGTGGCCCAATAATGAGTTATTGATAGGCCATTATGCCAGGCACATTAAAAACCCCAGCCAGTGATTGATTATGACAGGAACGGCCAGGTAATTCTCTGCAGTGCTGTATTTTTCCAAATCTATTAGCATATCTTGGGTTCTTTTGGTAGCATTGTGCATACGACGGTGTCGTTTTTTTGATTGAGTGAATTTCAGACCAGGATGCGTGCATATGACTGTGGCTTTTTTTTTCGATTTTGTGATTACGGCTAATCACCTGTGCATTTTGAAACAGCCTGCGCGCATACGGCTAACCACTCTGGAGATTTTTGCCAATACCATTGTGGCGTGGTAATTATTTTCTTGACGGTGCATATTTTATTCAGTGCGTCGCCGGCCGGGCGGGTGGGGTGGGGGGGAAATCAATACTCTGCGATGTGGGTCTGCATGGTTAAATGGGATTTATGTAAAGGTGAGAGCGTTTGTGTTCAAAAATAAATAAATATAGGGTATCTGTCCGGCTCTTGAGGATCTGGTACTTTTGGAAAATACATTGTTCTATCTCTCAGTGAAGGCCTGTTGGTACTGCCTCTGCCTGCCATTTTCCGTTTGGGTACTGAATGTATACCCCAGCCCCTCCATTCTGAACTGCATCTGTGGCTGATCTATCGGTGTATGCCCGTATGCTTCCTGGGGATACTATCTTCGAGCATGGCCAGTGTTAGGGCTTTCTTGCTCACAGTGCTGTGCTCATCTTTGGTGGTGATGTAGGATACCGTGGAAGAGATGGTGATGTTTTCTGGCTTACTTTCCCAGGGTGGAAGGTCGCTAGCAGGATTCAGAGCCTCTACCTGAACAGGTAACTTTGCCTGATGTTTTCTCTGCAGTGCTCTCGTCTCCTTTACAAAGCTTAATCTTTTCAGTCTCCCTGAGGTTGGTTGTTTCATCCTGGCGTTCATAGGATGGTCTTTAGAAGACTTGACCTTTGTGGACTGTATCAAGGCTTGCAATCTCTTCTCATGCGCAGGGGTGGGATGCCTGTTGTCCCTTCCATCTTTTCAATTGGTGTGGATCTCATTGCGCTGGTGATGATACGCAGTGCCTGGTTCTGAACTCTGTCAATGGTCTGCTGGTGTGACTGGGCTGCCGTCAACCATGCATTGGATCCGTACTCAAGGTGTGGTCTCACTGTGCCTTGATATACATTTTTGAGGATCTTTTCATTGGCTCCCCATTGTGTTCCAGCCAGCTTCCTCATGATGTTTAGCTTTCTTCTAGCTTTTGCTTCTGCGTTCCAGATGTGCGGCTTCCACTCCAGCCTCTGTCAAGGGTGACTCCCAGGTATGTCTGTTGGTCTTTACACCGCAGCGGGATGTTGCTCAGTGTTAGGTTGCCAGCCTTTGCTTTGTTGGAGAGAGAGAAGAGTGTGGCTGATGATTTTTCTGTGTTGATGGTCACACACCAGTTGTTGGTCCAGTCTGTCAGCCTGTCCAGGGCTATCTGCATCCTGTATATAGCGGTTGTTGCATACTCTTCTGTGTACCAGCGTACCAGGTCATCTGCGTACATGGCTGCGTGGACTCCTTTTGGTAGCTCTGGCACAAGGTCGTTGATGAAGAGTATGAACAGGGTCGGTGACAGGACTCGCCCTGTGGCACTCCCTGACGCAGCAGCACTTTTTGGCCACAGTACCCATCCACTGTCACACGGGCTCTGCGATTGTGCAGGTATGACTTGGTCCACCAATACATGTTCCCTTGGATGCCCCTGCGAAGGAGTTTCACAAGGAGACCATCCTTCCACACCTTGTCGAAAGCCTTCTGTAGGTCAATGAAGGCAGCTAATATCACCTTCTGATCTTGAAAGGCATCTTCTATGACCTGTGCAAGGTGTGATGTCTGGTCTTCTGTACTCTTGTAGCTTCTGAAGCCGGCCGCTTGCTCTGGCACGATAATGCTCTCGGAGTCGAGGTACCACTGCAGGGGCTTGTTGATGATGCTCTCCATGGTCTTGCACACACAACTTGTCAGGCTGATGGGGCGATAACTCAGGGCTTTGGACTTATTCTTCCCTTTCTTCAAAATTGGGATCATCCTGGCTCAAATGGTTGTTGTGGTGCGTCTAGTGTGGTAGTGTAGCGTCTGTGCTTGTCACTCTCGCTTTCAGCTCCCACCGCTGGCTAGCAGTTATGTGAAAAGGGGAGCAGAGCATGTCAGTCTCTCCGTGCCAGTACACAGCCTCTCCAACAACAAGCTCATGTAGTGCCTCCTTGTGGCGACTCACGGTAACCGAGCACCTTAAGGACTCAGGCTGAACTACAGTGGACTCGGAGGAAGTCTGGCCCCCAGACATGCGGCATGCAGGCCCATCGATGTGTAACATAGTGAACTGAACTCAGTGTCTGATCTGTACTCACCATCACTATATTTCACAGAAATCTATACTCACTATACTGTATTTGACATTGGCTTGCCAACGGTTGTACTCTTGACATGCTGCACCCGACTGCTGGTGGGGTAAGTTTATTGTCTATTTTATTTGATTATTATATTTTTGATTATTATAATTATGATCGTATGTATGTCGGATTAGAATGATTTTTGTGTGTTTGGTGTTAGGATTGAATGGTGTCGTTTGATTATGTTTATAGCATTCTCCCTGATCAATCTGTTGTAGACTGCGTGAGTCTTGGAGCAGATTGATCAGTGTGTGCTCTTTAATATGTATAGTGTTCATTTTTAAGTGTATTTTGTAGATTGTTCTGGTTTTGATTCGGAATCATTTGGTTTTGTAACTATTTTTGTCAATGTTATTGATTTATTATTTTGTGTGCATGGTTACATGATTTATATAGAAAAGTGAATGTTATATTTATTTATATCAGTTATATTTATGTGGTGTTAATATGTACTTTCGATGTTTATTTATTTATGTTGATTTGTCTTTGTCAGGGTTTTGCTTAATAAACAAAAGGAACCCTTACTGCGACTTCACGCCTGTTACAGATGTATAGACAAGGCCTGAATCAGATCCCCAGCTATGGGTAAATAGCCCCACTGCCTTGTGGGTGCCTTGGAAGAGGCAAAGGCTAGGGGAGTAAACCCTATACAAATCCGGGCAGGGATGCTCGATAGCCTTGGTTGGCAGATCTCCTTCGAGAAGGAAAACTCCGAGCGGAAAAAAACTGAATAGATCAGACTCATAAGCCTTGGTCGGCAACCCGAGTGGGTCTATCTGGGAAGTAAACGGTACGGGAAATCATAACAGTTCATTGCAAGACAATAGAAAACTGTGCATTATTTTCTTGCCTACAGTACTAGGCTTGTGCTGCCATCTTGAGGTTTAATCCTATTCATAGTTTACTTAACCCTTTTAGCCCCACAGGTGCATTTCCCAAATTTTGGAAGTGTTACTTAACAACTATGTACCAGTTGCAGGAGATAAATTGACCATGATAATTCAAGGGTAGTGGCAGATTAGCTTGGCGCCTGAAGGCACCAAGCTAATCCGGATTAACCCTTGAATTATCGTGGTCAATCAATCTCCTGGTGTAGGCACTCGGGGCTAAAAGGGTTAACTCTTAATAATCCGCTACTCCTTCCTGAACTCCACCCCTAGAGGCGCCCGTCACGTGCACGTTGATGTAATATAGTATAGAAGAAACGGTTTCCTGAAGTGAACTCTCGTGCTCGCGCGTCGGCACAAGCTCAATGTACTCTTGCGTGACGGTTAGCCCAGAGTGTTACATCCACACGCACGTACTGACCTGGCGCCTTTGCACGTCCAGTGTCAGTTTTACACGCCAACGTTAAGTGAAGTGTTGTAGGGTTTGATCTAAGGGGCGAGGGGGGGGGGGGGGGGGGGCGAGGAGGCCGGGGGTAGGGGATACAAGGGTTTCCGGACCGGACCCCCCATCCTGCCGCTAATGCCCCTTGTTCGGAGTTTGGAACTCATTTTAAATTGAATCCCCCTCTCCCCCCCCCCCCCCCCACACACACACATGTAGGCGCCATTTTGTCTGGTTGTGGGGGAGGATAAAGTTGGAACCCTCCTCCCTCCCCCCCCCCCCGTCCTACGGCAGGAGGTAACTGATCCGCCCCTGTGTTGTACGTACAAACGAAAAAGGTGAGGTAGGCGGCTAGAATGGTGACAGCAATCTCAGACAGCGGGTCGTTGAAGGTCCGAGACAACCAGAAGAGCGACACATGAGCCACAAGGTAGCCGAACGCGGGGCCGCCCAGAGCGAATCGCAACAGCAGCTGAAGTACAGGCGCCGCTAGATGTTCAACACAAAAGGGCAAGGATGATTAACCCATCTAACCCGCATTTCCCACATTTTGTAGGTTTCATTTATCCACTATATACCGGCTGAAGCAGAGGGATCAACCAGGATCATTTCACGGCAGTGCCAGATTAGCTTGACGTCCCCAGGCGCCAAGCTAATCTGGCACTACCCTTGAATTATCCTGGTCGATCCATCTCCTGTTGTAGTGCGTCGGGCCTAAATGGGTTAACCCTCTGGCTGTCCCGCGTAGTGCTTTATGTTGAGGTAATTCCTGCAAGAATCACAACAGGCTGGCTACCGACAGCCAAAGTGTTAATACACTGGCCCAAAAGGGACATCATAATTAGCAAATTGAACAAAGCCAAGGAAAGGAAATCCCATAAATACACACAACAAGTAAACTGCTAGGACTTTGGTATCCACATGACGTTCGTAAAAATCAGTAGTAGGTCATAATTGCACGTGTTCGACGAAAACAGTAGATTAAGCCCGGACAAGCATGCGATAAGTCGCCAGGACAAACACAGTGAGCGGTATCACACGCTTGTCCAGGCGATTAATCCACTGTTTTCGTCGAAGCACGTGCAATCATGACCTACTTCTGATTTCCGGAAATCGTCTATTTTTCACAAGACCTGTGATCAGGCACGCCTAAAAGATGTGTCGTAACTGTCCAATCGCCAACTGGACAACGCACAACAGGAGATGACTGAACAGGAGTCTTTCATTTTATGACATAATTCAAACTTTATAATTACACACATTTTGTAAATTATTGAATGCATTTTGTAAATCGTACAATTTTATAAAGGAGATATTTTGAGCTATGCATCATTTTTTTCTCCTGGAGAAGATTGCTATACAGAATGGAAGTAGATTTACCTTCGAATTGTGTCTCTCCAGTCATAATACGATACACAGCATTAAAAGCCACCATAGCAGTACCATCGTTCAGCAGCGATTCGCCTTCGATGAGCAGACTTAAGTGTGGAGAGGCACCTGAAGCATTCCCGTAAACATTAACTCTCTTACCTCATTCTAGACGTGCCGCCTACGGATACGCGGCAGTTCGCCGCGTATTCGTAGCGGCACGTCTCGAATGAGTTATCTTATAACGTGATTGGCCTTTTTTCGGTTCTCGTGAATTGTGAGGAAAGAGGGTGGGTGGGCAGGGGGAGGGGGAGAGGGGGGGGGGCGGGGTAGGGGGGAAGCATGCGGAGGGGGGAACCCTCACCCACCGGATTCACGATTTATTTTGCGATTAAGGAAACACAAGAAACCAATATTCACGTTTCACGCTCGTGGCCTATTGTGTACACTTTCGTGAAAAGTGACTGTTATTACATGTATGTTAAATCAAACGAAAGTAACTCATCGTGAAAGCGAGCGAATGAACAAACCATGGAACAAAAGTATGAATGAACGAACGAATGAAAGAATGATATCAGTGTGTGGTGAAGCTCTTACAGGGAAGGGAATCGAAAGTTTTTAGTCTGCCAAGACTCTCTTGGCAGAAAAATCTTCGATTTTCTCCCCGCTGTGAAGAGATCTGTACCTATGTCCTTGAGCAGTGCGACAACAGCCACAGGATCCGTGGCGCTGACGACGGAGCCAAAAATCAACGACCATTGCCAATTCCATTGCAACACCAAAAACGCTGCCACTGCTGTCATGCCGATCATTACAACTGCAATCAATCAATCAATCAATCAATCAATCAATCAATCAATCAATCAATCAATCAATCAATCAGAACAGAATCATGATTGAAAATCCATTAGTCCAACCATTCGTCAATCATGCAACCAACTACTCAATCACTCAAGTGTATACCACTGGATTGACATCAAGACATGTGTAAATTGAAACTGTGCATCTACCGAAAAGCCAGGCTAATCAGTACTGCCCTTTGGCCTATCACCTCTGCGCAAGAATGATGCAGTCATGGGTGGATTGCTGCGAAACTGATCAACTGTATAAAACGGGTGGTGAGAAATGGTAGATTGTTGATGGATTACGCGACAATCATCCCGTGCCTGTGACTCCAGTAATTCGTACAGTGAGAGACATTGCTGTTACATTTTCCTTATGTCATCCCAAAGGTGCGAACCACGTGTATGCGATACAATACCACCTGATACCAATATGCAAAGGTCCTCGGGCAGACGTCGGCCGCAGTGGGCCCGCGCACAGTTGTGTGCCTGACGTCATCCTGAGCATTCTTTGCTTACATGGGTTGGGATTGGTAGTGTAAATTGAGCTTGTACCTGGCCCCCGAGGGTTCACGCGGAGAAACTGCAGTATTGCATCACATCAACGTGACGGTCGCCTTTGTGTTTAACTGGTGTAATAGTAGTCTAGCAGCTGCCCTTCATAGACGATCAGCCGTTTACGAGATAGTGATTTTCTAGAGAGTAACAAAGGTTTGGGTATATCAAAATGAAGTCTAGTAGTACTAGTATGAATAAAAGCAGTGCGCACTCGTTTTAAACCGCCGGAGGATGGAGACATTTTTCTGTAGCACATTTTGTTTCCAGTATGGCTGCAGACGAAACCAGGACCTTCGCGGCCATGTTTACAGGGGATCAGTAGTTTACACGGGTCTCATTGTTCCTGTATTCAGTGGTAGTATGCACTATATGTCACTTAAAAGGATTTCATTTTTTAAAGTAATATTTTCACACTTAGATCTTCTTCTTCTTCTTCTTCTCGAACGCCGTCACACTTGGAGTTTGGCTCTCAAAATGAAATCTGTGGTCTTCTGTAGTGCCTCCACAGGCCCGTACAGTTTCTCTTGTAGAGTGGCGGGCTTCGGCCATATCTCCTCCCTCAGCGGCTGGTGGTTCCCACAGTCCTGGAGGATGTGCTCTGTGGTCTGCTCTGCTTCTCCACAAGGGCACAGGGGAGATGGCACGAGGTGGAAGCGTCTGTGCAGGTGGAAATTGAGTCGGTTGTGCCCGGTCCTCAGACGAAAGATGGTCACCTGCTCTTGTCTGGACAGCTGATGGTAACTGTCTATGGGCCGTTGTGGTGGTCTGTACACAGACTTAATGATGGTCTTCATCTCTGTGAAGCTGACTCCATTTTCATCTTGTTCTTTCTCTGCGCCCGCTTTTGCCATTCTGTCAGCTTCTTCATTGCCGTAGATGCCACAGTGTGAAGGGATCCACTGCAGCACCAGTCTGGTGCACTTGATGTTTTGCAGTGCCTCTTGTAGACGTGGCAGTTTGCTTGCTGTTGCTGCCTCAAGGACAGACATGGCATCAGTAAGGAAGACAATCTGGGCATCAGGGTCTGCAGTGCCACTAAGGGTGTTAGCTGCGTGGACCAGGGCTTCCACCTCAGCTCTGTAATTTGTGCAGTGAAGGCCTGTTGGTACTGCCTCTGCCTGCCATTTTCCGTTTGGGTACTGAATGTACACCCCAGCCCCTCCATCCTGAACTGCATCTGTGGCTGATCCATCGGTGTATGCCCGTATCCATGCTTCCTGGGGATACTTTTCTTCGAGCATGGCCAGTGTCAGGGCTTTCTTGCTCACAGTGCTGTGCTCATCTCTGGTGGTGATGTAGGGTACCGTGGAAGAGATGATGTTTTCTGGCTTACTTTCCCAAGGTGGAAGGTCGCTAGCAGGATTCAGAGCCTCTACCTGCGCAGGCAGCTTTGCCTGGTGTTTTCTCTGCAGTGCTCTCGTCTCCTTCACAAAGCTTGATCTTTTCAGTCTCCCTGAGGTTGGTTGTTTCATCCTAGCGTTCATAGGGTGGTCTTTGGAAGACTTGATCTTTGTGGACTGTATCAAGGCTTTGCAATCTCTTCTCATGCGCAGGGGTGGGATGCCTGTTGCCTCTTCCATCTTTTCAATTGGTGTGGATCTCATTGCGCCGGTGATGATACGCAGTGCCTGGTTCTGAATCACACTTAGATATATTAAGCAGTGCAGGCACGTCCTGAGAAAGCCTTGTTGCTGTCGGGACGTTAAGCAATGTACAATCAATCAATCATTGTTTGCTGATGTGTATGTACAAAACCTTCATTACAAGCAAACAAAATAAATAAATAATTTAAATATATACTTATTTGGGCTTAATGTCGAGCAGGCGACCAATGCCATCTCATGGCGGTTAAATAAAAAAGATAAAGTAAGTCAAGATACCTGGGACATATGAATGCTCAGTAAAGGATAGATTATGAACATGCACAGATGTAAGTGTCGTTTGGTGGGTGTTCTCTGGTTGTGGAGTGGGGTTGGGAGTGGGCAGTATTACCATATATGTGTATGTGAACATCAGCATATGAACAAAACCTACTTTTCAAACAAATAAAAATAAATAATAAATTTAAATAACTAGGACATATGAATACCAAGTAAAGGATATATTATGAACATGCACAGATGTTTGTTCTGTGGTTTTGTATGTGGGGTGGGGAGCGGGTGGTATGCACCTATTACCATATGTGTACATGTTATGTTCACATCATATATGTGTATATGTATGTTCTCATCTTGTATGCTGATGTCCCCCACCCAGGTCTACCCTGGGGGACTTGGGCGGGGTTAACTACTTTTTAGTTCCCAGGGTGACCCTGGTCAGCCCCACAGGGTGGGTTTTCCCCTCTATTCAGGGGCATGTGTTTCTGTCTACCCTTGGTACATTCACCAGTATTTACCTTTTTTAAACTCTTCCTACTGTCTGCACTGCTTGTAGCTCTTGATATTGGATGTGTGTTGCTAAAGGGTCTAGTTAGGTTTATTTAGTGTATTAGACCAGCTGGCGACATACATTCAATATTCTGTTTAGTTTGGGTTTTTTCACAAGCAGTGCAGGCACGTCCTGAGAAAGTCTTGTTGCTGTCGGGACGTTAAACAATGTACAATCAATCATTTTATGCTGATGTGTATGTGCAAACATACATCACAAACAAACAAACAAACAAACAAATAATAAATTAATAAAATAAGTTGGGGATACCTGGGACCTATAAATATGCATGTTAAGTAAAGGATAGATTATGAATATGCACAGATGTATGCATATTGAAAACAAATTTCCTCTCCTTGGTGACCACTACCATACCACTATAGTGATCATGTGCATCAAGGAATTCCTTCCATCCATAATTAAAAGGATAAATAATAAATAAATATGTAAATGAATACATACATGAATCAATAAAAATAAATAAATAAAACATGTAATATAATAGAGAGGGCTACTATCTGTATTGTGTCTCATGCAGTCCTGATAAAGCTTAATCATAAGAGTCCTTGTGAGTACTTGAGTGCGGATTGGTTGAATTGGTTGCAAAAACTAAAATTTTATATTTAGGTGTTTAGCTGAACATGGTGATTTTGATGGAAACGGTTCGGAGATGGATTTCACTCTGCCTGGCTTGTGCTTAAGACCAGTCGGATACGAGTGTGCTTGACCAGTTAAAAATCCCATCTCCACTAATAAAATAAATAAAAAAAAGAGCAGACCTGCACTTAGAGCCGTTAGGCTGAAAAACAGACGAACAACATGCATGTTGTATCCGGCCAAAGAATGTTGAAGATGGTCGGCGGACACATTGCACAACATGCACAAAGGGAGTTTACTTTCGATATGCTTTCCTCCCACAAAAGACCGAGTTCTATGGAAAAGGCTGTTTTCAAGACCAGGAAAAATAACGTATTTGACGTTGATAAGATGTTCAAATCGAAAATAATCTCTGTTTCAATTCAGGAGCAAAGTAAAGCTTCATCAACCGTGCGCGTCTTTTTGACTTCTTTTAGAAGACTTCTCGCTGACCGCCATTTTGAAACTAGCGACGCGACTATGCTTACCGCATTAAAAATAATACTTTTAAACTTATTTTATCGTACATATGTATGCATGTTTACTTGCTGATGATTTTAATTTACTCACTGGAATAAACTTGTAACTTGTATGCTTCAAATTTTCAATGTTATGCACAAAAAATGTCTTGCACCTTATCCGGGCGGTGTACGAGGACTGGTTCCCTCACATCGAAAAATAGCTTTCGAAAAACACTTCTACAAAAATGTCTCCATCCTAAGGACAAATATTGTTGCCATGCATAAACTATATGGCATTAGTACTTTCGTTTCGTACCTGCAAACCATTGTTACTCTTTTGACGAACTACTTAGTCTGCAGAAATTGCGAAAAGCTGCTGGACTATAGACCCGAATGATTCCTAATCCTACTCATCAGATCGACCCGGGGTCACTTTGGAGTGGCCTTGCATGCAGTGTTTGCCCCGCGCGGCAATGGACCTGGAGTCTCTCTGGCGTGTCATACTGGCGTATGGCGTCATTCTGGGATGTTACAGTGGGCACGAGAGGGTTAGCGCAGGGAAACTGATCAGCCTCAGTACACATTTCGCTGTACTCGGATACGGCAGCCATTGAGTCAAAACGCGCTACTGTTATTCGCGTTAAGTTGCGCCATACGCCCGAATGATTTTGGCACGCAAGTCTGGGTGACTGTGCCGCCTTAAGTGGCGCCAAACGTGCATATGCTTATCAGAAGAAGAAAAAAAAACAACAAAAAAACGCAGTAAGCAAAAAGACCTGTGGCCGAATCCAGCTTTAGTTCGCCTGCGCCCAGCCGGGTCAACTAAGGCTGGTGTCGGCCAGACGGGGAGCTACAGATCTGACCGCGTTATAACCGATTAGTGTCGCGATATTCTGATGCGCGCGATACTGTCCCAATACGCAAAAGGCTGTCTGGCCGTCGTAGGCTGCCGTTGGCCCGCGCACGTCGGCCCGATGGCCTTTGCGCACTGGGGAGGCTGATCCGAACTACGTAACGAGGGCCTTTGTGTCTGCGTGACCAAACTCACCCAACCCAGGCCCAGCCAGCAAAAGCGATTGCCAAAAGACCTTGCGAAAGATGTAGACATCCATGGCGAAGGCCCCCTCAAAGATGAGGACGGGCATGAAGATTTGCAGTTGCGTGTGAGGTCCGATGACCAGCAGGTTCTCTTGCACGGTCTTGTTGAGGATGCCCCCGATTACAATGCCCAGCACAAACACCAGCACTGTGTACGGGATGCAGATCTTCGTGAGCACAGCCATATGCCGAAGCATGGCTGCCGGACAGAGGAGTCAGCTGATTCAGTTTGTTCAAGTTGTTCGTTAGTTCTGGCAGTGCCGGCAAGCAACGAAATCTGCCCCATAGCGAGTTTCAGATTTAGTTCAGCGGCCAGTATGCGTGCCTGAGCTTAAATCCTGCACATTTCACTAAGCAAGGTGCTCCGCTATAGGCGCGGAGTACCTTGCTTTGTGGCATGCGCAGGATTTAAGCCCAACCATGCAAGCCCTTCCGCAGCTCATAACGGCTTGTTTAAAGGACCATTACGCATAAATTCGAAGACACGTTTCTGCACCATTTGTTTGTTATGTCTTGTCGACACACCTAATGAACTTTAACAGCAGTTTGGACAGGCAGCCGGCAACAACACATGCGGAGTCGCACTTATTTATTATGTCCAGCCATTAGCGTTTCAAACTATTTTTTAGCTCGGCTTCTCGTACAGCACTGTATTTATAGAACGCAGTGAAGTCATTGTCAGGTTACTTGATATAAAGACGACGTGTGCCTGAAGCGGATTGTCAGTCCTGTGTCTAAATAAACCATAACTACACCTGTGTGTACATTTCGTAACCATCTGTTACTGTGTCTTTGAACCGGCAGTTATGGCGGTGGTGGGCCTTTAAGGCTCACAACCAACTATGATAATTTTTATGAAAAAAATGCGGGAAAAAAAGAGTGATTTTTGTCACGGGGGTTTACAATCAAATCGAAGGCCGGCGCGCCTAGTGAACGCAGGCCATGCTTACAGTATCCTACTGCCGATAGACTTATGATGGAAAAAAGAAAAGACAGTCAGTTCAACTGCACAAAATATAGATCATTTTGAACCCGAGCAGTCAGTACCGGCGGAGTTTCCCAGGCCGGGCACAAGGGTCAGTAAGTGCCTGATTGCTGACACTGGCCGTTTACAGTGGCTTGCACATCAAACCGCGCTGAACTCGGGTTCAACCCGGCGGTTTGGGGCGTTTTGCCAAACCCGGGTTGGTTCCGTTCAGCTCCGTAGCCGGGTTGAACCAGGGTTGGATCAAAACCGCATTCCATTCCGCGTCAGTCATCATTGCCACTGTGCTTACATGCCGCCGCCTGCCGAGAAATGTGGCGGGAATTTATAATAATAATAAGCGCATTAAATAGGCGCTTTATCCCAATTGAAAATCGGCTCAAAGCGCCGCCGCGAACTGAACCCAACAAGCACGCTCACGTGAATCACGCGCATTCACTCACACTGCGACACTGTACGTAAACACAGAACATTCACGTGGTGCTAAGGGCTAGTTCAAGCGAGCTACTGAAGTTTTTGGAAATTCAAAATCGTTTGTATTTGAAATTTGATTAAGTGGGCTGAAGCCGGCCTGATACCAAAGTGGAGGGGGAGGAAGAGCCGGAGTACCCGGAGAAAGAACCCCCGACAGTCCGCCCGAATTAACGGTGACACTTACTAGAGGAGAAAAATCCGACGCCGGAACCCGTAATCGAACCTCGCACCTTTAGCATTGGTGGCAGGCGCCTTAACCACTGCGCCACGGACCGCCCAATTTCAGCCGGTATACAGCACATTTCATAGCGCTGAGGCCCATTGTGCACATGGACAGTGAACATGAGTTGTTTCCACGGCTTCACATCCAAGTTCATTGACATTCCTTCTGCCATTGAAGATAAGTAGCGGCTAATCTCTATGTTTGTTTGTTTGTCTATTTTGACAAAGGGTATTTACCCGAAATATTAATAAATTGTGTTGTACCCGTCTTTTCTAAGCGTGTTTCTTTCTCCGTTGGGTACTTCTTTGCAAGTTCATTGAGCTGCAGATGTTCATTGTCAGTTCGCAGAACAGTTTGCCGCCAGCACCACTGAGCCGTGAGACCGTGCGGAAGATACCAAACACTTCTGATAATTGTTTAACCCATTTAGACCCGAGTCTCTACTGCAGGACTAAGATGGATTGACCATGATAGTTCAAGGGTAGTGTCAGATGAGCTTGGCTCCTTCAGGCGCCAAGCTCATCTGGCACTACCCTTGAATTATCATGGTCAATCCATCTCCTGTAACTGGTACATAGTCACTATTAGGCAACACCTCCAAAATTTGAGAAATGGGACCTTGGGGCTAAAAGGGTTAATCAATATATTTATTACTGAAAAAAGTTGTTTCTTCTTTTTCAATTCTAAACTTTGCTGTACGAAGAGCTTGAATCTCGTTTCGAGACTGATCGACTCTTTCTATGCCACACGGAATAGTACATAATAATAACCAACACAAAAATCCCAAAACAACAAACAAACAAGACACACACAAAACCAGTCCGACAAACAATGACTTGGTCACCACCCAAGTGCAAGGTGTTGTCTCCTGGAGGAGGCACCATGCATGTCTTCCTAAGATGCTTTTGCCAGGGTTATGAAGCCCGGCCGGCCAACCCCGGTTTCAAATGCAAGTGTAAGCGCACCAACCCGGGTTAAACACGGGTTGCAGTCTACTCGGGTGGAAACCGGGTACCAAGGGTGTAACCGACCTATACTTCAAGTTGTATAGACGGGCTCGGCTTCGGTGCTGAATAAACAAAGATTTCAGCACGCACAGTCTGCGGCCATTATATCATGAGGCTGATTGTGTAAAATTTGCTTCAAAGGCAACATTACTGATTAGGATATAGATAAACTATTTTATGCTGGCACCACCCTTGAACTATCAGCCAAATTTATTTTAAGCAATAGGGACCGTGTATCAGGATAAAAAGGGCTAGCTGGTTCGGGGTTAAGGCATATAATATGCATACATACCCCCAACGACGAAAACCGAGTACAGAAATATCAAGTTGATCACATCCGAGTCATCTGTGCTGATGATTGTGTTTGTGGTATTTTGGCCTGCAGTAACATTTGCAACCATTATTCAGCTTTGTTTTTCTATCTAGCATGGCCGCACATTCTGTGGTTTCTCTGTCTTCCTTACGCCCAATGTGCGTATCTTCAGTCAGTAATTCAGTGTACAATGTTCTGTCCACGGCAGTCTAAAAGACTAACTTCAGCGGCATACCGTCAGGCGTGGCGGATCCGCTGTCCCGATGAGACTAAGCTCCGGGGAACATTTTTGTGGGAAACCTTGAAATAAGAAGATACAATCTTCAGTATAAAATACATTCTTTTAATTGACGTCAAAAGTGACGCATTAGGAACGAGAAAGTTCGACGTGTCTGTAACGTGACGTCATTTCAACTACTTAGAATCAAGTTCGGATTCGCGCGTTCTCCTCGCGCTTGGGATCCCGACCAAAAAGATGACTGCTAGTGCTAAGCGTGTAAAAGATAAGAAAGATAGAACTTTATTGCCATACATAAAAAACAAAAAACAAACAACAACAACAACATTAGGAAATCGTCAGTGCCGCTGCGCATAATAAAAGAGAGTCGTAAGAAACATAACGGATATAATTAAACTGGTCGTGGACACACACACACACACACACACACACACACACACACACACACACACACACACACACACACACACACACACACACACACACACACACACACACACACACTGATAACTATTCTAATAAATAATATGTTGCATTAGAATTCATGTCTCTTGCATGGCCATGAATCATGGGTCATATTTAGTCCATGTACTGTTTTCAGCCATTTCAAGTTTTCGCACTGTCATCTATAATGCAGTATATTTATTACACTTTCAAAGAATATATTGAGACCTCTTTTGAGAGACTATAATTAAAAGAAAGGGGGTTGAAAAGACAACTGGACTGTCATGAGTATTGCGGACACATGGTGTCTCTTGTCATTCAAGGCCATCATTCAGATATTGTACATGTTAGCTTTATGAAGCAGGATGGGGAGCTGTACACTTGGCTTTCCAGTCCAGATACTTATTGGGAACCAGCAGCCTTAGTCAAGGGCCCAACAGTGCAGCTGACCACTGATGAAGCTCAACGCAAAGAAAACCGTTATTTTTGTGTGGTTAACGCTACCTTTGGTGACAATTGGCTGTTTTTACAGTTATCTTGGTTTGCTGAAATTTTGTTCACACTATCATTGTAAGATATTCTTGACTTGAAATCCAGGGTTTGCTGACAAGGTACTTTCTGACTGCATCTTGCGGTCTTCATCAGCCTATCGTTGGAACGTACAGTAATAAAAAGAAAACACCTTTTTCGTCATAAAATCATAAGCAAAGTCAACTTGTGCCTTTTTTTCTTTTCTTCTTGTGGTGATTGATGTGGTGGTGGTGTTACTGCTGTCATTTCTTACCAAGTTTTCTGCTACTGTGAGTAACCCTTTATCCTGAATAACTTAATGTCCTTTGGATAACAGCTAAAAGAGAAATAAAATACTTTTTGAAAACAAAATCCAGCAATTTGAGACACGCTATGTTTAATGTGACAAGCAAAAACTAACTTTACTGTCACTACTCAAATGAGTCACAAGTGACATTACTATATTATCATCTCTGATCGTTTTGTTCACAATCATCTGCACTGAAACTTTTGTGTTAGTTTGCGTTAGTATTGTACAATTAATTCGTTCCAATGAGTTCAAAATATTTTGTTTGATCCAGGTTTGTTGGGTATTGCATGTTACTTGTGACACGTGATGAGTCAGCTTTTGTCACACATCACTTATCTTTCGTCACAAGTAACATGATGATGCCTGAAAAAGGTCGCTTTAAAAGTTTGCTGACTTCGTTTTCAGAGTTCCATCTTTATTTTTACGCTGAGTTATCAATGTAGACAAAGTCATAATCTGAATATCACGATGCTCCTTTCGTCAAAGCAAATGTGCGAGAGTGAAAAAAGAGTCACCTGTGACTGACACAAATGTGTTCTCAGTTTACACATCAGTACTAATTAGGTCATTTTTTCCTGTTTAGCAGAATATTTTTTTTATTGAGGGCTACCTAAAGGAATGGTTTTAATCAATTATAGGTATCATCTAACCAATAGTTTGAAAGAAAATGAAAGAATTTGTTGTCACGTGTCACAAGAGACACATTTTAACCTTTAGCTTTAAAATCTTAGTTTCGCGGCTTAAAGCACTCATAATATTTTCAAAAACTCAACAGAACTGAGAAGCCAAATGGAAAACAAAATCAGAAAATCTTGTCAGGTTGTTTTCAGCCCATGTTTATTTTCTGGTTGTCTACATGGCACCTTTTGAGAGTGAGTCACTTGTCTTGTTAAACCGGCCCCTTTTCAAAATAGACTATAGAGGCAAGCCATTGTGCTACTTATCTTTTCCAAGTTGGCATCCCGGCTGAAACATCCATTTTTAATCCCATTCGATGCCTCCTTTGTTTGTTTGTTGTTGTTTTTCTTTAACTTAAAGAAGGCATTCCTAAAGCCTTTTCGTGGATTTGAAATTCCAGTGCTTATCGTATTAGGCTAGCAGACGACAGGCATTAAAATCGTCTGCTACTTGTGATGTTAATTATGCGCATGCGTCAGGGAGACAACTGTGTGTGTATAATTTCCATGTGTCACCGTACATTGATGGTATCAGTGTTCATGATTGATTCAATATATTTATAGTAATTTTATAAAAAGGACAGTGTGAAGGTTCCTTTGCGTTCTTTATTTATGATTTGGAATGCACAAAATCTTCTCGAACTACGGTTTATAAAATGTCTCCCTTCGAAGGTGAAAGGTCACATCAGCGGCTTCGAAGCATGCATGACCAACAGAAAAGCTGCACGTAAATATTCACAAGTAATCTGCACGGATGCAATCGCGATTTGGAGTTTGTAGACATTTGTATCGCCTCGATACTGTGCTGAAACACTTATTCCGAGCTACCATGAGCAACGCAACAGACACGAAGTGTGTAACTGCAGGCATCATCAGTGAGTGATTACACACAACTTGGGTGGCTTAGCAGAGTTGTACCTCTCTCTATCCTCTACAGGTGTAAATGTGCTCAGGACATACGTACACTAGGTTTTTGCACATAATTCTGTTGCGCATGGTCGATTTTGCTGAGGTGTATAAATGTACACAGACCAAATGGAAACATGTCGAAATGTACCCAAGTATACGAACTACAAGAAAACCTTTGTAGAACTTTTCAGAATCTTTGTCTTTTTAGTTTTTGCAGACACAATTTTTTTTGTGCCCATGTACATAATACATCTCAGCATGAATGAATAGTGTGCAAAAAAAAAAAAATGTGTTCATTTACACACCAAGGATACATATCATTCACGAGAACCACCTGACTCAGCATTAATGAATGTTCACAAGAACCGACTCGAAAAAAGATAGGTTGAGGTATACCCACACAGCCTATAATAACTCTTTTATTCCAGTCACTGTATGTGGGTTTTATGTGTGTGACTTGTGTGTTTATTTAATTAATTGAATGAGTGAATGATGATGTCATGCGTTGAATGGGCATGAGGGATTAATAAAGTATTATTGTATTGTATAAGCTTGCATTCACATTATTAGCTAGGGAGGTAACATTAACACAGTACTTTGTTTTTGGCTCACATGCGAAGCAAAGTGAGTCTATGTTCTGGGCCAGTTGTCGTCTGTCCGTCGTCTGTCCGACGTCGTCCATGGTTAAAACTTTAAAGTTGGCAATTTCTTGGAGTCTATTCAAACCACAGTCTTCAAACTTGGCCCAAGGATACTTTGTGGCAAGACCTTTCTAAACATACCAATTTGAATGGCCTCTCACAAAGGTCACAGGGAATCAGAAAATATATCAAAAATAGCTATATTTTGACATAATTTTTTTTTCTCAAATACTATTCACAACTTCAAACCTAAACTTGGTGCAAAGATATCTGATGGTAAAACCTTTCATATATATATACTAATTTGGGTGATCCCTCAGAAAGGTCAAGGGTCAGAAGAGCTCAGGAAATAGGTCCAAAATAGCCATATTTTAACAAAATATGTTTTTTCTCAATTACTATTCACAACTTCAAACCCAAACTTGGTACAAAGATACCTGATGGTAAGACCTTTCTATGCATACTAATTTGCTTGATCCCTCCAAAAGGTCAAGGGTAACAAGAATTAGGAAATAGGTCCAAAACAGCCATATTCTGACAAAACATGTTTTTTTTCTTTCTCTCAAATACTATTCAAAACGTGGTACAGAGATACCTGATGGTAAGACCTATGTATGCATACTAATTTGGATGACCCTTTGGAAAAAGTGAAGGGTCACGAGGTTGACAAATGTGTATAAAATGCCAATTTTTTAAAAATAGAAATGTAGTTATTATCAACATTTTGCAAACTTTTCAATCAGATTTGGCACAAAGGTAGCTGATGATAAGACCTTCCTATGTACACTAATTAAGTTGACTCATGACAAAGGTCAAGGGTCATGGAGGTTTCACAGATGTGTGAAACTGATTACATTTTTAGAAAACATGAATTTTGTTGGTGCAGATGCCACCCCTTTACTTATTGCCATTCTTGTTTATGCTTAGTTTTGTATTGAACAGGCATTCTTAAAGCTGGGATTCAGTTCTTTTGTTCCATCCCGCACATGTTTTATAACAACTTTCCAGGACCCAGCTAGGGCCCTGAGCTCACTGAGTCCTTTGAACTCTTATTAGCCCAGAGCCTATATAGGGCACACACCATGAACAGGGCATGAGATATACTGAAGTCACAAGGGGACTCCTGGAAAGGCCTACACCGGAACCAGTTAGCGTTTAGCAGATGATACAGATAACCAGCTGGAACATTTGATAGCCGCGCTCCATGCATCTGTATTTCCAGACAGCAGTCATCACAGCTGCTCTATTCCACAGGTGCATATGAAGTGTGGTTGTCATCAACAAAACAAACAAGATGAGGATTTCATCCTGATACTGTATTGTTTGGAGCTCAGATGCATTTATCTTTTAAGAACATTCAGCAGAGTTGTTCATAGTTTTAGGCTTATTATACTGATCCATTACCCTGCTCTCTAAGCCAACCCCTGATCAACACACAGCGCACACAAAGACGGACACATGGCGCTTCCGGCCATTAGTATGCTCTGTGGGCACCTGTAGCGACAGTAATCCATCTCCTTCTACTCTAACTCACCCTCTGATCCACACACACTGGCACACAGAAATAAAGATGGACACACAGTGATTCCCGCCATTCATAAGTTCTGTGGTCTGGTGTAGCATAGCTTTTCTGAAGAAGAATAATAGCACGAGCAGTAAAATGACGTCATTCAAGCATCACATCATGGTATCATTAGTCCCACGACGCTGTGTTTATAGTGACTACTCGATGTTATATGTCACTCATCGCAGTACTAACATTTGACATATCAGAGAATCAACTTTGCAATTTTCTTGCTGATCTTCATGCCTAGGGCTTACAGGTCACAATTTGACCTAATCCTACCCCAAGGCTGGGACAAACAGCAGGCTTATGTAAACACTATTTATGAAAAATCAGGAGAAGATATTTTTTTTTCGTAAAGAAAAATTAAAGTTATGTTGGCTGTTTTACAAATGACTTCTAAAAAGTGGTGCAGAACATTGATTTTCACACTTAGGGCTTACAGGTCACAATTGACCTAATCGTACCCGACAGCCGAGACAAACTGTAGATTTATATAAATACCGTATGTGAAAAATCATGCGATTATTATTGAGAAGATTGTTTTTTTTTCATAAAAAAAAGATTTGATTGTTCAGGCATGTGAATTGTCCTCGGATCCGCGGTTTTCCGCGGAAAATAATTTCACATTCCTCAAAAATATGCTCAGATTGCACAGATTTTCATCGCTTGTTTTTTTCCGGGGTCATGCCCCCGGACCCCCCTAGTTTCAGCTGATTTTTGCTTTGGCAATTCCCATGCCTGATTGTTTTAAGATTAACCCAAATAATTTGTAAAATTAATCTAAAAACATGAAAATATATTTGTTTAAACAATATTTAATTATCACTCAAAAAGTTCTAGTGGTACAATGCTGGTTAATGAACTCGTTCAATATCTCCATTTTATCTAGCTATACGCAAAATATCTAGTAAAAATAAGAAAAATTACGGACTCCAATGTGGATCAACCTTTTTTTGTGAAACGGACATTTTCTCGCCAATGAGCATCTTAATAAAAAAAAATTTAAAAAAGGTCCCGAGATAATTCTTTTAGGGACAATATCGTAAAATTTCAACCTTGTCTGTCCACAAATGTGGGACCTAGTCGCTGTCTCACACACACACACACACACACACACACACACACACACACACACACACACACACATGCATGCACACACACACATGGCACTTTGGCACAAAAAAGACGTTCTCTAGCAAGGTTTGCGTAGCTAGACGTAATGCCATTTTTATCTTGTTACTTCTTTGCCAGAATTTCTGCCCAGCATGCCAAAAACGTCATTTGCATGTTCTGGAATGCGCTCAGACCAGCCCCACTTTAAAGTCTACTGTATTTTCAATACGGTAGAGAAAAAAAAAGTATCGTCCAGTTATTTGTCAGTATCATCTGTTAGAGGATAAGTTCATGTGTATAGCCTACATAAAGCTGATAGGGATTCACTTTTGTCTGAAGTGTATCTCATTCTGTGTGCACTGGACATGACACTGGATGCCTTATAAAAAATTATTGACCCTGGGCTGACAGAGTTCAAACTGTGTCAGCTCAGTTATTGAGCGGTTCGACAGACTTAATGGCAAGGTACATCTAGGCCCTAGATGGGTCCTGAAATGTTCTTTGGAAAACACGTGCGGGATGGAACAAGAAGACTCAACCCCAGCTTTAACTTTTAATATGATTGAGTGTGACCTGTGTGTATAAGCTTGTGTACACATTTAGCTAGGGTAGTTTAGTATGAAACAAGCATTCTTATGTTCTGTTCAGTAGCCCTTATCATTCGGAATACACCAGTGTGTGAAATAAGTTTGAACAAAATAGTTCAAGGGTAGTGCCAACTGTAAGTACTAAAAGGTAGCTTGCATATGGCAGTGTACAAATTTATGTCCACTATAAACGGCATGAATAAACAAGGAAATGAGCAACAAAGAAAGAAACAGAAAAGAATGCAGTCTACTTCGCTTATGATGAGGTCGGATAATAACAAAAGTCGATACTTCGACACTCTCTGTACAATTACTTCATTCATAACAAAGTTTGGATGAGAAAATTTTGTTCCCCAGGCAATTTGTTATATAATTCAAAGTTATTGTAATAAGAAGTGAAATAGTTCTATGCTGAAATCACCTTTGAAAGTAAAAGAACAATATATATATTACTGTTTTTTCCATGTGATTTTGAAGCATGCATCTTTCTGTGTTGATTATTTTCTTGATATTAACCCATATCATCCTGAGGCTAAAAGCTTGAAATTTGTACACTGCCATATGCAAGCTACATTATAGTACAGATAAGGATATAGACCAATGGCTTTAGTTCTAGAGGCGTCAGGCTATTCTGGCACTACCCTTGAACCCTCCTAGTCAATCTTATTTCACACACTGGTGTATTCTGAATGATAAGGGTTAAATACTTTTGCAAGCTACTGAAAGTTGATAAACAAGGAAAGCATGTACACCATATAGACCTATTTGTACTCTTGGACAAATGTGCGTCTGTGAATTTTTAAATCTCAAATATCAAGAAATTGGATAATTTAGCAGGCCATTGTTATGTTTTGATCTCCTTGATTATTGGGTAGGGCATTAGCTTATTATTTTTGTTTCAGTTGTTGGTGATGAAATCCTAAAAGGACAGACACAGGACACAAACTCACATTTCCTGTGTAAACGTCTCTTCGCGCTTGGTGTACAAGTGAAAAAGGTAATCATTGTATTCACTTTAAGTCTCTATACTCCCACCACTACCCATCACCACCCCTCCCCAATGATTGAAGAGTGTTTGTCAAAGCTTCATTTTTTTCAGTGAACTTGGGGTTTGGACTTGAAACATATTTACTCCTCTTGCTTTGAGAACTGTCAGTAAATGTTTTATCTGATTGGCTGAAACCAAAACTCTCTTGTAAATGAGGAAAAAGAGGACAGTTTCCTCTTCACAAGTAGCTGTTTTTAAAGGGGTATGCCTCGTGCTACCTATGAGATTAATTTAACTCATTCTACCCCAAGACCGAAATCCCCAAATTTTGCCGTTGTCCTCTGAAGACTGCATTGCAATGCAGGACACAGATTGACCATGATAGTTCAAGGGTGATGCCAGAATAATTTGGCGCCGATAGGCGCCAAGCTATCCTGGCATCACCCTTGAACTAGCATGGTCGATCCTTATCTTGCTGTGGTGTGTCTAGGGTAGAATGAGTTAACCAATGCACTACAGCAGGAGATGGGTTGACCATGCTTGTTGAACTTGAAGGGTAATTCCAGATTAGCTTGGTGCCTGAAGGCACCAAGATAATCTGGCACTACCCTTAATCTGGCACTACCCTTGAATTATCATTGTCAATCTGTCTCATACAATTGGTATATAATCATTAGGTGACACCTCCAAACTTTGGGAAATGCGGCTGTGGGGTAAAATGGGTTAAAATGTGTACAGTGTACAGTCTATACCTTCATTTATACCAGTTGGTAACAGGTTATGGTTAAACAAAAGTCATATAAAACAACACTTTGTCAGAGGTCCCGCAAGCACTTTTTCTACTTAACCCTTTTAGCCCTGGATCCCTACAGCAGGAGATGGCTTGACCATGATAATTCAAGGGTAGTGCCAGATTAGCTTGGCCCCTTCAGGCGCCAAGCTAATCTGGCACTACCCTTGAATTATCATGGTCAAACCATCTCCTGCAACTGGTACATAGTCGTTAGGCAACACCTCCAAAATTTGAGAAATGGGACCTTGGGGCTAAGAGGGTTAACTTACTTTGCTTATAACTCACGTTGAATACCCCTGTATAACAACAAGGAAAACTGAGTCCACTGTCGATTCAATATCTGAAGTCAACTGTGTGAGGATGTACTACGTAAGCTTACTTAAAGAGCTTGAGTGCACCTGAGGTCGTCTGCCTAGTGTCCGTGAACAGGGTCATCATGAACGTGTTTGTCAGTGCTGTCTTGATTAAACCTTTGTGCATTGGTAGCATTTGGTATTGGTAGCGTTTTTAGTCGTGATGATTCCTACAGGAATCATAGTGACTAAAACTGCTACTGACACGCAAAGGGTTAAGAAGTGAACTGGTCATGTCAGTTCCTCAACATTCAGTTCATTAGTTCGATAAACTGTAAGTTTGTCCTTTAAGAATGGGATCTACATGCATGCCCACACCACTACCAGTTAATATGTTGTGAATTAACCCTTTGGGTGTTGTTTGCATTTTTTGTTGCAATGATTCCTGCCAAAATCATTGTGACAAAAACCGCTACCAACACGCTAAGGGTTAAACACTTTGTGCATGCAGCCAGTACCAGTAGTACTGTTTATTCCACAAAATGTACAACCAGTGACTGCATCCTCATTGGGTTACGTTTCGTTCAATGTGTGTGAAACATAGGCACGTGTGCAGTCATATAAGGCTTTGTGTTTTTCAGATATCAGTGATTGGTGATGATCTAGAAGAGATAGCCAGGGAAGTGTCAGACTTCTCACAAAAGTTCACACACGTCATAACTTCAGGTGGTGTGGGGCCAACACATGATGATATGACATTCGAAGGTACTGGACCATGCTCCTTAGTGCTGTTGAAAGAGTCACCTTTTTAACTATATTTAGGTGTAAAATTACCTTGTGTGAGTCTACACAGTGTAAATCTGCTCAGGTGTGAATCCACCCAGTGTACATTTGCATTGCCGAAAATCCACCTAAACATGTATACAACTACCCAGTATATATCTACCCGTTGCAAATCCACCTGGTGTTAATTCAGACAGGCTTGAATCCAAATGAGAAATTTAAGTGAAATAGCAGCACAAATTTACACTGGTTGGATCAGTTCAACCCTGGTTTTGCACTGCTAAGCAAACTGTATGCGGGCTGATTTTTGTGTGCATAGAAAACAGGTTGCTTAAGTAACTGCGACCCTTAGGTTAAGAAGTACTCAGTTTGGCAGTGAGATACATTTTGTGTTGACAGGCACAATTTTCTAGCACTGGTTTTTTGTTTTTTACCCTTAGTCAGATACCGGGGTAGATCCCCCCTACCCCCCCCCCCCTCCCTCCCCCTTCCATGATCCACCCACACACACCTTCCCCTGACAAAACACACTTACACAAACACACTTCCCAGTCTACTTTTCAACCCTTTATTTTGTTCTTAATACACTGACTTTTTTTTTTGCAGGAGTGGCGAAAGCTTTCAACTTAAAAACTGTGCCACACCCAGAGTTGGTTAAGCTTTTAGAAAACTACTTTGGAAAGGAGAAGATGGATGCTGCCAAAATGAAAATGGCAGAGGTTTGTAACTTTATTTTCTGTACCCCTCAGTTGTGACAGCCCAGCGACCTAAACCCCAATGCAAGAAACATAGATCCTCATGAGCCCCCTCAGTTGTGGGCGCTCATGTGTATACCTCTTGCTGACTCCATTTTGCATCCATGTTTCTTGGAAGAATTACATTTTAGCATTGAGTTCAGAAAGATTTCAGAATCAGGGGGCGGTCCGTGGCGCAGTGGTTAAGGCGCCTGCCACCAATGCCAAAGGTGCGCGGTTCGATACCGGGTTCCGGCGTTGGACTTTTCTCCTCTGGTAAGTGTCACCGTTAATTCGGGCGGACCATCAGGGGTTCTTTCTCCGGGTACTCCGGTTCTTCCCCCCCCCCACTTTGGTACCGGTCTCAGGCCACTTTACAAATTTCAAATACAAGCGATCAAAAATCTCTGTAACTTCAGTAGCTGACTGGCCCTTCGTTTGTCTTGTACTGTGTTTGTCTTAAATGGCGTAAATCCGTGTCTGTTTCGTGAGTGTGTGTGTTGGGTTTCAGGCGCGGCGCTTTGAGTCGATTTCCCCAAAATTGAGAAAAAGCGCCTATATAATAACGGTATTATTATTATTAAATGCAGTCTGCATCCAGTGCTACGAAAGGGGTTAACATTTAGTCCCTACAGCAGGAGATGGATTGACCATGATAATTCAAGGGTAATGCCAGATTAGCTTGGCGCCTGCATGCGCCGAGCTAATCTGGCACTACCCTTGAATTATCATGGTCAATCCATCCCCTGCAACTGGTACATAGTCATTAGGCAACACCTCCAAAATTGGGGGAAATGGGACCTTGGGGCTAAAAGGGTTAAAGGTAGAGATGGATTGCTCATGAAAAATTGCTCCACGTCACTTCCTGGAAATGTGAACACTTCCCATCTGTGTGAGGCAAAAGACCTGCAGAACCCCTGCAGCTGCAGGAGCCCATGATGATCTGTGCCTTTTGCGGGCCCATGTGAAACTTTGTTCCTTGGATGGATGTCTGATTTGTCAGAGGTTCAAAGATAACATTTCTGTCTGCTGCTGGTGAAGTGGTTCAGTGGGCAATGCCTGGTTATCTTTTATCAGCAAGGAATTTCCGGTTTAACACTTTGGCTGTCTGGCAGTGCTTTTTGTGGACAAAAAGCGCTGCCGACAACCAAAGGGTTATGGCTGCTTGTTTGCGACGCTCTACAGCAGGAGATGATTCAACCATGATAATTCACGGGTAGTGCCAGATTAGCTTGGCACCAGCAGGCACCAGCCTAATCTGGTAATTATCATGCCCAATCCATCTATTGCAACTGGTACATAGTGCTTAGGTGACGCCTCCAAATTTTGAGAAATGCGACCATGGGATTGAATGGGTTAATGTCTGTTGGGTAATGTTCGTTCTATCCTCTATCGTTATTTCCGGCCTCCCTCACTCCACCACTTTCACTCTCCAGCGCGTCCAGAACAATGTCCACATAAAGAAAAAAATCCGACTACATCACTCCCCTGCTCAAACTCCTTCACTGGCTCCCCATCCCCCAACGCATGCAATACAAGATTCTATCTCTCTGCTACAAATCCCTGAACAACTACGCTCCTACCTATCTCTCCAACTTACTTCACCCCTACACTCCTTCTGGCTCCCTCCGCTCCGCCTCCGACCCTCTCCGCCTCCACATCCCCCGCACCAAACTCAGCACTTTTGGCCCCCGCTCCTTCTCTGTCTACGGTCCATCCACCTGGAACACTCTCCCACTCTCTCTCCGTCAGAAACACTCTCTCTCCTCCTTCCAGTCCACCCTCAAAACTCACCTCTTTCAACAGTTCTAGCACTATATCACCACACTCCCCACCCCAAGCTGACTGTTGTAATGTATTTGTGGTACGTGAGTCATTGTCTAAAGTGTGCGCATGCGTGCGTGAGTTGTGAGTGCGCGCTTAGAGTTATAATTATTATAAGATAAGCGCATTATAAATACCGTAATTATTATTTTTTATTTTATCCTGGCAGTGAAGCAATGCATACAGCCAGTGACTCTGTTTACAGTACCATTGGCTGCTAGCACAAGGAGGTGTATGAAAAGATTTTGTAACAGGTGCCGTCTACAGCACAGCTGCAGTATGGCATGAACAAGGCCACTGGGGAGAAGACAAAGTATCCACTGGTCTCCGTGGGCAATGTATACATGTTTCCTGGTGTGCCCAGTCTCATGGAGCAAGCTTTCATCTTGCTTGAAGTAGGCTTTTACAAAACTTCTTTGCATCCTTCTGGTCATAGGCAGCTGGTAACCCCTGTAGCAAAATGTCTTCGGCCCCTTAACGGCCGCAGTGGGCCTGCACACGGCTGTTCGTTAGCCCACTGCAGCCGTCGTGGAGCTGAACACGTTTGCTTACTGGGAACCTCCTGTTTTTGATGTGGTGCATGGGTGCTAGTTTACTGCTGGAAAATGAGCAATTTGTCAAATTACAACTGTCCTCTTCTCTGCTATCAGCAATTTCCTTCATTCTTCATTAAAAATTGTTCAATTTGCCCAACTGTGTTTCAGTATGTTAAAAATTTGTAGGCTGCGGGTTTGCCTTCTGGCATAGCTTTCCTGCAGTCCAGCATTTCCTACTTTCAGGTATAGTGATGTGTGTGTGTGTGTGTATTTCACCTGCTATGTGGTAGTAACAAAGCAGTTTTATGTATACAGTTTCTTACAGTTTCTTATGTAGAAAATTGAGTCTCGTGCACACAGTATTTCATTTTTCTAACCCAAGTCTGGAAAGGCTTCAGTGACCCTTGATAAGTCATATGTAAGAGTTGTGCGGTTGTTGGATTGTAGCAAAATGAAGTCTGATTCAGAGAATGTTGTAGGTTATTTATTGTTTGTGTTTGGCTTCTACAATACAGGACATTTTCAAGAACCCTGGCACAACATTCCATACACAGGAATTGTATGTGAATAAGAATGAAGTGAGCATAGCTCCTGAGATACAACGTGTTGCGGACAAATTCAAACAGGCAGTTGTCATTGGCTCATACCCCGACTTCCACAACAGGTGAGCAGGTTAACTCTTATCATTCAGAATACACCAGGTGTGAGATAAGTTTGACTAAAATAGTTCAAGGGTAATGCCAGAATAGCTTGGCGCCTCTAGGCGCCAAGCTATTCTGGCACCTCCCTTGAACTAAAGCCATTGGTGTATATCCTTACCTAAAAGTACTATAATGTAGCTTGCATATGGCAGTGTACAAATTTGAAGCTTTTACCTCCGTATATGATATGGATTAGTTGCCATTAGATGAACCACAAACCTTAACATTTGCAAGAGATGCTCCAGTATACTGTGCATACCAAGGGGAGTCGCCCTATGCAGGACACATTGTCCAGCATTTAGAGATTCCCCTTGGTAAATGTATTTTACAAATGGGTGTCTGTTTACTAGAGATGATTAAACTGTTGGCTAGTGTATATGCCAGTTGACAGTTTAGCCATACGTACAAAATATACATCTGATAAAAGCGCGCATGCAGTGCTGGTGCAACATTTAAATCCTAGCCGCCAGTGGGACAGCAAATCGCCATCCGTGTTTGCGGCTGCAGCCAAAGGTTCACCTCTGGCACCCGACCCGTTTAACATTATGTGATGTTTTTCATCACAATTCTTGTGAAATCTTTCGACATTATGTCACCTGAGTAGTTGTCATATCTTGTGTTTACAATAAACTTCACTTTTAACCCATTTTGCCCCAAGACCCTGCAGCAGGAGATGGATTGATCGTGATGATTCAAGGGTAGTGCCAGATGAGCTTGGCACCTGAAGGCGCCAAGCTCATCAGGCACTACCCTTGAATTATCATGATCAATCCACCTCCTACAACTGGTACATGTTATGGTCATTGGGGAACGCCTCCAAAAGTTTGGAAATGCGGCCGTGGGGTTAAGAGGGTTAACTTGGCTGGATGTAAAGCAGTTTGATGTAGTAGCAGCACAGTATACAACTCCTGCTGATGTGATATTACCTTATTTCAGTTTAATTTACATGTGTGATAAAGTCAGACCCTCTGACCACTTTTTGCTTCAAGCACATAACGCTTAAAACAGGCGGAGACAGACGCTTAATTATGACACTGCAGAAGTTGACGTAATTTTGAGTTTCATGTCGCTGCAGGTGACAAATCCAAAAGAGTTGTCGCAGTTTAGAACAATAAAAGAAGAAAGCTGCAAAGTACCGTGTCAAACAAAAGTGTATTTGAGAATCAAACACAAACATGTTAGTCACTCTTTCTGTGAGCAATTCCAAGGACTAGATCATCATTTGGAAGCTCATATAGATAATTGAAATTATGCCTGACCTGGGCCTGAAATAAGTCACCTGCGCTGAGGTCGACCAATAAATTGTTTAATTTATTTTGCTGAAAGGAGGTGAGACATAAGTTTGCTACACGGACCCTTGTAGGCGTGAGGGAGGTCAAAGGAATCATTGTACCCTGAAGGCCTGAGGGGTACAATGGTTCCTTTGACCTCTCGAAGGCCTACAAGGGTCCGTGCAGCAATCCCCTGCTACCAATAACGTATTTGTTTTCATTCCTCCCCTATTTTCGTAAAAGAAATCAAGAAGACATCTTCCGACCTGGATCACGCCAGACATGACTGTCGTCAAAGGAATATACATTATTATACATAGTAGAATTGTGATGTAATTTAAAATATTTCATGTTGCCGTCTCCAGTACTGAGTGTGCTTGTTATTTCGAACAACACTAAATAACTTTTTACTTTAGAACGTTTTGGTGATCTTTTATAGAACAAAACTCGCATCCGAGATGCGTCGGAAAGAGGGCTACAAGAAGTCCGCCATTTGTCGCTACAAGAGTTTTTGTATCACGGTCACATGGTACGGTTTGTGCTAAAGCGACTGGTCGTGTGACGTAGGGATGAAAACAACTTTATTATCTGAGGGTTCTGACTACTATTTCTACACACATTTGTTTATTAACCCTTTTCATCCTGATACACGCATTGCTTGAAATTGTAACCGGACTGACTGGGTGTAGGCGACTTAAATAGTTTATCAGATAGACAAAAACTGCCCATCTAATACAGTACTCAAGTGCCTACAGAGTTTAAGTCTGCATCCCTTTTGTGGTCTAGGGAAGGGCTGGAGATTGCTGTGGAGAGCCAAACTATAAGTCTACTCTAGTCCCGCATGCGCACAAAATCCGTGTTTATTTGCCTCGCGTTGTGTTCAAAAGTCAAAGTTACCTGCGCAATGGACTGACCACAGTATCCAGAAAAACCCTATTTTGACTGGATTTGGTGTTTGTTGCTGTTAAGCGCTACTGAGCTACCAACATGCGCTCGCATGATCAGTCACACCGTCATACCAAACGGACATACACACAAATAAACTTCTCGCACTTACACACGCACAGTCTCAGTCTTGCTCTCACTCTAGCTGAGCACCATAAGATAGAAGTAAGGTTCCAAGATTTATTTATACCAGAAAAGCATTCATGATGAAACAAACAACATAATCAACGTTAGTCAAACCAGTGCAAGTCCTAATAACCTTAAACACCTATAGGCATAATACCTATACCTTCGAACACGACACCTAGCAGACCTATCCGCTCCTATGACTAACACCTATAACGTTGAATACGATTCCTAGCGAACCTAGCTCATAGGCCTAACACCTATACGCCCTTACCAATAAAACCTACGCGCTGTCCTAACGCATCCTAAACCCTATTTAGGTGAACTAGAACTAAACCGAAACGCTACTGTCCCTATAGGATAGGGCCGGGGGTGGTTCGAGATGATCATTATTCACAACCGTCTTGTGAGGTAGGGCCGGGGTGGCTTGAGGTGATCATTATTCACAACCGCCTCATGGGGTAGGGCCGGGAAGTGTGAGAGATAATTATTCACAACCGCTCACGGGGGGGTGGGGGGGGGGGGGGGAGAGGGACTGGAGTGTGAGAGATCATTATTCACAACCGCTCACGGGGGGAGAGGGACTGGAGTGTGAGAGATCATTATTCACAACAGCTCACAGGGGGAAAGGGAGGGTGATCATTATGCACAACCAGCACCGAGACTGAGAATCGGCCGCTTTATATAGGCTCCCAACCTCTGAAACCGGAAACTACATCACCGAGCTTCGCACGTAGTCCGCTACACACCAACTAGCTAAGTCAGCAAAATTCTCGCTCACAGTGCGCCAAGCGTGCACTAAACCACTGAACTCTGACTCGCTGGTAGTAACTAGCGATAGCGTTAGCAGAGGGCTCCTCTGCTACAAAATAAATTTGACTGATAGTTCAAGCGCCAAGCTATTCTGGCACCATCATTGAACTAAAATAACTGATCTATCTCCTAATCTGTAATTTAGCCTTCATAAGACAATAAGCCATTTTTTTAAAAAATCCGTCTCAGTTAAACTTTGGATATCACAACAAACATAAAAAGATTTCCCAGGCATTTTATATAAATCTTAGGTTCACTATCTATGCATGCAGCTTACATGTGTGCCTCATTTTTATTGCAGTTACTTCAAAGTGAGGCTGTCCTTTGAGTCAACAAATTTTGAGCAGCTGAACAGCGCATATAGTGAACTCAAGAGCTCTATGCCACAAGGTAAGGTAACTTCTTTGTGCAGGTAGATAACAGAACTGTAACCAGTTCCCTATTGGTATCGACCAATCAAATTTCTGTATATAACTCATGTCTCTTCAAAAACTTAGCAGTTTTGCATTGAGGTATGGACTGAAATTTCATACACTTCAAATTCAGTTCTTGTAGATGCGGCAAAAGAAATCGTGAAAGTAGGAGAAATTTCAAGGTTGGCTGTAGCCTCCGTTCCTCCAGTTAAAAACTTTTTAAAATCTCGAAGCTTAACATGAAGACTGTCGGGGAGCATTCTTTCACCTTTTTAGCCCCAAGTGTGTGGAACTTGCTGCCAGTTGAATTGCGGAATCTGCCCACATTATCCCAGTTCAAAGTTGAATTAAAGACTTTTCTTTTTTGTCAGGCTTTACCATGTAACTCACGGTTTTCTCCTAGCGAACTGCTAACTACCTTTTATTCTGATTCTGGATCTATTGTGACAGGGAAGTGGATGTAAGGTGCTCGGAAGGCATGGGGTGGGTTAAAGTAGTGTATAATTGTGCGTGTATCTGAGTGAACAATGAACAATGAAACTTTATTTTACAATGGTAAAAGCATTTGGTCACAAAAACCAATTTTCAAACTTGCCATGGCTACAACTAAACTACGAATTATTCACACGCATAATCACAAACACAACAATGCCCCGAAACATGTCAATTTTGAGCAATTGTACACGCACACACTCGCATACGTATACACCCAAACAAACATCATGTTAACGGTAATGAAGTATATAGATATAAAATAAAAAAGTAAAAAAAAAGAAAAAGAAACGCATAAAGGAGGTACAGTGATACATGCCAGCATAATGAAGTAATTATTAAACATACAACAGAAGTCTCTGGAATAAAAACAAGATGGGTTGAACCATAACCCACAAAGTCCCTTCTATACGAGAGCTGTCCTCGGTGCATGTGCAGCGAGTCCAGATTTTCCTGGAGAACAGCGCTATACAGCAGTTCTGTATTATCATTGTTATTTAATCAAGTTAATGTTACAGCAGTGGTGCAAGTATACTGCATACTGGGCCCTGATGTCTATTGACGTAAACCATGTAATAGAATTTCTCACAGAAACAGAGGAACAGTCTAGTCACATACATATATATATTACACAGTATATGGTGAACTTTAACACATTCTGGTCCACGAGGAAAATCCTCAAATTTTGAAGTTGCCCTCTGAAGACTGTATTACACTTCTGGAAACAGATCGAGCGTGGTAGTTCAAGGGTTGTGCCAAAATAGCTTGGCGCCTATGGGCGCCAAGCTACTCTGGCACAACCCTTGAACTATCACACTCGATCCATGTCTTGCCGTGGCGTGTCAGAGTTGAATGAGTTAATGTATGTGTCTACCTCTCCTGACCTTTTTGGTTCGTGTGTAATATATATTTTATTTGCACTGACTTCCTTTGGTTCGTATATATGCCTATATGCCTGTGAGTCATGGACCCTCACAGCACACCTTGAAAGGATGATACAAACCACTGAAATGAGATGTTTTCGAAAGCTGCTTGGCATTTCATACAGAGCTCACATCATGAACGAGGAAGTGGGAAGCAGAACCAGGCAAGCCATCGGCCCTTTGAAGACTTATTAGCCATTGTGAAAAAATGCAAACTGAAGTGGTATGGGCATGTCACGCATTTAGCAGGGTTTGCCAAAACAATCCTGCAAGGCACTGTGCAAGGAGGACGAAGGAGAGGAAGACAGAGGAAAAGATGGGAGGACAATGTCTCAGAGTGGACAGGACTGAGGCTGGGTGATACGCTAAGAATGGCAGAGAACAGAGAGGAATGGAGGGAGCTGGTTGCCAAGACATCAGTGGTGCCCCAATGGTCGGAAGGACTACAGGATATAGGTAGATAGATAGATAGACTTCCTTTAAAGGTTAGCCCTGTGCAGACACCTGGTAGTTTTGGTCATTTAGGCGAATAATAATGTATCAGCTGGCCATTTCATAAAGCAGTTTGCATGCTAATGCTTCTGCATGTTTATGTTCTCAAAGCTCTAACCCTTTTACTGTCTGTAGGGCTTTTTGTCATGATGATTCCTGCAGGAATCATCACAACGAAAAGCCCTACTGACAGCCAAAGGGTTAAAAAAATCACAGCTACATTTTAAAATCCATGTTTATTGTGATGTGTTTGTTTGCAGGTACTGTTGTGGCCTATGAGAAGGATCCAATTGGTACTGCAGCTAAACATGTGTACGAGCTTGCAACAGGGTCACAGGATGATGTTTTCACACGAAGTGTCAAACATGCTGTCTCTGTGATTGAAGAAGCTCTGGACAAATACAGGTAAGAAATCATGCAGACCCAGTAAAGTGAATGTTAAGCATGAAAAAAAAAAAAAAGACGACTGCCCTGCGCATATAAAAGGTAACTGCTAACCATATGAGATGCAAAAAATAAAAATAAAAAAAATAACAGAGAAAGAAAGAAACATAGCAGAAGCACAAAACAGTTTGTTGCATTACTCCTGATATCTCTGCTCCAGAGGTAATCTGTTGTGTGGTGCCGTGGGCTCTGTTTCTGATGAATGTCATTGGCTTTACATTTGTATGCTGCTTTACATTATTATGATGTCAGCCTTTTGAATCTGTTGGCATGTTAAACAGCATTTGCCATAGAGATGTGTGTAGTATATGTATATTCTATATTGCTGAATTTCACCTTTTATGGACTTTCAGAGACAATACTTACCACTTTATAAAAAAACAACAACAAAAAAAAAACCCCAACTAAATGTAACTTTTCAAGAAATGCCGTGTATGGATACATGTTCCCTGTGTTAAATTATTTAGTCCTGATACACAGCAACAAAAGATACATTAACTGGGATAGATTAAGGGTGGTGCCAGAGTAGCATGGTACATACAGGCACCAAGCTATTCTCACATCACCCTTGAACTGTCATGGTCAATCTATTTCATGATTTAGTCTTCCAAGGACAAAAACAAATTGTGTGTGTGATGTTTTATCGTTTTGCAGCTTGGAGGAAATCTGTCTGGGTTTTAATGGTGGGAAAGACTGCACCGTACTTCTTCATCTCTTTCATGCAGTAGCACAGAAGTGAGTTTGACCCATTGCGCAGGTCATTGGGCTGATGTTGGTCGCTGTTGGCCCGTGCACAGCCGTGCGCAGGCCAACAGCGACTGACATCAGCCAGATGGCCTTTTGCACACTCAGGAGTGATACCGTCCTACAGGTTTGCAAGTTAGATATAATAACTTTTAGTATTAACTAATAATAATAATAATAATACCGTTATTATATAGGCGCTTTTTCTCAATTTTTGGGCAAATTGACTCAAAGCGCCGCGAACTGAAACCCAACACGCACACTCACGTAACAGACACGGATTTTACGCCATTTAAGACAAAGACAGACGAAGGGCCAGTTCAGCTACTGAAGTTACAGAGATTTTGGATCGCTTGTATTTGAAATTTGTAAAGTGGCCTGAAACCGGTACCAAAGTGTGGGGGTGGGGGAGGGGGGTGGAAGAACCGGAGTACCCGGAGAAAGAACCCCCGACTCATTCAGCCCGGCGCAAGTATTCCCAAATTTTGGAGGCATCATCTAACGACTATGCACCTGTCGCAGGAGAGGGATCGACCATGATAATTCAAGGGTAGTGCCAGATTAGCTTGGCGCCAACAGGCGCCAAGCTAATCTGGCACTACCCTTGAATTATCATGTTCGATCCCTCTCCTGCTTTAGTGCGTCAGGGCTGAATGGGTTAATCCCACAAAGGGTAGACTGAACATTTAATTGCCCATGGTAATTACCATACACGTTATACAAACACTAAAAGAGTAGTCATTGTTGACATTAGATAAGAACATAAGAAGAGGAAAGGAAAAAAAAAAAAAGAACTTTAGTAGGGACTCATGAAATATTGTACTCCTCTTGAAGATTGAAGGACCTGGCTGAATTCACTGAACATTTGATATCTGTGCATTTAATGACCTAATTCTGCTTTCAGGATAGCCACTACTACAGTGTGTAGTATGCTCATTCCTATTTACGTATGTGGAATGCCCTGCTGTTGTCTTGAGAGTCAGCTAGGGGAGTCTCTCCAGTCTTCATGCAGACAGCTGAAGACATGCCTTGGCAGTCTGCCATAAGCTGGTGGACTGTTTGGGATTTTTTCTTTCTCTTGTTCTCTAAAAAATGAGGCTTTGCTACCTCCTCTTTTCAAAACCTCTCCCCACAAAGGGCTTTGAAAATTTAAAGAAGTACCCAACGGAGAAAGAAACACGCTTAGAAAAAACGGTACAACACAATTTATTAATATTTCGGGTAAATACCCTTTGTCAAAATAGACAAACAAACAGAGACATTAGCCGCTACTTATCTTTAGATGCAGAAGGAATGTGGCAACATTGGCCAAGTTGCCACATTCCTTCTGCATCTAAAGATAAGTAGCGGCTAATGTCTCTGTTTGTTTGTCTATTTTGACAAAGGGTATTTACCCGAAATATTAATAAATTGTGTTGTACCGTTTTTTCTAAGCGTGTTTCTTTCTCCGTTGGGTACTTCTTTGCATTTCACACGCTTGGCAGTCACCTTTTTGGTCTGGATTTATTTGAAAATTTAACACTGGGTGGATAAATGCGCAGTATAATTAAGTGAACATCAACATCATCGTTAGTTTCTGTTTCAAAGGAAATACCCAGAGAGGAAAGGCAAATTACAAGCGTTGTACATCAGAAGTCGTCTGCCCTTCCCTGAAGTGGAGCTGTTTGTGCAAAACGCCTGCCAAAGGTAAAAGCGAACTTGTTCTGTAGTATGACTATGAAATGGATCGACCAGGAAAACTCAATAATAGTGGTCACCCTTGTGTGTCCTGATTTTTCTGTGCTTAACCCTTTTAGCCCCAAGGTCCCATGTCTCACATCTTGGAGGTGTTGCCTAACAACTTTGTACCAGATACACGAGATGGATTGACCATGATAATTCAAGGGTAGCACCAGATTAGCTTGGCACCTTCAGGTGATAAGCTAATCTGGCACTACCCTTGAATTATCATGGTCAATCCATCTCCTGCTGTAGGGTGTCGGGAGAGATACCTGATAGTAAGACCTTCCTAGGCATATTAATTTGGATGACCCCTCGGAAAGGTCAAGGGTCACAAGAGATTAGGAAATAGGTCACAAATAGCCATTTTCTGACAAAATATGTTGTTTTTTTCTCAAATACTATTTACAACTTCCATCCCAAACCTGGTACACAGATACCTGATGCTAAGACCTTCCTGTGCATGCTAACGTGGATGACCTCTTGGAAAGATAAAGGGCCACGAGAGATCAGCAAATGATGTGAAAATGTCTTTTTTTTTTTTTTTGAGTAGAATTTTAGTTTTTATCAGAAATTTTGCAAAACTTGTCAACCAAATTTTTGGCAGATAGGCAGCTGATGATAAGACTTTCTATGCATACTGATTTGGTTCACTACCTGTACTCAAGAAGATCAAGGGTCATGGGAGGTTGACAAAAGTGAAAAATGTGTACATTTTGAGAAACATGGTTTTGCTTTTACAAATGACAACCCTTTCCTTATGTTAGTTTATAACACTTGAACACTTGCTTATTTCAGTGACCTGTTGGAAGGTCAAGGTCACAGAAGTCATTAATTAATAATAATAATAATATAATTATATTTATAAAGCGCAAACTCCCTGCAGTGCAGGCTCTAAGCGCCTAATTACATAGATTGATCATGCACCTGAGCCTTGAGGACTTTGCCATTCTTGTTTTAGATTTGTTTTACAAGAGAAACTTTAGAATGTTTGATCTATATCTTCCCTTTTACATGCAGCCACAGGTGGCTGCATGCATAAGAGGGTTAATTTTTGTCAAATCTGCATGCCTGTAAAATTAAAATGAAGCAAGTGTGTCAACTTTACGTTTTGGGGGGTTTACAGTTGTTTATCGTCAACACTGTGTATTAATCCATATCATACTGAAGCTAAAAGCTTTAAATTTGTACACTGCCATATGCAAACTACATTATAGTACCTACAGATAAGGATATAGACCAATGGCTTTAGTTCAAAGGTGGTGCCAGAATAGCTTGGCGCCTAGAGGCACCAAGCTATAATGGCACTACCCTTGAACTATTTTAGTCAAACTTATCTCACACACTGGTGTATTCCGAATGATAAGGTTAACCCTTATCATTGATATCCCTTATCATGAGAAAGTCACAAGCTGATATCTCATGATATCATGGACTGTGGTTCATCTAATGGCAATTAACCTGCTCACCTGTTGTGGAAATCAGGGTATGAGCCAATGACAACTGCCTGTTTGAATTTGTCTGCAACAGGTTGTAACTCACTAGCTATGCTCACTTCATTCTTATTCACATACAATTCCTGCGTATGGAATGTTGTGCCAGGGTTCTAGAAAATTTCCTGCATTGGAGAAGCCAAGCGCAAACAATAAGTAACCTACAACATTCTCTGAATCAGACATTGTTTTTTCAAAATACATTACCGATGGCATTACTATATGGAATACACTCAATTGCCTGTAGATTTCAACCCAAAGTTGTGTCCCCTACACAACTGGGGAGGAGACACCGGGGATCCAAGTATAGGCGCCCGGGTGTCCTCCCCTACCAACCTATCCCGCCATGCGTGTGGAGAACTCACCTCAGTTTCACTCTTAGCTCGACCGGGGACGGTCGGGCTTTTGCCTTGCTACGGTTTTTTGACCGTTTCTTCTGTGGTTTCTACTACTTGGCTTTTTGCCTTGTTTTTGACTTCTCCTTGGACTCAGTGTACTTCGTTAGTGTGTTCTACACTTCGACGTTTTTACTGTGTGTGGACTTGGCGCCGACCGGTTCCGACCGGTTTGACTTTCAGTGAACTTCGTCCTTGGCTGCAGCCTTGGGGTTTCAGCTTGTGACTTTCTCACGTGGCTTTTGCCTCGCGGTGTGAGTTCGGCGCTTGAGTGTGTTCCTTCCTGTGAACAGTGTACAACGAACGCTATGGCGGCTTCTGTTGAAGTTTGCCCCCCTTTGCGAGGATTTCTGGGGCCCTCGTTCGCCCTCGTCGCCTGCCGGCCGTGCTCTACTGCTCTTCCGACAGGATGTGTGACGTGTGTGCTGACGGGAGTGAGGACCGGCGGTCTCAGGTGGGGATCCTCCAGACGTGTCCTTCTTCCTGGTCTCAACGTTCTCCCCGGACTGCTCCGCAGGAGGGCGTCGCTACGTCGGCTTCTCGGGCCCCGCTTCACTATGGCTTCCGGGCCTGCCAGCCCGCAGGTAAGTCCCCTTCTTTTACCTTAGCCGCGCAGAAACTCCCTCCCCTCTCCGAGTCTTCTGAGCAGGGCAGGCGAGTATCAGGGTCGTGCTTCCCACATGGGTGGACATATATATTTACTCAGGTGCGGATTCGTGCGCACCATTTGTCCCCTCCCCGCTTCGCTTTTCCTGAGCGGGCTTGGCGTGACACCTTTCATTCCACCCCCCCGCCCCGAGCTTTCCAGGCGGGCCCGGTGTGACTCAGACTTTTACTCACAGGTGCGGATTCGTGCGCACCTTTTGTCTCCTACCCGCTTCGCTTTTCCTGAGCGGGCTTGGCGTGACACCTTTCGGTCCACCCCCCCCCCCCCCCACCCCCCCCCCCCCCCCCCCCCCCCCCGCCCCGAACTTTCCAGGCGGGCCCGGTGTGACTCAGACTTTTACTCACAGGTGCAGATTCGTGCGCACCAGTTGTCCCCTCCCTGCTTCGCTTGTCCTGAGCGGGCTTGGCGTGACACCTTTCTGTTACCCCCCCCCCCCCCCCCCCCCCCCCCCCCGCCCCGAAGTTTCCAGGCGGGCCCGGTGTGACTTAGACTTTTATTCACAGGTGCGGTTTCGTTCGCCCCCTTCTGTCCCCTCCCCGCTTCGCTCTCTGCTGAGCGGACTTGGCGTGACTTCAGACTGTCCCCTCCCCGCTTCGCTCTTCGCTGAGCAGGCTTGGAGTGACTTTTAGACTGTCCCCTCCCTGCTTCGCGTTTGCTGAGCAGGCTTGGCACGTTTCTAGACTGTCCCCTCCCCGCTTCGCTTTTTGCTGAGCGGGCTTGGCATGACTACTGACTGTCCCCTCCACGCTTCGCTCTTCGCTGAGTGGGCTTGGCGTGACTTTTTCGACTGTCCCCTCCCTGCTTCACTTTTGCTGAGCAGGCTTGGCGTGATTATAGACTGTCTCCTCACCGCTTCGCTTTTGCTGAGCGGGCTTGGCGTGACTACAGAATGTCCCCTTCCCGCTTCGCTCTTCGCTGAGCGGGCTTGGCGTGACGTTAAGACTGTCCCCTCCCTGCGTCGCTTTGGCTGAGCAGGCTTGGCGTCATTATAGACTGTCCCCTCCCCGCTTCGCTTTTTGCTGAGCGGGCTTGGCGTGACTACAGACTGTCCCCTCCCCGCTTCGCTCTTCGCTGAGCGGGCTTGGCGTCACTTTAAGACTGTTCCCTCCCTGCTTCGCTTTTGCTGAGCAGGCTTGGCGTGATTATAGACTGTCCCCTCCCCGCTTCGCTCTTCGCTGAGCGGGCTTGGCGTGACTTTAAGACTGTCCCCACCCTGCTTCGCTTTTGCTGAGCAGGCTTGGCGTGATTATAGACTGTCTCCTCCCCGCTTCGCTTTTGCTGAGAGGGCTTGGTGTGACTACAGACTGTCCCCTCCCCCGCTTCGCTCTTCGCTGAGCGGGCTTGGAGTGATTTTGTCTGTCCCCTCCCCGCATCGCTTTCGCTGAGCGGGCTTGGCGTGACTTTGACTGTCCCCTCCCCGCTTCGCCTTCGCTGAGCGGGTTTGGCGTGACTTTAGACTGTACCCTCCCCGCTTCGCCTTCCTACCCGCCTTGCCTTGCTGAGTGGTCTTGGGCGACTACGGTGGGTCCCCCCCCCCCCCACCCCCCCAAGCGGGCCTGGCGGGACCCGGACTCTTGTCCCTAGACCAGTTCCGCTAGGGGAGCGGTCTTCGGCACCCGCGTTCGGATCTCAGTTTCTGCTGTCCGTCCGTCTTTCGCGGTCCCTCCGCCGTATGACGAGCTGCCTGCGGGCTTCGCGGGCGGGTTGCGTCTTCCTCTCGCGCGGCGTTTCGGTGCTCTGGGAGCCGCTTGCCCCTCCTTGCGCCTCGAGGGATGGACTGCCTCGCTTCTTCGAACCAGATATTCTCAGCCGTCTTCCTACGGATTCGGCTGTCGTCTTCTTCTTTCGAGACTCGACGACTGGTTCTTTCCCCCGGCTGTTAGCGGTCACGTCGGTCTCCTCTTCGGACGACGTCGGCTCTTCGCTCAGCTCACCGACTTCTTGCTTGGGTTTTGGCGTAGTTCCTCCCCCTCTTCTTCGGTCCTCCTTCATTTATGGAGAGACAGGCTTCCGCGGGGATCTACGCGCAGAGGCGGGCCTAGCGTCGCTAGTCCCTCCGTCAGCCAGCCGGCTTCCGGGACTTCACCGGTGCGTTCTTCGCCCTGTTACGACACGCCTTCGTCGGCTTGTGTCCTCTGGCGTCGCCTGGGCTAGTTGTGGACTTGCGTAGGCCCTGGTCGTTACCTTTGCCTCGCGGTGCTGTTCCATCTTCACCGACCATTTGTGACGGGCGTCTCTGCTTCCTGCACCTTTCGCAGCCCTTGGCCGGACGGGTATCGGTTTCGTCGCCATCTTGGTGGGACGGCGCCTGGCTACACTTTTTGTTACGTCCCTTCTTGCCTTCTCCTTGCATTCTGGCAAGGTTTTCTCGGTCTCGGCTTCTGTCCGGCGCTCTTGGGACGGGGTTTGGCGTCTTGTGTCAGCTTACGCCGGGTTCGTCTCGTGCGGTTCCACTGTTCTGGTGTACCTGCGGGGGCGCTTGCGCTTGATGCCTTGGTTCGCTATGTTGCAGCTGACAAGTCCAGCTCGGATCTAGGTCCAACTCTGGTAGACCCTCAGACCCGACTAGTGGTTTTTCACCTGGTGAGACTACAGTCTACGCCACAGCTTAGGCCGCGAGCCCGTTCTCCTGCACCGGCAGCTAACAGACCCGTCTAGTGCACCCTTCCGGCTGCTGCTTCTTGAGCCAAGCTTCAGATACAGACTCTCCTTTCAAGTACAAGTCTAACACGCTGGTAATCCCCTCAGTCCCGGTTTGGGGATCTACCAGGCGTTGGCACAGTCGGCGCTGTGACTTCGGTCGCGCGTCCGTTCTTATTCCGGCAGCGAAACTCAGACCCGGCTAGCGCGCTGGCTGGCTTCCTGCGACTTGGCGACAAGGATAATCTACAGTTACGCTGACGGTTAGTGGTTCTTGCAGGCAACAGAACAGTCAACGCCGCGACTTCGGTCACTGGCCTGTTCTCCTGCTCCGGCTGCTACCACAGTCCTCCTTTGGACGCTGTCCGGTTCCGCCAACTTCGGCGACTCGGATTCTTACAGGAAACAGTGGGCAGCTCCCACACGACTAGTGGACTCTACCCGGTTCCGCCGACTGCTTCGGCTCGTTTGGACGTGGGAACAGGTTTCAGCACATTAGCTGGTGGGCCCTACGTTGCTGCTTCCAAGAAGGTGGGGCCTTGCCCTCTTTGCCCTACGCAGGAGGTCAGCGCTCCATTTAGGACCTTCCCGAGTGGTTCCTGCCCTGGGACGGTGGGTCGGCGAGAGTTAGCTACGAGAGCGAGCTTCTTCGCCGGTTGCAGGTACAGACCCGAGAGGACGGCTCTGACCACGCTCCTAGGGCTAGATCGCAGCACTTCAGTCAGGATTTCCGGGACCGCGCTCAGTGGAGCGCGCTGACTGGACGCTGTAGTCGACGCGCAGCTTGTCTTCGGTACTATGAGTCCCGTCTTCTTTGAGGGCGGATCTGCGCTGCTGCCTCCAAACAAGTCCGCGGCAGTATGCTTGTGGGGACTTCCTTGACCAGGCTGGAGACAGTTACCCTCGTAAGGACGACACTTCGATACCTGTCGGCTGCCTCTCTCCTTTTCGGGGAGTCAGGCGAACCCGACTTTGAGCGAGCTCGACCCACCTTCTTCTGTGGACTTAGGCGCGGCTAGGGCTACGCCACTCTCTACCGGCCCTCCCAGGCATACGGTTACAGCCTAGTTACCCTGGGGCAGTTGGGTTATGGGGCCTTTGGCCTCTGGCTAGGCACTGAGAGAACCACGGGCTCTGCCTCTCGCCCGGGCTGCAGACGCGCTGCTCTTCTTGGGATGGTCTGTTCCCTGTGGCCTACCCCTTTTCGGTGTGGTGCCGAAGATTCGGCAGTATCTTCTTCCTGCTCCACGGTTCTCTTCCTGGTGGCCCCCCTGCTTTGGATTCTCAGAGGGGGCGGGACGGCTATGGCAGCAGCCCGCGGACTGTTACCAGTGTTGTGTGCGACGGCTAGGGGAGATTCTACCAGTCGGGGCGCGCCTCTCGGCGTTTCCGCTCCACGATCTCACTATCCCTACGGGCGGAGTTCCCCTTAGGGCTCTTTGACGACCAAGGTTAAGCTCCTTTTTCCATCAAGAGTTACCGCTCCGTAATCGTACTCGCTTCCCTCAGCCGGGGCCTTTAGGATCCGGCCCTGGCGAGTTTTGGGTCCTTGGGACCTTGAATTCAGATGTCCTCTCTCCGGTTCTCTCAACTCGGTAGGACCTCGTCTGGACCCGGACGTGGCTATTTACAGACTGCTTCGAACCCCTGCCTTGGCACGGTTCTCCGTCCTTGCCCGGAAACATGTTCATCCTGGCGTTCGCCATGGCTCCCGCGGGTGCGACCCGCATGCTCTCTCGGTCCGCCCCGCAGGTTGGCAGTCCGAGCCTTCACTCGTCGCAACTTCTCATCGACCCAGCCTTCAGGTCTTGAGCCGGCCTCTCTCGGCGGCACCCCAGTGGCTGACCTTACCTCTGTTCAGGGGACGACCGACCCACGGGGCGCGTTGTCAGGACCTAGTCCAGGCACTGCAGTTCCTGCACTACCATCGGCCACACCGTCTTGCCTGCCCGCCTCTTCCTACCCTTCGTCAGGCAGGCCGAGTAGCTCGACCCAGACAGTTCGCCGTGGCTTCGGTGGGTGACTCGTTGGCCTACCCATCCTCTCCCTTTTCGGGATAGAAGGTTACAGTTCCGGGCGCATGACGTACGAGCAGTAGCCCCTGAGCGGCTTCGACCGTTTTCTGCTCGGTTATGACTTTGGGACGGGCGGTAGGCAAGTGTGCTGTTCCACTTGCTCCCTCTTCTACCTACGCGACCTATCTGGCCAGCGTGACTCCCTGGTCTTGATGGGCGGCCTCTCCGCGGCCTCTCCGTGGCCCAGAACTCACTCCGCGCGCCACAGCGCCATAGACACGTCTTAGCTGAAATCGTCGGGAGTGCTCCTTGTGGGCTAGCGGAGGGCTATACGGTAGGGTTTGGGTGTCAGCACCCTCCTCCTCTTTGGTATTCTTCCATATAGTAATGCCATCGGTAATGTATTTTGAAAAAACAAATGAATTTTTTGTCTAAAATGTACTTTTTTGAAAAATACTTACCGATGGCATTACTCGGATGGCCCTCCCACCTGCCCCGCTTGCCTCCTTGGCTAAGCGTGAAACTGAGGTGAGTTCTCCACACGCATGGCGGGATAGGTTGGTAGGGGAGGACACCCGGGTGCCTATACTTGGATCCCCGGTGTCTCCTCCCCAGTTGTGTAGGGGACACAACTTTGGGCTGAAATCTACAGGCAATTGAGTGTATTCCATATAGTAATGCCATCGGTAAGTATTTTTCAAAAAAATACATTTTAGAACAAAAATTCATTTTTGCTACGATCCAAAAACCGCGCAACTCTTACTTATCAGGGGGCACTGAAGCCTTTCCAAACTTGGGTTAGAAAAATGAAATACTGTATGCACTGTAGGCGCCAAGCTTATCTGGCACTACCCTTGAACTATTTTAGTCAAACTTATTTCACACTGGTGTATTTCTAATGATAATTGTTAATGCCATCTGTGACAGTTTGATGCTTGTGTCATACAGGTACCATTTGGAGCTGATCCGTTATGAAGGTCGAATCAAGGAGAACTTGGCCACTCTGAAGGATGGTCACCCCACAATCAAAGCTGTGCTGATGGGCACAAGAAGAACAGACCCCTACTCAGGTATGTGCACTGCCTCATATGTTTGTTCGAATGATACTGGCACTTGTCAGCTTAACTCATTCAGCCTGACGCATGCATTTCCCACATTTTGGAGGCGTCATCTAACGACTATGCACCTGTTGCAGGAGATGGGTCGACCATGATAATTCAAGGGTAGTGCCAGATTAGCTTGGCGCCTGTCGGGGGCCAAGCTAATCTGGCACTGCCCTTTAATTATCATGGTCGACCCATCTCCTGCTGTAGTGCGTCAGGGCTGAATGGGTTAAGCATTACAGGCACCAGGACATTGCAGAATCAGATATAATATGATGGAGACAAGACTGGCTCACAAGTCGAGACCCGGTCTTTGACCAAACATCAGCCTTATCCCTGTTCACCTGGGTCTGCCATGGGGGACTTGGGTGGGGTTAACTACTTTGTTAGTATCCAGGGTCACCCTGGTCTGCCCCACAGGGTGGGTTTCCCCTCTGTTCTGGGGCATGTGTTTTTGTCTACCCTTGGTCCATTCACCTGTATTTTCCTTTTTTAAACTCTCCCTACTGTCTGCGCTGCTGTAGCTCTTGATATTGGATGTGTGTTGCTAAATGGTCTTAAGTTTATTTAGTGTATTAGACCGGCTGGTGACATACATTCAATATTCTGTTTAGATTTTTTTTTTTTTCACAAGTAGTGCAGGCACATCCTGAGAAAGTCTTGTTGCTGTCGGGACGTTAAGCAATGTACAACCAACCAACTTATCCCTGTTCATCCTGATACACCCATTACATGACATAAATTTTGACTATGATAGTTCAAGGGTGGTGCCAGAATAGCTTGGCGCCTCTGGCGCCAAGCTATTCTGGCACCACCCTCGAACTAAAATGGTTGATGTGTCTCCTAATCTGTAATGTAGCTTTCACAGGACAATATGCGCATATACAAAAATCAGCCTCAGAATGTAATGGGTTAATCAGCCCCCGCTCCTTCTCTGTCTACGGTCCATCCACCTGGAACACTCTCCCATTCTCTCTCCATCAGAAACACTCTCTCTCCTCCTTCCAGTCTGCCCTCAAAACTCACCTCTTTCAACAGTTATAGCACTATATCACCACACTCCCCACCCCAAGCTGACCGTCGTAATGTATTTCACTATTTGTGGTACGTGAGTCCTTGTCTAAAGCGTGCGCATGCGTGTGCGAGTTGTGAGTGCGCGCTTAGAGTTATAATTATTATAAGATAAGTGCATTATAAATACCGTAATTATTATTATTATTATTACACACACAGCCATGCCATATGAAATTAGCAGTTAAATGATGTTATTCTGTCAGTAACTCAAATACGTCAAAATCTGTTTGTATTTGAGCATGCAAAGGGTGATCTTTCACATTTTTGTTTCACATTTTTCATATTTTTGTACCTCTGTATAGGTTGATTTCATTTCTTTGCAGGTGGTGAGTTAAGTCAGTGAAGATTGGATTGTTGTGTTTGCATGGTTATGAAAACGCTGTTCTGACTTGCTTTCATGAATGGCTTACTGTTTTGACATGGACAAACTAAAGGACACTAGAGTGCTTTAGCTTATTTGGCAGGAAAGCTCCTGTAAACTAACCGCAATAAACTTGAGTTCTTTTGTTCTATGCTTGTTTTATGATTTGCTTGGTGTGTATTTTATATGTGTCATTTGTTGTGAGGGCCCGTTTCCACCCTTACATTTTAGTTATGCAATTCAACTGATGCAGCTAATGTGGCGTTTTGTTTCCTTTTAACTCATTTACCTGACGCACATGTTTCACAAATTTTTGAGGCGTCATCTAAAGACTATGCACCTGTTGCAGGAGATGGATCGACCATGATAATATATATAATTCAAGGGTAGTGCCAGATTAGCTTGGTGCTGACATGCGCCAAGCTAATCTGGCACTACTCTTGAATTGTCATGGTCGACCCTTCTCCTGCTGTAGGGCGTCAGGGCTGAATGGGTTAATCAGTGGCTCTCATCGATAAACTTTGGGGTTGTTGATTTTAGTTCTTAGAGTACAGGTGTCTTTCAAAAGAAATGCAACTACTAACACGCATAAATTACAGTGTAACGGATGGACTTTTTATCGTGATTTTTGGTGTACAGTTCTCTCACGTGTTTTTCCAAAGAGTTTGATTGACTTGAAGAAAAATTTGCTGACAGTGCATTTTTTGCTGTTTATGAGATGAGGTTAAAAGTCACATGTAGTGGATTTTGGTTCTGATATTATTCAAGATTCAAGTTATTTACTGTCCCAAAACGGATATTCGTGCCATGGTTCCGATATACATTCACTGAAAGCATATCTAAATGCTGATACAGCAAAAGCAATATCATAATATCAAGCAGATGATGGAAACAAGTGATATATGCAATGATCAGGCATTTGATTTTGCTGAATCAGCATTTGTTTCCTCAAAAAAACATTACCGATGCCATTACTACAATGGAACAACCTGTAGCTTAAGTAATTTTAGCCAAAAACTTATGACGTGTATCCTTAGGGCCAGGGGAGGCCACCTAGGGGTGCCGTGACCTAGTAACCTGGGTAGCCTCCCTTCCCACCCCGTACAGATAACTGCCAGAGCAGCCAAGCCAGTTTTTTCCTTTAGCTTACAGTGTAAAGATGTGTTTACCCTACCGGCTGTGTATGGTTCTGCACCGGTTGTGCCTGCGGCTTACAGGCTTGGTTCCCGGCTGTGCGCTCGTAGCCTGGCCTCGGAGCTCTTTGACTGTTGTCACTTGTGTGCTTTCCTCGTGTGCTGCGCCGGTTGTTGCCTTTGACTTAGAGACTTGTTCCCGGCTGTGTTGTGCCGGGCCTCGGGGCCCTTGGACTGTTTTCTCTTGTGGGCCCTTCTTCGCGTGTTCTACACCAGTGGTTCTTTTCGTCTTAGAGTCTGCGTTCGGCGTGCTCTGCCTGGCCTCGGCACCATGTTTGTTCCTGCGTGCTACTTCCTCGGTTACCCTCGGACAAGTTCGCACTTGGCCGGACGTCTGGGACCTGCGTCGCGGACTCGACGCCATTGCCATGGCCTCTGCCGCGTTTGCGCCCTGCTCCCCTGGGATGCCGTCCTTTCCGTCTGCCTGACCTTCTGCAGGACTTACGGTGTCAACTGCGACAGGCCCCTTTGGCAATCTGCTCCTCTTCCGTCCTACCTGGCAGGCGGTGACGGACGCGACCAAGGACCTCTGGCCTTCATCGCTGCGGCGTGGCCCCTTGTGGACTTCTGCCCCTGCGGACCGACTCAGACAGGCGCTCTTCAAGGAGAGGTCTCCGTCCTGTGGCTAGAGGACACCACAGAGGTAAGTATCACGCCACGACACTCCCGCCTTCTACAGTCACCTCTCCCTGGCCCAGAGAAGGCAAGTGGCGTCCGATCATCGAACTCGGCACTGAACAGGTTCATCTCCGCACCGTCCTTGGAGACCGCCAGAGCCCTGCGCGCCGCAGTTCAACCATGGATTGCTCCGTCAGCTTGGATTTGTCGGATGCTTACCTACATGTGCCCGTGAATCCGGCTTCCAGATGCTATCTGCGCTTCGCCTTCGTGGCGTAGTCTACCGGTTCCGCGCTCTCTCCTTTGACCTCTACCTCAGCCCCTGGGTTTTTACCCGCATCATGGATGGCATCTTCGCCAAGACCAGGCAGACTTCATCGAGCCCGGCGTCGAATTGCCTCAATGGTCTGCTCCTGCGTGACCAGTTGGCGCCCGCCCTGGAGACGGATCGAGATGCATGGCTGGCCCTCCTCGACAGCCTCGGCTTCATAGTCAACTAGGACGAGTCGGGCCTCGCCCCGTCACGCCGCTTCGTCCACTTCGGCTGGGAGTTCCTGATCAACCTCTACCGGGTGAGACTCGCGGAACCACGGTTTCAGAAGTTGGCGAACCTGTCACATCTAGTTTCTCAGGAGGAGGCAGTCCCCGCCAGAGTGTGGTTACAGCTCCTGGGCCTGATGAGTGTGGCAGCGGATCTCCTTCCCCTTGGCTGTCTCTACTCGCGTCCGCTTCAGCTCCATCTGCTTCTTCATTGGCGACCCTCGACTGGCGACATTGAGGCTCCTGTTCCGGTACTTCCCTTGCTCCTTCCGCACCTCCTCTGCTGGGTGGACCCCATCTGGCTCATGACCGGAGTCCACTCCTTACTCCGCCCCCCCCCCCCCCCCCCCCCCCAGTTGTCCCTTTGCGTCGCCGCCAGCTGGGGCGTGCACCTGCTGCCAACGTTCGCCGTGGCTTCCGGCAGCTGGCCACCGGACCTCGCGGTCAAGCATATCAACAGGTTGGAGCTGCAGGCGATTGGCAAGCTCTACTCGCGTGGGCAATGACTCTCGGACGCCAGGAGCTGCTCGTCCTTCTGACAACTCCGCTGTAGTGTCCTACATACGGAAGCACTGCGGGACTCGCTCCCCTTCCCTCTGCATTCTTCCTTACCAGCTCTTCCGTTGGTGCGAGGTTCGCGGCATCTCTCTCCGAGCGAGACATATCCCAGGCCGCCTGAATGTCGCCGCGGACTCCCTCTCGAGGCGCGTTCAGCTCCTCCATACCGAATGGGCGCTTCGTCCGGACATCTTCAGATGATCTGCGCCAGGTGGGAGACCCTGCTTATCGACCTCTTCGTGACGAGGTGGAACCGCCAACCACCCCTCTTCGTCTCGCCCATCCCGGACCCCCTAGCCTGGGCGGTCGATGTGCTCTCCATCCCCTAGGACGGCCTCTGCACGTATGGTTACCCACCCACCGACCTTCTAAACCTCACCACGATCCCCCCGCTGCGGCTATCCACCCCTCGCACGTTGCTCTGCAACCACGCCAGGTTCTTTACCATCCATGCCCTGAGCGACTCCTTCTCCACGCTTGGAGATTGTGTGGCACGCCCTCGTCGCTAGAGGTTTCTCGAGTGAGGCAGTGGCAGCTATCGCTGCAGGCTGCAGACCCCGACCCTGTGAATCTATGAGGGAAAATGGAGAGTACTTGGAGCCTGGTGCGACCACCGTCACCTCTCCCCTACCGATCTGACTTCCCCCCAATTGGCCGAGTTCTTCCTCTGGCTTTTTGCCAAACAGCACTTGGCACCGATCACCATCAGGGGCTACCTTGCCATGATTGCGGACACTTACCGTCACTTGAGCCGAGCGGACCCCGGCAAGTGTAAAGACCTCGCTGACCTTATGGCCCATTTCGGAATACAACGGCCTGCCCTCCGCTCCCTGATCCCATGCTAGGATCTACCCTGGGTACTCGCCTAGCTAAACTCTAAGTGTTTCGAGCCGCTTCCCCTAGCAAGCCTGGCCGACACGACGCAAAAGACCCGTTTCTTCTCGCCCTTGCCACGGCCTCCAGAGTGAGTGAGCTGCACGTGCTCCCCGCACGCCCCGCCTGCCTGCAGTTCAGGTCGGATGGCTCCATGCAGCTACTGACGGACCCGGCCTTCTTGGCTAAGACTCAGTCTCCGTTGACAGCCCCCCAGGTGCTCACTGTGCGACCGCTGAAGACGGTCAGCCCCAACAGGGAAGTCAGACAGCATTACCCGGTGAGAGCCTTATGCGTGTACCTACACCGAACCAAGCCGCTCCGCCGGGGACGCACCCACCTCTTCTCCCTCTGCCCCCAGGTAGACAAGACAACTCAGCCCAGACGATCGTTCTGGCTACCAAGACCTCTGCTCCGACGCTGCCATGTGACTACACATCAGGGCTCACGAGGTCAGAGCCTTGGCTGCAAGCATCGCCTTCGACCGCAACTGTGCTGTCCGAGACGTTGTGGCTGCCTTGGGCTGGCGGACTGAATCGACCTTCACCCGGTTCTACCTCAGAAACCTGGCTGGCCAGCAAGATAACCTGGCCTTGGTGGGGGACATTGCGGCGGCGCAACACTCCCTCCCAGCACCTTGGTGCCGTAGGTAATCCTTTAGCTAAAATTACCGGGAGCTTTGCGCCGGGGAGGACAGGTCTTGCTGGCTCAGTCTGTTACTGGGTTACGCGGCACCCGCCTCCTTTTCACAATTCTTCCATTGTAGTAATGGCATCGGTATTTTTTTTGAGGAAACAAATGAATTTTTCTCTAAAATGTTTTTTATGAAAAATACTTACCGATTACATTACTCGGACGGCCCTCCCACGTGCTCTGCTCGCCGCTAGTCAGCTAAACAAAAAACTGGCTTGGCTGCTCCAGCAGTTACCCGGTTGGGGTGGGAAAGGAGGCTACCCAGGGTACTAGGTCACGGCATCCCTAGGTGGCCTCCCTTTGCCCTAAGGGTACACGTCAAGTTTTTGGCTAAAATTACGTAAGCTACAGGTTGTTCCATTGTAGTAATGGCATCGGTAAGTATTTTTCGAAAAAATACATTTTAGAGAAAAATTCATTTTTTTCGCCATGAGCTATGCCCCCTTGCACGTTGCCATTTTTGGCATCTTTAGCTTGGTAGGTTGCACAAAATCTGTCTGACAGCAAATACATGATCACCCCAAGCAAGTTTAAGTCACTTTCAAATTCATTAACTGACCTTGCGGCCGGATTTAGGCTGACGGCTATACTAAAAATAAAAAAAATCACCATGAAACTGAAAAATGGCTGCCATCACAAAGCAAAGAGAGGTAACAAACTTTTCATGCACTTTCTGATTAACCCTTTTGGCCCCAAGGCCACATTCCCTAAAATTTGGAGTGTCACTTAACCTATATCATACTGAGGCTAAAAGCTTCTAATTTGTACACTGCCATACGCAAGCTACATTATGGTACTTACAGATAAGGATATAGACCAATGGCCTTAGTTCAAGGGTGGTGCCAGAATAGTTTAGCGCCTAGAGGTGCCAAAACCCCCAGGGAAAGAGGAAAAGAGGTAGGCCGAGAAACTCCTGGCGTCGAGACCTCCAAGCAGACATCAAGAGACTGGGAACCACCTGGAGTAGAATCGAAGGAGAAGCACAGGACAGGAGTTGCTGGAGGTCTCTCGTCGACGGCCTATACCCGGGTAGGGGTGACAGGTTTAAGTAAGTAGAGGTGCCAAGCTATTCTGGCACTACCCTTGAACTATTTTAGTCACACTTATTTCACACACTGGTGTATTCCGAATGATAAGGGTTAACGATTGTGTGCCAGTTGCAGGAGATGAATGGACCATGATAATTCAAGGGTAGTGCCAGATTAGCTTGGCACCTTCATCGTGGTCGATCCGTCTCCTGGGGTAGGGTGTTGGGGTTAAATGGGTTAAACTTTGTATCCACAACCTGCATGTGCACTTTGTTTTTCCCTTGTGTTCGTAGTTTTTGAGACCCATTGACTTTTATGTAATCTCATAAAACAGCCCAAAATGCACTGTCAGTGCATTTTTATTTCTGTAAACCAATAAATTTGAAAACACATCATAACACAACTGCACACCAAACATCATGATAAAAGTCCACCCGTTAAATTGTAATTTGCGTATATAAGTAGTTGCATTTCTTTTGGAAGAAACGGTATATTTAGTGTTGAAATGGGCTGGTCTTCAAACGCCACATGGATTAAATACATTGTACGGTATATGCATTATAGGCTAGCAATGTTATGCTAGCAATGTTAGAATAGCCTTCCATGTTTTGCAATTTATCAGTGGCACAGTGCTTGATGGTATACAAAGTATAATTTTTGCAAAATTAGTACAGTATGTTTAACACATTCTACATGAGGACCGAAATCCGCAAATTTTATAGGTGCCCTCTTAAGGACTGTATTGCAATTTTAGAGACAGATCGAGCATGATAAGTTCAAGGGTGGTGCCTATTGGCGCCAAGCTATCCTGGCACCACCCTTGAAATATCATGCTCAATCCGTGTCTTGCTGTGGTGTGTCAGGGCTGAATGAGTTAACTTCTTGCCATTCAGTTGGTCACAGGTTGTGTTTCGGACTTTGTGCCAAAGAACCAAATCTGTTCAAGGAACATAGATACAAAATGGGGTTCAACAAGAGGCGTAGACCCTCAAGAGCCTCTGCACCTGCAAGGGTTCATGAAGCTCTGTCTCTTGCAGTTAGTTTGTTTTCACTTCTTTTTGGCAGTGAAGGGGTTATAAGGTTTGTGGTTCACAGACCTTATTAATCAAGCACTCCCATTTAGCAATCATGATTGATCCCACGTCCACATTTGTGTTCATGTGGAACATTTAAGTAGCTGTGTACATCGCGTAATTATAGACTTCTTGTAGTTTATTTTGTTGTTTTTCTGTGTACTCAGATCATCTGGATTCATTTTCCATGACCGACCCAGACTGGCCACAGTTTATGCGAGTCAACCCGATCCTGAACTGGAAATACGAAGTCGTCTGGAGATTCCTACGGCAGTTGTGTCTACCATACTGCAGTCTTTATGACCAAGGGTAAGTGCATTTCACTTTTGAAAAAAATCGTTTTTCCTTGTTGTGTGTTTTTGATCACATTTGCACTTAAAATTTAATTTGAAATGTATTCATCCTGTGACAGTTGAAAAAAAAAAAAAATTCCAGAAACAATTTGTTGTCCTGACTGTGCATCACTGTCACATTCGCTTAACTCTTTCACCCCCAGCACACACAACAATTTGTTGTCCTCACTGTGCATCACTGTCACATTCACTTAACCCTTTCACCCCCAGCACACACAACAATTTGTTGTCCTGACTGTGCATCACTGTCACATTCGCTTAACTCTTTCATCCCCAGCACACAACAATTTGTTGTACTGACTGTGCATCACTGTCACATTCGCTTAACTCTTTCATCCCCAGCACACACAACAATTTGTTGTCCTGACTGTGCATCACTGTCACATTCGCTTAACTCTTTCACCCCCAGCACACACAACAATTTGTTGTCCTCACTGTGCATCACTGTCACATTCACTTAACCCTTTCACCCCCAGCACACACAACAGGTATGGATCGACCATGATAGTTCAATGGTGGTGCCAGAATACCAGCCTAACACCAACCTTGAACTGCTAGGGTTGAACTGTTTGATGAACAGTAATGCAGTCTTTAAAGAACAATTTTAAGTTTTGTGAAGGTGAGGATTTTGATATTTGGGAGTTGTCTGAAGACACATACTTTACAGTTTAGGACATTAGTTGATTATGATAGTTAAAGGGTGATGTCAGAATAGCTTGGCACCTTCAGGTGCCAAGCTGTTCTGGAAACACCATAGAATTGTCATGGTTGACCAGTATCTTGCTGTACTGTCTCAGGTCTGAATAGGTGTTTCAACATATTTCATCATTGGAACAATGGAGATGAACCTTGTTTAGGCCATTAGCCCCATCGCTGCACAGAGGGAGATGGATCGACCATGATAATTGAAGGGCACTGCTACATTAGCTTGGCACCTAACAGCTCCAAGCTAATCTGGCACTACCCTTGAATTATCATGGTCGATCCATCTCCTTCAACAGGTACATAAATCATTGCAATATACATGTACCATGAAAATCCCACGTTTTGCAAAATTGCAGCGAGGTAGGACAGATCGCCTCTTTGTCTTTTGCAGGTACACATCACTGGGCAGCATGAACAACACACACCCTAACCCAACTCTACAGTTTATCGACCAGAACGGCATCGTGTCTTACAAGCCTGCTTACGAACTCGTGGAAAATGGGAACGAGCGAGACGGTCGCAATACGTGATGTGTGCCTTATGTGTGATTGTCGGTGTCTGTATGCACAAAATGAAAATGTGGACTTGTACGTGAACTACAGCAGAACATGTTTTAAGCAACCAGCTTTTCAGCAACTTTTCAGAAAGTGGACGTAAGCCTTTTCATCCTGATACACTACTGCACAAAATTAATTTGACCGATAGTTCAAGGGTGGTGCCAGAACAGCTTGGCGCCTAAGGAGCCAAGCTATTCTGGCACCACCCTTGAACTAAAATGGTTGATATATCTCCTAACCTGTAATGTGGCCTTCATAGGACAATAAGAAAAAAATTAAAAATCAGCCTCAGGATGTAATGTGGTAATAGACAGGTTCTCTTTCAAGAAAAGTCTTGAGGGGAAAAAAGTGTCATGTGTCAATAAAAAAACATAATTTAGGTGCCTGCAGCTACCTACCTGATGGTCTTGAACCCTTTTCATCCGGATACACTCCTAATTTAAATTAATTTGACTATGATAGTTCACGGGTGGTGCCAGAATAGCTTGGCACCTGAGGCGCCAAGCTATTCTGGCACCACCCTTGAACTAAAATGGTTGAACTATTGCCTAATCTGTAATGTAGCCCTCACAGGACAATAAGCAATTTTTTTTTTTTTTTTTTTTTACAAATCAGCCTCAGGATGTAAAGGTTTAATGACAGGAGATCTCTCACGAGGGTGGTCACGTGAGACAGGTTCTGCTGTATTTTTTGGGAACAGCCTGTCTGTGATAGTGACAGAAACAGCTGGTTATGATTGTGCTAAGCATCATTTAATATCACAGTGATTTCAAGATGCACTGCATGGTACATCTTGCACTCGACTAGGATAATAAACATGGTAATGTTTTGATGCAGAGGGTTTGCATTGAAGCCATCTAGCCCTAAGGCCCCATTTCCTACATTTTGGAGGTGTCACTAACCATTATGTACCAGTTGCAGGTGATGGATAAACCATGACAATTCAAGGGTAGTGCCAGATTAGCTTGGCGCCTTCAAGGCGCCAAGCTAATCTGGCACTACCCTTGAATTGTCATGGTCCATCCATCTCCTGCTGTAGGGCGTTGGGGCTAAGAGGTTTAAAGTCATTTTTGGCTCACGTGCGATTTCAATAGTGAGTCTATGTACTGCGCTATCCGTGAACGCTCTTTTAGATGTACTGCTCCTTTAATTTGGAATTCCTTGCCGACAGAGCTGAGAAATGCCTCCCCCCTTACGCAGTTCAGAGCAAAGTTAAAAACTTACTTTTTCTTGCAGACTTTCGTGTAATCTCTATGGTTTTCTGTACACCCCCCCCCCCCCCCTCCCCCGACTCTGTGTGTGTGTGGTTTTCGCCTGCGCATTGAGTTATATTATAAAAATGAGAAATGCGCCATATAAATAACATGTATTATTATTTTTTATTATCTATGGTAAACTTTAACGTTAGCATTTTCTCAGAGGCTATTCAAGCCTCAGACTTCAAACTTGGCCCAGGGATACTTTGTGGTAAAACCTTTCTAAACATACCAATTTGAGTGACCTCTCACAAAGGTCAAGGTCATAGGGGTTCCAGAAAGGGGTATAAATAATGTTATATGAATATAATTTTGACACAAATTGTTTCTCCTCAAATACGATTTTCAACTTTAAATCCAAACTTGGTACAGAGATGCCTTAAGGTAAGACCTTTCTATGCATACTAATATGGGTGACCACTCGCAAAGTTCAAGGGTCACATGAGGTCAGCAAATGTGTGAAAAATGCCAGTTTTCATAAAACTAGTTTTTATCAAAATTTTGGCCAACTTTTCAGTCAGATTTGGCACAAATGTAGCCGACGATAAGATCTTTTTATGCATACTAATTTAGTCCCCATGCTAAGGTCAAGGAGGTCCAGAAATAGGTCACAAATAGCCATGTTTTGATTAAAACTGCTTTTTCTCAAATACTGTTTTCAGATTCAACCCCAAACTTCGTATAGAGATACCTGATGATAATGCTTTCCTATGCATACTGATTTGAGTGACCCCTCGGAAAGGTTAAGGGTCACAGAAGGTCAGCAAGTGTGTGAAAACTTAATTTTTTGATAGAATTGTAGTTTTTATCAAACTTTTCAATTAAACTTGGCATAATGGTAGCTGATGATAACACCTTTCTATGCATGCTAAGTTAGTCGCCCCTGCACAAAGGTCAAAGAGGGTGGATAAATGTGTGAAAAATGCAAACATTTTGAGAAAACTCAGATTTCACTGGTACAAAAACCAACCTTTATGTTTCGACACATGAACACAAAGGTTACGCTTATTATATAGATTGGTCATACACGTGAGCCTTAAGGGATTTGCCTTTCTTGTTAATTTTAACAAACTGTTAGGAAGAATATTGTACTGATGAAAAAGTAAAGATACAAGAGCTCTTGAGCCATGAGCTGTCTTATATAAATGCGCGTGCAGTCCCAAGTCATTTGAATCTTGGCCGTCGGTGTGAAAGCATAGCGCCGCCTACTCTGCGGCTGTAGCTCAAAGTACACCTACAGGACTCGACACTAACACTTTGTTTGCAAGTGCATAAGAATATTTAAATGATGCTTACACTATGGTGTGCATGCATGAGAATGCTGTACAGGGTGGTCCATGGCGTAGCAACATAGAACGTGCCACCAATACAAGAGGTGCAAGGTTTGATCACCATTAATTCGGACCAAGTGCCGGGGTTCTTTTTCTCTCTCTGCATTGGAACTGGTTTCAGGCCACTTTATAAATTTCAAACACAAGCAATCAAATCTTCCAAAACTTTAGTAGCTTAGCTGACCCTTTGCACCACATAAATGTCCCATCTTCAAAGTGAATGCACGCATTTCATGTGAGCAAGCGTTCAGTTGAGTTTGTGGCACTTTGAGCCAATTCATTTAATTGTGTAAAGTTCACATATGATTGTTATTACCTTTCAGATGGTAGGCATTACCGTTGTTACGAATATCTCGACCAAATACACGTGGATCATGCCTTACAACAATTTTAAAATTTATAAAAAGTTGTAAACCTAGTGCATTAGACAATTTCTGAAATTAGTACATGTAGGTCAAAATTTCACGTTTTGATGAAAATGGTGGATTTAAAGCCCAGACAAACATGCGATACCGTGCGTTTGTCCAGGCTTTTAATCCACCTTTTTCATCAAAACACGTGGAATTTTTTATTTACGTCTGCTTTCTGCACGTCTATTGGCAATTGTTTTCAGGTGGGTTTGTATGGTTTTTAAATGTTGCTTATGTTTGTAGTGCAAGTATTTGAGTAAAAGTATGAATTGTGCGTGAATTGTTGACATGTTTTTGTTACTGACACTACAAACCTTCCAACAAAAATTTAGCACACAAAAGAGATCATGCACAAACACACATACATGTACACAGAGGAACACTGTTTGCTCTGTTAGTGTCACAATGTAACAGAGCAAACACTGCTGCTCTGTGTATACACACATGTCAGTCTCAGAAAGAAAACGGATTATTATGTACACTGAAACCTTTAATATACATCCAATGAGACAAAACTGGCAACAGTACAGATTTGCTTCACAAAGGTCAATCGGACCATTTGCCAGATTCACAGCCATAAACAACATTCATCATCATTCAGACACTTATCTGAATACAAAATATGTACATGTTTGCATTCAGCTACTGCCAAACAGAATTTACAAATATAAGTGAACAGACACATTTCCACTATTCACATAAGCATCACAGCCACTGGAGTAAACATACACCCTCAAGTCGTCGCACAGACACCAACAAATTATTTTGAATTACCGTAGACTGTGTGCTCTTGTTATCAAAACATTCATCAAAACAAACCTGATGGTGCTAGAACATATGATCACAAATTTTGTTCACAGGAGTGAGTTGTCTGGGCCTAACTCATTCGAGATGTGCTGCATCTGAATATGTGGAAATCCGAATACAGTATGTCTCGAGTGAGTTCATGCCGAGAAGCTATCACTCATGTCGTGGCGGGAAGGATACAACTCAGCCAGACTAGGAGGGAGGTCTAAAAGTAATGCATACTGCCTGATTCTACCGATGCTGGAATTTTGTATTTCAACAAAAAGACAAGCAGTTTCAGGAGACATTTTTGCCTTCCAAAAAGCAGGGGAGAAAATATCAGAAATAAGGTTCCCCTTTTTTCACTTTCAGCAAAGAAACACACCTTCCCCCCTTAAGTGTTTTAGAACTACGCACCATACATTGCTGACCGGATGATAATGGTTGACAAGTCTAGTATTATATGAAAGGTGTAATCCATTCTTGGAGGAGGAATAAAGCATACTGGTATTGGTAACTGTGATGAGCACAGATCAACATAAAGTGCCGCAAAACTCATGCAGACCTTCATGTTGAACCAAACCTGCATAATATTAGATACTAGGCTTTCAAAGGAACACCACAAAAAGCAACCCTCCCATTCTCAATACCCATTCAAACTACAAAAAATGTAACTTGACTACAACAAGCATGATGAACAGACATGTGGATGAGAATCTTGGAATGGTCAATATGAAAGTGGGTGCACAGGTCAAAGTCTGGTGTCTTTCAATTTTATGACATTTCATAGTTTCCTCTTGCATTCATGCGCTCCTGAGAAAGTGAGAAGAGGAAGATAACAACATAAATCCCTGCGGCTATCCAACAGTTGATGGCATTCTGCTCGTATTTCTCATGGGCAAACTCGCGGGTGTAGTTGTGGTGCTCCCACTGCTCCAGCGGCACATCCTCAAACAGGGCTGGACTGTGGACCTGGAAAAACACTCCAAGGATGGCCTGCAAACAGAGTGAGGAATTCACCAATGAGACCTACAGATAAAATAACCAAATTCAGTGAAGCTCTCTGATGACTTCAATGATACAGTTAAACCATTTAACCCATATCACACTGAAGCTAAAAGCTTCATATGTGACCCGCCACCACAAAATGAGTCGTAAGTCACCTTTTGGACATTTTGAGATATTGATATCAGCAGAAACTAGAAAGAAAACCCTTTTCAATGGTGCCCAATAACATGTGAATCAGACGATTGGTCACCGAGTTATGGTTTATAGAAACTGGGGACCCCACACATGTACCCGACCACGCCACCCGACAATTTTCAAAATGAGTCTAAAGTCACTTTTTGGACATATTGAGATATTGATATCAGCAGAAACTAGAAAGAAAACCCTTTTTAATGGTGCAAATAACATGTGAATCGGACGATTGGTCACCGAGTTATGGTTTTTAGAAACTGGGGACCCCGCACATATACCCGACTATGCCACCCGACAATTTTCACGAATAGCGGGAAATCGGGTCAGGGACATTACGACTCATTTCGTGGTGGCGGGTCACATATTTGTACACTGCCATATATATAAGCTACATTTAAAGGATATACACCAATGGCTTTAGTTCAAGGGTAGTGCAAGAATAGATGGCACTTAAAGGCGCCAAGCTATTCTGGCACTAGTACTACCCTTGAACTATTTTAGTCAAACTTATTTCACACACTGGTGTATTCCGAATGATGAGGGTTAACCTCAGCAGCATTTCCCAAAACTTTGAAGCGTCATGTAACGGCTATGTACTACTACCAGTTGTAGGAAATGGACTGACTATGATAATTTAAGGGTAGTGCCTGATTAGCATGACCCTTGAATTTATGGTCCATCCACCTCCTGCTGTAGTGCATCTGGGCTAATTTATGGGTTCAGGAGTCCACTCACCTTGAGTTGTATGGACTAGTACGAAAATGGTGTAACCACATCAACTTGATCAAGAGCATTAGGATAAATTGGCACATAGTAGTGTAACTAAGCATGAAAGGCTGAAATGGGCAGTTTGAGACCTGCATACTATATCTGTAAGGTACACAGTAGATGATTTATAAGTTGGGTACTTCTTTGCAGATGATTTATAAGAATTGTGACTATTATTTATATGTTCAGCAATGTAGTAAAACTGTTGCCGCTAGGGTTTCACGTGAAAGAAAAACAAGATAGTGGTAGAAAACCCTTTAAAATAGTAACAGATAACGACGTTTCGGATCAAAGATCCTTCCTCAGGTGACATGGAAACAAACGTAGAACAGAAAAGAACACGACAGAAAGAAAAGACATCATCCTGTATAGAGAGAATTTAGAAAGACGTAAAAAAAAAAACCCCACACATAGTGACGCAAATACACATGCACGAAACACGTAGCACAAAACTTACGTCTATATACATACACGTCACTGCATACATTCGCATTCACTCGAGCCTGCTGCAGCTCACGCACACACACACAAAAGGTAGCATCCAGTATCAACAGTGAGGTCAAGTCTGGCACCAACTACCAATCAGGCCAAGCATACATCCCTAGGGGCGAATGTTCAAGCCGCGCGGATGGTAAGTGCCAAGCATGTCCGCGAAAAAGGATTCTGTCATTTTGCGGCGGATGAAGTGGGATGTATTTTGCCAAAGGATGCGTATGCTGAAATGTGTGAGGCTATGAGGAGGTTGGTTGAAATGACGTCCAACCTGGTTGTTGTATCCGAGGCGGATCGAACGAACATGCTCCTCGCAGCGTTCAGGGAGTGTACGGTATGTCTCCCCCACATACAACATCTTTGGGCAGTGAGAACATGAGATGACATAGACAATATCCGATGACTGGCATGTGAATGATCGGTGGACATGAAAAGATGACAGGGGTCCGGTGATGACGGGGGGATGTGTTGATGTATGGACATGCTTTGCAGTGTGGTTGCTGACAAGGAAGGGTGTGTGCCAGGTGGTAAGGTGTTAGATGTGCGAAGTGAACTGTGAACAAGATGATCGCGTAGGTTAGTGTCACGTTTGTAAGCGACCAGCGGAGGCTCAGGAAATATGTCTTTCAATACTGTGTCATTCTGAATGATGTGGAAGTTCCTGAGGAGAATGTTTTTGACGGGGATGTTGTGAGGATGATACGTGATACACAGGACCGGCCGGTCCTCTGCAGCACTGTGAGTTTTCTCCCTCAAAGCTTCACTTCTGCTTGTGGCCTCAGCTTTAGAAAGAGCGGTGTTGACGATGTCTTGGGGGTATCCCTGGTGTGAGAAGAAAGTGGCCATGGTTTGGGTCTGGTTGGTGAAGTCGTCGTCGCTGCTGCAGATCCGACGGAGTCGCAGAAATTGGGAGAATGGGATACCATTTTTGGTGGCGGTAGGATGGCTTGATGAAAACTGCAGGTAAGTGTGGGCATCGGTGGGCTTGTAATGGACGGTAGTATGGAGTTTGTCAGAGTCGGCTTTGGTGGATATTCGGATGTCGAGGAAGGGCACAGACTCCTCGGAAATCTCATACGTGAATCGGAGAGACGGATGAAACGATGAGATGAAATTGATGAATTGAAGTGTGTCAGTCATGCTTCTTGAGGTGACGCCCAAGCAGTCGTCGATGTAGCGCTTGAAGAGATCTGGCAGAGGTCCAGTGTATTGAGTGAAAATCTTCTCCACGTAGCCCACAAACAGACAGGCATAGGAGGGCCCCATTTTAGTGTCCATGGCGACTCCTTTTTTCTGTTTGTAGTGCTGACCCATAAATTGAAAGGAGTTCATGGACAGCACCAGTTCGGCTAAGCGGAGGATGGTTGTGGTGTCAATCTTCAGATGATGTTTGCAGATGAAATGTTTCAATGCTATTAGCCCGTCTTCATTGGGGATGTTGGTGTAAAGAGCCTCTATGTCCATAGTGAATAAAATCTTGTGTGTTGCTGCGTCAGGGAAGGTGAAGCGATCCAAAAGGTGAAGGGCGTGGTTAGTATCTTTTTACGTATGTGGGAAGAGCACGGACCAATGGCAGGAGGATGGAGTCGATGAACTGGGATATAAGCTCTGTGGGACAAGAGCAAGCCGAAACAATGGGGCGACCTGGTGTGTCTGGTTTGTGGATTTTAGGGAGGACGTAGAATCTTGGCTCCTTAGGTTCCCTCACCACGAGTGAATTGGCCTGCGATGGTAATTTTCCCGCAGTAATGGCGATGGTAATGGTTTGCCTCACCACTTTGTTGTCAGACGCGGTTGTCTTAGCAGGGATAGGTAGGTAGAACTCGCCGTCCTGTAACTGACGTTCAACCTCTTTGACGTACAGATCCCTACGCCAAACTACTACCGCGCTATGTTCAGCAATGCTGCACTGCCTCGATCAGTCGATGGTGTAACTAGTGTAAGTGAGATCGGACTGAGATAGCAAGAGCAATGAAATACTAAGCAATATCGCATGATTATATCAGTTGTGTGATCTTTACAGACATGGCCTTCTGTTTCTTACACACTGCTAATTACATAAAGATGCAGATTACACGCACAATCCAGCAAATAAACTTATGATGTCATAATATGTACATGTTCGACATTTCTACACTCGTGTTGGTCACTTTCGATCGACCATTTTCTGCAAGTTCGACAATGAAATAGTAAAAACAGTTTGAATAACTAAGTAACTTTACAAAAGCGTATATTTACCAGCATAACTATTCCCCAGACGCTGATGATCATATAGTAGATGGAGCATTTCGGTCCACAAATCGGGCAACCCATCTCGGATGATGTTTTTCACTCTGAACTCAGAGGAAGTGCTAATCCATATGATGGTCATGTGACTTACGTGATGCACAACACATTTTTCTGTATTGCATTTATTTTTGTTCAAGAACATAATCTTTCGCTGTTTAGATTCATATCATATATCATTTAAAAGAATAAAAGAAAAGGAAAGTAAATATAATGATATTTGCATGAGATATCTGTGCACGAGATTTATTAGGTAACAAGGGCGGCAACTCTGTAATGACCAAGTAAAATGTTTGTTTTGAAACAATAAATGCCAAAACTATACATCTAAAGTTGTTATAGTAAATGATAAAAATAGTTTGTGAAATATTGGCAGCATAGCCACAAGTACAGTTTAAAATATAAATGAAAGTTAAAAAAAAGAAATAGTGCATCACTCGACCGTGAGTCACTGACCTGCCAAAATGGTGGACCGCCTTGGTAAGTCATGGAACTTTCTAAATCATAGCCAGAAAGAAAGGCTTATCTGATTAACAGTATAAAATAAAAAGTTAATGTATATATATTTCGAAATACGATTTTCCTGTTATGTGTAGTTGCTCATTTTCCTCGCCATTTCAGCGGAGATTGGCTTTTGGAAGGTGGCGACGTTTGTGTTTTCTTTGGAAACCATACCTCCAACTCCTTGAAGAGAAAGTAACGAATATTTCTTCGATTTACCATCCTGTTTATTCGTGTTTTTTTTTTCTTTGGAAGCAGGCATCCCAAAGATTTTTTTGTAAGTGTTACACTTTACAGTAGCGGAAAGAGGCTGATGTTACGATATATGTGTCAAAAGTTTGGTATTTCCTCTTTTAGTTTTACTAGCTCCACCCCCTGTTTCCGTTAGTCTGGTGGATGAAGATCAGCTGTTTGCATTCGATTACGTTTGTTAGTCTTGTTTGTTTCGAGGAACTTTAGAAAAGAAGTATCAATATTGAAGATTTATACACATTTACAGACTTTACAAATTACAAGTGTGTGTGCAATGTACGTATGTTACTCATTCAGTCATTGTTAGGACTAATGAAAACAAGAATTGATGAACCATAACCCACAAAGTCCCTTCTATATGAGATCTGTCTTCGCTGTCAAGGGTCTCTACCTTTTGTCTTTGACTTGATTCTGATGTTAAAATAACTCCTTTTGAAAAAGCCTTGCAGATGTGCCAATGCGTCATACTCATAGTGAACCCTATAGTATAAGGGGCGTGCGCAGTGCATACACATTATTGGTTTGTCAAACGTCATTTGTCATGACATATTTTGTTTGTTTTTACGTAATTTTATATTTAATGTGATACGAGATTTGCTTTCGCTTCAGTTTAAGACTTGGGAAAATGGTGACAAAACTAGAATTTGACGGTACAATTTCAGTCTTGCTATAATTTGTCTCCTCACGCTGGGACCATATGGCGTTGAGGCGCGTCCCCTGGGTGGTGGATAGGGGTCCCTCACAAGAGGCGTGCATCGAATGAAATAAGGTGATGTGAACCAACATGGTCTAAGGGAAGGAGACCCCGACAGAAAACCTCTGGTCCTCCTAGTAAGGGGGTTGGGCGTGGGGGTAACTTCCCCACCCTGCAAATAAGGAAATAGCTACAGAAACGCGACAAATAGACAAACAGCAGTTCCTTTCCTAGAGGAGGAAGGTTCTTCTACCAGAAGATTTATGACGTGTGGTGAAAGCTGGAAGTCTTCGGAAGCCACAGGACCGAGCCGCCTCTCTCTATCCAGGGACACAATCATGGGCACATGGAATGTCACAACACACCAAGGCTGCCCAGATAGCAGCGGAAATGCAAAAGTACAACCTTTCCCTGCTAGGTATCAGTGAAGCCAGATGGACACAGTCTGGGCAGAAAAGGCTATTAAGTGGGGAGATGATTCTGTATTCAGGTCATGAACAGGAGAATGCCCCCCATACAGAAGGTGTAGCATTCATGCTGTCACCAGTGGCACAGAGAGCGCTGATGGGCTGGGAACCTCTTGGGCCAAGAATTATCACAGCAGCCTTTAGAACCAAGAAAAAGATTAAACTCAACGTCATCCAGTGTTATGCACCCACTAATGACAGTGACTTGGAAGAGAAACAAGAATTCTACGACCGACTCCAGAGTGCTGTGGACAAATGTACGGAGCGAGACATCATCATCATGGGCGATTTTAATGCCAAAATAGGGGAGGACAACACCGGATATGAAGAGGTGATGGGGAGAGAGGGAAGAGGGGAGATGAGTGAAAACGGGGAGAGGTTTGTAGACTTTTGTGCTCATAAAAGACTTGTCATTGGACTTGGAGGCAGCATCTTCCCACACAGAAGAATACACAAAGCAACTTGGGTCTCACCTGACCATACTACAGAGAACCAAATGGACCATATCTGCATTAGCAAGAAATTTAGAAGATCCCTTCTAGATGTTCGAGTGAAGAGGCGAGCAGGTGTCACCTCAGACCACCATCTGCTTACCTTAAGAATAAAGCTCAAGTTAAAGAAAAGCTGCACAGAGAGAACAAGAAGACAGCGCTATATATGTAGGCCTCCTGAGAGAGACTGGAGTGAGAGAAGAGTTCAAACTGGTGCTGTCCAACCGGTTTCAAGTCAAGTGTTAGAGGAGCTAGTAAACGAAGAGGAGGCAGTCACCACAGAGCTGCAGTGGAATGCAGTTAGAGAGGCGCTGAACTCAACCTGCAAAGACACTTTAGGGTTCAGGAAACACCATCACAAGGACTGGCTGTCGGCACAGACCTTGAAGAAGATAGAAGTGAGGAAGAAGAAGAAAGCAGTTGTCAACAACAGTCGCACGAGAGCAGCCAAAGCAAGGGAACAGGAGGAATACTCAGAAGCCAACCGCGAGGTGAAGAGGAGTATCAGGGCAGACAAGAGGGCCTACACAGACAGCCTGGCAGCAGAGGCTGAAAAGGCAGCAGGCAGCGGCAATATGAAACAGCTCTACGACATTACCAGAAGATTGTCAGGCAAATATGGCCATACAGAAAGACCGGTAAAAGACAAAGAAGGCAAGCCTATTGCAGACAGAGCCGACCAACTCGACAGATGGGCCGAGTATTTTGAAGAGTTGCTGAACAGACCCAGCCCACTTGACCCCCCAGACATCCAGCCAGCAGAGACTGACCTACTCATCGGCTGTGACAGACCTAGCCGGGAAGAGATCAGAAGTGGCATTTTTGAAGAACGGCAAAGCAGCAGTGCCAGATGGCATCCTAGCGGAGGCTCTGAAAGCAGACCTAGAGACAACAGTAGAGCTGCTGTACCCACTGTTTGGAAAGATCTGGGATCAGGAGGTGATGCCGGCTGACTGGAAGGAGGGGTACCTAATCAAGCTTCCCAAGAAAGCCGACCTCAGCAAGTGTTCCAACTACAGAGGAATCACCTTGCTGTCAGTACCAGGAAAGGTCTTCAACAGGATCATCCTGGAGAGAATGAAGAGCTCCGTCGACCCCCAGCTGAGAGACCAGCAAGCAGGATTCAGAAAAAACTTTCATGTACAGACCAGATCGCCACTCTCCGCATCATCGTGGAACAGTCTCTGGAGTGGAGCTCCCTGCTGTACGTCAACTTTGTGGATTACGAGAAAGCATTTGACATTGTGGACCGAGAGACTTTGTGGAAACTCCTATGACTCTACGGCATACCCACAAAGCTCATCTGCCTGATCAAGAGCAGCTACGATGGCATGACATGTCGCATGATCCACGAAGGGCAGTTCACCAGGGAGCTCCAGGTCAGAACCGGCGTCAGGCAGGGGTGTCTGCTGTCTCCGTTCCTCTTCCTACTGGCCATTGACTGGGTGATGAAGAGGACCACTGTGCAGAGAAGAAGCGGAATACAGTGGACACTGTGGACACAGCTTGACGACCTCGATTTTGCAGACGACTTGGCTTTACTGTCCCACACTCATCAACAAATGCAGGACAAGACCACGAGGCTTGCTGACATCTCGTCCCAAGTGGGCCTCACTATCCACAAACAGAAAACAAAGACAATGAGGCTGAACGCAACCAGGGAAGAACCAGTCTTGCTTGTTGGCACCCCGTTGGAGGAGGTAGAGTCCTTCACCTATCTCAGGAGCATCATCGACAAAAAAGGTGGCACTGATGCAGATGTCAGAGCACGAATCGGTAAAGCAAGAGCAGCCTTTCTTCAGTTGAAAAAAGTGTGGAGTTCCTGAGAGCTGTCACAACACACCAAAGTCCGGATTTTCAACTCAAACGTAAAAGCAGTTCTCCTGTATGGAGCAGAGACTTGGAGGTTGACAAAAACCACAGTCAACAGAGTTCAGATCTTCATAAACAGTTGCCTTAGAAGAATCTTGAAAATCCACTGGCCAGAGAAGATCTGCAATGTCAGACTCTGGGAGAGAGCAGAGCAGATAACAGCAGAGAATGAAATAGGGCGAAGAAAATGGGGATGGATTGGTCACAGTCTGAGAAAGCCAGTTTCCAGTATCACTAGGTAGGCATTGTCATGGAACCCCCAGGGAAAGAGGAAAAGAGGCAGGCCGATAAACACCTGGTGTCGAGACCTCCAAGCAGACATCAAGAGACTGGGAACCAGCTGGAGTAAAATCGAAGGAGAAGCACAGGACAGGAGTCGCTGGAGACGGCCTATACCCTGGGAGGGGGGACAGGCGTAAGTAAGTAAGTATAATTTGTGTGAAATCAGGTTGACTTTACTTAGCTACATGCTATACTAAGTACACCTGCATTTTCTTCTGAAAGCATGTCGATGTATGTGTGTGTGTGCATGCATGTGCGCACTGCAAACATCCTTAAGAGGCATAGATGTTCATGCATCCTCCAGGCATTTGAGGATCTATGCCTCTTGGAGATGCGCGCATGTGTCATTGGTTTGTCAAACGTCATTTGTCATGATGTATTTTTTTTGTTTTTATGTAATTTTATATTTAACGTGATATGAGTTTCGCTTTCGATTAAAGACTTGGGAAAATGGTGACAAAACTACAATTTGACGGTACAGTTTCAGTCTTGCTATAATTTGTGTGAAATCAGGTTGACTTTACCTAGCTACATGCTATACTAAGTACACCTGAAAGTGCATCGATGTGTGTGTGTTCGTGTGCTTGAGTGCATGCACACGCTTCAAACATCCTCAAGAGGCATAGATGTTCATGCGTCCTCCAGGCACATGAGGATCTATGCCTCTTGGAGATGCGCACATATGTGTGAGAAAGAGAGCGAGAGAGAATTATGTCATATATCTGCATGGTAACGTAGTTGCTTCTTTTATGTCAGCGGCACTGACTTTCTCTAGAAGTGAAGGTTTTTTACTGTGTTAATTCTTTTCTGAAAAAAAATAATTTTTACTAAAGAAGTTGAAAGGATATAAATCTGGCTAACGAACTCATCCAATGTCTTTTTCCTAACTAGATATGCAACAGTTCAAGTAAATATGACAAAAATTACGGACTCTAATCTGGGTCAACGGACTTCCTATGAGACATTCAATTACGGTATGCACCGAGGCACTCTTGGCCACCCACTTAAGAAAGTATTTTGCCAAGTCTCAGGCTTGTGTGTACAGAAATATCGGAGATTCTCTTGTTTACATACATATGCACACACATACATACATACATAAAACATGCACACATACGGCACTTCGCACGAAATGTACTTTCTTCAGCGAGGTTAGCATAACTAGACATGATGTAATTTTTACTTGTTACTTCAATTGTTAGAGGTTTAGCCTGCCTGCCTTTGACATCATGGACATGCTATTAAATTCACCCCACCGCAACCCGTCCTAAAAAGTCCCTTCTATAAATAGAAGGGACTTGTAAAACACAACCCAACCTACCATTGTTTGAATGGAATCTTTTTACGTGAGGATAGTGGACTGTTGTCAACCTGGGTCAGTTTTCCACTTTGAGTGCACCGAATGCCTATACTTTTGAGCGCATATCTTATGTTGTGAATGTCTACTTAACATTTGGCAGTTTGGGATTCTTCGGCAAGCCACAGAGCAAAAATACAGCTGACTATTGATACTTAGTTTTGAACTGCTGTTACTGTGCCTCCATTAGAAGTTTGTCCGCCATGTCTGGATTAGGGTTGGATCAGTACATGGTGCTCTCAATGATTTACAGTAGGTCATTACAAAAAATTATGGGTCAATTTAATTGCTTCTCTCATTTTATAAAACATTTTAACTGAATTAATGAAACACTGATTTATTACAAGAGTCTGGCCTAATAATGCGAATATTTGTCTGTGCAAATTCTGTTTGGGTTGACTGTCTTGACTGAAATTATGATGTCACGAACTGGATGGTTGGACTGGTGTTTGAAAATCACAAAAAAAACAACCCACCAGAGCACACACAGTGACACAAGCCAGCACGCACACATCCACATGCGCACACTTTTGGCCTGACTGATTCATTGACACTTTAGTAGTCGGTTGACTGTGAAGTGTCTTGTTGCTAGTATGATGGGACATTTCAGATTTAAATGTGTCCGTGACCAATGACTGACCTGTAACCTAATTCCTGCCATGTGTTTCAGCCCATTTGATTTAGCCCCGACATACTGCAACAGGAGATGGATCGACCATAGCTTTGCACCTGGTGGTGCCAAGCTAAGGTGGCACTACCATTGAATTATCATGGTCATTTTATCTCCTGCAACTGGTGCATAGTTGTTAGGTGACCTGTTCAAAATATGGGGACTGTGGCCTTTGGGTTAAATGGGTGTACCCCCTTGTAACACTTGCAAAAAGTCTTTTGGACGCCTGCTGACAGTTCCCAGGGTCACCCTGGTCAGCCCCAAAGGGTGGGTTTTTCTCTCTATTCTGGGGCATGTGTTTCTGTCTACCCTTTGTCCATTCACCTGTATTTGCCTTTTTAAAACTCTTCCTACTGTCTGCACTGCCTGTAGCTCTTGATATTGGATGTGTGTTGCTAAATGGTCTTAACTTTATTTAGGCCCCATGTTGTAGGTTTATTTAACGTATTTGACCGGCTGGCGACATACATTCAATTTTTTGTTTAGTTTTTTTTCACAAGCAGTGCAGGCACGTCCTGAGAAAGCCTTGTTGCTGTCGGGACGTTAAGCAATGTACAATGTACAATGAAAGCCTGCTGACATTACTGGTGCCTTCCTGCATGGGGGGAGTGAGGGGCGGGGGAGGGGGGGGGGGTTAACAGTAGGGTTTGTTTTCATAATTGAACTTACACCCAGAATCTGCTACACGTTTTTTAGGCCCAACAATTGATTCTCCCCAAAATGACTTGTATGGCTGAGTTTGTAAAACATGTTTTACGCGTTGATCCCCAGGGGGTTGCGCTGGTGTTTTCATTTTTGTGTGTGTGTGCGCACAAGGTTGGTCAAAATGCGTATGATGCAAAACAAACGCGATCATAGGATTACAAAACAGTTACAAAACTCAGTTTTTATAAAAGATATGCATAAAATAACATTTCATTGTCACCATTGCTTTCGCTCACTTCTGTGTTCTAGAACAATCAGAATTACCTGTGGGCCACTGCTTTTTAACAGTCAAACTTGCAAGTAGGGGGATTGTAAGTCTCTCTGAGATGCGTTCATGTATGCAGACATTTCACAAAAATGCTTACAAACGCCCTCCGAAAAATGTGTGATTTACGCAGAAAAATGCAATAATTCCAACCTCTGTTGAAATTCACACACTTCAAGAGCTGTTTTGTGCAGATTACACTGCAGCCAAGGAGACAAATCGACCACGATAGTTCAAAAGCTCTGGTACCACACTTGAACTATCATGGTCGGTACAGTGTAGATCTTGCTGTACGTTGGTTCATTCTGCACAGCATGGCTGTGGCATTGGACTGACATTGCTCTCTACACTGCGGTAACCTGTACAGTAGCAGTAGTAATTCTGTACATGAGGTCAGCAGGTGTAATGTAGTAGAAGAGCATTTGGATGTGGTTCAACCTTTGAGTGGCATGCTGCCAATATTTTCGTAAGGAAATCTTTCAGGAAATAAGCATCATGTTTGCCATAGTGCCCTAGTTTTGGCACCTAGCCACAGGCATTAAAAAAATTATTTTAGATTGTTTTATTCACAGATGTGGAGATGTTTTCACACATCAGGAATCTGGGCAAACATAAACATCATTGATAAAAAGGTGTCTGTAAAGACTACCAGCCTTAGGTTAAGGGTAGTGTCAGATTAGCTTTTCATGGCACCAAGCTAATCAGACACTACTTTTAACCCTTATCATTCGAGATACGCCAGTGTGTGAAATAAGTTTGATTAAAATAGTTCAAGGGTAGTGCCAGAATAGCTGGGCGCCTCTAGGCGCCAAGCTGTTCTGGCACCACCCTTGAACTGAAGCCACTGGTCTATATCCCTATCCGTAAGTACTATAATGTAGCTTGCATTATATGGCAGTGTACAAATTTGAAGCTTTAGCCTCAGTATGATAATGGGTTAAACTGTCATGGCCAATTTATTTCCCTCAGTGTTGAGTAATGCTTGGGCTGTCAGTAGAGATTTTAGTCAGGATGATTCCTGTGGGTATCATCCTGACACATTTTCAGCGCTACGGACAGCCCGAGGGCTAAGGGTGAATATGTTCAAGATGCAAGAGAACAAACTGCCTTACCAACTGTATTTAACCCTTTATGCCCTAAGGCCAGCTTCCCCAACGTTTGGAGTTGTCCTCTGAAGACTGCATTACAATCCAGGAGAAAAATCGACCATGCTAGTTCAAGGGTGGTGCCAGAATAGCTTGGCGCCAAGCTATTCTGGTATAACCCTTGAACTATTATGGTCGACCCATATTTAGCTATGGTGTGCCAGGCTTGAATGAGTTAAATGCTTGCCACGCTACTCGGGCAATGCCATCGAACTATCACGCCCGATTATCTCCTGCTAAAACCGTCTTGTCGATCCATCTCGCTTTGGCGTCTTAGTTGTGAATTTGTTAGATCTATGGCTCCTGACATGTGTAGCGCAGCTTTCACCTTATTTATAATGTTCTCTCCAAGTCCTAGGGGCAACTGTTGATAAACCATTCAAGGGCAGTGCCAGATTAGCTTGGCGCCTGTCGGCGCCAAGCTAATCTGGCACTGCCCTTGCACTGGAGGCACAAGCTGTGTGACTCATCCTCTGGCATTGCTTGCTGGCAGTGGCCCTTTCACTATGAGTGCTAAGTGTGGCAGATGGAACTGAACTCTCCTAGTCCTAGGGACAACTGTTGATAAACCTCACTGGAGGCACAAGCTGTGTGACTCATACTCTGGCATTGCTTGCTGGCAGTGGCCCTTTCACTATGAGTGCTAAGTGTGGCAGATGGAACTGTTCTCTCCTAGTCCTAGGGACAACTGTTGATAAACCTCACTGGAGGCACAAGCTGTGTGACTCATACTCTGGCATTGCTTGCTGGCAGTGGCCCTTTCACTATGAGTGCTAAGTGTGGCAGATGGAACTGAACTGAAACTTTATTTTGTAAGGATGAAGACAGTAGGCACGCAACCCTTTTTACACGTCTGTCCTTGTGGATGCACCACGAGAGCTCAGGGGCAGTGCCTGATTTGCGTTTCGCCTTTCAGGCACCATGCAAATCAGGCCCTGCCCTTGTGTGGTTGTCTGTTTCCTACTTCAGTGTTGCATGCTGTACATTGCTGATAAGGCAATCTTAATAAATTTATGTATGTAAATTGTAATGTGAGCACCTTGGCTGCTTTCGCTGTGATGGTGAAAACTGGCTTCTGGTGTAGAGCTCTGATGAGAGAGCGAGACGAGCCTTTTCCATTCCATTCTCAGTCGCTGTGTGGATGGTAGATTTTTGGCTGTGATGGTGAAAAGGGTACATTTTTAACCTGGAGCTCTGCTGAGAGTGAGAGACTCCCGGTTTTACCTTTCATTCTAAGTCTATTATTGTGGAAGCGTAGGCTGCTGTGTAGTGAGCGTCAGCCACTCTGCTGCCGTTAGTCTTTCTGGATAGGAGTTAACTCATTCAGCCCTGACAAACTACAGCAGGAGATGGATCGACCATCATAATTCAACATACAGTGCCAGATTACCTTGGCGCCTGTCGGCGCCAAGCTAATCTGGCACTGCCCTTGAATTATCATGGTCGATCTATCTCCTGCAGCAGTTGCTTAGTCCTTAGATGACGCCTCCAAAATTTGGGAAACACGTGCGCCGGGCTGAATGAGTTAATACCAGTAGTGTTAGTACAAATAGTAGGATAGCCTGAGAGTCACAAGGAAGTGCACCGGGTATCAAAGTCTTTGCGACATCAAGTGCACCTATCCTAACTGTGCTACTAGTACTAGTCTGTAATTTTGGACCTCACGCCTCTGCGTCATAAGGTTTAAAATCAGACTAGCGATTGTGTGCTGATGATATGTCGTTATGGCGGCCGTGGGCGGTAAAGTCCAAAGTCACAGAGCAGCTCACGACTGGGAAGGTGAAAGCGGACAAAGTTTTACTGTACTGCCCGCAGTACTGTAATCAGTGATTTAGGATTCTCGTCAAGTGGTTGATGCACACTAGTGGGTGCGCTCATTACCTTACCTGATGTTCTGTTTGTTCGCTGGGGGAAAACAAAAATCTTGGCTTTTCAGTTTGACCTTTTGATCAAACCGAACCTGTAAGATTGAACATATTTCTGTGAGAGTTGCCCGTCCTTTGAGATCAAAGACAGCATTACTTCACAGTTGAGACATGTCGACCATGATGGTTTATGGGTGGCGTCAAAATAGCTTGGTACATACAGATTTGTCCTCTGAAGAATGCATTACAGTTCAGGAGACGCGTCTCTACCATGATAGTACAAGGGTGGTGTCAGAATTGCTTGGTGCATACAGATTTGTCCTCAAAAGAATTCATTACAGTTCAGGAGACACGTTGACTATGATAGTACAAGGGTAGTGTCAGAATAGCTTGGCGCCTACAGGCGCCAAGCTATTCTGACACCACCCTTGAACTATATGGCCGTGCAATATCCTGTTGCAGCAGATTAGGGCTGAACGGGTTGATATGCAAAACATAATTGATCTTTATTGTGGGAGTACATGCACAGTACTTGTCAAACAACAGGTGTGCGTTGTATCATGAGACGGTCTATACAAGCCACTTGATATCTAGTGACCTGGATACTGGGTCAATGTCGAGCATGTACCGCAACTACCAGGTTGTTTTATGTGAGCAAGCTTTCAGATTACTGGAGCAATAGACCAGGTTTCAAGTGTCCACTCTGCAGATGCTAAGATTTTCAAGAGCTTCCGTTACCCTACTTTTAGAAATTGTAGAAGTAAACCTGTCGGGGACAACATCAGTCAGGAGATGGATATAGACAGTTGTGTGACAAGTGTGATGGATGATTAGAAATGCAAGTGAACTTTTTTTTGTAGCCAACATCAGTCAAGGGAGGGACGGACCATGTTGTATCTCAAGAGTAGTGGCTGATTTGCTTCATTGGTTCATGATGGGGCGCTAAGCAGTTCAGATGATTTCTTTATTTCATGGTTGATCTTGTGAAGTTTGACTTGAGCATACGTGTATGTAAACTCATTTCCATATATACATGTATTACTAGAGATTTTTGGAGGCATCTTATAAACTGAAGCCTTTGTTTACTGCTGTGGGAGATTGATCCTCTGTGATAGTCTAAAAGGGTAGCGCTGTGGCACTGCTGCATCAACAAAGGTAATCTGGCACTACCGTTGAACTATGATGACAATTCCCTATCCCACTTGTGGTGTCTGATCGGTGGAGTTATCGTTGATTCTAACTCCTTCACTGCCAGTGGATGTGGATTGTGATTTCGAAGTCTGTTATCCCATATCATTCGGAGTACACCCGTGTGTGAAATATGTTTGACTAAAATAGTTAAAGGGTAGTGCCAGCATTGCTTGGCGCCTCTAGGCGCCAAGCTATTCTGGCACCACCCTTGAACTAAAGCCATTGGTCTCTATCCTTATCTGTAAGTACTATAATGTAGCATGCGTATGGCAGTGCACAAATTTGAAGCTTTTAGCCTCAGTATGATAAGGGTTAACTCATTCTACCCCATCACCGAAATCCTTAAATTTTGCCGTTGTCCTCTGAAGACTGCATTGCAGTGCAGGACACAGAACGACCATGATAGTTCAAGGGTGATGCCAGAATAGCTTGGCGCCCATAGGCGCCAAGCTATTCTGGCATCACCCTTGAACTATCATGGTCGATCCTTATCTTCCTGTGGTGTGTCTGGGGTAGAATGAGTTAATTCAACGCCAGAGAGCTTCAGCCATCCAAGGATCGTGGATACAGGCTGCTGTCATCAAGAGGCATAGATCCGCATCGGCAGCTGTGGGAGCACATGATGATCTGTGTCTTCTGCAGCTGGATTGGATTCAGTTTTCGGCAGTGAATGGGCTAAAGTAAAATGATGTGAGTTATCCCATAACGACAAGGAAAAAAGTAAAGTGTTTCAATAGTGTGTGATTTCAGAGGCTTCGCTTCAGTTGTGCACTGTTTGGATTCAGTGGCAGCTTACAAAACGTGTGTTTTCCAAATGGGATCCGTTTGTTGGCTTTGGAACCGAAAGCCACTGTGACACTTTTCTTTTTCTTGTGACTCCATGCCAGATTTCTTTCACATGATTTAGAGCCAAAACATTTTGTTCTGTGCATCTGGTTTGTTGTGGTACTGCGTTTGTGATTCGCAGGTTGTACATTCTTCTTGTGATTCATTCAGTTCTTGACTGTAGGCATGCGATTTATTGAAAGATTTTTTTGTTAGTGTCAAGTGACTGGTCTACACCCTAACATGTACATTGTACCACTGCTGCTTTTGTGATTTTGGAAGTAATTTTTGGGCTGCTGACACCACCAGACGTTTTCTCACAGTTTGTAGGGAACTTTTGTGTTGCGAGTGGCTGGTTTGTTTTGCAATTGATAATTGATACATTGTGCAACCGGTGCTTAAATCAGTGAGTGTGACAATGCTGTTCGGAAATGCCAAGGTTGAGGACGGAGGCCCATTCTTTGCTACCAGTGTTTCAAGGCTGCAAGGTATCACATTACAGTACATTAATAATAATGATTTTGTACAGCTCAGAACGTTTCCGTTTTCTAGCATGCGCTTAACCCTTTTAACCCCAACACCCTAAAGCAGGAAATTGATTGACGGCCATGATAATTCAAGGGTAGTGCCAGATTAGCTTGGCGCTTCATGCGCCAAGCTAATCTGGCGCTACCCTTGAACTATCTTGGTTAATCCACCTCCTGCAACTGGTAATAGTCGTTAACAGTTAAGTAACACTTCCAAAATTTGGGAAATACACCCGTGGGGCTAAAAAGGTTAAATATTAATTCGTTCCGTCTGCCGGAAGCATAGATTCTCGCCAGGCAAGGGGCATAGCCTCTCGTGAGCCCCAGCAGCTGCAGGGGCACACCAGAATCGACGCCTCTTGCTGATAATTTGGACTTAGTCTTGTGCATACAACTTTTCTGTTCAAACTCTGCAACGATTTTTTTTTTTTTTTTTTTTTTTTGGTGCCCTACATAGTACTAGTAGACCCGATGACAGAGTCTGACTCGGTGTACAAGAGGCACAGATTCTCATGAGCCCCTGCGGCCGCAGGTTCTCATGAAAATCTGTGCCTCTTGCCGATGATGTGGATGGGTCTTTCGGTGTCCAACTCTGTCTTTTCCGGCTGTAGTGTCGACTCTACGACACGTTCTTTGCAGTGATCAGGCCGGCTGAAAGGATTTTCTGTGTAGCCATTAATTTTATAGCAGCATGAGGAAACCATTGTTGACTTTGTCAATATCCATGGAAACCTTGCAGAGTTGTACAAATAATTATGCCTGGGAACTGACAACGGTCATGACATTAACCCTTTTCCTCCTGATACACTTCTTTTTGAAATTAACTGGACTACGATAGTTCAAGGGTGGTGTCAGAATAGCTTGGCGCCTGCTGAGGCGCCAAGCTATTCTGGCACCGGCCTTGAACTAAAATGGTTGATCTATCTCTTAATCTGTAATGTAGCCTTAATAGGACAGTAAGCAAATTTTACAAAATCAACCTCAGGATGTAATGGGTTAAGAAGTAATCAACGGAGAAAGAAACACGCTTAGAAAAGACAACACAACTTATTTAATGGGTTAAGTTTCCCCAGTTCAGGAGAGGTGGTCTCCTGAAGAATTTGTACCACTAGCAGTTCATGAAATGGGTACATACCATGATACTTTGATAGTTCAAGGGCATTGCCATACAATGATAGTTCAGGAGTATGGTTCTGGAATAGGTTGAGGGCACTGAGTGCCAGCTTGTTCTGGCAATACCCTTGAACTATCACAATCAGTCAAGTTCCTGTGCTAGTGTGTCTTGGTGGAGTGGATGTACAGTGACAAAATCTATATATTGTTAACCCAACAAGATGTTAACCCATTTACTGATTTAACCCTAATGCACTACAGCAGGAGATGGATTGACCTTGATAATTCAGTGGTGGTAGTGCCAGATTAGCTTGGTGCCTGTTGGTGTGTTACGTGGTGGAGTTGTAGTCGAAGTATGATAAACATTGCCCATGAATTGCGGAGGTTAAACATCGACATCGCCGCGCTCAGCGAAGTACGCCTTCCGGACGAAGGCAGCCTCCAAGAACTTGGTGCTGGGTACACCCTCTACTGGTCAGGCAGGCCTGCATCAGAAAGACGGCTTTCAGGCGTGGGTTTCATGGTCAAGACATCCATTGCGACTAAGCTGGAAAACCTACCAACGGGCCACTCAGACCGCATCATGTCCATGCGCCTCCCACTGAGACACCAGCAGCACGTCACCCTTCTCAGTGTGTACTCCCCAACCCTCCTGGCAGAGCCTGCTGAAAAGGACAAGTTTTACACTGACCTGCGCAGCCTCCTACAGAGTACCCCTGCAGACGACAAAGTCATCATCCTTGGCGACTTCAACGCCAGAGTGGGCCAGGACTCGGAAGCCTGGAAAGGAGTCCTCGGCAAGCATGGCGTGGGGAACTGCAATGACAATGGCCGCCTACTGTTGGAGTTCTGTGCGGAGCAGCAACTGGTCATCACCAATACTACTTTTCAGCAAAAGGACAGTCGAAAGACCACCTGGATGCATCCTCGCTCCAAACACTGGCACCTTATCGACTATGTCCTAGTGCGTCAGAGGGACCGCAGTGACGTCCTCCTCACCAGAGTGATGCCCAGCGCAGAGTGCCACACTGACCACCGCCTTGTCCGCTGCAAACTCAGGCTCCACTTCAAGCCAAAACCCAAGAAATGGGGGCCCCCCAAGAAAAAGCTTGATGTTGCCAGCCTTCAGCGTGACGATGTGAAAGCTGCCTTTCAGACAGATTTACAGCGCAGGCTCAAAGACACAGCGGACCCAGTAGACTCCTCCCCTGAAACACTTTGGGAACAACTGAAAACTGCTATTGCAAAATCCTCTGCAGAAGTCTTGGGTTTCGCCAGAAAGAAGAACAAAGACTGGTTTGACAAAAACGATGTAGAGATCCAGGAACACCTAGCAAATAAAAGAGCCGCCCATCAGGCCCACCTAGCCCAGCCTTCCTGCCCTGTGAAGAAGTCTGCCTTCCGCCTCGTCTGCAGCAGTCTCCAGCGCAAGCTCAGAGATCTCCAGAATGAGTGGTGGACCAGACTTGCACAGAGGACCCAGCTTTGTGCTGACAATGGTGACTACAGGGGCTTCTACGAAGCACTGAAAGCAGTGTATGGCCCCAGGCACCTGGTACAAAGTCCCCTGCGAAGCGCGAATGGCCAGGCACTCCTCACAGATAATACCTCCATCTTGAACCGCTGGTCGGAATACTTTCAGAGCCTCTTCAGCGCTGAGCGCACTGTTCAAGAAGCAGTCGTCCTACAAATCCCACACCTCCCAGTAAAGATTGAATTGGACGAACCGCCCACCGCTGAAGAGACCCTCACAGCCATCCACCAGCTCAAGAGTGGCAAAGCAGCAGGCATTGATGGAATACCGCCAGAGATCTGGAAACATGGAGGCACAGCACTGCACAACAAGCTCCATGACCTCTTTCTCTGCTGCTGGGAGGAAGGAACACTACCAAAAGATCTCCGTGATGCAGTCGTTATCACCCTGTACAAGAACAAAGGCGAGAAGTCTGACTGTTCCAACTATCGGGGAATTACCCTGCTGTCCATTGCTGGGAAAATCCTTGCAAGGCTGCTCCTGAATCGGCTGGTACCTGCCATCGCTGAAGACCAACTCCCAGAGGGCCAGTGTGGCTTCAGAGCAAACAGGAGCACCACCGATATGGTTTTTGTGCTGAGACAGCTACAGGAGAAGTGCCGCGAGCAGAACAAAGGGCTGTACGTAACATTTGTCGACCTAACAAAAGCGTTCGACACTGTGAGCAGGCAAGGCATGTGGCAGATCCTGGAGCGACTTGGCTGTCCCCCAAAGTTCCTCAACATGATTGTCCAGCTACACGAGGACCAGCAAGGCCAGGTCAGACTCAACAATGACCTCTCAGAACCATTCCCTATTCTCAACGGCGTAAAGCAGGGCTGCGTGCTGGCACCAACCCTCTTCACCATCTTTTTTAGCATGATGTTGAAGCAGGCCACAGTGGACCTCGATGATGACGATGCAGTGTACATCAGGTATCGTCTCGATGGCAGCCTGTTCAACCTCAGACGACTGCAGGCCCACACGAAAACCCTAGACCAACTGATTCGTGAGCTGCTTTTTGCTGATGATGCTGCCCTCGTTGCACACACAGAGAGAGCCCTGCAGCGCATCACGTCTTGCTTCGCAGATGCTGCCCAGCTCTTTGGACTCGAGGTCAGTCTGAAAAAGACAGAGGTCCTCCATCAGCCGGCACCCAAGACAGTGTATCGCCCTCCTCACATCACCATTGGCGAGTCTGAACTAAAGTCAGTGCACCAGTTTACTTACCTTGGCTGCATTATCACGTCGGACGCCAAGCTGGACAAGGAGCTTGACAGCAGGCTGGCAAAAGCGAACAGCGCTTTCGGGCGACTTTTCAAGCGGGTGTGGCACAATCAACAGCTGAAAACGGGCACCAAGATCAGCGTGTACAGAGCTGTGGTCCTCACCACCCTGCTGTATGGTTCCGAGTCCTGGGCCCTCTACCGCAGCCAACTACGACTCCTCGAACGCTTCCACCAGCGCTGCCTGCGTACCATCCTGGGCATTCACTGGAGTGACTATGTCACCAACGTCGAGGTCCTTGAACAGGCTGAAGCTGTGAGCATCGAGGCTTTGCTGCTGCGGACACAGCTCCGCTGGGCGGGGCATGTCTCCAGGATGGAGGATCATCGCCTACCAAAGATCACCCTGTTCGGCGAGCTTGCTACTGGACACCGTGACAGAGGGGCACCAAAGAAGAGATACAAAGACTGTCTCAAGAAGTCACTTAGTGCCTGCCAAATCGACCACCACCAGTGGTCTTCGCTTGCTGCAGACCGTGACACCTGGCGCTCCACCATTTACAAGGCAGCTGTCTCCTTTGAGGACTCTCACAGAGCTAGCCTTAAGGACAAGCGGCTCAGGAGAAAAAACAGAGATGCCGCAGCTCAGAACCCTGGCCATACCTTCCCCTGCAGCCACTGCGGTCGAACCTGCCTGTCTCGGATTGGCCTCCGCAGCCACGAACAAGCCTGCAGACGTCGTGGGCAACTCCTATAAAATCTTCGTTCGCGAAGTCAAGCCAAGAGAGAGAGATGATAAACACACCAGACACACACGCACGTAGAGTTCTTTTAAATAGACCTCATTCAGCTGCAATCCGTCAACCGTGGCTTAAGGATGTAGACAAAACTGGAGTAACAGTTCCAACAATATTTAATTCAGCGATGCGATATCCTCACAGTAATGCTCTTTCTAATGCACAAACTACTGAATACAAAGTCTCTTCTACTATGTCCATACTACGACTCAAAGTTTCTCATACACAGCGTCTCTCGCAATAAACTGCGTATCTCTACAACTGACAAAGCAAGACAATGTACTCACGGGCTTTCCCAGCGCCCTCCTTATATACACTATCAAAATCTAGAATCTTCTCCGGAAATCATATAACTCAACCAATCAGAACGAAACGCGCAGCCGAAACTCATTAACATGAATTTTCCAGAATATATCAGGCTACAAAAACACGGCTGCTCACTTCAGCTCTAAATTCTAGCATATAATAAAGACACATAAAAGTATGGTATCCCTATCACCTGGTAGCTCTATAAAGTACGAGAACATTCTCAAAACAAAACAAAGGGCTGCTCAATACACACGCACAGGAAAACAAAAAGTAGCGAAAATGTTGCGATGTCAACCGACGTGACACTTACGAGGCCACTAGACAGTGCGACCCTTCTACAACGCACCGGACTAAACACAACAAAACGAAATCGGCTCTACTCACGAACAAAAGAAAATCTTACTAAAAAGGGACGAAATCATAACCGTGATAGCTCAAATAAACAACATATCATTACCTACGAATAACACATGTACGCTCTCACAGGAAAACACAACCACAATCGTAACATGGTGCCAAGCTAATCTGGCACCACCCTTGAATTATCATGGTTGATCCATCTACAGATTGTCATCAGGTGACACCTCCAAAATTTGGGAAATGAGGCCTTAGGGTTTAATAGGTTAACTTCACAACTTGATGATCATGATAATTCAAAGTGCCAAATGAGCTTGGCGCCTGAAGACTATAGTCAAGTTTTGAAGTTTAAATTCTTGTTGGGTTTCCCAAATATTTTTGTAATGGTTGTTGTTCAATCTTATGTGTGATGCTAATAGTGATGCGATATTTTTGTGTTTCAGTCAACACCGAGTCCAACGCCAGGCGGATAAACTGTGTGGAGCAATGCTTTGGGTCATCAGGACAGGTAAATAAACCATGCAGATCTTCATTAGTAACACAACTTTGCTGCCTTCACTTTTAGATTAAAGCACTTTGTTCAGGAGATGGACTGAATTCAAACTCAGAGGGTCCATTTGACTCGCATGGTGCATGCAGCCACCAGCATCGGTGGCTGCGTTCACAAGAATGTGAACCCTTTTACTGTTGGTAGCAGTGGTCACTGTTGGTAGCTTTTTTTTGTAGTTATGATCCCTGATGGAATCATCCTCCCCCCCCCCCCCCCCCCCCCCCCCCGAAAATCGCTACCAACAGCCAAAGAGGATGACTCCAAATTCAGAAGAAGCTTGAAACATACATCTGTTACAGTTCATTTCTTTAATTGAGAGGTATGGGTTATTTAATTATTTCTATGAGTGAATGATGATGCCATGTGTTGTATGGACAGACAGTGAATTTCCCCATGAGGGATTAATAAAGTATTATGCATTGTATTGTACTGTATTGATCTAAGCCTCTTGTAGGTGGGAGTTATTTCTGTGTAGGGGGGGGGGGGGTGAGGGGGGGTGTAACATTCCACATGGATAAACAGGGTTCATGAACGTTTTTCAGCCGCTGACGATACCAGGCAGAGTTTTGGTGGGAGAAGGGGTGTTGACAAAACTTTGTCGTAAGAGACCCAAGCCTCGCCAGTTTTTCCTCTTCAACGATATCCTTGTGTATGGGAACATCATCATTCACAAGAAAAAGGTGAGTGAGATCGAGATGTCAGTTCAACCACAGTATTACGAGCTCCAGTATACGACGGTATCAACTAGGACTTTGCACGCATTAATCAGCTCCTAATAGACTACTGCTTAAAATTAATTTGACTTTGACAGCTCAAGGGTGGTGCCAGAATAGCTGATCTCTCAAAGGTCAAGGTCACAGGGGATCATGAAATGGGTCCAAAATAGCCATATTTTGACAAAAATTTGCTTTTTCTCAAATGCTATTTATAACTTCAGGCCCAAACTTGGTAAAAAGATACCTGATGGTAAGACCTTTGTATGCATACTAATTTGGATGACCCCTGGGAAAGTCAAGGGTGACAAGAGATCCGGAAATGATGTGAAAAAAGTAGAATTTTAGCTTTCATCAGCAATTTTTTGAAAAACAGGTAGCTGATAAGACTTTTCTATACATACTATTTTGGTTCACTACTCGCAGAGGTCAAGGGTCATGGGAGATTGACAAAAGTACAATGTATGAAAAATGCATAAATTCTGAGAAAACATTGCAGGTACTTACGTTAGAACTGTATCATTCATGCACGTGAGCCTTAAGGGCTTTGTCATTCTTGTTACATTATTTTTTTGCAGTATAACAAACAACATATTTTACCCCTGGAGAACATCAAACTTGAAAATGTTGAAGATGAAGGCAGTGAGTAATTATTTGATTAATTATTCTGAATCTTTGTAACTCCTGCATGTTTACGTAAAGTTTATTGTGATATGAGAATGTTTGACACATTTTGATCTAATAATGTTTTCACCTATTTCACATGCGGTTTAACCCATTTAATCCCAAGGCCTTATGTCTCAAACTGTGGAGGTGTCACAAATGATTATCGTATGTACCAGTAACAGAAGATGGATCAACCAAAATTCAAGGGTAGTGCCAGATTAGCTTGTCACCTGATAGCACCAAGCTAATCTGGCACTTGAATTATCAAGATCTGTCCATCTCCTGCTGTAGTGTGTTTTGGCTAAATGGATTAACTCATTGTGCCCCAAGACTGAAATCCCCAAATCTTGCCGTTGTCCTCTGAAGACTGCATTGCAGTGCAGGACACAAATCGACCATGATAGTTCAAGGGTGATGCCAGAATAGCTTGGCGCCCATAGACCATGATAGTTCAAGGGTGATGCCAGAATAGCTTGGCGCCTATGGGCGCCAAGCTATTCTGGCATCACCCTTGAACTATCATGGTCGATCCTCATCTTGCTGTGGTGTGTCTGGGGTAGAATGAGTTAACTGAATGCATGTTTGTTGTCACATCAAATAATTAGGCCATAACAGTTCAAAGGTTGTGCCAGAAATGTTTGGCACTACCTCAAACTATGGTAAATCCATCTCCCACTGTTGTCTTTAGGGTGAACTTGATTGCTAATGGCATGAGAAATCAGTCAACATGTACTAGTGATACATGCCGATTTTTTTTCCGCTTTCCTACTTACTAATGATTTAAAACTGAAAGGGTTTTTGGTTGTAGCTGTATCGTGCGTTAACCCCTTGACCTCTACTGACGATAACGCTCGGTGGGAAAAGACCTTTGACCTTTTTCCACTGAGCGTTATCGTCGGTGGCAGTCAAGGTGGTAATGGAGAAATGAAGACAGAGGAAGAAGGCGCCAGTAAGACGGCTTGAGTAATTACGCACAAACAGGCAGCGACACCATTCATACAGCATGCATGTGCTCTTTTCTCTCCACTCTCTCCATCTTGACCGTTAATTGATCCTCTTTTTGCCGCTCTCTCCCACAGATTTACGTAATGGGTGGAAGCTAATCAACCCAAGCAAGTCCTTTGTGGTGTATGCAGCAACGGCAACTGAGAAGAAGGAGTGGATGGCCCATATTACTACGTGCGTCAAGGGTCTGCTGGACAAACGTGAGTCTTGTCATCGTCATGTAAACTTCATGTGCAACTGACTTGCAAGCTTAACCCATATCATACTGAGGCTAAAAGCTTCAAATTTGTACACTGCCATATGCACGCTACATTATAAGGTTATAGACCAATGGCTTTAGTTCAAGGATAGTGCCAGAATAGCTTGGCGCCTAGAGGCGCCAAGCTATTCTGGCACTATCCTTGAACTAATTTAATCAAACTTATTTCACACACTGGTGTATTTCGAATGAAAAGGGTTAAAAGGCGTCATGTAATGAGCTGGCAGCTTGAACATTGGCTGCATGCACTGCGAAAAGTCTTAGTTTAGCAAAAGTCTTAGTTTAGCAAAAAGTCTTAGTTTAGCAAAAAGTCTTAGTTTAGCAAAAGTCTTAGTTTAGCAAAAAGTCTTAGTTTAGCAAAAGTCTTAGTTTAGCAAAAAGTCTTAGTTTAGCAAAAGTCTTAGTTTAGCAAAAAGTCTTAGTTTAGCAAAAAGTCTTATAGTTTGGAAAAAAGTCTTATAGTTTAGCAAAAAGTTATATTTAGCAAAAAGTCTTATAGTTTAGCAAAAAGTCTTATAGTTTAGCAAAAAGTCTTAGTTTAGCCAAATGTCTTATAGATTAGCAAAAAGTCTTAGTTTGTCAACATTTCTGAGTTAAGCGCTTAGAGCCAGCGTGACAAATGCTGGGTTACATTGCTATATAAATGCTATTATTAATATTAACTGCAAAGCGAGTCAGTGTGATGAGTCATCCAGTATCAGTTTGGGATCAAGTTTTATCATTAGCATTTTTTAAACTCATTTTACCCCAACACCGAAATCCCCAAATTTTGCCGTTGTCCTCTGAAGATTGCTTTGCAGTGCAGGACACAGATCAACCATGATACTTCAAGGGTGATGCCAGAATAGCTTTTCACACTATTGGCGCCAAGCTATTCTGTCATCACCCTTGAACTATCATGGTCGATCCATATCTTCCTGTGGTGTGTCTGGGGTTTACTTACTTACTTTTACTTATGCCTGTCACCCCTACCCGGGTATAGGCCATCGACGAGAGACCTCTAGCAACTCCTGTCCTGTGCTTCTCCTTCGATTCTACTCCAGGTGGTTCCCAGTCTCTTGATGTCTGCTTGGAGGTCTCGACGCCAGGAGTTTCTCGGCCTACCTCTTTTCCTCTTTCCCTGGGGGTTCCATGACAATGCCTGCCTAGTGATACTGGAAGCTGGCTTTCTCAGACTGTGACCGATCCATCCCCATCTTCTTCGCCCAATTTCATTCTCTGCTGTTATCTGTTCTGTTCTCTCCCAGAGTCTGACGTTGCTGATCTTCTCTGGCCAGTGGATTTTCAAAATTCTTCTAAGGCAACTGTTCATGAAGGTCTGTACTCTGTTGACTGTGGTTTTTGTCAATCTCCAAGTCTCTGCTCCATATAAGAGAACTGCTTTTACATTGGAGTTGAAAATCTGGACTTTGGTGTGTTGTGACAGCTCTCTGGAGCTCCACACTTTTTTCAACTGGAGAAAGGCTGCTCTGGCTTTACCGATTCGTGCTCTGACATCTGCATCAGTGCCGCCTTTTTTGTCTATGATGCTCCCAAGATAGGTGAAGGACTCCACCTCCTCCAACGGGGTGCCAGCAAGCAAGACTGGTTCTTCCCTGGTTGCTTTCAGCCTCATTGTCTTTGTTTTCTGTTTGTGAATGGAGAGGCCCACTTGGGACGAGATGTCAGCAAGCCTCGTGGTCTTGTCCTGCATTTGTTGATGAGTGTGGGACAGTAATGCCAAGTCGTCTGCAAAATCGAGGTCGTCAAGCTGTGTCCACAGTGTCCACTGTATTCCACTTCGTCTGTGCTCTGTGGTCATCTTCATGACCCAGTCTATGGCCAGTAGGAAGAGGAACGGAGACAGCAGACACCCTTGCCTGACACCGGTTCTGACCTGGAGCTCCCTGGTGAACTGCCCTTCGTGGATCACGCGACATGTCATGCCATCGTAGCTGCTCTTGATCAGGCGGACGAGCTTTGTGGGTACACCGTAGTGTCGTAGGAGTTTCCACAGAGTCTCTCGGTCCACACTGTCAAATGCTTTCTCATAATCCACAAAGTTGACGTACAGCGGGGAGCTCCACTCCAGAGACTGTTCCACGATGATGCGGAGAGTGGCGAGAGTGGTCTGTACATGATCGGTTCTTCCTGAATCCTGCTTGCTGGTCTCTCAGCTGGGGGTCAACGGAGCTCTTCATTCTCTCCAGGATGATCCTGTTGAAGACCTTTCCTGGTACTGACAGCAAGGTGATTCCTCTGTAGTTGGAACACTTGCTGAGGTCGCCTTTCTTGGGAAGCTTGATTAGGTACCCCTCCTTCCAGTCAGCCGGCATCACCTCCTCTTCCCAGATCTTTCCAAACAGTGGGTACAGCATCTCCACTGTTGTCTCTAGGTCTGCTTTCAGAGACTCCGCTGGGATGCCATCTGGGCCTGCTGCTTTGCCGTTCTTCAAGAATGCCACTGCTCTTCTGATCTCTTCCCGGCTGGGTCTGTCACAGCTGATGGGTAGGTCGGTCTCTGCCGGCTGGATGTCTGGGGGGTCGGGTGGGCTAGGTCTGTTCAGTAACTCTTCAAAATACTCGGCCCATCTGTCGAGTTGGTCTGCTCTGTCTGCAATAGGCTTGCCTTCTTTGTCTTTTACTGGTCTTTCTGTATGGCCATACTTGCCTGACAATCTTCTGGTAATGTCATAGAGCTGTTTCATGTTGCCGCTGCCTGCTGCCTTTTCTGCCTCTGCTGCCAGGCTGTCTGTGTAGGCCCTCTTGTCTGCCCTGATACTACTCTTCACCTCGCGGTTGGCTTCCGAGTATTCCCCCTGTGCCCTTACTTTGGCTGCTCTCGTGCGACTGTTGTTGACAACTGCTTTCTTCTGCTTCCTCACTTCTATCTTCTTCAAGGTCTGTGCCGACAGCCAGTCCTTGTGATGGTGTTTCCTGAACCCTACAGTGTCTTTGCAGGTTGAGTTCAGCGCCTCTCTTACTGCCTTCCACTGCTGCTCTGTGGTGACCGCCTCCTCTTCATTTACTAGCTCCTGTAGCGCTTGAAACCGGTTGGACAGCACCAGTTTGAACTCTTCTCTAACTCCAGTTTCTCTCAGGAGGCCTACATTATAGCGCTGTCTTCTTCTTGTCTCTGTGCGGCTTTTCTTTAGCTTGAGCTTCATTCTTAAGGTAAGCAGATGGTGGTCGGAGGCGACATCTGCTCCCCTCCTCACTCGAACATCTTGAAGGGATCTTCTAAATTTCTTGCTAATGCAGATATGGTCTATTTGGTTCTCTGTTGTATGGTCAGGTGAGACCCAAGTTGCTTTGTGTATTCTTCTGTGTGGGAAGATGCTGCCTCCAATGACAAGTCGGTTTAGAGCACAAAAGTCTACAAACCTCTCCCCGTTCTCACTCATCTCCGAGCCTAGTCCCTGTCTCCCCATCACCTCTTCGTATCCGGTGTTGTCCTCCCCTATTTTGGCATTAAAATCGCCCATGACGATGGTGATGTCTCGCTCCGCACATTTGTCCAAGGCACTCTGGAGTCGGTCGTAGAACTCTTGTTTCTCTTCCTCGTCACTGTCATTAGTGGGCGCATAACACTGGATGACATTCAGCTTGAGCTTTTTCTTGGTTCTAAAGGCTGCTGTGATAATTCTTGGCCCAAGAGGTTCCCAGCCCATCAGCGCTCTCTGTGCCACTGGTGACAGCATGAATGCTACACCTTCTGTATGGGGGGCATTCTCCTCTTCATGACCTGAATACAGAATCATCTCCCCACTTAACAGCCTTTTCTGGCCAGACTGCGTCCATCTGGCTTCACTGATACCTAGCAGGGAAAGGTTGTACTTTTGCATTTCCGCTGCTATCTGGGCGGCCTTGCCGCTCTGGTACATGGTCTTGACGTTCCATGTGCCCATGGTTGTATCCCTGGATAGAGAGAGGCGGCTCGGTCCTGTGGCTTCCGAAGACTTCCGGCTTTCACCACAGGACGTCATAAGTCTTCTGGTAGAAGAACCTTCCTCCAGGAATGGAATTACTGTTAGTCTTTTCGTCGGCGTTTTTATAGCTATTTCCTTTTTTGCAGGGTGGGGAAGCTACCCCCACGCCCAACCCCCTTACTAGGAGGACCAGGGGTTTTCTGTCGGGGTCACCTTCCCTTAGACCATGTTGGTTCACGGCACCTTATTTCATTCGGTGCACCCCTCTCACGAGGGACCCCCTATCCACCACCCAGGGGACGTGCCTCAACGCCATATGGTCCCAGCGCGAGGTGTGTCTGGGGTAGAATGAGTTAAACCTGACTTGCAAGCGTAAAATAAGTCACGAAATGAGCTGGCAGCTTTAACATTGGCTGTTTTACAAGTAAAACCTGAATCCAGACTAAACAGGTGACTGCCAAGCTTGTAAACTGTAGAGAAAACCCCAACGGAGAATGAAACACGCTTAGAAAAGACAGGTACAACACAGTTTATTAATATTAATAAATTGTGTTGTAACTGTTCTTCAGAATAATCAAGTATAGAGATCAGTCGCTACTTATTTTATCAGCAAAGAATTATGTGGCCCCATCCCTTTGCTGATAAGATAAGTAGTGACTGATCTCTATACTTGTCTATTTTGAAGAAGGGTATAATGATACATTGTGTTGTAACTGTCTTTTCGAGGTAAAACCTGGCATTAGGATTTTGTTTGTATTAAGACCTACTCTGAAGTCCATAGTTTATGATCCTTGATTTATCACAGCAAGAGGCTGGTATAGGTCGTTTGACATCGGAGCGCATAATGTTTTTCGTCAATATCTCCGCAGAGAGCCATTTTTGTCTACCATATTGAAAATACGGTAGACTTTGCGATGGGGCTGGTCGGAGCACATTCTGTAGCATGCAAATGACGAACTAGGCACACATCAGAATCTGACAGTGAAGTGGCACGATAAAAATTACGTCATACCTAGCTACGCTAACCGCGCTGTTGAACATACTTTTGGCGGGAAACGCTATGTGTATGTGTGTGCATGTATGTAGTAGACACATGTTTCTCCTGTGTTTGTGTATGTACAGGTCTGAAACTTCAGGAAATGCTTTATTCAAGATGTATTTCGAAGTACTTTTCAGCATATTTAGATTGGAATACTCATTAGCGCCTGAGAATGAGCCTTTCTTTGTGGGGATATTGTGCTATAGAAGAGTTATATATTATTATTATTAAAAAGAAAAATGCCGTTTATAGAATGTCGGTTGACTCGCATTTGAGTCCATAATTTGTGTTAAATTCATTTTGAAATTTTGAATATAGCTAGCTTTGAGAAAGATATTGGATGAGTTCATTAACCAGCTTTGTACCTGTTCACTGTTTTCGTAAAAAAATAATTTATCGCAGAAAAAAATGTCGAAACAAAGAATTCTCGACTTCAGATGGTGACGTAAAAGCGCTAGACACATCAGTGTTATACATTGTTGCTGAATTCACGCAAAGCACCAGACACGTCATTGTTATACATGAATTGACACAAAGGTCTCTCTCTCTCTCTTTGACAATTCCTTCTTCATTCTTCTTCAGCGTTCCCGAGTTTCTGCCTCAGATGTCAAGATTAATATCCACCTGAGGCATAATCCATGAGGGTTGCGTGTGTGCTCGTTTCCCTCACAGGTTTCCACACTATACCAGATGGCATAGTCAGCGACACTCTGACTTCATTGGTAATTGGTTGGTTTTCTGTCGGGATTTGCTTCCCTAGCCTTTGCCTCGCACGAGGCAGTGGAGTTATTTACCCATAGTTGGGAGTCAGGTTCATGGGCATCAGGGCCTATCCACACACCGGTGGGCCTGCATGCAGCATGTCTGGGGGCCAGACCTCCTCCGAGTCCCCTGTAGTTCAGCCTGAGTCCGTGAGGTACTGTTTGTCGCCGCGAGGAGGCACTACATGAGGCTCATTGTTGGAGAGGCTATGCACTGGCAGAGAGAGAGTGACGCATTCTGCCCTCCGTTTTTCAATACTGCTAGCCAGCGGTGGAAGCTGAGAGCAAGAAGTGACAAGCACTACCACTGCGCTACCACACTAGACGCATCACAACAACCATTTTGACACACCTTTGACAGTTTGATTTAGGAAGACCGCTTATGGAAAGTCGGTTGAGCCCCATTTGAGTCCGTAATTGTTGTTCTACTCACTTGGAATTTTGGATATAGCTAGCTTTGAAATAGACATTGGATGAGTTCGTAATCCAGCGGTGTACCTCTTCATCCTTTTGAATAATAATTAATTAATGTTTGCAAGTTTTGGATCCAGTATATACTCCCTTCAAACAGTCAGCCCTGGAAGAGGCTGAGTGCCTTTTGAATGATTGATGTCAAACATCAAATTGATCACTGTGTACACGGCATCGTGAGACTAGTGATGCCATGACGTCAAGTTTATTGTGACATCATTTTGCTGCTCGTGCTATTCTTTTTCAGAATTCCTGTCGTTACACAAGCCCACAGAGCGTACTAATGGCGGGAAGCACCATGTGTCCATCTTTGTGTGCACGGGCGTGTGTGTTGATCAGAGGTTGGCTTAGAGAGGAGGAAAATGGATCAGAAGGATAAGCTGAAAAATAAACTCTGAATGTTCCTAAAAGAAAAATGCCTATGAGCTCCAAACAATACAGTAGACTTTGGGATGAAATCCTCATCTTTGAACAAATATCATTCAGTGACATGACCTAACATGATTTACTTTTAAGAAACTTGAACAATGTGTCATTTTGCTGTACTATCATAAAAATTTGGATTTCTTTCATGAATTGACTGATTTTACATCCCTGAATGTGCCCCAGATATATTAAACCCAATGTAAGAAAGATCCATTTTCACGTGAATTGGCCGAGTTTTCAAACCTGAAACAGCGCAGGCATATATATGCAGAAGTCTGCATGCTTTACCTCAATATTGAACCTGCCGGGACTCTATTTAGGGTATTGAAAATGGCTGTAACGCACACAGACTCTTCCCAGTCACACGTACAGACTCACGGCACAACAGATGTACGCATGCACCGCCACTGACTTGGTCGGGCGCATTTACGCGGTACACTCAAACACTTTTTCTCTTTCTTCTGGCCCTTTTACTCTTAACGAACAAACAACGTAAACTCAAAAGATTCTTTACACCATACACTTCTCACTACAAGCACATCGACACCACATACACAAACGTAAAAACCAATTGTCCTCACAATCCAACCTGTTTCACTGGTGTTAGCGTTCTGTAACTTTTTGTCCTTCCACGTCTATGTGTGTAGTTTCTCACGTTGCACGCTTCTGAGTAGTCCCTTGTTTCTCGTACCGTGGATGTCCTCCTGAGTCGCTCCCGTAGTGCAGTCTGTGATGACACGTGTGTCTAGGCACCGCTCACTCCTCGAGCGGTGAAATGACCTCACGATAGGTCCTCTGACGGCAGCCTCCGCTGACTGATATGTCAGCGTCACATCGCTACGCTCCACACAAGAACTCTGTACACAAAGTCCTGACATCATAACACTTGTAACACACACACACAGCTTGGATAATATGAGGTACCTTACGTAACCTGGCTGATACAAATAACTCTCACACGTTCATTCACACACTTGTGCTTCATAACAGGAACTACTTTCGCAACACACCATAACTTTGTCACTACATTAAAACAGACTATAACCTGTCACTCTCATCATACATGGATTTGCACATAGGAAACGTCTATACTTAACACAGCCATGTACTACCTTCATAAACGATCTAGGCATACACACCTCACATTCCTTAGTTATCCATCTTGGTAAATAACTACATAGAAAAATCACCGGTTATCTCAATGAATTCCAAACTGACATAACTAAACCAAATCAACACTACACAACCGAACTAACTCTTACTAACGCATACCATCTTTAACTCAGCAGCTGTCAATAATACATATAAAAACATACTTGAAATCTAGGTCTCAGAGTCTTGGAATACGGCTAGCATCTCCAACATACGTCCGTGATCACTGACAGAATAGCCTGTACTAACTACTCTCGAAATCCAGACCAAAAAGATGACTGCCAAGCGTGTAATATGCAAAGAAGTACCCAACGGAGAAAGAAACACGCTTAGAAAAGACGGGTACAACACAATGTTGTACCCATCTTTTCTAAGCGTGTTTCTCCGTTGGGTACTTCTTAACTACTCTCGGCCTCGGTTAGACTGAACTCCCGCCTAAAACTTTGTGTAAAACGCTTTTCTTATGATTGCACGTGACCTCGTGCATACACGGGATATTTGTCACAAGACAAACCGCTGACAAGACGTACCATACCAAAACCCTGTGTGAACTCAATGCATGGGCATAGAGCTTCATCACAGTGGATTATTCTTGTCTTTTCACCAAATTTTGACGACTGTGGATAGAAATCGACAAATCATAGGAGTTCAGTAAAAAATATTCCCTATTACTTATTAGGTCAATTGGCACTAAATGCTATGTGTTCTTAAAGTGGTACAGACAAGTCTTTCTTTGCGGAGATGTTTGGCACAAACGTTGTGCGCTTTGATGTCAAACGAACGGCCTATACTATATACTTCTGTGGTTTGCATGCAAATGTTGGTCAGTGTGCAGTGTGGTTTCAGATGCGTGATTCATGATCACTGGCAGGAATGGGGTTAAAATATGCCTTTTGTGCAAAGGCTTATGAGCTTGTATGTGAATGGCTCTGTGTTTTCATGTTGATGACAATTTAAATCTTAACCCCCACGTGCCAGCGGCAATTGAACTGTACCAGCGACGGCATGCACATTTCATCCTGATGCTGATTTTGTAAAATTTGCTTATCGTCCTCTGAAGGCTGCATTACTGATTACGAGATAGATCAACTGTTTTAGTCCAAGGGTGGTGCCAGCATGGCTTGGCGCCTCAGGCGCCAAGCCATGCTGGCGCCACCCTTGAACTATCGGTCACATTTATTTCAAGCAATGGGCGTATCAGGATGAAAAGGGTTAAATGTAATAGGGCTGTCACAGATGATTGTACAATCTCCTGCCTGTTCCGTGTGCACAGGTGGCCTTGTCCCGAATAGCCTGGAGGACTCACCGGTGTGGGTGCCCGACTCCTCGGCCAGAATCTGCATGCACTGCAAAAAGTCTGAGTTCTCACTCATCAATCGGCGGGTAAGTCTTTAGACAACTCAGCATAACAGAATAAACCCTTATAGACTTCCTGTAGCACAACATCTCCCCTTAACCCATTTAGCCCCGAGTCCCCGCAGCAGGAGATGGATTGACCATGATAATTCAAGGGTGGTGCCAGATGAGCTTGGCGCCTGAAGGCGCCAAGCTCATCTGGCACTACCCTTGAAATAAGATGGTCAGTCCATCCCCTGCAGCTGGTACATAGTCATTGGGCAACACCTCCACAATTTGAGAAATGGGAGCTTGGGGCTAATGGGTTAACCCTTTGGTTGTCAATAGTGATTTCGGTGCAGGTGATTCCTACAGGCATTCACTGACCACAACAATAGGGTTTAAAAAAATAATGGGTGAAAGTTGGCAGAGGCAAAATCTGTAAATGCATAACCTGTAATTGTAAATACAAAATATTCATATATTCATATTTCAGAACTGAACTCTTTCTTTCACAAATAGTAAACATGTACATTTCATGTATAGATTGCAGGAGAGGACACCAAAATGCCTGTAAAATGCTTGTTTCTCTGTATTTGCACCTTTGCTAATGTTCACCTTGAAACATTTTGGGGGGGCTCATGTGCGAAGCAAATGTGATCATGTTCTGGATCAGTGGTCGTCTGCCGTAGTCTGTGGTAAACTTCAAAGTTGGCGTTTCTCGGAGACTATAGGTCCAAAATAGCCACATTTGGACAAAAGTTGTTTTTCCTCAAATACTATTCACAACTTTAAACCCAAACTTGGTACAAAGATACCTGATGGTAAGACCTTTCTGTGCATACTGATGACCCCTGGGAAGGGTCAAGGGTCACGAGAACATAATATGGGCCAAAAATAGGCATATTTTGACAAAAGATGCTAATTTGGATGACCCCACGGAAAGGTCAAGGGTCACAAGAGATTGGCAAAAAATCAGGAAAAAAGTAAAATTTTAGTTTTATCAGCATGTTTGCAAAAACGGTTCAACTAAATTTGGCAGAATGGTTGTGATATGACCTCTCTATGCTTAGTATTATGGTTCACTGTTTCCAAAGGTCAAGGGTAGGAGGAGGATGACAAAAGTGAAAAATGCATAAAGGTGTTTTTTGCAAGTACAAAAGCTCTGCAACCTTTTGCTTGCATTGGAACTAGATCATTCATGCATGTGAGCCTTTATGGGCTTTGCCATTCTTGTAAAATAAAATGTTGCTCGCTTTTAAGTATTTGTGAAATGAACTTCTTCTAAATTCATCACAAGAAGGTTATATTATTTTTTCACATAAACTCAGTAGATGCAGCAGAGCACAGTGTTAGGCTGTATTTCCATTTAGCTACATGACCACAGCACAGTTGGTGACACAGCAGAAAAGTACCTGAGCACCAGGCGTTAAATCAGTCATCACTGTGTCGTGTTTTCATATAGCAGCATGACAGACAGCATTATGCCCCTATTCAACCCTTTCAGCCCCAAGGCCCCATTTCTCAAATTGTGGAGGTGTTGCCTAATGACTATGTATCGGTTGCAGGAGATGGATTGACCATTATAATTCAAGGGTAGTGCCAGATTAGCTTGGCATCTGAAAGTGCCAAGCTAATCTGGCACTACCCTTGAATTAACATGATCAATCCATCTCCTGCTGTAGGGACTCAGGGATAAATGGGTTAAGCTGTTCAGAATTTTATTGCGATTCGTTGTCATGTGCTGAAAGCCACTTTTCCTAGACGGCGAAAACACCTTTGAATCGTTCAGTGGAGAGATACAATTTTGTCACTGCTGCTGCATGTCGCACCGCGATTGCTGCGCACTTATAAAAACACTCCTTCTCTATTTCTATGTTAAAATTTGTGTTGCTGTCACTACTGCTTTGCGCCACACTGGCGCTGCTTGTATGGAGACAGCCTCTTAACCCTAACCTGATCCTATCTTTTTCTCACTAAATGTCACATATCCTTGCCTTACAGGGCTAGGGATTGCATACTTTACGTTTTTGCCAATGTGTTTTCAGCACCACTGTCGTCACTGTGGGATTGTAGCCTGCAACGCGTGCACGTCCAAAAGATGGCTGCTGCCCCAGCAGTCGTCACGCCCGCTGCGAGTTTGCCTTACCTGCTATCACAGGCTGCAGTCCTCCAAAAGCACCCAAGGTGGTCGACCTACCACCACATGTAAGGATGAGTATGCCAAGTAAAACTGAAAAGAAAGCCCCAACAGAGAAAGAAACTTGCGTAGAACAACAGTTGTGTTGTAATTGCCCTTTCTATGCGTGTTTCTTTCTTTCTTGGGATTTACTGTGCATTTTATGTGCTTGTCAGTCCGACACATTAAAAAGAACCAGAAAACCTCCACTCGTTACGGAATAATTCAGTGTACTTAGCCGTCCCTTGTTTCTAAACGGTAAATAAATAAATAAAGGATTTAAGGGTACCTGCGTCACCCTACATGGCGGTCTACTTTTGGACTTAGCTCAGTTAACCCATTTAGCCTTGATGTCCTGCAGCAGGAGATGGATCGACCGTGATAATTTAAGGGTAGTGCCAGATTACCTTGGCGCCTGAAGGCACCAAGCTAATCTGGCACTACCCTTGAATTATCATGATCGACACATCTCCTGCAACAGGAACATAGTTGTTTGGTGACATCTCCAAAATTTGGAAAATGCGGCCATAAAATGGTTAACTGGGAATGGGTTTTGTCTACCTTGAACGTTTGCATGTTGGCAAACGTTTCCATGGTGTCAAAAGTTTCCATGGTGTCACCTACACATATGATTGCCTCCCTTTGACCAGCATTGGGACAAAAAAAAGGCTCGTCTAGAGCTGTCAAATGTATCCATTCTGAAAAGCAAACCCAAAAACTCTTCACCCTTTGAAAGCTTAGGATTAATTTCTCTGATTTTGCTTTTAATAGGTCATGCCTGATGAATTTGTTGCTACTGGTTTAGACTGATATGGTTCGACACAGATATTTTTAGGGTAACACCTATTCAGGCTCTACCCTGGAAATATGTATTTTTCCTTAAAATGTATTTTTTTGAAAAATACTTACCGATGGTATTACTGTAAGGAATGGTTTCTTAGCTAGTCTAATTTTAGCCCAAAATTGTTGTGTACGAGTATGGTCATGATGGCAGGAGAGGGGCGCCATAGCCTAGGCGGAAACCCGGGTAGCCTCGCCTCCGGTTCAACCACGCATGCGCTACAGCGCTTATACGCCAGTCAGTTTTCTTTAGCAGACCAGCGGCAAGCGGGGCAGGTGGGAGGGACCTTCGAGTAATACCATTGGTAAGTATTTTTCAAAAAAATACATTTTAAGGAAAAATACATTTGTTTTCTCAAAACACATTACCGATGGTATTACTGTAAGGAAGAATCCCAAAGAGGAGGCGGGTGCCGCTATAACGCCCCTACCCCCTGCCATCGATGCTACTAGCCGCCATCCCCCAGCAACCTCCCTCTAATTTTAGCAAAGACACCTGCGGCGCCTAGGGCGCCGGGAGGGAGTGTTGCGCCACAAGCCGCCCCCCACCAGCGAGATCTGGCTCTGGCTGGATAGGTACCGCATGTAGGAGCGGGCAAGGTGTCTCCGCTCGACACTCCACTGTCGTGACAATGTCCTGAGAGCCGCGTTGCCAACAACAGCGAGGCTAGCGGCCATGGCTCAGACCTTGCATGCCCTTTAGAACATTCATTGGCTTATCAGGGGCGAGGTCGCGGTGGGTGGAGCGTATCCCCCAACGGAGCCAGGAGGATAGGATTAGGGCTGAGTCGTCCTCCCTACCTGGGGGCCGAGGGAGGGGCGGCGAGCGTCGCCTGCGTAGCGGCAAGGACCCGCGCAGGTAACCTTGTCCGGCCGTCACCGGTTCCTGATGCCTAGTCTGCCAGGGGGCCTGGATCTCTCACTACGTGGCGAACGCCGGTTCAGGTAGCAGTAGTGCCAAGCCGTCCGTCCGGGCCCGCAACCAGTGGGGCGTGTTGACTGGAGTGCAGCTCGTTGGCTTAGGACGTCGAGGCGGGGGCGAGAAGGACGCTGGTCCTCAGCAGCACGTCCGGTAGACTTGCCCACCCGAACGGTTGAGTAGAGGCGCGACAGGTCCCATCGTGTAAGGGGGGGGGGGGGGGAGAGGGGGGGGGCGAAGGGAGGGAGGCCGGCGCCCGAAGAGCTATCAGGTCGGCAAGGCCGTGCAAATATCCGGGTCGTGACGTCCCAGGGACAGCACGTGTCCGCTCCCAGGACATGTAGAAGCGAAGGGTGTTCGGAGCTAATGCTGGCAGGAGAACCGCTAGGAAGGTGTCCGCCTGTCCACGCGAGGGAGATGCGCAAGTCGGCAACAGTGTAGGGGCCGCACCTCTTTCTTCAGAAGCGTCCGGTCGAGATTCCGTGGGCTGTAGTGCTGCTGCCACAGTCACCCCGCAAAGCTCTGGAGGCGATGGCGTGCCGCACAATCTCCGTGTGTGAAGGAGGAGCCATTGGGATCCCCGGCGGGACCCTGAGGGGAGAAGTCGTGGCGCAGTGCAGGAGGCCGGTGGTCCACGCCTTGGTCCAGCCGACCCGGTCACCCGGAACGGAACGCGTTGTACCCGCTGAGCTGGACTAGAACCTAGGGAAGCGCGCTGTCAGCGTAGGTGCCTACGCCATGACACGGGATGGAGGAAGCGTTGACGATCCAGGCAAGCGGGTCTGGAATCGGCGAAGAGAAGCGGGTAAGCTGTCCATCTCAACTTGTCGCGATCAGGGGAGGTGTCTGCTGCGCAGCACACCCGAACAAAGTTAGGAGGCCTATCTGCTCTGCGCGTCGAAGCCGGCTGCTACATGCAGGGAGTCAGCCGGTCATGAAGCAGTCCCAGGAGGTCTCTGTGCAGAAGTGAAGCGATGAGTTCGCGCCAACCGCGATGCGGAGGAGGAAGTACCGGGAGAGGAGGCGTGCCCCGTCTGCTTCTGAGGTAGCCGGCCACTGGCGCTGTCGGGGGGGCGAGGAGCCCCCCGGCCTCGTGGACATGGCATCCGAAGCTGGACAGGCAAGACTGGAGGAGAGGTCGCCGCAGCGGTCGCACTGGAACCTGACACTGGAGGTCGCCTGCCAGGGGCCGTCCGGGGGGAAACAGGAGGTGCAAGGTGGGAGTAGCAGAGACATCAAGGGAAGAAGGTCCGCCGGGGAACTGGCCGGTCCCGACGTCGAAGTCCCTGAAGGAGGAGCACCTCTGGTCTGTGTACAGCCGCTGCGCTGGTGCCGGAAGAGCCGCGATCGCTGCTTCAGAGCTGCTCTACGAGGTCGGTGCGAGGTCCCATCCTCTGTATACGTAGCACGAAAGCGAACGGCTGCACTTACCCATGGGACCCGAACCGCGTCAGCCAGGAGGAACCATAATTCGTCCCGATCCGTGTCAAGGAGGGCTCCACCCGAACCACGAGGGATCACCTAGGGCCATCGATGGGGCGCAAAAAGACGTCCGATTGGTCCTGTCCGACATCCGCTGCTCCTTCCTGGGGAAGGCTAGAACGCGACGCCGTCCGAGGAGGACTCCGGCAAGCCTGTAACCTCGAGGAAGTCTCCAAGACCGGGCTGAAGGTCCCGTCCAAGCCTGCACTGAGGCGAAGTCTCGGGAGGGCTCCCCACCAAGGAAGGCGGTGACAAACTGGTGCCCGAGGTGGAAGCGGACAAGGTGGCAGGTCAGGAGCGGTAGGCAGCAGAGTAGGCAACAAGCGGGAGGCCCGTAAGCTCGTGACCGCGGTCAGAGGAGGAAGCGTCTCAGCTGTGGGAAGCTCAGTCCTTACTTCTTCTTGAACCCGTCATGGAGCAGGGTCTCGAGCACTGTGATCTTCTGTATCTCTCCGCAGGCCAGTACCGTTGCTCAGTCATGCGTAGTCAAGCGTAGTCTTCGCAGGCAGACCTGCCGAAGCCGGTGTCGGAGAATGTGCCAACGGCCTGAGGTGCGGCCAGGCACCCTGTCCTTCGCCGAAGCTACTACGGTAAAAAAAGGGCTTGGTAGCTGAACGCGTCTGACTTACCTTCCAGCTGTAAGAGTAGCTAAGCGTACACGTCACCAACAGGCAGTGGCTGGAAGCCGACCCGGAGAGTGGAGTTGAGCCGAGGATATCCCTGCAGCCTCGCTCGGGGCGACGGTACTTGAGACGGACATGCGGCGGAATGCTGCCGTTGGACATGTAACGATCAGCTGACCTAAGGGTAGTCCCGACAGATGTTCACTAGGTTCTTCCCACCCCGTGGTCCCGCTGACCGCCTGAAGGTAGAAGGGTGAAGACACGCAAGAGCCGCATGGCCCAGCCTTTTCGTCCCACCGCCGGTGTAGGTACCTACCGCGGCTGGAGCATCCTGTCTCGTCTAAGCTGGTGCAGCAACCCCCCAGTAGCTGCGGCCGTGTTACCGACGTGACATCTCGTCGCAATGCTGCGCCGAGTCCACTGCTTCCATCCCGGGAACGGAAGCGTGTCCTGCCGAGTCCCCGAACGCCACTCTGGCGATCCGACTCTGCGCTGGTCTCCAGTCCAGGGTGAGGCGGTGGCCGTGACTGGACCCTCCAGTGAGGACTACCGGCGCTGAAGCCCGTTCTCGCGCCTGATCTCTAACAGAGGGCATGGTGGCTGCTGATGCTTCGCCGTGAGGCCAAGCTCACGGCGCCCCAGGACCTGACCGCACGACGCGACTGCGAAGGTTGCCGGTTCTAACGCCGGCTCGCGTCCTGAGTCGGCGGTGGCGACATCTCACTCCCACGGTAAGGGCCACTCGCCTGGGCTGTGGCGCGTCCGGTGTTGTTTGTTCCCCCGAGTTGGAGTCGGCCAGAGGCCGCGGTCGACTCTCCATAGCTGGATGCGCCACCCTCCCACCAGGGGCATATCCGCCGGGTAGAGACCACTCGCCTGGACTGTGGTGGCTACCATCCTTATCTAGGGTGTCTTGTCTCGAGGCCTAATCCGTAGCGCTCGAGGATCCTCGACCGGACAGAGACCACTCGACTGGACTGTGGTGTCTGCCGGCACTCACTCACGCGGTAAGGGCCACTCGACTGGTCTGTGGCGCCTACCGGTGATGGATCTTCCTCCGTGCTGGTGTGGGCCATCGTGGTGGCAGACGCTCCCTAGCTGGTCCGCCGCCCCACCAGTTAGGTGTAACCAGGGGTTGAGACCACTCGACTGGACTGTGGTGGCAACCCTTTGCTATCTTAAGGTGTCTAATCTCGAGGCCTAGTCCATGGCGCTCGAGAATCCTTGACCGCACAGAGACCACTCGACTGGACTGTGGTGGCTGTCGGCTGTAATTCCTTGACCGCACAGAGACCACTCGACTGGACTGTGGTGGCTGTCGGCTGTATTCCTTGACCGCACAGCGACCACTCGACTGGACTGTGGTGGCTGCCGGCACTCACTCACGCGGTAAGGGCCACTCGACTGGACTGTGGCGCCTACCGGTGATGGATCTTTCCTCCGTGCTGGTGTGGGCCATCGTGGAGGCAGAAGCTCCCTAGCTGGTCCGCCGCCCCACCAGCCCGGGGTAATCAAGGGATAGAGACCACTCGACTGGACTGTGGTGGCTACCCTTTCCTTATCTTTATGTTGTCTAACCTCGAGGCCTAGCCCATGGCGCTCGAGCATCCTTGACCGCACAGAGACCACTCGCCTGGACTGTGGTGGCTGTCGGAACTAGAGCTGGGCTCGCGCCTAGTCGTGGCAGTGCCAGCTCACTCCCTCAGAAGGACCACTCGACTGGACTGTGGCGTACTGGATTGGGACTTTCCCCCGTGCTGGCGACGGTCGGTCGTGGCAGTAGATACTCCATAGCTGGGTCTACTGTTCTCCAGCCATGGGGCGCAGTCCAGGCATGGGTGTTTGATCTCCGAAACAACCTGCACCCTTTTCAGTGAATAAACATATCAAAACATTTTGCCAGAATAGCCGAAAGAGCAAATGCCGAGTAGTACAGAATGTATTTCATAGAACATCAAAATACCAAAACACACAAATTGCTATATAATGGGTAAACAGATTAACCCTTTTGCACATGCAGTTACCAGGACTACTAACCCCTTCGGTGTCGGCAACAAACCACAGCCGACAGCCAAGGGCAAGCCAGCTGCAAACAGTACCAGAGGCTGCATCCACACGGGGCTTAACACTTCGACTGAACATGTAGAGGGACATCCGTAACCGAGCAGGCAACTGGCATGCTCGTCACTCGGCCAGTGGCACTGCCCACAACGCAAGCAGGTGCGGGCTCGCCTGAACTGCAAAACAAATATCACAAAGCCTACAAGGGAGCATGCCCCCAAGGGCCCGCAATACGAATCCACGTGTAAGAACGAAGATAAGTGTACGGCGCAAGCCAACGCCCGGCGCTCTAACCTCCCCTGAGCGCCCGACGTAGGCAATAGCCGAGGTTTTACCTTGCCATCCGAAGAAGCCGGGTACCAACACCAGTCGAAGACCAACCAGAACACCGCGGCGTCCAAGACCTCCGGCTGAAGGCAGGCTCGACGCAATCCCGGTCCGTGAAAGGAGTCCACGCCGGCGCCGCTGGCACGCCCGGTCCCCGAAGTTAGAACCACCGCCGACGAATTCAGGAAGCGTCCACCTACACCAGACACCCTGAAAAGTCTCGGCGCCGAGCAGAGGTGAGGCCCCACGACGAGCGAAGAGCCACGAACAGTCCGGCACCGAGCCGTGCCGATCACACGAGCCAAGGTCACGTCAGGTCTAAGGCACAAACCGGTGAGGAAAATCTCCCAGGAAGCGTCCAAGCCTACCACCGGGCACTCCGAGGCTAGCAGAAGAGTGAAGGAGGGTACAGAGCACACGTAGTGGGAAAACACACAACGGCCCGACCGGCCACGCGGTGCGTGAGCACAGTTCACAATGGCGCCGTCTCGACAGGTTACGTCCCAAGAAGACCGACGCAGAATTTCACCCGAACGCGTCCAAGCGTAACGCCGGGTACTCCGAAGCTATCAGAAGGGCGAAGGAGGGGTCAGAACACACGCAAAGTGAAACAGTCTACGGCCCGACCGGCCACGAGGCGCGTGAGCACAGTTCACAATGGCGCCACCTCTACCGGTCTAAGTCTCGGGGCCGACGCAGACCTAGTCCACACGAAAGCGTCCAAGCCTAACACAAGGTAGGCGAAGGGAAGTCCCTCCTAAAACCACACGACAGGTTATTCCTCTCTTCATTAATTCCACCACCAACACAGGTCGAAGCTTTTCTTAGAGTAGGAGACGTACACAACCTTCCGCGACTAGCAAAGAAAACTGACTGGCGTATAAGCGCTGTAGCGCATGCGTGGTTGAACCGGAGGCGAGGCTACCCGGGTTTCCGCCTAGGCTATGGCGCCCCTCTCCTGCCATCATGACCATACTCGTACACAACAATTTTGGGCTAAAATTAGACTAGCTAAGAAACCATTCCTTACAGTAATACCATCGGTAATGTGTTTTGAGAAAACAAACACTAGTCGATCCACTTTTCACTATGGCTGCAGTGATTAACCCCCTTGAGTTGCAGCGCAGCCACCAGTAGTGTCAACAGTACTAGTGGTTGCATGCGTACACTGGTGTTTACAGTACTGGGGGATGCATGCACAAGGGGTTAAAGGTCTTTTGATAGTGGAGCACATACACAATATAAGTTATTGGTCCGAGGGGTCCGTGCAGGGAACCCCTCCGACCAATAACATATTTGTTTTCATTCCTCCACTATTTTCGTAAAAGAAATCAAGAAGACATCTTGTGACCTGGATCACGCCAGGCATGACTGACGCCAAAGAAATATACATTTATACATAATAGACGTGTGACGTAATTTAAAATATGTCATGACGTTGCCGTCTCCAGTACTGAGTGTGCTTGTTGTTTCAAACAACACTACGTAACTTTGTACTTTAGAACGTTTGGCGCTCTTTTATAGAACAAAACTGGCATCCAAGATGCGTCATCGAGAGGGCAACAAAACATCCGCCATTTTTCGCTACAGGGTTTTTTATATCACGGTCACATGGTACGGTTTGCGCTATAGTGACTGGTCGTGTGACTGACGTAGGGAGGAAAACAACTACTTTTGTATCACTTTTAGGACAAATATCATTTTAACACAATTCACGTCAAGAAACTCGTACAGCTGCCTGTTTTCCTGTACGGTCGCAAAAACTAGGAAATTTGTCAAGAAATGGCTGATTTTACATCCTTAAATGTGCCTCAGTATCTACATTTTCACACGTGTGAGCAAGCTGACCATGTTTTCACAGCTGAAACAACACAGACATTCATGTACATTGTATATGATGTTGACTTGCTTGACCTTGATATTGAAATCTGGCCGTTTCCTGCAGGGGCTGTATTCGGGTATTTAAAATGGATTGTTCTTTTCTTTTGACAACATTTTTACGATTGGTCAACAAAATCAGCAAATTATACAAGTAATGGGAAATAGCCCCTATTATGGGTATTAGTTCAATACGCGCTAAATAATAATGGTTCTTACAGTGGTATCCGGAAAGTGTGTCTTTGTGGAGATATTTGGAAAAATATACCATATGCTCTGATGTCAAATGTCCTACAACCATTTATTACCATGCATTTTATATCATCAGCCAATTAACTGCAAGAGGCATAGATCCTCATGAGACCATGCAGTTACAGGGGCTCATGAGGATCAATGCCTATTGGTGGCTATATTCATATCTGTGTTACTCACACAAAATGGTCAATGGACTTTCAGTGTGCGATGATTTAAAATATTAGATTTAAGGCCGGTGGCAGCTTTATAGCCACGGGCAAAATGAAGGGTCTATCACACTGTTCTCTTTTTCTTCCAACAGATTCAGTTATTGCCACTGGAGATGACTCATCAGGGGAGGACTCATCGGATGATGATGATGATAGGAACGATGCAGGCAGACCAGCAGATGAAAGTGCCGGCGCGCAAAATGATTCGGTTGCTTTTGACGATGTGAGTTGATTCTCTACTCTTGGTGTTGGGGAGGGGGTGAGGGTTCCTGGGGGTTAGGGGTGTTGTGTTTTGGGGATAATGCTTTAACCCTCTTAACCCACGGCCCCATTTCCCAAATTTTGGAGTTGTCACCTGACAGCTATGTACCAGTTGCAGCAGACGGATTGATCATGATAATTCAAGGGTAGTGCCAGATGAGCTTGACGCCTTCAGACGCTAAGCTCATCTGGCACTACCCTTGAATTATCATGATCAATCCGTCTCCTGCTGCAGTGTCCCGGGGCTAAGTAGGTTAATGGCATGCTGGATAATTTGTCTCTTGTATTATTACATTTATTTATTGGCTCACGTGCGAAGCAGAAGTGAGTCTATGTCCTTTGCCAGTGCCAGTGGTCGTCTGCCGTCGTCCATGGTAAACTTTAACATTGGCATTTTCTCAGAGACTATTCAAGCTACTGTCTTCAAACTTGGCCCAATGATACTTTGCGGCAAGACCTTTCTAAACATACCAATTTCAGTAACCTCTTACAAAGGTCAAGGTCACAGGATCAGGAAATATATATATAAAATAGCTATTTTTGGACATAATTTATTTTTTCTCAAATACTATTCACAAATTGAAACCCAAACTTGGTACAAAGATACTTGATGGTATGACCTTTATAAGCACACTCATTTGGTTGATCCCTCGGAAAAGGTCAAGGGTCACAAAAGCTCAAGAAATAGGTCCAAAATCGTTATATTTTGACAAAAGATGTTTTTTTCTCAATTACTATTCACAACTTCAAACCCAGACTTGCTACCTGTCTATGCATACTAATTTGGATGACCCCTCGAAAAGGTCAAGGTCACATGAGCTCAGGAAATAGGTTAAAAAAATAGCTATTTTATTTTGACAAGAAATGTTTTTTCTCAATTACTATTCACAACTTCAAACCCAAGCTTGCTACAGAGATACCTGATGGTAAGACCTGTCTATGCATACTAATTTGGATGACCCCTCAAAAAAGGTCATGGGTCGCAAGAGGTCGACAGATGTGTATAAAATGCCAATATGAATAATTGTAGTTATTATCAACATTTTTGCAAACTTTTCAGTCAAATTTGGCACAAAGGTAGCTGGTGATAAGACCTTCCTATGTATCCTAATTTAGTCGACTCATCGCAAAGGTAAAGGGGGTTTCACAAATGTGTGAAAACTGATTAAATTTTGAGAAAATGTGGATTTTGTTAGTGCAGAAGCCATCAATTTACTTATTGTCGGACATGTGTGGATCAGTCATACAGACCTGCCAACCACTATGATTTTGTCGTATTTTCCTATGCCTACGTTTCCAATACTATGCTACTACGATCATTAATAAAATTCTTAACTGATGAAAAAAATAAACCAGAAAATCATTTTGTGTTGTTTTCGGTTTGTAGTCGGTAAGAACTTGCGTTTTGGGGCCAATGAGAACGAGCGGAGCAAACTTCCAGTTTTCCCAGCGTGCATCATTTCATTCACAAAGTTTGTCAGATAAACAATGGTCTGAACCATGCCGAAGAGAAAGGCGCCCGAATGGAAAAGCGCACCGCCTGAAAAACAGAAAGTTTGTACCAGCCAGCCAAAGTTCCGATCACTATATATAAGGCAAATTTCTGTCATGCTTTGACTCTTAACAGATAATAAAATTGTGTCGTATTGTATTGTGTACTGAGAAATTTCCGCATTCAGCGTTAAGCAAACAGTAACTTACGTGCTAAACTACTCTTGACATCTCCAAAACTACTGCTACTTCTCCAAAATGCTACTACCATAGCTGTGTAGGGGTTGGCAGGTCTGGTCATACACGTGAGCCATAAGGGCTTTGCCTTTCTTGTTTATTTTTATTCCCCCGTCCAAATTTGAATTGCAATTTTTTGTTTGCAATAAATAAAAATGTTTGACTTGACTATGACTTGACTTGAACTGTTATTACAAATAATCAGCAAAGAAAGAAACACACATTGCTTTTTTTGGCTCACGTGCAAAGCAAAAGTGAGTCTATGTTTTGGGCCAGTGGCCTTCCGTCCGTCGTCTGTCGTCAGTCGTCTGTCGTCCGTCGTCTGTTGTCCGTGGCAAACTTTAACGTTGGCATTTTCTCGGAGACTCGGAGACTATTCAAGCCACAGTTTTCAAACTTGGCCCAAGGATACTTTGTGGCAAGACCTTTCAAAACATATCAACTTGAGTGGCCTCTTTTAAAGGTCAAGGTCACAGGGGATCAGGAAATAGTTCAAAAATAGCTTTATTTTGACATAATTTATTTTTTCTCAAATACTGTTTACAACTTCAAACCCAAACTTAGTACAAAGATTCCTAATGGTAAGACTTTCTATGCATACTAATTTGGTTGATCCTTCGGAAAGGTCAAGGGTCACAAGAGCTCAGGAAATTGGTGAAAAATAGCCATATTTTGACAAAAGATGTTTTTTTCTCAAATACTATTCACAACTTCAAACCCAAACTTGCTACAGAGATACCTGATGGTAAGACCTATCTATGCATACTAATTTGGATGACCCCTCAGAAAGGTCAAGGGTCACAAGCGGCCGACAAATGCGTGTAAAATGCCAGTTTTGATAAAATGATAGGTATTATCAACGTTTTTGCTCATTTTTCATTCAAATTTGGCACAAAGGTAGCTGATGATAAGACCTTCCTATGCATACTAATTTAGTTGACTCATCGCAAAGGTCAAGGGTGATGGGGTTTTGACAGATGTGTGAAAAATGCTTACATTTTGAGAAAACATGGATTTTGCTGGTGCAGAAGTCAGCCCTTATTGTCTCAAAGGTCACACATATGTAAATAGGTCATACACATGAGCCATAATGGCTTTGCCTTTCTTGTTTCCCCTTGCATTTCACACGGCCACTCTTTTGGTTTGAATTGTGTATGGAATAGATTTTGGATTGATGGAATTGTTATTTTACGTTTTTCTTGCAGACACATTTTCACACGTACGATTGACAACAATAGCAGCCCCTGTGCAGCCGATGTGGAAAAAGAGTAATGCGTGGATCAAATGAGATGAAGTGCAAACGCGGATTCCTCTCTTCACTACCTTTTTGGGGTTATATTTCTATGGCAGCACGTCACTGGACATCTTCAAACGAATATACCATCTTTTTTTTAATATGGTTCACTCCATCGAGACATGGCGCATCCGGATACGCAACTCAAAGCCGCGTATCCCAATGCGGCAAGTCTCGAATGTGTTAACCCTTTTGTTCATGCAGCCACAGGGGTTCAGTTGCATGGGCGAGCTTATTTCCTGTGCCGGCCACTAAGCTCGTTGCGGCAGCTTAACCCTTTGTTTTCTCAAAACACATTACCGATGGTATGACATTGTGGAAAAGCCCTTAGCTAGCCTAATTTTAGCCAAAATTTGGTTGTGTCCGTATAAGGGGGTGTTGGCAGGAGTGAGGCGCCATAGACCCGGTCATGGCCTGAATAGTCTCCCCTTATTCCCACCCGGTACGAGAATACCCGTCATCCCACAGTTTAGTTCTTAGCTAGCACTAGGAAGGTTGTGTCTGTTCGTGCTCTGCGTTTGATCTTGGACCGGTCTTCTGACCTTGGTGGTTGTGAGCTTGGACTTTGTACTTGGAACTTGTGTACTGTGGAGCTTGAGTCGGTTGGGACTGCTTGTGCTCTCTGCTGGGCCGGTTCTCTGTCGTCGACTTGGGGACTCTCTTGCCGACGAGTTAGCTTTGGGGCTTCGAGCTCACTCGACTGGCGCTGTGACGAGACTTCGGAGCCTGGCCGGTCGTCACTGGCGACGAGTTTCTGCAACCGGCGGACAGTGGGTCCACTTCGGTGGAGACTGAGACGTGGGTTTGCTACCGTTTGTCGCCATGGACAGGTAATATCTCGGTGAATGCCCTCGACCGGCGCTCTAGGGTGGGAAGGAGCGCCGAGCGTAGGCACGCGCTGTACTCTTTCGAATTCGATGAGGTTCGTTTCGTCATCGCGCGCGTTTTTATTTTGCGTGACCTCGGAGGCCACGCTCGCTCGTTTCTTCATTGTACCCTCTTGTTACAGATACCAGGTTCGTACCGGCACGTTGTGTGGCGACTTTCAGTGGCCATCGGACGTGCATGCAGTCTGCCTCTGTGCTGGTTGCGATTCGAACAATACGTGTGTGGTGTGCGCCCCATGGCTGGAAGAAGATGGTCGCAGCTGTGGGGCTTTTACCGCCGAGAACGACCGACTCCTGTCAGGGAACGACTGACAGACCCGGTGCGGAGTACCAAGACGGGAACCAAGCCGGTACCAGTGGCTAAGGCGTCCCGAACAAAGAAAGCTGGCAAGTCGCATACTATCGCGGAGGGCCCCACTGAGGTTACCCTTACCGTGGCGACCATGAGACCGGAGCCCGAACCCATGTCAGCGGAAGGGATTACAGTCTGTACGCCTCTGGAGGAGGCAGACAACATGATCCTTCCCCCGGACTGGCGTCGGCAACCAAATCTACGACGCTACCAGTCCAGACTCACATGGCGGATCGCAGATATGACAGGCGGGAACGACCACGTACAAGTAGTCACGCGGTGACACACGAGACTCGTTTCACCGGGACACGGCCTCGAGAGATGACCACTCTTCCACCCTCCGACAGCCCAGAGTGGAAACACGACGGACGGACGAACCAGATGCCAGGGCTCGATCCTCGCCTAGATCACAGGTTAGTGGAGACATTCCGATCTCTTCCACTGTGTTAGTTCAGTAGACCCAGCCCACTATCAAGACGCAACCCGGAGAGACGACGGCCGTCGCCTCGTCGGGTTTCTGGTCGCCGCTACCGCTCTCAGGCGAGTAACCCTTCGGACTCGAGTGGTTACACTGATACACGCAGAGACTGCTTACGGCGGACCAGTTCTGTGGGGCCAAGGCGACATGCAGAAGCGGCCACGTACTGGGAGTCGCACGGTTGCCACGAGACTCGTCCACTCCCGCCGGGACAATGACGTCACGGGCCAGTTAGCTACTGTCGCATACTAACGCGGAGGGCCCTCCTAAGGTTCCCCTTACCGTGACGAACGGAGAGGCACGCCCAGACCCACTGACGACGGGTACTGCCCTAGAGACGACAGCTCGGCCTCAGGTCAGTGACGACTGGGTTGTGAGAGCATATATTATATTGCGCGGTAGCGTGCAAGATTGGGGTTCGTTTGTTGTCGTTTTAGGGCGCCTAGTGCCTTTCTTTCAAGCTAGGCGTTTTAACCCTTTTGCCACAGGTGTTAAAATGTTGCATTCCCAGCTGCGCAGCGGTTTCGCCAGACCGCTGGGGCGCAACACCTCTTATCCTTAAAGGGGCTATAACCCTGGAACCACTGAACCGATTACTTCAGTTTTGAGAAAATGGAGATGAGACACAGAGGGGTATTCTGACTCTCATAGTTCAATTTAATGCACATACCTTGATTTATCCCTGAAAGGGCAATTACAATCACATAAAACTCTTTCAATAAGCATTAATTAATTAATTTATTATTATGGTTATGATTATTTGGGGCGCCCTCGCCCGGGCTATACACGCGTTGGCGCCATCTCCCGTCGTGGTTACACCGGCACTTTCTCCGGCTTGCGGAACCGCAAGTGCTACAGGACCGCTGCACTTCACACAAGATCCCGGCTCAGTAGTGTTGGGCCACGCCTCGCCCCGACCGTGCAGACGAGAGCCCGCTCTACATGCAGTGCAGAGAGACGACTTCACGATGGGATTCCGTTCCCGGCAATAGGTCACAATCTTTCAGTTCGCCTGACTTCGGAAGCATGTGCTCACTACACAGAGACCAGGGGTACGAGAGGAACAGGAAACGACGTCCCAGTTCCGTTGGGTCGCTACACATCGGGAAGACAGGCGCTCCGAAGTATCTTCGTCGCCGTTCGAGTTCGTGGGACCGGCCCTCTGAGGCTACGCTGTTCCTTCCAAGTGCTGGGTCCACCTTCGTTGGATCGCCGCCGCCCGGGGTCCCCCGGACTTCGGAGCAGTTAGACATCCCATCTCCTGCGTGCGAGACAGACGACTTTTCCGCTTGATTCCAGAGGACGTCGTTCGCCGTGGCTGGGCGATGATAGCTACTCCACGTCGCTAAGCTCGCGGTGCCGAGAGATCTTGGATTCGCCGCCTTCTGCGTGGAGATAGAGGAGGGAGCCTCCTCGGGCTTTAGACGAAGCAGGTCCCCTCATCACGTCCAAGCATTTCAAGTCCCTTCCTCATCCGTTCGGGTGCCGGATTCTTGTCGCCGGCTTCTGTCTCCGCTTCAGGGCGCCGGGGGAGGCACTGGTGGCTTCAACTTTGTGATCCTACTTCTCTTCCGCTGCCAACGCTTCGCTGCGGCTACAGACTGTGATCTGATGATTCGGGATACCGTCCTGCACACTTTCTCGCGGCCGACCGAGTTGAAGAGTCGGCCACGCAGGGCACCGCGCGATGGACAACTTCCCTGGCCCCCCTGGCAGACCGACAAGGAGCCTAACAAGGACTCTGGCACAGCCGATACACGCTGCTTACACCGCTGGATGTAGCAGTCTTCCAGGAACATTGATGCAGGACAGGCACGCGGTCATCGCAGACCGTCGGACAGTTTTGGCAGGGACCACTCTTCTGCGGAGGCGCAGTTCTTCTGCTGCACCGGATTTTGTGGCTTACATCCGAGGGACAGAGGCGACGTTTTGTGACGCCGACGACACAGTCCCGGGAACGTCAGTGGCAGCATTCTCCAGGCGTGCGATTGATGACTACCAAGTAGCAGTCTACCTTCATAGAGGTCAGCGCGGGTTGAGGACTGGTCCGACCGACCTCACTGCAGGGGCCGACTTCGGTCTGCATCGGGGGTAACGCACACAGTTCAGATTAAGCCCCTGCTGAGACGAGTTCTCGGCTCGTCGTATCCTTCTTCCGGCGGGGTGCTACCCTCCACTTCGCATTGGCCTAGCCGTGGTCAGCGGCGACCAAGCACTACGGTCTTCTTCTTCTAAGATGACAGCTTCGGGACCTAGCGGAAGCGTTCGTTTGCCTGGGTGGAGACGACTTGGAGTTCCGGCATGCTGCGGCGCCTGACTGGAGCGGATGGACTTGCCCTCGATAGCTCCTTGTGAAGTTACCCGCTCGGCACTGGAGATCCTGCGGCCGGGGGCGCAAGTACCGGGAGTTAGACGTGACGACAGCATGGCAAAATTAGTTCCCGAGAGGTGGTTGGAGCTCAGTTCCGCGGCAGTATGGTCGACTCTTCTCGTACACTAGTCGGTGGATATGGTGCACGATCTTCGTTCTATCGACTCGACACAAGTGCCTCGACATCTTGCCAGATGCTAGACAAAGACTTGAGAGCAGCGGTGCGTCTCCAGGACTTTGGGACAACTCGATGTTCGAAGTCCTAACCAGTTGGCAAGCCGGGCGGTAGGCTGGGATTCTGCCCTCTTCGCCGTCGACTAGGCTGCCTACGCTACGGGACAGGTACTACGTGTTTCTTCGCATGGATCCCGTCGAGGATGGAGTGCGTGGTCGTCCTGTTCGAGTGGGACTCCCAGTAGGACGGGAGCAGGGCAGACTAGCAGCGACTATCATTACCTTCTTCAGTTCGCTTAGGACTCATGACAGGCTAGGGGATCGCCGTTCAACCTGACACCTCTTCTGCTTGGAGAAGGAGGGTGTAATTATGGGAGATGCTAGTGCGCTTGAGGCCGGCGGCGCGGGGAGGCGTCGCTGTGGCCAGATCTTTTAACTTCACTGCTCGCCATCGAGATTGAATGCTGCGTTATACGCGTGGTTGTCCGACATTCCCTTTGTTGCAGGTTTGCGGAGGTAGGTGGGCGTTTTCCTGGCTTGGGGGCGCTTGTCTCTTCACCAGTCGAGGTCAGCTCGTTACCACATGCCCCCCCTCTGCAGCTCTCCACTTCTCGCACGAGGCTCTAGCAACTGGAACAGCCGCCATAACAACCGGGCCCTGAACTCTTCCGACACACCTGGAGATTGTGCAGCAAGCCCTCTACCACAGAGGCTTCCCTAGGGCGGCCATGGATGCTACCGAGACAACCCGCAGACCCTCGACCGTTCGAGTTGCGAGGGAAGACGACGAGCGCTGGGTGACGGGACTGACGACAGCCTTCTTTCCCTCCGGACTTGGCGAAGCCCCAGCTGACGGAATGCTTCCTCGGGCTATTCAACGCCCAGGGACGGTCTCCTTTCACTGTTCGGGACTATCTAACCATGATCGCCGACACCTACAGGTGATTACGCTCATCAGACCCGGGTGGCTGTAAGACCTCGCATTTCGGAGGCTCTCTTCGGTGTGGATGCCCAACACTGCTTCGCGTGGGCCAAGAGTGATCTACCATGGGGGCTTACGTGGTCTACCCCGTCCTTGGAACCCGGCACATGACGCGCTTGACGGATGTATCTAGGAAGAAGTGCTTCCTGGCGGTCCCTGACTCAACCTCCAGGGTCAGTACACTACGCGCGCTGCCCACACACCCAGATTGCTTGCAGTGCCAGACAACCGGCTTCAGGCTACTGCTACCTGAACATCTTCCTGGACAAGAGGCGGCCTCCCTGACGGCGACAGATGTTTCGCCCTGCGTGTGTACGGACTCCACCCGGGAGAACAGACTTAAGGCCCCGGTGAGAACCTTACATGTGGCCTAGCCACCTCTTCCAGGGCCAGTGAACGTACGCGCTGGTGTCACACACGGGTTGCTGTCAGGTACGGACAGAAGGCCCCGTGCAACTGCTAACGTTACCAGCCTTCGGGGCCAAGTAGTGGTCGCCTTGGCTGTCATACCGCTGATGACTTTCCGCCCTTACGAGTGTCAGACTCCACTCGGTAGACCAGACAATAGGAACTGGTGAGAGCCTTACGTGTGGGCCTGCGCCGGACCAAGCTTGCGCAGAGGACGCACACACCTGTTTCTCCCTTTGTCCCCAGGTAGAGTGACATCTCAGCCCAGACCTGCTCCTCCTGGTTCCGGGGAGTGATCCGCCCGGCCTTCCAGGACCTCGACCTGATGCAGCCACATGTTGAACATCGAGGCGCACGAGGTCAGAGCCTTGACCGCAAGTCCCGCTTCGACAGCACCGGTGCAGTCAAGGACTTTGTGGCGGCTATGAGAGGGCGAGCAGAGGCCACTTGCGCCCGCTTCTACCTGAGGGACCTCTCCACCCAGCGGCAGAACCTCTCGCTGGTGGGAGACATCACTACAGAGCAACACTCCCTCCCGGCGCCCTAGGCGCCGCAGGTATCTTAACTAAAATTATCGGGAGTTTGCTCCGGGAGAGCGGGTCTGAGGGTTGGGCGGTTGGCAGGAGGGGCGTTTTTTTCTTCGGCACCCACCTCCTCTTCGGAATTCCACAATGTCATACCATCGGTAATGTGTTTTGAGAAAACAAATGAATTTTTCATTAAAATGCATTTTTTTGAAAAATACTTACCGATGGTATGACTCGAAGGACCCTCCCACCTACCCCGCTTGCCTCAAGTGCGCTGAGGAACTAAACTGAGGGATGACGGGTATTCTCGTACCGGGTGGGAATAAGGGGAGACTATTCAGGCCATGACCGGGTCTATGGCGCCCCACTCCTGCCAACACCCCCGTATACGGACACAACCAAATTTTGGCTAAAATTAGGCTAGCTAAGGGCTTTTCCACAATGTCATACCATCGGTAAGTATTTTTCAAAAAAATGCATTTTAATGAAAAATTCATTTTAGCCCCAGGACCCTGCAGCAGGAGATGGATTGATCATGGATTGATCATGATAATTCGAGGGCAGTGCCAGATGAGCTTGGCGCCTTCAGGCGCCAAGCTCATCTGGCACCGCCCTCGAATTTATCATGATCAATCCATCTCCTACAGCCGGTACATCGTCGCTGGGCGACACCTCCAAAATTTGCGAAACGGGACCTTGGGGCTAAAAGGGTTATTGGCCTGCACATGACTCGAGCTTGTCATGCAGCTGTATCGTAAAGAGCATCGGTGGCTGCATTTTCAAGGGGGGTCAAAATTGAAGTCGGGTGCCTAATTTATGGATTGCTTGACCAGCCCTCCGCACTGAACTCCGTTTCCCTTCCCCAGTTTTTTCACTTGAGAAGATATCAATAGTCATTTGCGGTCGATTTTCTGATTTTGGCTTGAATTTATATGGAGTATCATGTTCAGTTTATGTGGAGGATGATTTTGAATTTGTTTGGAGTATACTCTTTTAATTTGTATGGAGTATAATTTTGAATGGATATGGAGTATGAGTTGCTCATAGTGTCATGGGCAGTTTTTGTTGTGTATTGATTTATAGCAGTATTTCCAGTAATATTTGTGAATCCATCATTATGTGTTGAAATCATAGCATAAATAAATATATATATTCTATATATTAACTGTTTGCTGTCTGCGGCACTTTTTGTCAAGGCGATTGCTTTGACAAAAAATGCTACTGACCTCATTGAAATTTCAATGGTTGCGTCATACTCCTTGTGTCAGATCATAGGTAAGATGCGTTGGTGTTGCTGTGGTGACAGGCATGTGAAGAGGGACAAGGTCAGTAGAGGTTATCCATGAGTCGGTATGAGGGGAGACGTGCAAGGACGCGAGGTGTGTTTACAAAAATCGAGAAAGTCGAAATAAGGAGTGAGTGTAAAGCGGACCAGCAGGTGACAGCGACGCCGCAAAAATTGCGTCGCCCCATGGAGCGATAAAAACGGTGATTCCACAGAGATTCAGCAGTGAAGAGAGTGTGGCTTTTGGTTTGTGACACATTTTTAACAAATCTAAGCTACTTAACTGATTCAACCCCAGGACCCTACAGCAGGAAATGGATTGATCAGGATAATTCAAGGGTAGTGCCAGATGAGCTTGGCGCCTTGAAGGCGCCAAGCTCATCTGGCACTACCCTTGAATTATCATGATCACTCCATCTCCTACAACTGGGATATAGTCGTTAGATGACGGCACGAAAAGTTTGGAAATGCGGCTGTGGGGTTAAGGGGTAAATAGGGCACAATTCAGCTTGTCTCACCACTGTATGGAAACACGCCAAACGTTTTTCGGTCTGCCACTCCACTGCTTGTTTGTCATGTCACCTGCCGTACCGCAGTTGTCTAGCTATTTGGAAACAGGTTAAACTTAAAGCCCATGAGGTCAGGCGTCCGATCCTGTGATAGATGTAATGCAAAGACATGGTGTACAATTTGCTTACCAGGCACACTACAGTTTTCACTCTCTGGAACATGGACAATGTGCCACAGTTTGAGGAAGCTGATTTCTGCCTGCAGTGGGTATAGATACGCATGAGCCCCTACAGCTGCAGGGGCTCATCAGAACTTGTGTTTCTTGCAGATGGATCATGTGGATGAGTGACCCATCGGCTGTGCCATAGTTTTACCTCACTCTGTTTAGAAGTAACTTTCTACAGTAGGACGCGAGGAAGCGTTATTACTTCTTCTTCTTCAGCGTTCCCGAGTTTCTGCCTCAGATGTCAAGATTGGTTGTTGAGATGAAGTTCCGTGGTCTGCAGTAGGTCTAGAATGGAGCCCCAGAGTTTCTCTGACCGCGTCGCTCCATGTGGCCAGTGCTGTATCCTGGCGTCTTGGTACAGGGGACAGGACTGCAGTACATGCTCTGGGGTCTGTAAACCAGTTTCACACAAGCAGTCTGCAGTGTGTGACAGACCAAGGCGGATTATTACTGATTATTATTATTATCAAAATGCTAACATATACTTATGAGGACAAGCACCATCTTTGGTACTAGTAGTAATGAAGATATATGTGAAAAAGAAGACTTTCTGTTGTTTCATTTGTACGTTGTCAGGAGTGTTCTCTTTTTCTTCTTGTTGTTGGGATCATACTGTTTTTTTTTTTAAATTAATTTTTGTTTGTAAATCTCCCAATGCATGTAGAACGTGTATATGTAGTGTGTCAGTTGGAGTGCTCGGGTTAGCTATCGAAGGATTTTTCAAACAAGATGACCCGCAGGAAGTGTACCATTCCTGGTTCAGGAAGTAAGGTGCATCAGGTCAAAGGTCATGTGTTCTTTGAAACTAGACTGGTACTTTTCCTCGGTATATGGGGAATGGGATTTGGGAAACACTACACAGAACAACGACACGCGTGGCAGGACAGGGTTATCCCTGTTAGCCCCCGGATCCCTACAGCAGGAGATGGACCATCCGTGATAATTCAAGGGCAGTGCCAGATGAGCTTGGCGCCTTCAGGCGCCAAGCTCATCTGGAACTGCCCTTGAATTATCATGGTCGATCCATCTCCTGCAACTGGTACATAGTCGTTAGATGGCGCCTCCGAAATTTGGGAAAAGTGACTTTGGGGGTTAAATGGGTTTAACTTTACCTTTTTTTCAATTCCTTGTACATGCAGCCAAGGGGTACTGTGAACAGTACTGGCGTTTGCACGCACAAGGGGTTTAGATGCTGGGCTGGCTGCTTGTCCTGTTTTTGTCAGTACGAATGTATTGTCTTGCTCGCTTGCTTGTGTTTCCGTGCATTGCGTTGCTGATATCTTTTTTGCACAAAATGTATTTGCTCCGAGAGTGAGACCATATTTTGTTGGCAACTTGTTCTTTTACTATTGATATTGTGCTTTCTGGCTTAAAGGAGACAACATACTTGCTTGAATTAACCTCTTTTGCATGCAGCCACAGGAACAGGGGGTTAATTGTTCTTTTTTGTAGGTAGTGATTTTACAGTGTCTTTGATTTCAGTCAGATTTTTTGTAATTTCACGTACACGTGGATGAGTAGTGTCTTTCAGGCATGTTTGTTAACCCTTTTAGTAGTTTTTGCCCCGGATCCCTACAGCAGGAGATGGGTTGACCATGATGATTCAAGGGTAGTGCCAGATGAGCTTGGCGCCTGAAGGTGCCAAGCTCATCTGGCACTACCCTTGAACTACCACGATCAATTCACCTCCTGCAACTGGTACATAGTCGTGCAGTAACACTTCCAGAATTTGGGGAAAAGCACCTGTGGGGCTAAAACTAAAGGGTTAACCGTAGTGGTGGATGTAATGATGCTATGGAACTCCTTTAGCTTTCCTAGCTTAGTGCGAGTGTAGGTTGTAAAAAAGAAATCCGGTCAGCGCTCATTTTTTCGTATGCAGGAAGCGTGTCTTTGAATGAGATTCACACCAGTTCCATGTGTAAATTGTACACACTTAGTTGTACAGTATATATATATTTATATTTTAAGATGGAAAAAGAGTCATTACTTGCAGTTGTTTATTTACAAACATTGAGATCCGGTCCACAGAATGAAAAGTTAGATGAGGAGCACATGATGAAATGAGGGAAAAAATGAATTTTCAGTGAATATTGTGGGGTTTGAAGGCAGGGATGCATTCCAAACTTGACACATTCGAGGTGTGTTGCATTCAGATTTCCAGCGTTATGTCAAGTATGTGGATGCTTCATGTCTCAGATGAGTTAACTTATTAAGTCCTGTCATGGAAATTCCCAGAATTTGGGAGTTGTCTAGTGAAGACTACGAACTACTTCTGGACACCCGGGCTGTTTCAAGGGCGGTGTCCTAATAGCTTGGCGCCTATAGGCGCCAAGCTGTTCTGGCACCACCCTTGAACTGTTGCCATTAACACATTACATCCTTAGGCTGATTAAGAAAAAATTGCTTATTGTCCTATCAGGGCAACATTACAGGCTAGGAGATGGATCAACCATTTTGGCTCAAGGGTGGTGCCAGAATAGCTTGGCGCCTCAGGCGCCAAGCTATTCTGGCACCACTCTTGAGCTTTCAGTCAAATTAGTTTCAAGTAGTGGTGTATCAGGATGAAAGGGGTTATTTCAGCCGACTTTGTAGCGTATCATGGCTAAATAAGATCAGGTAAACCTGAGCTTGATGGATACGTTTACAACGGTGCTTACTGTGTAGAGCCGTTTTTTTTTTAAATCGTTACCAGTACTACAGTTCGGTTCTATGATATGGCCAGTGGCAGAAACTCAGTTTGAATTTGCTGATTTTGATTATTTTGTGGTTTGTTTGCGTTTTGCAGGGGCGGGTGGGTAATGGTGTGAAGAGTGAACGTATTATTTCTTTTGATGTGCACAAAACTTTTATAATTCTGTTTGTAGAACACTTATGTGTTAATGGACACGTTTCGTAATGCCATTTTATTACCCTCAGGACAGGTCACTTGTGGCATCAAAAGTTGGAAACGTTTTGATTGCAACCACCAGAGTGAAATCCGCCATCACAAAAGAACACATCAGTTGAAATTTGCTACCAAAAACAAGGTTGTTGCCTTTCTTTCTGCACTTACGTACAAGTGTATGGCTTATTTTTGCTCTGTGTGAACTCTGCACTGGGACAAGTGTCTGATGCTCACATACTTATTTGAAGTAGAGCTTTGTGCATGGGTGAAAGTTGGCAATAGTGACAAAACAAAGTTTCAAATTTGTATCTTCATTTCACTCCTTATGCCCCGAGGACGAAATTATCAAATTTGTGTAGGTATTCTCTGAGGTCTGTACCACAGTTCTGGAGACGGATCGACCATGATATTTCAAGGTTGGTGTCAGAATAGCTTGGCGCCTCCAGGTGCCAAGCTATTCTGACACTAACCTTGAAATATCATGGTCGATCCCCATCCTGTATAAGTCTTTGAGGGCAGGGGATCTAACTGTTGTCCAGCGCTGAGTAATTCCCCTTAGTTTGTTGTATAAGTCTTTGAGGGCTTTAATTATGGGTTATGGATAACAGCTTAACCCCCTTGTGCATGCAGTTGACAGAACTGATGGCGGTACACACAAGTGGGTTAATTAGACTATAGTCCACATGAACTAGGCCCACGCTGTAGTTTGCCCTCTTTCCCCCAGGTTTGCGTGCGTTTCTAAAGAGAGCACATCATTCTCTCTTCACCCATTCATGGCCGAGAAAAAGTGAACACTGACTGACTGCACGAGGCACAGCTCCTCATGAGCCCCCGCAACTGGGGGGGGGGGGGCTCATGAGGAGCCGTGCCTCGTGCTGGAACCACTTAGCATCTGTGTTTCTTTGATGTTGAGTTTACAATAATTGCAAAAACACAATCTGTGTCCACTGGCTGTGAGGGGGTTAGCACTTTTGCTTTTCTGCATGCGTCCACCTGACCTTTTCGCGGTTTTGGAAGCTGCCCTCTTGTTACTTATCTTGATATTTCCGTGCTCACCCATTACTAACATATTGGCACCTACCATCTGCACTGTGTGTGTGACACTCAAGATTTTGCCCTACACGTATGTCATAATGAGCTAAGAGTTTATTTTGATGGAGAAAAGAAAGACATCAGTACTGATATTACTAATCTAGCAGCGGTTTTTGAAGTGTATCGTATTTGTGTGCTTGCTGTTTAGCGACTGGTTTAAAAATACATAGTCAAATACTTCAGTATTTTGTAATTACATGTAGTTATGTTTGTTCATGCGAGTCTTCATGGTTGCTGGCCTGCGAGTTAAAACCTTACCACCGAGGCCATAAGGTTTAAAATCACAGACCCAGCGTACCTGCACATTTTAAATCATTTCAGATGACTGTAGTTAAGTGTGAGCAAAATGCAGACATCAAACTCAGTAATTCAATTAACTCATTCAGCCCTAACGCACTACAGCAGCAGATGCGTCGACCATGATAATTCAAGGGTAGTGCCAGATTAGCTTGGCGCCTGTTGGTGCCAAGCTAATCTGGCACTGCCCTTGAATAATCATGGTCGATCCATCTCCTGCAACCGATGCACAGTCATTAGATGACGCCTCCAAAATTTGAGAAATATGGCCGTCGGGCTGAATGAGTTGAATTAAAAATATAAAAAAACTCTGATAAAGATGCGTGCGCATTCACAAACACAGTGCCTTCAGCTGCGAGTTGCTAGATGAAAACCCAGTGTTGTGCACTACAGCCTTATTTGGTGTCCATTGTTCATGCATTGATTTGATTGGGATGTTGCATTGCCCGTTCTGCAATACAAAGAAAGCATGCAAGTGAATAAGAAAGCATGTCTTTTTTTGTCGTCATTTTAAACATCAGGCATGGGAATTGCCCAAGCAACAATCATCTGAAACATGACCTTCAAACTGATACAAAGGGCCTCCACTATAGTAGGAGTACAACCAGTGCTTTGCTCGTTTTGCTACCCACAATGATTTTTTCGCGGAGACGCCTTTTTAATTTCGCGGACGTTTTCTTTTTCCCCCGCGGAATCCAGTGTTTTTGCGGACAATTCCCATGCCTGAAACATGCTTTGCAGTTACCGGTCTAGATTTTTACCCCAGGTATGCCCCAAGATCCATGGCCAGAAGAGACATGAATTCACATGAGCCCCTGCAGACACAAGGGCTTATGCCCCTGCAGACACAAGGGCTTATGCCCCTGCAGACACAAGGGCTTATGATAATTTATGCGTCTTGGAGATGGAACAGGCTGGCTGCTGTTCTGTCGAAACCAAAAAGCTGAAATTGTTTTCAAGGGTTTGAAAAAATGTAATCAGTCTCCCGGACTGCAGAATGTTGCCCACGTAAAACGTGTTGGTCACTCCAGATTTGTTGATTGAACAAGCGAGAGGTGTAGTCTCTAGTTTATTCACAAGTCTCTTTTGCTGTCAAGTATCATGAAATAAAGCAACTTATACATATTTGCCTGCGCTGAAGTATGATTTCTAGAAACCTTAGATTTTTCTTTGGACTTTTGGCTCGTGTGTGATAGCAAAAGTGAATCTATGTACTTGGCCATCCATTGTCTGTCCGTCATTTGTGGTAAACTTTAATGTTGGCATTTTCTCTGAGACTATAGTATTCAAGGCAGTCTTCAAGCTTGGTCGTAGAATATTTTACAAGATCCTAAACATACCAATATTATTGATCTCTCAAAGGTGAAAGTCACAGGGGGTCAAGAAATAGGTCACAAATAGGCTTATTTTGACAAAAATTGCTTTGTCCTCAGCTATTTTAAACTTCAAACCCAAATGTTCTACACACATGCCTGATGGCAAGACCTTTCTGTGCATACCAGTACTAGTTTGGATGACCCCTTGGGTCACAAGAGGTTGGGGGGAAAAAAAAGAACAGCCAGCCATATTAAGATATTTTATCATTTTTTTTTCGTAAAAGGCTGTTTTCAGCTTCAAACCCAAACCTGATACAGACACCTGATGGTAAGACCTTTCTGTGCATACTAATTTAGATGACCCCTTGGAAAGGTCTAGTGTCACTAGAGGTCGACATGTGTAATAGATGCCCATTTTTGATAGAATTTTAGTTTTATCAAAGTTTCCATCAGTCGTACACCTGAGCCGTAAAGGCTTTGCAATTCTGGTCTTTTTTGTTGTATATTTAGTAGTACATGTTTGCACATGTAAAATATACAAGTAACGTTTATGATTATTATTGTCCTCATGTGGAGGATGGAAATGCATCTAAACCCCCAAACCCGTCTTCATTCCTTACGCACACTTGTATCTGATTTCCATGGAATTGTAAATATCTAAAGTACCATTAAAGACAGTATGCAACTTGACTTTGACTTTTTTCTTTTCTTTTTGGTAGTATGGCTGAAATGTGGTAAAACCCTGCCGAGGCAACCACCTGTCTTAAACAGACCCCTTATTTTTGGTGCCATGGTCTTGCTACTGGGACGGCCATGTTGATAATCCCCTGCTTAGTAGACAAAGGTCCTTGGGCCTACGGTGGCCGCAGTGGGCCCCTGCATGGCCCCACTGCATCTGTCATGGGCCCAAAGACGTTTTGCTAATGGTGTGGGTGGTTACATTACATGGGCTTGACTGTACACAAGTCGTCATCCTGGAGACGCCACAGTCGGAGATGGATCAGCCATGATTGGTCAAGGGTAGTACCAGATCAGCTTGGCACCTTTCAAGGGGCCAGGGTGATCTGGCACTAATCTTGTAAGGTCTGAAATCACAGACCAGAGGCAAGATAATGAAACACTGCCAGCTGTTTAGCCCCAAGGTCCCATTTCTCAAATTGTGGAGGTGTTGCCTAACAACTATGTACCAGTTGCAGATGGCTTGACCATGATAATTCAAGGGTAGTGCCAGATTAGCTCGGCGCCTGAAGGCGCCAAGCTAATCTGGCACTACCCTTGAATTCACATGGTCAAGCCATCTCCTGCTGCAGGGATCCGGGGCTAAAAGGGTTAATCTTCTTGGAGAGGCCTGCTTTGCTGATATGGACTTGAGCATGTTCAAGAACCGAAGGGCAACTCTTCATCACCAAAGCACCCGGAACACCCTAATCTATTTCACGCAATGGGTGTATCGGGATGAAAAGGGTTAATGCAAGAGCATCAGAATTAAAGGGGCACACCCGACCTTTTTTAAGGCTTCAGTTTGCAAAAAGCTTTTACTGGGCTTCAGTATACATACTCGGTGACCACCCTATTGTCCCACCAAATGCTTTCTTTTGTCCGTTCAAAGCGAAAAGAGGCCCACCGGAATTTTCTGACGGGACACGTAACAAAATTGCTTCTGATAGGCGATGGTAGCTGATGTCATAACTATTCTATACGACCTTAGGTCATCTGCATAATTATAACCAATGAGAGACCCCGATCGTGGATGAACCAGCAAAGAAAAAACGAAAGTATCATGGACTCGCACCGACAATGACAGACTCAAAATTGAAGAGAACAAAGAGAGAGCCAAGAAACCCCTAAGTAGAATTGACATCGGACAAGGAATATGGACATGTGGCAACGTGTAAAAGCAAGAGCTTTCCTGCCGTATCGGTAAGTAATCTAAGGTCTTTGTCGATCTTCCTATAGTTCCGCGAACGCTAGTGATTTTCAGAATTCATGATCTTCAGTAGAATTTATCTCTTACTGCTTTTGCAAGATTTTAAAACTGTTTTACTTTTATCATATATATAGTTATGAGCTATTTATCACATTTAATGATGCAGAGATCTGAAAACTATGGTGCATGTCAAAGTCGCACATCACTGGTCGTAACGTTTATGTCTGTGCGAGCTCTCATTCACTCGATTCAGAGAGGTAGTGTTTCTGCTGCGATGGTGCATTTGTTGTTTCTGATGATGCTTTCAGTTAAAGGTCCTGGTTCAGCAATTAGTCAGTTGAGGACAGCGAAAAAAAATGTCGAAGTCCCTACCTGACACAGAACGTGCAACCCTGACAGGGCCACGTGTGATGGGATCCCCGAGCACGCACGTAACTATAGCTGCTGTAGAGTGTCAGACGTCCTTGACGGCTGTCACAGTTCACGAAAACAGGTATACACCATCCAGCTGCCTAAGGTCACTTCCAGTTGCATCTGTCCGTGCGCGGTAACATCCAATTCCCGTGCAACTACGACTGAAAAATATCCAACTTTCATTTTGCCGCACTGGTGAAGCCTGCACCAAGCCGCGACGTCAAGAGCGTCCCAAAAAGGTCCAGCGAATGGTGGCGGTAAGTCCAACATGATATAGTGTGGTCTTTTCACTTTTGTGGTACAAATATTACTTTTGTTGGTAAGTATATTTCCAACAACAACAAACACCTATGCGCGTGTAGCTGACGTCGTGTTTACAAAGGGAAGGTACTCGTAAATATGTATTATCAGGGGACACCACTCTAATGACCACTTCCTTGTCAACAACAAGAAGCCCTAGCGATCGTAATGTTATGTGTGTTCTGGTGTACAGGACACTAATTTCGGGGGAAATGATGACTGAGGAAATAACAGCAGACGACAGTGGTGAGAAGTAGGCAGAATACATCGATGAACAAGACGAAGAATAGATTGGAAATCTTAGCCTCACTGTTCGTCTCTTCCTGTAGTTACTATAGGTCACTATAGTAACAGCCTGAAACTTAGTTTTTTAATTTTCTCTCCTTTATAAATAAGTGTAATAGTTTCTGGGCAATTTTCTATTACACATATTTGTGTTATATACATAATGAAATGTGCGATATATTCTGAGCTCTGGTCTGATGTACATTTAGAAGTTTCCACTTTTAGTTGCGATTTGTTTTGGGGGTTCGTGGTGGTTGTTTTTGTGTAAATATCTGAACGCCACGGCGTTTTCTAGTACAAGACCCGTGTGTGCATTACATAACTATACAAATACCAGTCATTTGATTCTTTTTCAGTGCCACATCAAATGAGCTCACAGAGCAGCAAGCAGCTAATGTGTTATTTCTGTGGATACATTTGTGAAGCTAGTACAAAGTGAAGGTGCATCAGTAATGGAACAACGCCCAATCTCATCACAATACATAACAGATAATCGCAGTGGCAAGGTAAGTTGTGAACCTAAAATGTGTGTGTGTGTGTGTGTGTGTGTGTGTGTGTGTGTGTGTGTGTGTATGCTTGGGACAAAATGTACAGCTGGCTTATATTTAGAACAAAATATACAGCTGTCTGAATAGAATTAAATATACAGCTGTCTGAATAAAAAACAAAATATACCTGCAGTTGTCTGAACACAGACAAAATGTTCATCTGTCTGAATGAAAACAAATGTACAGCTGCTCGCTGTATGAAAACAACATCAGCAATTGTCTGGATGAGAATATAATCAACAGGTCTAGGTAAGGATAAAATATACCACTATAATCAACCTAAAATATATTTGTTCACAAAATAACAGCACATTTCAGTGTGATGAAATAGAGCAATACATGTATGTGCATAATTCATTATGAAACTCACAATCAGGTATATAAGTGGTCTATTGTAAGTTGGCTTGCCACTGATACATGTATTTCTCATATTTTCCTGAAACCTCAAGCTTATGTACAGGAGAAATATGAGTGACAAAAACTTATAATATCATTCTTGTATACCAAAATATTTTATTGCGATTTTTTCTGTGAATCATGTAAATACATGTATGTATATATTGCTCCATATCATAACACTCAAATGTGCTGCTATTTTGTGACTAAGCCATTTGTAGAAAGCCACACGCACATGCGTATGTGCACACATGCCTATTTTCTGTATTTATTTCTTTTTCAACAGGTTTTGTCCATCCATGACTGTGTTTATGGTGTGTTTCTAGACAGCAGGGCTGCCACAAAGTCAGGTGACTTGAAACTGGTGAATGCACAGACTGGCATCGATTTTCTGAAGACAGCAAGACCTGTCCGATAAGTTGTCACCGACAGAGTTCTACTGTAATCTCCTGCTACTTTCAGGTAATTATCAGTTTGGTGGCATTTGATTTTGAAGTATGGTACACCTGTGCGCTTGCACAAAATCATTTTTGTTTGTAAAAGCGTTATCACATCACACATAAAGTAGCTTATAGTGTACTGGAAATATTGCTGTCACAACACTGTAAGTTATGATTTACATATGACTGCTACCTCCACACTGTAAGTATATTTACAAGTTGACAGTAAACATTATCATCATGGTGCCATGGTGGTTTTTCTCCCAAGTCTTCATAACAGCTAGTGCTAGCTACCGGTCAGTTTGCCACTCTGTAATGCATGTATCTTTTTTCCAGTATGAAATAGATTTGTATATTATTACTGACTTGATCGCAGCCACTGAAACATCTGGATCATTACCTTGATGAGTGGCACAAAGGCAAGCGAATTGCATAAAAGGTTTGAGTTGAGCTGTGTTTACATGGAGGATTATATCCTTGAGTGTATGCAGAACAAAAACACACGAAACTGTCCTGTCATCGAAATAACCTACTCAGTATAAACTGCTGGTACATTTTCACTTTTGTGCTTTTTTTACTTTCAGGTTTTGCTTTATCTATTATATTGGCCATCTGTTTTCAGTTTCTTTGCTGCTGCCAAAGGCTAAACACCACTTGAAACAAGGGATAAAGCCTGTTATCAACCATCACCACACATTACGAGTGTCCTTGCCAGGTATGATCAAGGTATCATGTCTTATTTATGCACTTATTTTGACTTAGAGTTTAGATATGTTTCAGTCTCATCATTGAGTGTTTTGAGTGTTAGTCAAGGGGATGTATCTATGTGGCTGAAAATGAAATGGCCCCCAAAAAAACTTTCATTGGCTACAGGCTTACCATCCTTGACTTCAACCACCAAGTATGCAAGCAGTATACCAAGATTAGCAACAGGCACTCTGTGGCATACCAGGTAGCACAGCAGAAATAGGCATAGTACATGTATGTTACACACTTGTGCAATTTCTGGTACAAGTGCAGTGTTGTACATGTCATTTTCAGTATCATTACAGTACATGTATTTGTATAAATATACTATTTAGGATTGTGACACTGACCATGAAAACTAATTCTTTCTTATGGCAAGTCAGGTGCAGAATTCCTGTTCATGTGCACTGTTTACAGTATGTAGTTATAACAAGGATGAAAAATGAAAGCAGACATGTATAAAGAAGAATGTCCAAATGTATTGAAAACAAAAAATGTCCAACATTTTGCTTTTACATTCAACTTTAATACTTTCTTCTATAGAGAGTACAAAGTGCACAATATGGAGTATATATTACATGCATGTGTCCATTTATTCATGTCCCAACTACTTGTACAAACAGATGTAAACAATCTCCATGACAGAAAGTAAATTTTAAAAGTTAATGAAAATGTTCTTTTCATTCTGTTTTTTCTCATCAAGGAATGTGCTCTGTGGCCTTGTATCGCGAATGCCTCACTGATGAGAAGCTCTCCAGTTTGTTACATTACCTACGCAGTACAGATGACAAGATTGAGCGACGAGTGGATGTGGTTTTTCAGCAGAAGTAAAGACTTGGAGGTTGGTTTCACACACATACACAACCAGATAGTGCCCTCAGGTAGTTTAGATTGGGGCTTAGAAACTGCCATCTTATTATGGCCACCTGATAAGAGCAACAGTGTTTGCTGTTGCCAAGCCCCATATGGCTCTCATGTCACAACTGAAAAAAAAATCTGTATGTAGAGTGTTGGTGATGTTTGATTGCTATCATAATGTGTGAATTTTATTTGCAAATGTGATGTTATAATTTTTGACGCTGCAAAATTTGACTTTGGTCTGCTTCTTACAAATATCTGGAAAAGTTGGTTCTTCTGTTAACTCGATCAGCTGGATCAAATTCAGTAGTTCTTGTTGTCCATTATTATTAGATGATTCCCACACAACCAGTAGGCCGGATTGTCTTCACTGGTCACGCGCTGATAAGGTGTCGCCTCTACTCCCACATTCGATATGGTCACCAGGGGCTGCTCATTGGTTGAGTGCATCTTTAGTCTCCCCCAGGGAAAAGTTGGTTATGTTGACCTGAAAACATATTCATATAATATCATGTTACCAAGCAGCATTGCAAAGCTACAATGTCTTTTATTATTAGAACAAAACTGTATAAATCGTTTGACCATCACCGAGACAAAGATATTGTTTGTAAAGGTTATTTTGCAAATCTGTCTTGTATGGAGTTTATTGATTACACTGGCTGTGATTCATTACGGTTGGTTTCATGTTGAGTAGATTATACTGGCTGATACCCGGTAGCCAAGTAAACTCCTCTAGAACAGTGTTTGCAGTACATCTTCACATGTACTAACTGACCTTTGTTCTTGTCTTGCAGCTGCCTGCTGAGAGCAAGTTGGGGCACACTGCACTGCATCAGGCTGTTTGCTGTTCCAAAGTTTCTGTGTGACATTGCTGCTAACGCCCCTGCAGTTTGGTGACATGTTTGACACTGGCCAGTCTGTTGTCTCTTCACTGGTTGGACCTGTCCATGAAGGCTGTCTGTCTGCTGTGGAATCATGGCAATATTAGCATTTTGGTGGACAGCAAAATTTAGCATATGATGATAGAACTATATTGCCATATGTAACAATACATTAGGAAATCGTTGCGGTATATATATATATATGCCTGCATGTGTACCCGCCCCCTCCAGCCCCCCCCCCCCCCCCCCCCTTCTCCCTCACTTACCAAAACACAGAGACCAAGTTTGAATGACAGCATCACAAGCAAAATACACCATGCATAATATAATTCAATGACATCACAGAAATTGTTTCTTTATAATTAAAATGGTTATCTCTGTTCTGTTTGTGTTTTTGCCTCATGTATTATTACAGTTATATATGGTGCAGGAAGTAAAAGTGCACATGTATGTTGTTCTGTAGAGAAGAACCCTATATATGGTGCAGGAAGTAAAAGTGCACATGTATGTTGTTCTGTAGAGAAGAACCCTATATATGGTGCAGGAAGTAAAAGTGCACATGTATGTTGTTCTGTAGAGAAGAACCCTATATATGGTGCAGGAAGTAAAAGTGCACATGTATGTTCTGTAGAGAAGAACCCTATATATGGTGCAGGAAGTAAAAGTGCACATGTATGTTGTTCTGTAGAGAAGAACCCTATGAGGAAAGAATGTTGCTTAGAAATGACAGTTACAACACAATTTATTACTAGATAATATGAATAAAATTGTGTTGTAGCTGTCTTTTCTAAGCGTCTTTCTTTTTTTCGTTGAGTTCGTCTCTGCATTACACACGCTTTGCAGTCACCATTTTGATCTGGACTATGTGGTTCTGTAGGGTACATAGACTACTTGGTCTTGTTGAGGATAGACATACTCATTTCATAAAAAAAATCAGCTGTATTTTTAGGAATTATGACAATCATGGTCACTGTGTTTTATTTATGTATACACTTATTGATGTAAACCTGCCTGTCCCGGATTGGCCTCCGCAGCCACGAAAATGCCTGCAGACGACGTGGGCAAGCCCTATAGAATCTTCGTTTGTGAAGTCAAGCCAAGAGACACTTATTGATGTACTTGACGATTTTGGTAAACTCATAAGAGAAGCCTCACAATGAAAGGCATTTTTAACAGTTTCACTCAGTACAGATATAAACAAATAAACCATACGTTGAAGTGTATTTGAAAAAAATGTTTTTGTCACAAAATGAAGATCAAGTGAGATATACCTCTTGCTGTTGTGAACTGATATATTTCCTTGATATTTATTTTTGCGGGTTGAGTCATTTCAGTTTTCTGATAGAGAACATTGCTATATGGAGTGATCAGAAATAAATCCCACATGGTTTGCTGTCAGTGCAAACATAGATAAACTATGAATGAAATATATTGTGGTTAGAATACCAATTACATAATATATATATATCTGTTTCCTAACATTTATTTCATATCTCATAACCATAGCACGAGGTGAAATAAACCTAATGCTCCAGCCGAAGGGGTGCATGCCTGCATGATGCCAGCTTGCTTTCATCTGCTTCCTAAAGTCAATCGGGGGGGGGGGGGGGGGGGGGGGGGGTAGAATTCGCACAACCCCCCAAAATGGAAAAATTAGTAACATTTAAATTAATTTGGGTCGAGGGCATAAAAGGAAATAATTATATGGTCTTGTCAAAAAAAATGTATACATTATTGGTATGGCGAAGGCCGGAGCCATCTGCTGCGGCCCTGTATCTAATTATTTTGAAACTTGCCTCTCGTTTGCTCATTCACCCTTTAGCTTGTAGTTGGTGTATCGGTGTTTGCTGTCAGGCACCTGCATGAGGTATGCATTGGGCAGGGTGCATTGCGTTTGCATAGACAGCAGTTGGTTTGGGGAGAAAATATTATCACTGAACTCATCAAGTTTGCAGACAGTAATTATCTTTTGTGATACAAAAAAAAAAAAAAAACCAAGATGAGAAGTAATCGACAAAGCAAAATATTACCTAGTGCTTAGATTCTTATAATGGAATCAAATTAGTATGTCCGTGTAACACACACGAACAGGCACAATCACATCAATGGGTGACAGTCTTCACTCCTAGAAGCTGATTCAGCTTTTCAAAATCCCGAAAAGATGAATTTCAGCTGTTTGGTTCAGACAGAACAGGCCTTCAGCCAGCCTGTTCCAAATGCAAAAGTCATACGTTCTCATGAGCCCCTACATCCGCAGGAGCTCATGGGAATGTATATGGCTTGCTGGCCATGCATTTATGGGGCATATTTATGTCCCGTTTACATTCATTTCATATTCTCGCACTGTCACCCATGCACATCACATCGTTGCATTGTGACCTGTAAATTATCTCCCAGGCTTTTGTGAAAAATAAAATCGTTTTGAGGTGGGCGTTTCCTCGTTGCTTAGCACGGGAGTGCTGTCCCTTACACAAACATTATCTAGTAGCTTCCCTTCGTAAAAATGGCGACTACCATAAAGACTTGTTGTTTGCAAACGCTTTCGAGGAAACCTTGTTTTGGATAAATGCGAGGACATAAGAAATGAGAAGACCACGATATAGCATGTTCGACGTACCGTCACCATTCCCTGGGCCATTTTTGGACGCTGTGGACGTCGCTCAGTGCTTCCCAGTACCGGCCCAGAAGTGAAAGTTGGATAGTCATCCGTTTCGTCGTTGTTGCACGAGAATTGTGGGTGTTACCGTGTACGGACAGATGCAACTGGAAGTGACCTTTGGCAGCTGAGTGGCGTATACCTGTTTGCGTGAACTGTGACAGCCGTCAAGGACGTCTGACACTCTACAGCAGCTATAGTAACGTGAATGTTCGGGGATCCCATCTGACGAGGCCCTATCAGGGTTGCACTTTTAAAGTCAGGTAGGGACTTCGAAATTTTTTTTCGCTGTCCTCAACTGACTAATTGCTGAACCAGGACCTTTAAGTAGACTTTGTTGTGTGAGATTGACTGCAGTGCAGAAAGTGGGTATACATACCAATGTTCTGTTTCAATGATGGAAAGACAGTGCGTGTTTCCGAGGGGTACGAAAGGATCAAAGTTCACGCCCTCGGTGCACTACTGTATGCACGATCGTTACTAGTAAATACTAGCAGGTCGAGTGGAACCTGCATTTTGATTTTGACAGCACAGCGAGTATGGAAGGTTTATTCTACTTTCTGGTGAAAAATTATGTCAAAGGGATGCACCAGAGAACATCAGTAGTCATGTACACTGACGTGTGTACGCTACACTGATGACCTCATGACCTGCAGTATTGCGATACACTGATAGTCGGCCGGGTTCTGCCTTGTGACGTAGGCTCATAAATATGCATATCAATTCAAACAAGGCCAATGCAGACGATAAATCCGCGACTCCGGTACAAAAACAATACACATCCAAAAGATGAATTTCGACATTTGGCATTGTACTTACATCATAAAGCTCTAAGATAGTACACAAAGGACCCATACACATACTGTCAGCAGTATCTGTTGCAGACAGTTTTCTGACTGTGTTGAGATGCTTGATGCTGGTGAATATAACTTTAAAGTCTACATGTTCCATTTAATACAGTCTTGGTTAAATCTTGTCTATACCTTGGCCGAGATGTGACCTTTTTTGGAACGGATATTCAAAGTGGGTCAAATGTGCCGTTTTCACCTGCCAAAGTTGAAGATTTTGTCATGTCTGAGCTCAGCTTGCACCAGATTGGCACATCCTGCAGTCCCAGAAAAAAATTAACTTCAAAGTTAAGTACCAAGAGGCATGTTCCTGCTTGATTTTTTCAGATTTATGGGACTCTGAAAATAACGTTTTGTTGGAAGTGCAATAATGGCCCATTTTTCCAGAATTTTAAACGCTTACCGCTTGGAAAGTTTTCCAGATACAAAGCTGATATTTTGCCTGTTGCTTAATTTTGAAGTTCTCTTTTAAATGGTGCATTTGTTTTTTTTCCAAATTTGATTCTTTATTTTTAGACTTCAAAATTTGAGTGGACCTACCTACTTGAAACTAAAAATGCAAATACCTCTTCCAAAAGTCACTTGATGCATGCCACATCTAGATCTATCGCACAATCTCCACCTTCAAAATTCATGCACACTCAAAACACCATTTTCATGTCAATTTTAGGTTTGGCACACTATGAACAAAGCTTTTATTGCAAATTTACTGTCCATCAATGATTTAATACACAAAACAACTCTGCCAGATAGGCAAGACTAGCTCAGTTGGTGGACATCTCTGGTATATTCAGCAGGAATGCATCCTGTGCTAAAATGCCAACTCCTGCCCTCACATATAATTTGTGCACTGATCTATGATTCTGAACCTTAGTCCTCAGCTGTAAGGTCTGAAATCACAGCCCAGCAAACATTTCATTAACACACCACTGTGGGACAGAAATACACTAGACGCTGGTCAATTCATGACCTAATGTTTATGTTGTGGCGAGGTCCTGCATAAGATGCACACAGTCTCACCACCTGATTTTCTTGTTGGTGAGGTCTTGCATGGGATGCACAGTATTATCAGCAGACCGCTTGCCACTGCTAACACTACCCGGGAGCTGACTGTGGTGCAGAAAATTCAAGCTACCCTCTGAGGACGTAGATGACACTTGGCTGCTGCTGCCTGGATTCAGCATCACACCAGTTTCCAGGTGAGATGCTCGAGAGTTAGCACTGGACGCAGGCTGAAACAGGAAACGTGAACAAGAGAATAGGTCAGTGGTACTGAACCGGGTGGGTTGGGGGGGGGGGGGGGGGGGGGGTGGTGGTGGCCATGACTATTCTGTATTGTGTATGGGTCTGTCATTTTGGGTTAATACCAGGATATTTATGACAGGAAGAGTGAAATGCAGCCCTGTCACGCAGTCCCTAACCACATGGACCACCATGGCATCATATCATCCTCATGCAAAAAAATTCAAATTAAACAAATTGCTGCTTTCAGGTGGGAGGGGGGGGGGGGGGTGGTGGTGGTGGTGGTGGTGGTAGCCATGACTATTCTGTATAGTGTATGGGTCTGTCATTTTGGACCTTAGTAAACAGCATCACACAGCTGAAAAAAACTTGACGCAAGAGTGACAGTGCGAAAAACTTAAAACATTCCATGGACGAAAGGGCTGCCCTATAATCCATAGCCAGCAAGAGACATAAATTCTCATGAGCCCCTGCAAACGCAGGGTCTCATGAGAATTTATGTCTCTTGCAGATGGAACAGGTTAGTTGAAGGGTAGTTTCGCCTGAAAAGCTGAAACTCAGCTTTTTGAGATTTTGAAAAGCTGAATCAGTCTCCAGAACTGAAGACTGCCACCCATGTTGATGTTCAACCCATTAAAAAGCCCATATTTTCCACAGTGCAAGGAAAAGATATTACCTGTGTAATGACGTCTCGTGCATATTGTGCTGTGTAGTCTGTGGCCTTCTGTGTAAATAGTGCTCTGTTGTGTTTGAACTCCGACGCCTGAAAACAATAAGCACAAATTTAAGTGAAGTACGAACACTGTTCCTAACTTTCACACAAGTGCCAACAAACTTTACTGACTGGAAATTTGTATTTGTCAAAGCAAGCTTATTTTTCCACTCTCAAAGCTTTATAACTGGCATTTATCGCAGAGCTAAATGAAAAAGGTTAATTTATCTGCGCCTGCTGCCTGCAAATATTTCAAAATGGACAAGATTTACCAAAGCATGAACGCTTCAAGCATTCCAATCGCACTTCATAATTTATGTTAGCCATCTTGTGAAATTAGAGTAGTGTGCTGAGCATGCACAAAATTCATCAAGGCAGTGGAGCTCTGCAGTGGTCTATTGAGCCTACCCTAACTTACACAGGGATCAGTTGCTTGGGTGAGCTTAGTCCTGCGCCAGCCACTAAGCATGGTACTCCGCTATAGCGGCACACCTTGCTTAGTGGCAGGTGCAGGACTGAGCTCACCCATGCTGCTTGCCTCGAGCCTGTCAGTACAAGAGTAAGACCAACTATTTGATTCATAAAGTCGTGAATAACATTTCTGGGCAACAGAAGGGCCACCATGTACATTGGTTCAGCAAGACTTTTAGAAGCACAGATCCTCATGAACCCCTGCAGGCTGATGACGATCTATGCTTCTTGGACATGGAGGGTGTTTGGAACAGGTGTGTATCCTCACAATGTCTGCCATGAGTGCATCGTCGGGATTGGGTTGAGCCAGCAGCAACTGCAGAGAGGTCAGAACTGTCACCAGGTTAAGGCACGGTTTCCATGCCCCCTGCAAAACATGCACGACACAGTTAAAGTTACACCACATAAATTACAACTCAAAAACTAGGACATTTGTCAAAATATATGCATAGCTGCCAACCCTGAGGCAACAAAAATCGGGAGTTGCCTCCACGATGCAAGCCGTTGCTTCCAGAGGCTGAAAAAATCAAACAATGGGGGGGGGGGGGGGGGGGGGGGGGGGTGGGGGGGGAGGGCGCTAGTCCTTGGTAATTAAACAACAGGGGGGGGGGGGGGGGGTAAAATCAAACAACAGGGGGGGGGGGGGGTACGCACCTTGCGCTCCGGCCGAATAATTAAACACAGTGTGGGTCACCCCGCTGAGATTTACTGTGCAGCGATGTTTATGTCTGCCCGGCACATTTTACAAAAGGCAAAGTGTTCGCCCTTTCTCGATTCGTCGATGTAAGGAAAGGGACACTTGTAGTCTGGATGGAACTTCACCAACCACTTCTGCTTCTTTGGAGGCATGATTTTGTTGAAAATCAAAAATACCAGTTGTGATAATCGCTAAGCATGTGCAGGGCAATTTCAAAGCAACCGGAACAAACACAGAATGGATGGGAATTTGCTGTGCATGCGTAATCAAGACTGGCTGTGGTCCCCGAAAGCTTAGCGGTACAGTATAGCTGTAGGCTCTCAACTACAGGCGCTTGACCCCACGCGGCCCGGTACGCCCAAATGCCTCTAATTTTAAAACAAAGCTTGAAAATCTGAAAATCGGGAGAAATGTATAAAAAAAACGGAAAATCGGGACATGAAAAAAAAATCGGGAAATTCCCGATAAAATCGGGACGGTTGGCAGCTATTTATATGGCAAGTCATTTTTTTAAAAACATATAATGACTTGACCTTCGGGACAGGTTATTCAAAGTGCTATGCCTAGAATAGTACTCAGACAGTAGAAAGGTTTTGCCACAAAGTATCCCTGTGCCAACTCTGAAGTCTGTCAAGGTTAACCCATTTAGCCCCAAGGACATGTTTCCTAAATTTCTGAGATATCACCTAACAACTATGTATCAGTTGCAGGAGGTAGATTGACCATAATTCAAGGGTAGTGCCAGATGAGCTTGGCGCCTTCAGGCACTACCCTTGAATTATCATGGTCAATCCGTCTCCTGCTGTAGGGCATTGGGGCTAAATGAGTTAAAGTTTATCCATAGACAGACGACTCATTTTGCTTTTATACAATTTACAGAGAGCCTACTGACAATGTTTTTCAGGAATATTTCAAAACCTTGACACACTCCCTTGAAAGCAATCAGCTATGCCCAAAACTGCTTCACCTTTGGCGGCATCTTCAATGTGTCGAGGCAGATCCTTCCAGCATTGTCGATGTTTGGGTGATAAATGGGTGTCAAGAACTGCACTTTGGGTGGTTCAAATGGATACCTGAAGAGAAGACAAGAGCAAAACAATAAATTATTTAATTCAATAATGTATGCATCAGGGCTCACAACGGTCCACCATGAAAGAGGACAATAAAACCGTGAAGGTATAGACGCGGTACGCAGTTTTCTTTATTGTGACAGACATACTAGACCTTGCTTTCAGGGTCCAAAGAAATTGATAAAAAAAAAAGGAAGGGGGGAGGGAGGGGGGGGTAGAGACAGAAAAGGCGCGTGACAGACATGGGGGGGGGGGGGGGGGGGGGGGGGAGGGGGGGGAGGCGGGACGTGTTGCTAAGCCTCACTAGATATAGAAGCTGTCATCATCAAATTTTTTACCACGCAGTACAATTGTGCGCTGCGCCATTTTAAAATGGTACTTCCGGTAACATAGTGATTTCAGCAAAGAGCAAAATGCGAATATGGCAGAATAGCGATACAATCGAATCCCCCCCCCCCGCCCCCCCCCCCCCTACCCCCCCCCCCCCCCCCCCCCCCGGTGGAATCTTGTCATTTGTGCGGCAGAAAGGTTACCTTTAATGGCGAAAAATCGCCGAAAGGCGGAGGATTGTGAGCCCTGATGCATGTCAATTTTACTTATCTTTGACCTTTAAAGTAACCCTTTGGCTACCAATACTGCTTTTTACTGAGGTGATTTCTGCAGGCATCACCTCAATAAAAAGCTATATGGGCAACCAAAGGATGAACTACAAAATTCATAAATTATAGTTTTATACTAGAGCAGGCTTTCTGCTACGATTTAAAATTGTCCGTCATGGGGACGGACGGCATGACAAAAAATCCATCCCAGGCGCTCTACAGTCTGTCGCATACTTAATAAAACACAGCAGTGACAAGTTTATTTATTTATTTTTTTTGCTGCTTCCAAGTTTCCTTTGTCGACCTCAGAGGTCTTCCTCCCACGCCGTTCACCCCCATCAACCCCAGTGTGCTCACCCAGGCCCGCCAGTTGTTCCAGCCAGACTCCTGGCCACGCTGCTGTATATTATGTCAGGTAGAAGGGGACTCCCTCCGGAGGAAACTCCGCACTACTGCAGAGTCACTTCGGTGGTCTTCCTACTTACGACATTTCTTTTTTTTTTTGCTAGTCACGGAGTCGACGAGTGAGAGCTCCCCCCCAGAGGTGGCGAGTCAACCACTATGTCCTTCCACGCACGGCAGCAGGGTCTGGCCGAAGACAACCGCGCACCTAGGGCTCCTGGAGGCCGGACTGGGCTGAGGTCACCATGAGACGGAGACTTGAGGGGTCAGAGGCACCTGGAATAGCGTTTTTTTCATTTTTGCATGATGATGAGGATGATATGATGCCATGGTGGTCCATATGGTTAGGGACTGCGTGACAGGGCCGCATTCCACGCTTCCTGTCATAAATATCCTGGTATTAACCAGGCCCGGGACTTGCGGACACCTGCGGTGCCAGCCATGTAATCACCCACACCTTGCGATGCGTGACAAGTTTATTTATTCTCAAGTTTTGTCTGTCCCGGGGATGGATGGCCATTTTTTCCATCCCTGTCAAAATGTGTCCGTCAAATACAGAGAATTTTCCGTTAATGGAAAGCCTGACTAGAGTGTATAGTATTTCCTGAATCCTATTTAACCATTTGAACCTATTTTTAATTTTATCTGTCATTACATTCACACCTCTGACATAAATTTGTCAAAGTAAATTCAATCTCTGAAATCTAACACAAGTAACAGGAATAACCAACAACAGTAAAACTTTTAGTAAACTTACCGCTCAGGAAGGTCAATTTCCAACTTGAACAATCCTCCAGCATATGGTGTTCCATCACCACCAAGAATTTCTGTCAAAGAAAAGAATATTTACAGAATGACTGAGAATCTACGCTATTTCCAATACTACTTAAGTAAGTACTACAAAATATCATTCTTATTAATGTTTGCTTGGATACTTGGATGTTTCTTATTTTTATACGCGTATTAGTTACTAAGCATTCTAACTAGTGATGATGATAGGGAAGAGTACGTTGGATTCAAGCCCCAAGGTCCCATTTCTCTAATTTGGAGGTGTTGCCTAACAACTATGTACCAGTTGTAGGAGATGGATTGATCATGATAATTCAAGGGTAGTGACAGATGAGCTTGGCACCTGAAGGCACCAAGCTCATCTGGCACTACCCTTGAATCATCATGATCAATCTATCTCCTGCTGCAGGGTCCTGGGGCTGAATGAGTTAAATGCATTCCTACGTTTTCTTTACCCTGACGTAGTGCATTTGCACCCAACAAATATATGTACAGTGGCGTGCGTTGTTTGTAACAAGTCACATTCTATAGGGCTCGGGAACCTGACGTCATCACGCCAGTCATGGTGGTCATCTTGTGAGGATACGGGACTAAGTGCTTAGTTTTAGGGAAATCACTGTTTTTGTAATGTCAGGAAAGAACTGACGTACTATAAGCAATAACATTAACAGCAAGTCTTGCCCTCACTGTAGGAAACCGCTCACCAGAATCTGTTTTTGTTTGTTTCCAAAGATGAAGAAAAACGTGTTGAAACATATTTCGCTACTATCAGATGACTATGGTATCCCCTTAAGATGGCGGCCGACGCTGCTACTTAGTGCTAGGCAATGTGTGGAACTTCCCGAGCCCTATACCAGGCAATGATCAGGGGTTCTTACTTCTTTTGTGCGGGGGACACACACTGTATCTCTCATTCTCTGCAACTGTTTAACCCTTTCAGCCCCAAGGTCCCATTTCTCCAATTTTGGAGGTGTTGCCTAATGATTATGCACCAAATGTAAGACTAGGAGATGAATTGACCATGGTAATTGAAGGGTAGTGCCAGATTAGCTTGGCGCCTTAAGGCGCCAAGCTAATCTGCCACTACCCTTCAACTATCATGGTCAATTAAGCTCCTGCTGTGGGGACTCGGGGCTAAATGGGTTTAATAAGATGAAGATGAATCACGCAAGATGGGTTACTTCGAAACCCTTTACCAGTGTGGTCTGGGTGCAAAAGCTATAGGAAGAAACCTGCCGGGTACAGGTGCACTGCTAACACTACCCAGGAGCTGACTGCGGTGCAGAAAGTTTAAACTTCACCCGGTACATTTAACCCGGCCCTTCCCTCCATGTTTGCTTCAGAAATCTTTGTGTACTTAGGAGGTATATCCACAACCACCCAACTGAAGAACATACACATGGGTCTCCGCAACAGACATAGACCCTCATGAGCTCCCGCAACTGCCGGGGGCTCACAGGATCTGTCTTGCAGTTGGGTCGCGTTCACTGTTTCTCGGCACTGAAGGAGTTAGTAAATTATGAATGAAACCACCCCATCGGCTCCAGCCACGTACGTACCACTGGAACGTGTGAATGGGAGGGAAAGAGGGGGGGGGGGGGGGGGGGGGAACAAACACCACTGAGGACAATTTACGAAAGAGTGCATCTGACATCTATTACTGCTCTCATAATGTTCTCCACATCTCCATCAGTCCTGATGATGCCGCTTCTAGTTTTACTTTTACATGATTATTGATATCTCTTGAGTAAGCTCCAGTAAAAAAAAAAAAACCGTAAGAAATGGCGATGATACGTACTGGCTTCGAAGTGAGTGATGTCATCTGACACTGGATAACAGGATATTCCATGTGGCGGTGATTCTGTGAGCATTTGAAGCTCTTTTTTCACTCTGGCAATACGCTGCATTTAGGAAATTTTTCGTTTTCCTTTCTCTGTCGAAAGTCCCGCTAAACATTTGTAAGAACGATTTCGATTGGAGGAAATGGCGAGGCCATGGTGTCTCGATGGCTCATATGTACTGTAGCCCAGGCAAAAAGACTCGGACGGGCGGGCCGGCTTGCACTGTACGATCATAGCAATGCATGTCCATTGAAGCGTCATGGTAAATAAAAGTGGCACAGGTGCAGTGCGCAGTTTCTTTAAGAGCACATTTCGATATGCTGACTTTACAACAAAATCTAGCATTTGACTTCACTGCCACTGGTCTAAATTCTAAATACTGACCGTGACTCAGTGTTTTTGTCGTCCAATTTGTTGTTGCTGCCGCTGATCAGCAGGGGCGGATCAGTTACCGCCGGAAGAGGGGGGGGGGGGGAGGGATGTTTCCATCTTTTTCTTTGGGACCGTCAACCTGACATAAACGGCCTCCCCGACGCCAGACCTTTTTCCAGTGGCTGAAAAATCAAACGGGGGGGGGGGGGGGGGGGGGGGGGGGGGCTGGCGGGGGGGGGGGGGGGAGAGCGGGGGGGGGGGGGGGCTTAGAGGAAGAAGGCCGCGTGTGTGTGTGTCACTGAACTCTCGCCACTCCCCACACTGAATATCAAACAGCGGACAACGGAAGGGGGTGGGGGTGGGGGAGGGGCTGGCGTCTGTGTGGTAACTCGCCCAAAAAAATCAAATCGGGGGGTGGGGGGGGGGGGGGGTCCAAACACCCCAAAAAGGGACTTTGTTTTAGCATTTCATTTAATTAATTAATTTATTCGCCTCTGATCAGTGTCAGTTGGTAACCGTACACACTAGTATGTCTCTTGATTAGCTACGGCACTAATCAGAGCAGTGGAACTAGGGAGACACTGGAGGGTGGAAAGAAGAGATGCTCACGCTGACCAGTGTATCATAATGAGCAGGGCACAGGTGATATCCAATATATGTACAGGCGGAGGGAATCCAAGTTATATGGCACGAGTTTCGTGCCCTGACTCAAAACGTCAACATATTACCAAAGACAGTACATTATACGGTCTTTGACATTACCCCTGTTCATCCGGATACATTACTGCTTAAAATAAATTTGACTATGACAGTCCAAGGGTGGTTCCAGAATAGCTTGGCACCTGAGGCACCAAGCTATTGTGGCACAACCATTTGAACTAAAATTGTTGATCTGTCTCCTAATTTGTCATGCAGCCTTCGTAGGATAATAACAATTAAAAAAAAAAATTCAGCATCAGGATGTAATGGGTCAATATCCTTACACATACCAAGGGGAATTACTCAGCGCTGGACAGACAAACAGTTAGATCCCCTGCCCCCGCCTATCCAGGCACCCAATCGCCAGCCCACAGAAAAATACGCAGGTATAGAACCAGACGATCATCTACATCCCTAATTTGTTTAGTCCTCCCTACGTCACACGACCAGTCACTTTAGCGCAAACCGTACCACGTGACCGTGATATTAAAAACCCCAGTAGCGAAAAATCATGGCGGAATTTTTGTAGCCCTCTCTATCTGTGACGCGTCTTAGATGCCAGTTTTGTTCTATAAAAGATCACCAAAGTACAAAGTTACTTAGTGTTGCCGGTTCGAAACAACAAGCACAATCAGTACTGGACACGGCAACGCCATGAAATATTTTAAATTACGTCATAAGTCTATTATGTATAAATGTATATTCCTTTGACGTCAGTCATGTCTGGCGTGATCCAGGTCGGAAGATGTCTTCTTGATTTCTTTTACGAAAATAGTGGAAAAATGAAAACAAATACGTTATTGGTCGGAGGGGTTCGCTGGCGGCACGGACCCTTGTAGGCCTGAGGGAGGTCAAAGGAATCATTGTACTTCGGCCTTCGGGGTACAATGATTCCTTTGACCTCCCTCAGGCCTACAAGGGTCCGTGTAGCATACCCCTCCGACCAATAACTCATAATATATGAGGGATGTATATGATCGTTTTGTTCTATACATGCGTATTTTTCTGTGGGCCGGCTGGCGATTGGGTGCCTGATAGGCGGGAGCAAGGGATCTAACTGTTTGTCTGTCCAGCGCTGTCCCCTTGGTATGTGAATAGTTCTCCCAGCGCCAGCCTCGCCTATCTGGTTTGTGCGAGGTTAATATCGTGTTGACGCTCAGTCAGGGGAACGAAACTATTGCCGCAACTTCGATTCCCTCCCCCTGTGATATTAATTCATTTAGCCCGACGCACGTATTTCCCAAACTTTTTGGAGGCTTCATCAAACGAATATGCACCTGCTGTAGTGCGTCAGGGCTGAATGAGTTAATCAGTGAAAGCAAATGGTAACTCGTTAAATACGTGCCGCTGTTACGTTGGTAGATGTGTCATTCTTTTTAGGGCTTGTGTGTGTTGATCACAGGAAAGATCCGAAGTTCAGCTGAGTTACTTTAAATTAGAATCACGTGGGCGTAGAATGTTTCACATTTCGCTAACTTGTACTTGTAGCAAAGTCCGACCCGGTAGATTAAGCTGGAACTGAGGTTCTGGAAAAGGCACGATTGTTCTAGTGACCTCAAACATGACGTAGTCACAGTTTTGTAGTACACGTTGGTTACATTTCATGACGTTTGCGTAATACACCTAGATTTTAGTGGAAGATTGCAGAAAAATCTAGAATGTTCCTTTTAATGAATAGTAATGATTTTGGTTACGTTTTGTTTTCTGATTGGTCGAGTTGTGTATGATTTGCGGGATTGTTCTGGAAATCTGTGACAGTATTAAAAAGAAAAAGAGTGTTAGGAAGTATGTGCGTGCATTGCAAGAGACAGTGTGTCAAAGTGTGGATGCATTTGTGAGAGTGCATCAAAGTGTGGATGCATTGTGCTGAGAGTGCATCGTGAGAATAAAGTACTGTTGCAACTGTTACTCCAGTGTGGATACGGATATGCGGCGAACAGCCACGTCGCGAATGAGTTAACATTTTAGAATAATTGTCACTGACGATGTTGTTTTTTGTTTTCAGTTCTGGCGCCACACCTACAATATATTGTCAGTTTCGGTACTCAGTATAACAAGCGTTCTGCTGAGCAGCTTAAAAAGCCGGGCGTGGAGGCGGTATGACTCAACTTAACCCATTTCATCCTGGGGCTGATTTTGTAAAATTTGCTTATTGTCCTACGAAAGCTGCATTACTGATTATGAGATAGATCAACTGTTTTAGTTCAAGGGTGGTGCCAGCATAGCTTGGCGCCCTTGAACTATTAGTCAAATTTATTTCAAGCAATGGGTGTGTCAGGATGAAAAGGGTTAACTGTGGCTTTTATATAACCCAGAGCTAAATGACGTCCTTTCTATAGAATGAACGTCTCTTAGCTCTGGGAGTTTAAGAGCTAAGAAATGGCCAAATGATATGGCAGTGCCACACCTGCCATCAATCCTTCGTCCACCCATCCATCCATCCGTCCGCCCATCCATCCATACATCCATCATTAGCAATAGCATTAACCCATTCAGCACTGACGCACTACAGTAGGAGATGGATCGACCATGATAATTCAAGGGTAGTGCCTCTCGGCGCCAAGCTAATCTGGCACTACCCTTGGATTATCATAGTCGATCCATCTCTTGCAACTGGTGCATAGTAGTTAGATGACGCCCCCAAAATTTGGGAAATACGTGCGTGTGGTTGAATGAGAAAAACGCGTTGCAAATTGACGTAGAGGAAAGACCCCCCCTTTATTAAAACGAGACTAAATTACAAGACGAGCAACACTGTATCGGTGTAAGTCTACACGTCATTCAGAGCTGCACATAGTGACAAGAAGCGCTTGAGGAAAACGAGCACACAGTACACAGTTATACACAAATATCGCGTGACAATCTTGACACTACAATGAAAACACAAAACACGCATCACGGAAATGTGACGACTACTGCGAGATCCCCCCCCCCTCTCCCCCCTATCTACCTACAAAAGGCATAGATCGCCATGGGGCACCCCCGCAGCTAGCTGGGGCACATGACGATCTATGCCGTTCGCAGGACTAAAAACCCGTGTTCCCCCAGTGAAGGGGGTCAGCGGGTGTACAACTAGTCAGCGACAGACTAGCACCTGACTGAAACACATATACAAAAAAAAAAAAAAAAAACACACACACAAAAAACCCCCACAACAACAACAAACAAACAAACAAAATTTGTGATCTGCGAAAATGTTAGAAAAGATATTTCATCGGAAAAACGGAGAAAGCCGGCACTAAACGCGCCAGAGTGGGAAGCACCCTGGTTGTCTCCCTCAATTCGCAACGCTAATGAGCGCAGCGAATCGAGGTTGACAACCAGTGTGGGTAGGTTGGGAAGCAACATTGACCACCCTGTCGTTCAAGTCGACTTGAAGAAAACACTAAAAAATGGACGTAAATCACAAATCGTAGTCGATAACAAACAAACGAAACCAGCAATGCATAGTTTTTGTTAACAAACGGGACCACAGGCAGGCCCGAGGGGCGATAATTATGCCTTCGTCAATTTTTTGTCTAGAATTTATACTGTCAATTCTATCAGGGGGGTGAGTGCAAACATACCTCCCCCAGGCCGCCATGTATTGCCCCTACTACCATAGAACGGAAGCCATTTCAATGATCGCTGAATAGATATCAATACTGTTGTAAGTAACATACATGTGACCGGTTCCGCATTAACTCTTTGTCTGTCGGTGGTGACTTTTGTCGAGGTGACTCCTGAGGGAGTCACGTCGACAAAAGTGGCTACCGACAGACAAAGAGTTAACCCTTTCAGCGCCAACACCCTACAGCAGGAGATTGATTGACCATGATAATTCAAGGGTAGTGCCAGATTAGCTTGGCGCCTTCAGGCGCCAAGCTAATCTGGCACTACCCTTGAATTATCATGGTCAATCCACCTCCTGCAAGTGGTATATAGTCGTTAACACTTCCAAAATTCGAGAAATGCGCCCATGGCGTTAAACTGGTTAATGATTACATATATAGCCAAAAGGCGAAACCACATGAAACTAACAGTTAAGTTCTGTTCTATTCAGTTCGTTGAACAAAGGAAGACTCTTACTAACTTCAATGGGTCAAACTTTAAGACTGCATTTTCAACGGATAAATGGGAAAGTGTACCTGAGTAATCATTCTTACAAAAAAGGCACAACATAGACATATTAGCAGTTTACAGAGGACAACACACTGAAGGTGACTGAAGTTTTGGTAGATATACATGTACACCGAAAAGTAGAAAAGTCTGCACATTGACACAGATTGCATTATTTAAAGTCGAACTAAATTTGTCGGAACACTGAGTGGAATTATGAAGACGAAACAAACGGAGGGCGAAGCTGACCCTTTCAATGCCAGCCTACTTCATGAGAATGCTCCGTATTCTGACAGCGAAAGGGTGAACTTGGCGACAGCAGAGCAGGTTACAATAGCAGGTATCCAAAAACGGACAGGAGTGTTGCGGCAACAGAGGCTTTCACTGCCCCTCCGGCGCCGGAATCTGGAATCAGAGAAAAACAATGAAGTTTTCACCTAATAGAGGTCAGACGTGGAGATGGCCTTAACCCTTTGGAGACGCGCCGTATACAGATACGCGGCGAATCGCCGCGTATCCGTATACGACGCGTCTCCAATGAGTTAAAGTTGAGGTTCAATCTATTTGTTCCGTCCCGCTGACGTGAACCCCTATCAGCTTTAGGTACACCTACACACTGAGAAACTTACCGTGGCCCTGCAGCAGACGATAATACTGACAAATAACTGGACGATACACTTGACTGCCACACTCTATATGCACATGTGGAATAGGGCTGCGACAGCTGCTGAAGGGGAATACAGATGCATGGAGTGTGGCTCTTAACCTTTTTAGCCCCAAGGTCCCACGTTTGGACTTGATTAGTTTTTCGCACGACTGAAACTGCTCCTTAGAACGTCACCGAAGATTGACTGAATTATATAGTGAAGAATGGGGAGTGTGTAATGGGGCCAACTTTTGCTGAACCTTTCGTAATGGGACAGGACCAAACGACGACAGGAGTTCTAGGCCCTGTGGAACAGGATGAAAGTTGAGTATCTTTATCACTGATCATCTTCCGGCTGTTTCATAAAATAAATGCCAGGATATTTTGTAATACAATACAATACAATACAATACAATACAATACAATACAATACCAATACAATGCAATACAATAATACTTTATTAATCCCTCATGGGGAAATCCACTAGAATAAGGTGTAGAATGTGGCAAGTCAGTACAACTCTCGATGCGGTAATTTGGGGCGGTCCATGGCGCAGCTGTAAAAGCGCCTGTCACCAATGCTAGAGGTGCGAGGTTCGATACCCGGTTCCGGCGTCGGACTTGTCTCCTCTAGTATGTGTCACCGTTAATTCGGGCGGACCGTCGGGGGTTCTTTCTCCGGGTACTCCGGCTCTTCCTCCACTTTGGTATCAATTTTAGCCCACAAAATCAAATTTCAAATATAAACGAATTGACTTGCCAAAACTTCTGTAGCTCGCTTGATCTTGCCCTCAGTACCACGTGAACATGATGTTCTGTGTTTATGTACAGTGTGTGAGTGAATGCGCGTGATTCACGTGAGCGTGCTTGTTGGGTTCAGTTCAGTCGCGGCGGCGCTTTGAGCCGATTTTCAATTGGGATAAAGCGCCTATTTAATGCGCTGATTTACTGATTTTATTTATTAATTTATCGACCAATTTATTTTTAAATAGAGGTGATCGTAACTTGTAGGTCAGTCGCCATTTTCAAAAGCGCTAGCTTCTTAGTTAGGCTGTTAGTAAGGGTTGCATAGCACGCGCTTGCAGTTGCCGCACGAGTTTCATGCTTGGCACAGTTATGCAGGATAACCAGGCATCTCTAGAAGTTGATTCTGGAACTGCTGAAATCTTACAGGGTTCTGGGGCCAACATCGGCTTGCGTTGGCTTGCGGCGGCCGCCGGCCGTGCACAAGCCAACTGAGATCGACGTCGCTTCAGGACATATTGCTCGCTGGGTGGACAAAATATATACAGGATGATATTGCTGACCACCACATCAGGACATATTGCTCGCTGGGTTGACAGAATATATACAGGATGATATTGCTGACCACCACATCAGGACATATTGCTCGCTGGGTTGACAGAATATATACAGGATGATATTGCTGACCACCACATCAGGACATATTGCTCGCTGGGTTGACAAAATATATACAGGATGATATTGCTGACCACCACATCAGGACATATTGCTCGCTGGGTTGACAGAATATATACAGGATGATATTGCTGACCACCACATCAGGACATATTGCTCGCTGGGCTGACAGAATATATACAGGATGATATTGCTGACCACCACATCAGGACATATTGCTCGCTGGGTTGACAGAATATACACAGGATGATATTGCTGACCACCACATCAGGACATATTGCTCGCTGGGTTGACAGAATATATACAGGATGATATTGCTGACCACCACATCAGGACATATTGCTCGCTGGGTTGACAGAATATATACAGGATGATATTGCTGACCACCACATCAGGACATATTGCTCGCTGGGTTGACAGAATATATACAGGATGATATTGCGGACCACCACATCAGGACATATTGCTCGCTGGGTTGACAGAATATATACAGGATGATATTGCTGACCACCACATCAGGACATATTGCTCGCTGGGTTGACAGAATATATACAGGATGATATTGCTGACCACCACATCAGGACATATTGCTCGCTGGGTTGACAGAATATATACAGGATGATATTGCTGACCACCACATCAGGACATATTGCTCGCTGGGTTGACAGAATATATACAGGATGATATTGCTGACCACCACATCAGGACATATTGCTCGCTGGGTTGACAGAATATATACAGGATGATATTGCTGACCACCACATCAGGACATATTGCTCGCTGGGTTGACAGAATATATACAGGATGATATTGCTGACCACCACATCAGGACATATTGCTCGCTGGGTTGACAGAATATATACAGGATGATATTGCTGACCACCACATCAGGACATATTGCTCGCTGGGTTGACAGAATATATACAGGATGATATTGCTGACCACCACATCAGGACATATTGCTCGCTGGGTTGACAGAATATATACAGGATGATATTGCTGACCACCACATCAGGACATATTGCTCGCTGGGTTGACAGAATATATACAGGATGATATTGCTGACCACCACATCAGGACATATTGCTCGCTGGGTTGACAAAATATATACAGGATGATATTGCTGACCACCACATCAGGACATATTGCTCGCTGGGTTGACAGAATATATACAGGATGATATTGCTGACCACCACATCAGGACATATTGCTCGCTGGGTTGACAGAATATATACAGGATGATATTGCTGACCACCACATCAGGACATATTGCTCGCTGGGTTGACAGAATATATACAGGATGATATTGCTGACCACCACATCAGGACATATTGCTCGCTGGGTTGACAGAATATATACAGGATGATATTGCTGACCACCACATCAGGACATATTGCTCGCTGGGTTGACAGAATATATACAGGATGATATTGCTGACCACCACATCAGGACATATTGCTCGCTGGGTGGACAAAATATATACAGGATGATATTGCTGACCACCACATCAGGATATATTGCTCGCTGGGTTGACAGAATATATTCAGGATGATATTGCTGACCACCACATCAGGACATATTGCTCGCTGGGTTGACAGAATATATACAGGATGATATTACTGACCACCACATCAGGACATATTTCTCGCTGGGTTGACAGAATATATACAGGATGATATTGCTGACCACCACATCAGGACATATTGCTCGCTGGGTTGACAGAATATATACAGGATGATATTGCTGACCACCACATCAGGACATATTGCTCGCTGGGTTGACAGAATATATACAGGATGATATTGCTGACCACCACATCAGGACATATTGCTCGCTGGGTGGACAAAATATATACAGGATGATATTGCTGACCACCACATCAGGACATATTGCTCGCTGGGTTGACAGAATATATACAGGATGATATTGCTGACCACCACATCAGGACATATTGCTCGCTGGGTTGACAGAATATATACAGGATGATATTGCTGACCACCACATCAGGACATATTGCTCGCTGGGTTGACAGAATATATACAGGATGATATTACTGACCACCACATCAGGACATATTGCTCGCTGGGTTGACAGAATATATACAGGATGATATTGCTGACCACCACATCAGGACATATTGCTCGCTGGGTTGACAGAATATATACAGGATGATATTGCTGACCACCACATCAGGACATATTGCTCGCTGGGTTGACAGAATATATACAGGATGATATTGCGGACCACCACATCAGGACATATTGCTCGCTGGGTTGACAGAATATATACAGGATGATATTGCTGACCACCACATCAGGACATATTGCTCGCTGGGTGGACAGAATATATACAGGATGATATTGCTGACCACCACATCAGGACATATTGCTCGCTGGGTTGACAGAATATATACAGGATGATATTGCTGACCACCACATCAGGACATATTGCTCGCTGGGTTGACAGAATATATACAGGATGATATTACTGACCACCACATCAGGACATATTGCTCGCTGGGTGGACAAAATATATACAGGATGATATTGCTGACCACCACATCAGGACATATTGCTCGCTGGGTGGACAAAATATATACAGGATGATATTGCTGACCACCACATCAGGACATATTGCTCCCTGGGTTGACAGAATATATACAGGATGATATTGCTGACCACCACATCAGGACATATTGCTCGCTGGGTTGACAGAATATATACAGGATGATATTGCTGACCACCACATCAGGACATATTGCTCGCTGGGTTGACAGAATATATACATGATGATATTGCTGACCACCACATCAGGACATATTGCTCGCTGGGTTGACAGAATATATACAGGATGATATTGCTGACCACCACATCAGGACATATTGCTCGCTGGGTTGACAGAATATATACAGGATGATATTGCTGACCACCACATCAGGACATATTGCTCGCTGGGTTGACAGAATATATACAGGATGATATTGCTGACCACCACATCAGGACATATTGCTCGCTGGGTTGACAGAATATATACAGGATGATATTGCTGACCACCACATCAGGACATATTGCTCGCTGGGTTGACAGAATATATACAGGATGATATTGCTGACCACCACATCAGGACATATTGCTCGCTGGGTTGACAGAATATATACAGGATGATATTGCTGACCACCACATCAGGACATATTGCTCGCTGGGTTGACAGAATATATATAGGATGATATTGCTGACCACCACATCAGGACATATTGCTCGCTGGGTTGACAGAATATATACAGGATGATATTGCTGACCACCACATCAGGACATATTGCTTGCTGGGTTGACAGAATATATACAGGATGATATTGCTGACCACCACATCAGGACATATTGCTCGCTGGGTTGACAGAATATATACAGGATGATATTGCTGACCACCACATCAGGACATATTGCTCGCTGGGTTGACAGAATATATACAGGATGATATTGCTGACCACCACATCAGGACATATTGCTCGCTGGGTTGACAGAATATATACAGGATGATATTGCTGACCACCACATCAGGACATATTGCTCGCTGGGTTGACAGAATATATACAGGATGATATTGCTGACCACCACATCAGGACATATTGCTCGCTGGGTTGACAGAATATATACAGGATGATATTGCTGACCACCACATCAGGACATATTGCTCGCTGGGTTGACAGAATATATACAGGATGATATTGCTGACCACCACATCAGGACATATTGCTCGCTGGGTTGACAGAATATATACAGGATGATATTGCTGACCACCACATCAGGACATATTGCTCGCTGGGTTGACAGAATATATACAGGATGATATTGCTGACCACCACATCAGGACATATTGCTCGCTGGGTTGACAGAATATATACAGGATGATATTGCTGACCACCACATCAGGACATATTGCTCGCTGGGTTGACAGAATATATACAGGATGATATTGCTGACCACCACATCAGGACATATTGCTCGCTGGGTTGACAGAATATATACAGGATGATATTGCTGACCACCACATCAGGACATATTGCTCGCTGGGTTGACAGAATATATACAGGATGATATTGCTGACCACCACATCAGGGCATATTGCTCGCTGGGTTGACAGAATATATACAGGATGATATTGCTGACCACCACATCAGGGCATATTGCTCGCTGGGTTGACAGAATATATACAGAATGATATTGCTGACCACCACATCAGGACATATTGCTCGCTGGGTTGACAGAATATATACAGGATGATATTGCTGACCACCACATCAGGACATATTGCTCGCTGGGTTGACAGAATATATACAGGATGATATTGCTGACCACCACATCAGGACATATTGCTCGCTGGGTTGACAGAATATATACAGGATGATATTGCTGACCACCACATCAGGACATATTGCTCGCTGGGTTGACAGAATATATACAGGATGATATTGCTGACCACCACATCAGGACATATTGCTCGCTGGGTTGACAGAATATATACAGGATGATATTGCTGACCACCACATCAGGACATATTGCTCGCTGGGTTGACAGAATATATACAGGATGATATTGCTGACCACCACATCAGGACATATTGCTCGCTGGGTTGACAGAATATATACAGGATGATATTGCTGACCACCACATCAAGACATATTGCTCGCTGGGTTGACAGAATATATACAGGATGATATTGCTGACCACCACATCAGGACATATTGCTCGCTGGGTTGACAGAATATATACAGGATGATATTGCTGACCACCACATCAGGACATATTGCTCGCTGGGTTGACAGAATATATACAGGATGATATTGCTGACAACCACATCAGGGCATATTGCTCGCTGGGTTGACAGAATATATACAGGATGATATTGCTGACCACCACAACAGGACATATTGCTCGCTGGGTTGACAGAATATATACAGGATGATATTGCTGACCACCACATCAGGACATATTGCTCGCTGGGTTGACAGAATATATACAGGATGATATTACTGACCACCACATCAGGACATATTCCTCGCTGGGTTGACAGAATATATACAGGATGATATTACTGACCACCACATCAGGACATATTGCTCGCTGGGTTGACAATATATACAGGATGATATTGCTGACCACCACATCAGGACATATTGCTCGCTGGGTTGACAGAATATATACAGGATGATATTGCTGACCACCACATCAGGACATATTGCTCGCTGGGTTAACAACATATATTATACAGGATGATGTTACTGACCACCACACTGCTTGCTGATCATGTCGTCGTAAGAAGACAGCTGCTGCTCGAGGGCGTCAACGGTGCTTTTGGGCAGATTGGGGTTCTTTCGGCAGTCAGTCAGAGCTGAACGCAAACAGGCCATAGCCTGACGAATGATCCTGTAAACAATCAAGGGTAAAGGTCAAGGGGAAGTCTGAGTCACGGTCAAGGTCAAGGTAAGACAAAAGTAACAATTTTAGGGTGAAGGTCATTATAATTTCAGTGAATTTACTTCAGTGCAGAATCTAGTCATGACAGCTAGTGACAATCTGCTAGCCAGCCAGTCAGCCATTTACTCAACATTCTTAAAAAGAAACCATTACAAAAGAAAACAAAAACAAAAACAAAAAAACAAAACAAAAAAAAAAATCCCAGCTATTCTACCGCAAACAAACAAACAAACAAACAAACAAACAAACAAACAAACAAACAAACAAACAAACAAACAAACAAACAAACAAACAGGAAACAAAGGATGGCAACTCACTTGCATCCCTCCTCGACGTTCGGGTTGTCTCCCTGCAGCTTGCTCATATCGGGTGTGCATGACATTACATCCTGACAGGAAGTGGCCTCCGAGCTGCTCACCCAGGCTGCAACAGTCAAACAAATACAGTCAAAGTAACCCAGGCCGCAACACCTAACATGTCAAAGTCACTCCGTCATACCAGATGCGACAAGTCACAAGAGTTTGACATGGCCAGCATCAATATCTCCGTCTCGGTTGTCTGCCAATTTTTAGAGTGTGTTTCATATCTCCTGTGTGATCCACAATTGGGTTACTGCCCCTCTCGCCCCCCACCCACCACCCCCTTCGCTTTTAGTGTTCCTCGCGCTATAAATGTCAACTGAACGTGTCAGCATATCTACAATTTGTGTAGTTCAGAGCTGAACTAAGTTATCCTGGTGGAAAACGAACATAATATTATCAGTCTTATCCAGCGGAAAATCCCAGCAAATAAGAACGGACATAGAAAGGACAAGTACAATACAGTTGTGTTTGTTGTAGTCTGCCCGGAAGGAAGGGGGGGGGGGGGGGAACAAAACGACTTTGCTAATGCGATGGTTTAGTTCCATTATTTTCCTTGACGACCCTCCCCACCCCCCCCCCCCCCCCCCCCCCCCCACACACACACCTATTTTCGCTTAGAATCAAACGTAAATTGAATAAATTGCATCTGCAGAACTATCCTAAGCAGACCTAAGCAGGCATTCAGTTCTCAATTGTGGGATTTCTAAACATTCTAATCCAATTTTTCATTGCACTCTCTCTCTGTCTCTCATCACCCCCCTCCCCCCTCCCCTCTGCACCTCTCCTCCCTCCCCGGCAAACTGACTGGGAACAGAGAGCGATTGGCATTGATGAGACCGAACAAGTGAAGCTGAAGGGGTCAACTTCGCTATATTTATGGCGTGAAATTTACCCAGCGAAAATCTACCCAGCGTGAATTCACCCAAATGTGAACGCCGCTATTCCACCCGCATTTCGACGTTATACCATTGAGCCCTGACGCACTACAGCAGGAGATGGATCGACCATGATAATTCAAGGGTAGTGCCGGATTAGCTTGGCGCCTGTCGGCGTCAAGCTAATCCGGCACTACCCTTGAATTATCATGGTCGACCCATCTCCTGCAACAGGTGCATAGTCGTTGGATGACGCCTCCAACATTTGGGAAATAGGTGCGTCGGACTGAACGAGTTAGCCTACTCCGTCCACCGAGGTTATGAATCCACACCGGCCTGCTATAAAAAAAAAAATTAAAAAAAATCTTTGCAGGACAGCAGCAGCACTGGCAAATCTACTCAGTCTGCGTACACACTCGCGCAGGGAAAATGCAAAGACCGCCCAACTGCAAGTCGCACAGAACCTCATGTGGCCCCGCCTCAGAAGCCCGGGCCGGCTCATGACGTTCTTTGCCCCTTTGCTGGCCCCTAGCCATATCCGCGTTTCAGGGATTGATGGGATTACCGAGTCGGCGTTGAATTTTTGCCGTGCCTGGGCACACGCTATCACAAACACCTATTGCCGGGCGCAATTCAGTTCAATTGTGGCGGCCAATGTTGCCGCCACAATTAGAGGCGCCTACAATATTGCCGCCACAAATTTCGACCCGATACAAACCGAGTCAATTTTTTTGTGGTAGCCGGCACATGTGGGCAAGGCTCGAGCAATGTTGCCGCCTCTCAGCCAATCAGCGGTGTCCTTGCGCCACTTCCCGTTTCTTCATCTTCCGAGCCGGAAAAAATGGCAGAGAAACTGAGCGACGGCTTTGAGACTGTTAACTCGGCATTGGAGACGTGCCGCATGCGGAAACGCTGTGAATAGCCGCGTATCCGTTTGTGCGGCACGTCTCCAGTGAGTTAATTGATCAACCTTGTCCGAGAGTTCTCATGCATATGGGACTCCCGCAGCTCCGAATATTTCAACCGGGCGCGCCGGTGAGAGCTGTTCCATACATGGTAATGGCAGGTCAGTCAGTACAACACATTGCGCGCAGATTGAAACTTGTGCCACGAAGCCGATGTGGCAGGTGGAAAATTGTTGCTTATTACCACACATTGCTAGTCGCAAATTCTGGTAGCTTGGGCCCAGCCCCTTAAAAAAGAAAAAAAAAAAATTGCGTCCACTGGCGTTTCGAAACACTAAAGCCTAAATATAGCGAAGCTGACCCCTTCAGCGCCAGTGGGTTCTGCACTGCGTGGATGTCGAAAGGGGGGTGGGGGGTGGGTGGGTGGGGGTGGGGCAGGGGGCAGGGGGGGGGGGGAGTATACTGCGCGACTGGTTTTCTATCAATGCCTACTGTGCGTCTATGTGATCTGAACAGTCGTTTTGTTCCAAAATTGTCGGCTGCTTATATTCATGAGAATGTATGCTTCTTGCAAATGAAAAGGGGGGGGGGGGAGGGCGAGGGGGGGGGGGGGGGCGGGGGGGGGGGGGGGAGGAGGAGGGGCTGAACGATTGCCTTGTAAATCATGAATGTCCACATTGTATTGAAATGTCTGCAGGATCTGAGCAAACGTCTAGTATCCACGTTGTGGGCGTGTGAGCAAACGATTATCCCACACAGGTTGTCTGCTGCGAATCACTCGAGGGAGACAACCAGTGTGACAGCATCCTCATCCATTCTACGCCTACAACTAATTTTGCCCAGACCAAAGGAAACAAAACTATCTGTTCGCTGTCTGTCTGGCCATGTGTCTCATCTCTATAATTTCTATTTCACATAAAAACCCTGTAATATTGTATTACGTCAGAGTGCACGTGACATTAGCCTTTGATCACTGTGAGGGACGCGATATCGTAGCGAAACTGATTCTCTGTTCAGCTTGTGACCCAGTCTTGTACCACATCGGCGATTTCTTAAGATCAGATAGCTAGCTCACTGAGATAGCTTTGCTTGGTGAAGTACACGGGCATAATCTTCTCCATTCTGAACACGTGACGCGTTATACTCCGCCGCAGTAAGGTATCAGAGGAGAAAGATAAATCATTGGGCGAATGGTACAAGATTGATTGAGCCCCTTCGGCACATAGTGGCGTAGGAATCCCGATGGAGGGGTGAGGGGGCGGGGGGCGGCTGCTTCCCCCATATATATATATATATATATATATCCCTCTCTACATTTATATATATATATATCCTCTGGTCACACCAATAACTCTGAAGAAAACAAATAGGAAAAGATAAACGTTGGGAGAGAAAAACTTTTAAAAAGTCCTAAAAATATTTAGCACTAATAACTTTGAGACAGAACAACAGGTGTGGATTCGCTTGAGCCCCTTCAGGTGGAAAAGGCTAAATGAAGGGCCGGCTATTTACTACCGTGACAAAAAATCAGAGGCCGGGCTGGGGATGGGGGGGGGGGGGGGGGGTTGAACCTGACAATGCCAGGGGCTTGCCAGTTGCATGACTGATGATCGGTAATAAGCTCCTATGTCATTTAGCCCGACGGCCGTATTTCCCAAAATTTGGAGGCGTCATCTAACGACTATGCACCAGTTGCAGAAAAATGGATCGACCATGATAATTCAAGGGTAGTGCCAGATTAGCTTGGCGCCTGTCAGCGCCAAGCTGATGGCACTACCCTTGAATTATCATGGTCGACCCATCGACCTGCTGTAGTGCGTCAGGGATGAATGGGTTAAGGACACTAGGCCACCCCGATGCATCAGCGAGCGGTAAAAGAATCACATGAGCCTATACTGATCAGCAAAAGAAACGCAACATCATCGGATGGCGTGTTTCCCATGTGATTCCGATGATGTTGCATTTTTCAAAGTTTTGCTCGTGCAGTGTATCTATGCCTCAACTGGGAAATGGGCTTCACACAATCACACAAGGTTAAAAATAACATCTACTGACGAGCAAAATAAATGCAGCATCATCGGAATCATCGGAAACACTCGATGATTCCGATGCTGCTGCATTTCTTTTGCTCGTGTCAGTATCATGCCTCCGCTGGGAAGTCCGTTCGGTCTGTCCATTAAGATGAGCTGTGTGCGTGACACTCATGACTCGCTCAGTCATTCGTCAGCTCAGTGTCCCGCGCCGCATCAGGCCTAAATGATCCCATTGCGCACAAAGTCCTCAGGCCAACGTCGGTCCGCAGACCTATCGCGCGTGTTGTCAGTAATAAAGTGCCAGATTCCGAGTTCATCCACTGATGTTCTCTAAGGGCAAAATAGACGGGCTTGTTCTAATTCCGGCATGCCCGTTGACCGGAAAGCCCTGGTACATCAAAGTGGCACAGGCTGTGGTGCGCTTGCCTGAATCGATCAATTGTTCAGGTCGCAGTCCATCGGCAATAGCTGCCCCTGTCCCCGATAACCCGCCCCTGAAAGCAGCCCGTAATCACTTCGGTGCAGCTGTACGACGCGAAACCCGGAACTAATCAATCAGACCCGGTCCATGTTTTCCAGCAAAAAAACAAAAAACAAAAAAACAAAACAAACAAACAAACAAACAAAAAAAAAAACCCGACCAAAGACGACCTTGTTAGAATTCTACAGCATTCTCGTTAACCCTTTGGCTGTCGGTAGCGGTTTTTGTCGCGATGATTCCTGCAGGAATAACAACACCCTGACATCCTGCAGGAATAACAACACCCTGACATCCTGCAGGAATCACAACACCCTGACATCCTGCAGGAATAACAACACCCTCACATCCTGCAGGAATACAACACCCTGACATCCTGCAGGAATACCAAAACCCAGACATCCTGCAGGAATAACAACACCCTGACATCCTGCAGGAATAACAACACCCTGACATCCTGCAGGTATAACAACACCCTGACATCCTGCAGGAATAACAACACCCAGACATCCTGCAGGAATAACAACACCCTCACATCCTGCAGGTATAACAACACCCTGACATCCTGCAGGAATAACAACACCCTGACATCCTGCAGGAATAACAACAGCCTGACATCCTGCAGGTATAACAACACCCTGACATCCTGCAGGTATAAAAACACCCTACATCCTGCAGGAATAACAACACCCTGACATCCTGCAGGAATAACAACAGCCTGACATCCTGCAGGAATAACAACACCCTGACATCCTGCAGGAATCACAACACCCTGACATCCTGCAGGAATAACAATACCCTCACATCCTGCAGGAATACAACACCCTGACATCCTGCAGGAATAACAAAACCCAGACATCCTGCAGGAATAACAACACCCTGACATCTTGCAGGTATAACAACACCATGACATCCTGCAGGAATAACAACAGCCTGACATCCTGCAGGAATAAGAACACCCTGACATCCTGCAGGTATAAAAACACCCTACATCCTGCAGGAATAACAACACGCTGACATCCTGCAGGAATAACAACAGCCTGACATCCTGCAGGAATAACAACACCCTGACATCCTGCAGGAATAATAACACCCTGACATCCTACAGGAATAACAACACCCTGACATCCTGCAGGAATAACAACACCCCGAATTCCTGCATGAATAACAACACCCAGACATCCTGTATGAATAACAACACCCTGACATCTTGCAGGAATAACAACACCCTGACATCCTGCAGGAATAACAACACCCTGACATCCTGTATGAATAACAACACCCTGACATCCTGCAGGAATAACAACACCCTGACATCCTGTATGAATAACAACACCTGACATCCTGCAGGAATAACAACACCCTGACATCCTGCAGGAATAACAACACCCTGGCATCCTGCAGGACTCAATAGAAAACACCCTGACATCCTGCAGGAATAACAACACCCTGGCATCCTGCAGGACTCAATAGAAAACACCCTGGCTTCCTGCAGGAATAAAAACACCTGGCATCCTGCAGGAATAACAACACCCTGGCATCCTGCAGGAATAACAACACCCTGACATCCTGTATGAATAACAACACCCTGACATCCTGTATGAATAACAACACCATGACATCCTGTATGAATAACAACACCCTGACATCCTGTAGGAATAACAACACCCTGGCATCCTGCAGGAATAACAACACCCTGGCATCCTGCAGGACTCAATAGAAAACACCCTGACATCATGCAGGAATAACAACACCCTGGCAACCTGCAGGAATAACAACACCCTGGCATCCTGCAGGACTCAATAGAAAACACCCTGGCATCCTGCAGGAATAAAAACACCTGGCATCCTGCAGGAATAACAACACCCTGGCATCCTGCAGGAATAACAACACCCTGACATCCTGCAGGAATAACAACAACCTAGCATCCTGCAGGAATAGCAACACCCTGACATCCTGCAGGAATAACAACACCCTGACATCCTGCAGGAATAACAACACCCTGACATCCGGCAGGAATAACAACACCCTGACATCCTGCAGGAATAACAACACCCTGACATCCTGCAGGAATAACAACCTGACACCCTGCAGGAATCAGGATGAAAAAAACCGCCATCGACAGCCAAAGGACCTGTTCCAATTCCACAGCGTGTTCGCTGAGAACTCTGGGTGAATCAATTTGACAGCTGCAGCGCGCCTGAAATCCTACTCCATAGGCAATGGCTGTCTCTGAACCCCACAACTCCGTCCGTTCATAACCCCTGTTCCGGCCGTGGACGTCATGTTCTCTGTCAATTCAACGTCAAGACTAGGCGGACACATGACTTTGTAAACCATACTAGCCGAGACCTAGGTAGCTCAAGTGTCGTGGTATATAATAGCGTTAGACTCTGGCCGAAAAAGGTCGCTGGTTCGATTCGAACGCAGATGTTGTGAAAATGTGTTCAAGACCATTAATTTCTTTTGAAAAAACTGATGACTAATTCATGGTGGTAAGAGACGTTGGGCTCAATGCGTTTCACACTGAACGTTTCGACCTTGAGCAGTCTAAGGGTAGTGCCAGATTAGCTCAGCGCCTGTCAAGTTTCCAAAGTACCATCTCAAATCTGCCGGTGAACTTTCTTTCAGATGTACTGCTCTGTTAATTTGGAATTCGTTACCGACTGAGCTGAGAAATTCCTCCCCCCTTACGCAGTTCAATGCAAAGTTAAAAACTCACTTTTTCTCGCAGATTTTCGTGTGATCTCTACGGTTTTCTGTACACCCCCCCCCCCCTCTGCAGACCCCCTGTGTGAGTACGTGTGTGTGTGTGTGAGTGTGTGTGAGTGTGTGTGTGTGTGTGTGTGTGTGTGTGTGTGTGTGTGTGTGTGTGTGTGTGTGTGTGTGTGTGTGTGTGTGTGTGTGTGTGTCGTTTTCGCCTGCGCAACGAGTTATATTATAAATATTAGAAATGCGTCATATAAATACCATGTATTATTATTATTATTATTATTATTATTATTATTATTATTATTAAAGGCGCCAGGCTAATCAGGCAGTACCCTTGAACTATCGTGGTCCACCAATGCCCTGAGATTTTCCTGAAATTTGCATGTCGATACGCGCGGCAAGACATCAGTGGATCGAGCGTGATAGTTCAAGGGTTGTGCCAGAATAGCTTGGCGCCCATAGGCGCCAAGCTATTCTGGCACAACCCTTGAACTGTCACGCTCGATCTGTTTCCAGAAGTGTAATACAGCCTTCAGTGGGGGGGGGGGGGGGGGGGGGGGGGGGGGGGGCAACTCATCAAATTGTGCGGCCGGATTTCGGTCCTAGACTGCCGCAGTTCTGCTCTGGCGTTAGGAGTCGCTTGCTGCGGCACATGACTGACTTCTGTCCACCCCATCAATTTGTGACCCGTGCGCCCATTATTTTTTATTAACCCCTTCACAGCAGAGTAAAATCTGAACACCACCCAAGAGGCATAGATCCTCATGAGCCCCCGCAGTTGCGGGGGCTTATCATGAGGATGTCCGCCTCTTGCTGAATCTCGCGGTCTTAGTGTCCATGTGTTCCTTGGACGGGGATGGGAAAATTTGACATAAAATGATTTGACTCCCCCCCCCCCCCCCCCCCCCCCCCCCCCCCCCCCCCACAAAAAAAAACAACAACAAAAAAACAACAAAAAACAAAACAAAACAAAACAAAAAAAAACACCAAACTGTCCGCGTCCACTGTCTCACGCTGGCATTGTTAGGGCGAAACAGTCTTCCTTCGCACAAGTATCCTCAGTGGCCCTACCTCGCCTCGCTACCCAAAATCTACTTTAAATAACAACCACAAAAAGCCGATGGCATACAACCCCCCCCCCCTCCCCCTACCCTCCCCCCCCCCTTTTTTTTTTTTTTTACGGTGTTGAGTGTTTTTGCCATCAGATAATACATGTTTATCCACAGGCCATATTTTAAATCACCATCCGCAAGTTAGTTGCACAGTCATCGCATATGTCCAGCCTGCTACTGCGATTCACACTGGTTGCCTCTCTCGATTCGCTCCGCACTGTCGTGCGAAGCGTATCGAGAGAGGTAACCAGTGTGTGAGTTTGGCTCTGGTAAAGTTCAAGAAAGGAGGGTCCAATAATGCACAGACTGCCAAAATAAAGCTACCAGTTTCTGAGCAAGCCCGGTACGCCTTTCAAAGGCACAGATTCTCATGCGTTCTACAGAAACACTGCGGCGCTATGACTTTGAACTTGATACTGAGGAGGATCGTGGATATAGCCGGCATGTCTCTCATCTAGAGGCAGCGATGGACCGATGAATCGACTAGAGCCTACACTATTTTGGCAGGGGGCCAGCGTTGCAGAATTACTCAAGTACTATTGGAAGGTCAAGGACATGACTGGAAAGAGGGGGAGGGGGTGGGGGGAAGGAGATGAACGCATTACTCTGTGAGTGTGTGTTAGGGGCGGGGAAGGGAGAGAGAGACGGGTTGGGGGGGGGGTGGGGGGGTGGGGAGGCAAGGGCATACTCAGTCCTGATGCACATTTGCCCACTGGGAATCGCCGGATGGTCCCCGCTAAAGGCTTCCTGTCACGGAGACACAAAACGGAACATTTCGTCGAAATTAGCGCATTTCAGACATTGCTCCAACATTTCACCATTTCACGAAATGCGAAACGGCACATTTCGAGCAATAGAACGTGTCTCTATTCTCAAAACATTTCGCTGAAACATTTCTACCCGCTGCCCAATCAGCGTCGTCCGCTCAGTCACGTGTTAATCAGACGTCATTCAAGCCAAAACACTCAAGATGGCGGGTAAAGCTATGGCGTGGAGTCAGGTCTATTATGGCTAAAAACACGTGATGTGACACACGATTCTGTAAGATTTAAGCGGGAGGATCATTCTCGAAATGGAATCTGTAAAGAATTATCATTAACAGTACCACCAAAATATGATTTTAGGTCAGTTTTCTGAACCCCACTTTCATCGGCTTTCGCTGCGAAGCCTACAAGATGGCGACTATCGCTTTGAGATGGCGGCAGCCTCGATTTACTTGAACCATCCCTGTTTACACATTCAAAAGCTTGTATTCGATATGGTTGGGAATTCACTTGCATTGTGTAAACGACTGTGTATTGTGTAAGTGTACGTCTTATGTGTTTAATTTGTAAGTGTCATTAATCAGAAATATGACCTGATACAACCAGAGCATGTGTCTGTGAAGAGTTACTGCCCCTGTACCAATCAAAATGCATTTTCACCGCGTTTCTGCGTGTGCGGAGGAGGCATTTCGCTGCAATGTAAATGTTTCGTTTCTTGTGTGTTTCGTTTCTCCCTGTGGGGAAGCCGCGCTGTTTCAAGCCCAAAAGTTGAATCATCTGCGAGCACCCTAGTCAGTGAGTAATCGGTAACCGACTCTCGAACGGGGTGAGAGAGTAGGGCTGATGATGGGAGGGGGAGGAGAGGTGAGGGGGAGAATGACGGAGATAGAGAGGGGATGGGAATGAGTGGCGGAGGGGGCGGGGGGAAGTTTAACGAATCTATGCCATCTGCGCCGGAGAAAAGTACGTGGCACATATCGATCGCCATAGCGCTGCGCTGCCAGAATCAATACTAGTGCGCAGAAAGTCCTCAGGCCGCCACAGCCGCTGTTGGCCCGTGGGCCAACAACGGCTGACTGTGCGGCATGAGGAATTTCTGCGCCCTGGGATAAGCGCTTTCCAGGGTCCGTCACTGACAATCGCTTGTGTGTCAGTAATAATTAGACATGTTTTTAGATGGACAAGTCGGCTATCGGTAACAGATCATGCCAAGCATTCCTGAATATCATTTGAAAGGGCAAGATCTCTCTCTCTCTCTCTCTCTCTCTCTCTCTCTCTCTCTCTCTCTCTCTCTCTCTCTCTCTCTCTCTCTCTCTCTCTCTCTCTCTCTTTTGCAACGGCAGGTTTGTAAAATGGCTGTGTCAATGACGATGTCAATGGCTTAACCGTTGTAAAATAAAGTTTCATGGATTCATTGATTTATTGATTCATGATTCATTCTCTCTCTCTCTCTCTCTCTCTCTCTCTCTCTCTCTCTCTCTCTCTCTCTCTCTCTCTCTCTCTCTCTTTCATGCGATGCAAGTAATAGTACTATTTGTCAGCCCTGGAGAAGGTCACGACTGAACTGAAGAGGTACTCCACCCCAGAGAGAGAGAGAGAGAGACTGAGAGAGAGAGAGAGATGCTTCTTCAGTTTCACGCGATGGACACAGTGCCAGAGGCATGCTTCTGCGGGGGCCGAGTTTCAAGTTGTACAATGAAATTATGCAATGACCCTAGACCAATGAGATCCTTCCTTTGACTGATGATCAGTTCCGTCGCAGGCCAAAATCATTAATGATATTCCTCCCCGCCAAAACCAAAATTTCACATGACACACACTGAAATGCTTAATAGGGTTGAGCCTCGGAATACATTACTTCAATAAAATTAATGTATGCGCAGACTGAATGGCACGTGTGTGCGTGCCGCCGAGTGCGCGTGTGTAGTGTGCGCGTGCGTGGTCTACCCAATGCGCAAAAGGCCATCGGGCCGACGTCAGCCACAGTTGGCCCGCGCATGCCCGTACGCGGGCCAGCGGCGGCTGACGTCAGCCCAACTGATGGCCGCCTATTGCGCATTATTGGGGTGCTTGTGTGAATGTGTGTGCGTGCCCGTGTGTGTGTGGTTTTCCGTGTGTCGGTCCGTGGCGCAGCGGTAAAAGCGCCTGTCACCAATGCCAATGCTAGAGGTGCGAGGTTCCAGTTCGGACTTTTCTCCTCTAGTAATTGTGACCGTTAATTCGGGCGGACCGTTAGAGGTTCTCTCTCCGGGTACTCCGGCTCAGTCTTCCTCCACCACGACTTTGGTACCAATTTCAGCCCACTTAATCAAATCGTTTCAAATATAAACGATTTTATTTTCCAAAACTTTTCAGTGTAGCTCGCTTGAGCCCTTAGCACCACGTGAGTGTTCTGTGTTTATTACAGTGTGTGAGTGAATGCGCGTGATTCACTTGAGCGTGCTTGTTGGGTTCAGTTCGCGGCGGCGATTTGAGCCGAATTTCGATTGAGATAAAGCGCCTACTTAAAGCGCTGATTTATTTATTTATTTCTTTCTGCAACCCCATTTCTCCATCCCCCACCACCACCACCCATCCCCCCCCCCCCCCACCCTTTACCCCCTTCCCATACTCTTCTCCTTGCCTTAGTGGTACGGCATCACACATCAACAAACGATGGACAGTCATCAACCCCGTAGTTTCAACGCAACAACAACAACAACAAAAAAAAAAAACACAGTGCGCACAGGCCATCGGGCCGACATCGGGTCGATGGCTTTTTGCGCATTGGGAAACTACATGTAAACGACGTGTGTACGGTCATGAGAACCACGCTCCGGATTTTTAGTAGACACAACTGGAGTCGACATCGGTTAGCAAGATGCATAGATTCGCATGAGCACCTGGGGCTGCAGGGTCGCGTGCAAATCTATGTTTCTTGTGGACGGGAGAGGCCCTGTTTCCACCAACCACATTTACGTGAACCTGAAGAACGCTTGTTTCTGTCGCAGACACGTCCGAAAACAAAGCAAAGGCCAGACTTTTTCTTAGCCTAAGTTGGGTTCATACACACCCCCTTTAAACAAAATCGTTCCATCTACAGTCGGCACCAATTCGTATGGGCTTCTGGATCATAAGGATCCGTGCCTCTTACTGCGCTATTTACATCTATGTTCTTACAGCGTAGGAGGAGATGGTAAAGTTAGTGTAAGGTGGTGCGTGGTAAACCGTTCGTGCCAAGAAAAACAGCACAAAGAAAGGCTGTGCCCACTCATTCGAACGCCGAAACCCAGACGACTAACGCTTGCTGAGGATGTCAGTGCGGCCATTCTCTGCCGGCCAGAGTGCTAGACTGATTCTCACGAACCCCTGCATTCAGCAGCGGCTCATGAAAATCTATGCCTTTTGCAGGATGCCAAAATTTTAAAAGTCTGGTTGAGACGCTGCGTTCTTGTTTTTCCCAAAAGGTCATGGACCACTCGATTCTGTCCAACTCTGAGCCATTCGCAAGAGGCATTTGCAGGGGCTCATGAGGATTAATGCTTCTTTCTGACACTTTGCATCTCGAGAAAGTCACCGCGTAGGTCATGTTACATATTCAAATTTGGCAGATGAGGCAGTGCGAGGACCGGCGTTTTTAAAAATAATTTTTGCCTTGTTTGAAAATTTGTAGTAGGGCTGAATGTTGGAATTGCTGGAAATGACTGGTTACTGAGATGAAAGGAGGCATGTTTGGTGCTTTGATTCATACCATCCTGAGCTTATCCAGTGGACAATTGTGGGCCTATGTTGAGTTGCCGTTGACGTAGTGTTTTGAGGGGCACGCTGATTTCAGCTGTGCTTGGTAAGGAATCAGGTTCATAGCCAAGAAATGAGACTGTCAATGTGCTGGGATTTGTTTGTTGTTGTTATTTTGTGCATGGCAAATGTGCAGCTGGTGGGCGGTAGTGTTTTTTAGGGGATTGAAATATTAGCAGATGACTGGGACTGACTTTGGCTAAGAGACTGGACAGTACTGTGTTCCGTGGCCCGTAGTTCGTGTGTACGGTGGCGGAGAGGATGTTCAGTCCCGGCCGCAGAAATCACACACAGGTCCAGGAAACAAAAAAGATGAGTCTCCCTGATAGCGGCCGCAGTGTCGAATACTTGCACAGGCTATGCAGGGGGAATAACTGAGCAATACGGTTTATTCAGCACTGATAGACATCGTACTGTTTATTTTTCACTCTTTGCACCGCAAGTTTCAACATCGTACATCATGCTGAAACCTCTGACAGGTCGCACGCTTCTAACGCACACGTGGCTAAATCTAAGCCTCAATATGTCAGTTTTTCGATCGCAATGCAAATAGAATGTCAGTTATTCATACAACTGTGTTCACAGATGTTACGCCCCAGCCAGTGCACAGGTCTTCCGGTCTCGAATTCATCACGTGATCAGTGGAAATACGTGACAAATAAAAAAATGTGGTGCAGATTTGAACGTTTTTAAAGATCAGTTTGTTTGAAATAAGCAGAAAAGTGCCCACGTAATGTTTTGTTGTTATGAAGTTATTCGATCTTTCAGAAAGTGCGCCTTTTGACAAATAAAAACATGTGGTGCAGATTTAACCGTTTTTAAAGATCAGTTTGTTTGAAATAAGCAGAAAAGTGCCCACGTAATGTTTTGTTGTTATGAAGTTATTCGATCTTTCAGAAAGTGCGCCTTTTGACAAATAAAAACATGTGGTGCAGATTTGACCGTTTTAAAGATCAGTTTGATTTAAATAAGCAGAAAAGTGCCCACGTAATGTTTTGTTGTTATGAAGTCATTCGAACTTTCAGAAAGTGCGCCTTTTTTTCTGATTTTTCACTTACCGCTAAATTGAGACAGCTTTTTGTAACTAAGATCCATTAAAACGACTTTTAATTTTTCCAATCTAGATCAAGATCTGTACAAGTCAGTTTGTAGATGGCGCCATTCCAAATGATCAACCAATCACCAAGGGGCATGCCTCCATTACGATATTACTCGAGACCGGAAAGGTTCTTGTGCAACAACAGCGACCAAGTATCTACTTCATCAGTAGTAATACGCAAGCCACGACTAAGTGAAAACAAAATGGAGTTATTGCACATATGAAAATACGGCTCGTCACGTACATCCGGCAACGTTCTTTCCCGCATTTTGGCCATGGCCAAGTAAATATATAGAAATCTCTCTGAAAGGTTGGTTGGTTGTACATTGCTTAACGTCCCGACAGCAACAAGACTTTCTCAGGACGTGCCTGCACTGCTTGTGAAAACAAGAACAACAAACACAAACAAACAAACAAAACAAACCCCAAACCCCCAGAATATTGAATGTATGTCGCCAGCCGGTATAATGCCTCTCTGAAAGGACACATGAAGACACGCTTGTCTACATCAGCACAATGTGAACCGGCTTTGATTTTCAACTGCACTACAGAAATTTCCGATTGGGTCTGCCCTCCTTTAGTGATGGTCGGTCAAAAAAACACAACCAAACAAACAAACAACTTTGCTGAGTGACTGAACACAACGACAGCCAACGTCGGCCTGGATGGTCTTTGCGTGCTGGGGTCTAGGCTCCTCCATCCAATCAGCAAGTCCGCATTAATTAGCGAACCTTTTGGCACTGGCGGGTATGACTATGATCATGAAAGGACCCAGAGAATGGGCCTAGGGGAATGGGACGACATTTGGGCTTGGCACCACTAATACCAACGGGAGTGGGAAAAGTGACTTAGTCAGCGTTGGCGATCGATCATACAAAGTGAACCGGCAAACACTGCAGTCATATAACAATTCCTCTACTGAGTCACGGACGAGTGCCGGTGTACCAGGCCGTAAAGACACCCACGCCAGATCACCCCGGAACCATTTTAGCGTCATAAAAGGCGATAGCTTTTTATCACGCCAAAATGGCCCCGGGACCATTTGCTGTATACAGCAGGGCGAACCAGGATTTATTTTGGCCCTCATGGCGAACTGCTACGTCAGACTGATCTGAGGTCAATTTGGCGTGGAAACTGATAAATGCTGCGCCATATCGACCCCGGAACATTTTCGCGCGGGGAGTTTTACAAGTCAAAGTGGCCCCAGGTCGATCTGGCGTAGAGGGGGTGGGTGGGGTGGGTGGAGGGATCATTCTGGCCTGTTAAACCGACACCCAAGTCGGTCAGTGAGTCAACTAATACACTTGAATTAACATGGACCATCACGACGCACAATCAACAGCGACTAACACTAAATCAACTGTGATGGCTGATGGCGTCTCCTAAACTGTGACCCAGTGCGCAAAAGGACTTATTTTTCAGAGGCAAACTCCCGAGTTTGTTCAAGGTCGAGCATATCAGGGCATGCGTAGCCTAGTACCTGCACTCCCATATGCACCTCTCTTGGCTTGACTTCGCGAACGAAGATTTTATAGGAGTTGCCCACGACGTCTGCAGGCTTGTTCGTGGCTGCGGAGGCCAATCCGAGACAGGCAGGTTCGACCGCAGTGGTACATCTACGCTTAACAAACGTAGAGCGACGTAGATAGGGGACTTGAAGATACTTCAATATGTATGGTGACCCGTAAGTCAAAGCGATGCTTTTTCTCCTCATACATTACTCGAGAATTACAGTTATTCAGACAAAATGTGTTTATTTTCTCCTTTTTTTTAAAAAAAAAAATTCTGTTTTTGAGAAAGCAGCAAAACATTCTCTGTGTACGGCATTCTTTGCCCTGTATATTTAAAACAAACACCACGTGGAAACTCCGTAGCATTCTGACCAGTCCTTGAGTGGGTGGTATGCATGATACATTTTGTCACGTGATTTTGAGTTTCGCAGACCCGATTGCATATAAGTCTGCATAGGAGAGTAAGGGCATGACCGTATTGATAGCACGAACTGTACAATTTGAAGAAACTTGGTCTGCCAGTAATGGGGAAGCCAGAAGTGTCATTCTGCAAGTGGAACTGACCACGGCCTACGTGAGGAAGAGCAAAGAAAATGGAGGCGACGCTATACTCGTTGGGGAAGAGGCATACATGTTCATGAGCCCATGCAAGCCTGCACTCCAGGGTCTCATGACAATCTATGTCTCTTGGTTTTCTGGTTTTCATCATCAGGCACAAGAGCAGGCCGGGGATCAGCCTATGGCCAACGTTGGAGCGTTAGTGTTGGTGCTAGTTATGACAAGATGATCTCTCTGCTTTCTGCTTGCACGGCCTAGGTTGGAGAGTGCGTCTGGGATTCGCTGTACCGAGACGAGCACAACCCGGTGAGAGGAGCATGCAAGCAACGTTTTGGCAGCTGTTGGCAGCTAGCGCTAATCTATATTCAAACCCGTTTACTGTTGGGGGGGGGGGGGAGGGGGGAAGCTGTACGCCATCCAGCTACAACAGAAGCAAAGAATCTCGCCAACCTCCCTCCCGTAAACTCCCAGTGTTCCGCTTTTAACTCATTCTACCCCAAGACCGAAATCCTTAAAATTTCCCCTTGTCCTTTGAAGACTGCTTTGCAGTGCAGGACACAGATCGACCATGATAGTTCAAGGGTGGTGCCAGCGAATATTGACGCTGTACTCAAAGCGATTTTAAACTCATTAAAATTTTTGTACCCGAGAAATCGGTGACTTACTGCATGATATAGATTCGTGTACGTTTTTCTGACATAGCTAACGTGTCTAATGTGTGAAGTCACGACGGAGTCTCAACCACGTTTAGTTCGTATTTGTTGTGTGATAGACCGTAACGGCAGAGACACCCAGTGCGTGAGTCTCTTAGTGCGACGATTAGTCGCGATACAATCACACAACATAATCCTGTTACTAAGAGATTGAGGATTAGCACTTGATACCTGATGACTGATCAGTGTGTGATGACTGGCTTAGTGGTCAATGTTGATAGACACACCCGCGTGCAATTCTCATCGGAATGCGCGTATAATTATGACAATTGCAGCGCTCTGTGACTTTACAAACTGTGTTAACCTGTGTATTGAACAAGAGTGCACAACTTAGTCGCTATTAAAGTGATTCTTATCACTGACTGTGGCGGTAGCAAAGAATAAGATTACTCTGGTACGCTTCATCGCGTTTTGTTTGTAGCAACAGTACGTTGCACACGCAGAGACCTATATCTGCAGACTTTTTTCATTTACATCTACGATCCGCTATCTTTTTCTTTCTTTTTTTTTTTTAATCTTTCGCGCATGTTTCAGTGCTGTGTTTTGACCACTTATCTGCATGCCACATTGTGACACTTTGTTATTGTTGTTTAAACTGTCATTTAGTTTGTTAGTATATTTTAAACTAGTATTTAGTTCAGTGAGAAGTTACCTGACATGTTTACTAGTGTCAGCGATCATTTGCTTAGAATAGGCCACCTCAATGTATATCACCTTTGCAGCAAAGTATCAGATGTTACAGTACTACTCAACCAACCCTCCCCATATCATATATTTGGCTTTACAGAAAGTAGGTTGACAGAGAATATGAGTAACCAAGCTATCACCATACAAAATTTCTCCATTCATAGGCGAGATGCTTCAGTGCCTGGTCATACTGGCATTTGTGCTTATGTTCACAATACTATTGCTAACAACGTAACACGACGACGTGACCTGGAATCCGCCCATGTGGAAAGCCTGTGGCTTGAGATAAAAGCAACCGCCAAGTCAACCCCGACCTTCGTATGTTTTATTTACAGAAACCCCGCAGCTACAGTGTCCTGGCAAGATGATTTTGTTGTAATGGTTGACAAAGTACAAAACTCCAAGGGTGATATACATATACTCGGTGATTTTAATGTTGATTTATTGAAACCTGGCAACACGTCATGGAGATCCATGATAACGTTTTTAGGCCTTACACAAGTAGTTCAGTCACCCACCAGGGTCACTGCTACTTCATCCACATTAATTGACCATGTTTATACAACCAACGACAGTGCCCTTAGCAATGTCTATGTACCCAGCATCTCTGTCAGTGATCATTTTCCTATTTGTTTTTCATTATCTGCGAAGTTGCCAAAGAAACCTCATAAGGAGCATATAACCATTCTCTACAGATCATTCAAAAAATTTAATCAAGATGATTTTTTGCATGAACTTTCCCAAACACCATTTTCCGATGTGTATAACTATAACGATCCCAATGTAGCGCTGTCCCACTGGTATAAGTTGTTCCTCGGTGTTCTTGACAGACATGCCCCGAGGCGCACTAAGCGTGTTAAACATCCCACCGTGCCTGAGTGGCTGACGGATGAGATTAAAACTGCGATGGAACTAAGAGATCTATTGAAACAACAAAAGAAATTTGACGAGTACAAGAAACAGCGAAACCTAGTTAAATCATTAGTACGTAAAGCACAGAGGCAGTATGCTGAAAAGATTATTGCGGGCGGCAAAGACATACGCAGCGTGTGGCAGGTGATTAACACATTTACTAAAGGACAATCTAGCAAAACAACGAGTGTCCCCCCGCACCTCACAGCTGATGTATTTAATGAACACTTTCTTAACATTGCAAAAACCCTGTCACAGACGAACACCAGTGAGCCAGGTGAATACGTATGTTCAGAACAATTGAAACAGCACAGTCAGATAAACGCCGGCAATACTTTCTCAGTTCCCCTAATGACCGTCCTTGATGTAGGAAAATCTATAACCAACATGAAAAGTAAAACATCTTGTGGTGTAGACGGTATTAGCAGTAAAATCCTGAAAATTGCGCTCCCTTATATTGTGGAATCATTAACCTTTATATATAACCTTTCGATTCAAAAGAGCATGTTTCCCGATGAATTGAAAATAGCAAAAGTTACTCCTCTACCGAAAAGCAAAGATCTGAGCGACCCAAGTGAGTACAGACCTATTTCAATCTTTATCAGCAGTGTCCAAACCACTTGAAAAGCATATACATAATCATTTACTTCAATTCCTGGAGAAAAACCACCTTATTAGTACAGCACAATCAGCTTTTCGGCCCAAACATTCGTGTCAGACTGCCTTAACTCTCATAACCCACAAATGGCTTACTGCCATAAATGAGTCCAAACTTTCAGGTGTAGTATTTCTAGATCTTAAAAAAGCCTTCGATCTCATTAACCACTCAATCTTACTAAAGAAGTTACCTTTATATCACATTGACTCAAATGCAGTCGCTTTTCTCTCGTCCTATCTCTTAGACAGAACGCAGAAAGTGTTCTTGAATGGTAAATACTCAGCGAAAGGACTGGTGACCCATGGTGTTCCTCAGGGATCCACCCTAGGACCGTTATTATTCAACATCTTTATAAATGACCTTCCACTGTCAATATCACACCCCGACACAAACTGTGAACTATTTGCTGACGATACATCATTACATGTATCTGATAAAAATGTTTCAACCGTGAGCGCTGTCCTCCAACATAGTCTAGATGAAGTGTCAACTTGGTGTGAAGAAAATCATATGATTATTAGTATTCCTAAAACAAAAAGTATGTTGGTGACAACACGCCAAAAGCATCAACGTGGTTTGCAACCCCTTGAGCTGTCCCTTCACTCTCAGCCCATAGAACAAGTGTCAAAACATCGTTTGTTAGGAGTGACAGTCGACGAACAGCTCAGCTGGGAGCCGCACATAGAAACTGCCTGTAAAACTATTTCAAAGAATCTATTTTTATTATCCAAATTAAGTCGTATTGACATTGATGCTCGAAAACTATTCTTTAATGCACACATCAAGACACATTGTAATTATGCTTCCAATATCTGGGACGGCTGTGGAGACATTCATTTGAAAAAAATTAATTCCCTTTACTGGCGAGGTATTAAGCTTATTCTTCCTGGTTCGTCCCCTACTGATGAAAGACTGAAGGCCCTTAATATTCTACCACTCAGTAAACAATTGGAACTTAATAGATGCTTGCTTGTGCAAAAAATTCTAAACAATGCCGCCCCTCCCTATCTCCGTGAGCTGTTTTCCCACACGAATAGAGAGAACACGAGGAACAGCTTACTCCATCTCCCAAAACCGAGAATCGACATCTTCAAATCTAGCATATCATTTTCCGGCGCTAAGTCATGGAATAACTTGCCCTCGCATTTAAAGTCTATTTCAAAGTTATCTATCTTCAGAGCTCGCGTCCATAAATATTTGCTGTCGATGTGAATGTCCTATTTTTATGTTTAGTATGTTGCTCCAGCACAGCAGATTGCTGCAGATTATGTAATAGTGTGACTGTATTAACATGTCAGGCTCATACACGTACATAATATATTGTTTTAATTCTTTTTGTATTTTATTTTATTTTTTTTTCTTTCTGATGGTGGGGGGTGGGGGTGGGGGTGGGGGGTGGGGGTGGGGGGTATGGGTACTTATATATATTTTATCTTTTGCTGTATCGTCTTATGTATTTTTATATGTGTAGAGTAGCAGGACAGTTTGGAAGATAGGCATTGCTATGCCTAAAACTTTTTATCCTGAATAAAAACGTTTCATCATCATCATCATCATCTGGCATCACCCTTGAACTATGATGGTCGATCCTTATCTTCCGGCGGTGTGTCTGGGGTAGAATGAGTTAACCCGGAAAATTTCCAATGCCACCCATCTGCAAGAGGCAAAGAACCTCATGAGCCCCCGCAGATGCGGGGGCTCATGAGGTTCTTTGTCTCTTGCTGACCGCATTCATACCCGCGTTCTTTGGCTTGATCGGATAATTTGGTGGTGAGTTTGCCCTGCTCTCCAAGACACAGATTGGCGTCCTCTGGCAGTAAAGGTGTTAAGTAGGCTGGGCGTTCAATTTTCGATGTCAGAAAGACGACATAAAGCCACTAGCAGGGAATAGGTTACAGGGGTGGATCATTAATTTTACCTCACGACGGGGGTTAGAGTGGGGGGTGGGGAGGGGTGGGGGATCGGGGTGGGGATGGTGGTGTCGAACTTTTTGCTTGATACAAAGGCAAAACCTTGCTCTACCACTTCCTGAAAAGTGTGTGTGTGTGTGTGTGTGTGTGTGTGTGTGTGTGTGTGTGTGTGTGTGTGTGTGTGTGAGAGAGAGAGAGAGAGAGAGAGAGAGAGAGAGAGAGAGAGAGAGAGAGAGAGAGAGAGAGAGAGAGCGAGAGAGAGAGAGAGAGAGAGAGAGAGAGAGAGAGAGAGAGAGAGGGGGGGGGGAGGTAATTACTTAGCGCTGGACAGACAAACAGTTAGATCCCCTGCCCCCGCCTAACATGCACCCTTTAAGGGATGTATAATTATGCTCGTCTTGTTCTATTGACCTGCGTATCGTTTTTTTCTGTGGGCTGGCGATTGGGGGCCTGATAGACGGGTATGTGTACGCACTGGCTGACTTTGTTAGTGTTCCCGACCGAATACGTTTTATCTCAATGGCGCAGTAAGATTTCTGAGACAACCCAATCTGATGGAAAATCCAATGACGGGGATGAAGGGAGGGGATGGGAGATGGGGGTGACCAGTGCATATTAAACGAGGGAACCAGTCACACAGACAGCAAACGTCAATACTGTGGACATTACTTAAAAGGCAGAACTTTCTAATACTTTGCTTAACTCATTGTGCCCGAGGTACGAAACACCCGTATTTTGGAGTTCTCCTCTGAGGACTGCATTACAATTCAGGAGACAGATCGACCATGATAGTTCAAGGGTGGTGGCAGAATAGCTTGGCGCCTATAGGCGCCAAGCCTCAGTTTCTGCCACCACCCTTGAACTATCATGGTCGAGCCATATCTTGCTGGGGTGTGTCACGGGCAGAATGAGTTAATACTGAGTAGTACTTATAAAGGCGCCAAGCCTATCAAGCGCTACACTTGAGCTGTGTTAACCGACCCCTACGCACCGCAGAAGACGCCAAAGATAATCAAAGAAAAAGTTCAGCCTCTTGTTTTCACGCCTAAGATTCACTACAGAAAATGATGGATGAGCCATCTCAGTACCGGAAAAGAAAGCTGTTCCGTTGCGCAAAAGATCTTCGGTCGACGGCCGCCGTAGCGGGCCCGTTGCCTGCTGACGTCAACCCGAAGACTGGCTTTTGCGCAACACTTGAAATTTCGGGGTTTGTGTTGTTAGAAGACATTCCTTTAGAGCAGCGGTGTCTTTGAAGATGGGGTTGTTTGTAGGTGCAGTTTAAACAGACATCGCCTCCCTCCACGAGAGAGATTTGAGCAGATTGCGTTTATTTTATTTGTTTTTAAAACAATGACGACGTTTATTTGCTCAAAAGTGAGGACAGACGTAGAAGTTTGAAGTGTATTTCAAGATTTTCGTAACTTGAAGTGAGGCATTGTATGCAGTATCGCACGATACGCAGCATTCCTATTTGTTCTTACGCTCCCCTTCCCCGGGCTTCCCTTCCCCCTTCCCCTGCCTCCCTTCCCCTTCTACCCCCAACGCCCAACCCCCCCCCCCTCCGCCTCCCCCCCCCCCCCCCGCAAACATGGGGAAGTTTGAAGTGTATTTTAAGATGCTTGTAACAAGAGGCATTGTGTTCAGTATCGGACAATATGCAGCATTTCTATTTGTTCTTACGCTCCCACTTCCCCCTCCCTCCTCTTCCCCTCCCGTCCCACCCCCACCCCACCCCACCCCACGCACACACGCGCAAACACTAAATCAAGATTTACTGACGTGGAAGTAAAAAGTGAGGTTACGTTTCAAATTAACGACTTCCAACAACGAACAAGAGCGTGACGTCACAGTAGATAATGAACTTGGACCGTAAGCGTCGACAACACTACAAACATCTCCAAGAGGCATAGATCCTCATGAGCCCTCCGGGCTCATGAAGATCTATGCCTCATGGAGATGTTTGGAGTGTTGTCTGTCCTCTGTGACTTCGCTCTCGTTCCTTGCTGCGAGGCGTTCGCGGCAAACGAAGCCTCGATATTGTATAGACATGAACGGCTGTGAGAAACCGTAGGCCTAAGTGTAATCTGGCGTTCACACGGAAAAGGGGGGAGGCGGCGGGGGTGGGGGTGGGGGGGTGGGGGTGGGGGAGGGGGTGGTCGTGGGGGTGGGGGGTGGGGGAGGGGGTAGAAGAAAGCACATGCACGTTTTCACATGCTTATGTGACCCTGCTAATCATTTGTGCAGGTGTAGCACCTTCTACGAAGCATATGAAGACAGGCACCTTTGCGTCACCTCTTAAGAAAAAGGGTAGTGGCAAATAAAACTGGGAACACAGGCATCGGATGATCGTTGTGTAATTGGCGTCTTCACACGAGTAGTAGTAGTAGTGCTGTTTACTACTACCCGTGTTAACTCTTCGCGTGTTGGTGGCGGTTTTTGTCGCGATGATTTTTTTAAAATACTAAAACCGCTACCGAAACGCAAAGGGTTAAGAGGTGACCGATAACGCAAGGATTATCCCATGCCTGTGCATACGAACTTCTAAAAAACGCAATCTAGCACGGTCAACAGATTAACTTTTGTTGATTTAGTGCCTTGGGCGAAAAAAACAACAACCCCAAAACACCGCACTATATAATTATATCATATCTCGTGACATGCGTCAAATTCTTTGAGAAAAAGTGAACACGATCCAACTGGAAAAGAGACCTACATCCCCAACTGCGGGACGGGGGGGGGGGGGGGGGGGGGGGCTCGTGAGGATCTACGCCGCTTGCTGACGCCATTTTGAATCCACGTTGCTGGTGCGCCTGGGACTCCGGCCTTGCCTGGCGTTGAATCAAAGAGGTTCAAACCCCACAGAGGGTAACGGCCTCCGCCTTTGGTTGAACTGACACGGATTCAGGACACGCAGTCTGCGCCGTCAACGGGCAGCTCAGGGTTTAACCCATTGTGTCCCTAGGTAGGAAATCCCTGCGCCGTCAACGGGCAGCTCAGGGCTTAACCCATTGTGTCCCTAGGTAGGAAATCCCTGCGCCGTCAACGGGCAGCTCAGGGCTTAACCCATTGTGTCCCTAGGTAGGAAATCCCTGCGCCGTCAACGGGCAGCTCAGGGCTTAACCCATTGTGTCCCTAGGTAGGAAATCCCTGCGCCGTCAGCGGGCAGCTCAGGGCTTAACCCATTGTGTCCCTAGGTAGGAAATCCCCACATAATCTGCGTCAGCGGGCAGCTCTGGGCTTAACCCATTGTGTCCCTAGGTAGGAAATCCCTGCGCCGTCAACGGGCAGCTCAGGGCTTAACCCATTGTGTCCCTAGGTAGGAAATCCCTGCGCCGTCAGCGGGCAGCTCAGGGCTTAACCCATTGTGTCCCTAGGTAGGAAATCCCTGCGCCGTCAGCGGGCAGCTCAGGGCTTAACCCATTGTGTCCCTAGGTAGGAAATCCCCACATAATCTGCGTCAGCGGGCAGCTCAGGGTTTAACCCATTGTGTCCCTAGGTAGGAAATCCCCACATAATCTGCGTCAGCGGGCAGCTCTGGGCTTAACCCATTGTGTCCCTAGGTAGGAAATCCCCACATAATCTGCGTCAGCGGGCAGCTCTGGGCTTAACCCATTGTGTCCCTAGGTACGAAATCCCCACATTTTGGAGTTGTCATGTGAGGCCTGCAATACAATTCAGGAAACAGATCGACCATGACAGTTCAAGGGTGGAGCCAGAATAGCTTGGCGCCTATAGGCGCCAAGCTATTCTGGCACCACCCTTGAACTATCATGGTTAATCCATATCTTGCTGTGGAGTTTCGAGACTGAATCAGTTAAAACAAGATGGGATGAACCATAACCCACAAAGTCCCTTCTATATACGAGCTGCCTTCGCTGTCGAGGGTCTCGTCGTCTTTGACCTAATTCTGATGTTGAAATATCTCCTTTTGAAAAAGCCTAGCTGATCTGCCAATGTGCCACAGTGAATTCTAAGAGGGGCGCAGTGCATACGCGTCATTGCTTTGTCAAACGTCATTTATCATGACGTATTTTTGTTTTTACGTAATTTTATATTTAGCGTGATATGAGTTTCACTTTCGCTTCAAGACTTGAGGAAATGGTGACAAAACTAGAATTTCACAGTACGATTTCAGTCTTGCTATATAATTTGTATGAAATCAGGTTGACTTTATCTAGCTACATGCTACACTAAGTACACCTGCATGTTCTTCTGAAAGCGCGTCGATGTGTGTGTGTGTGTGTGTGTGTGTGTGTGTGTGTGTGTGTGTGTGTGTGTGTGTGTGTGTGTGCGCATGATGATCTATGCCTCTTGGAGATGCGCGCATGTGTATGTGTGTGAGAGATAAATAAAATGAAATGAAACTTTATTTTCCAAGGATCAATGATTAGGCCATAGACCTGTTTTCAATCATGTCCTTGAGAGAAAGAGAGAGAGAGAGAGAGAGAGAGAGAGAGAGAGAGAGAGAGAGAGAGAGAGAGAGAGAGAGAGAGAGAGAGAGAGAGAGAGAGAATTACGTCATATTTAGAGTATTGCGTCAAAGTCTGCGTGGTGATGGAGTTGCTTCTTTTACGTCACCACCACTGTCTGACTTTTTTCAGAAGTCAAGGTTTTATACTGTTTTAATTTTTTTCTGAAAAGATTGATTGATTGATTGTACATTGCTTAACGTCCCGACAGCAACAAGGCTTTCTCAGGACGTGCCTGCACTGCTTGTGAAAAAAAAAACAACAGAACATTGAATGTAGAATTAATTTTTACTAAAGAAGATGAAAAGATACAAAGCTGGCTAACGAACTCATCCAATGTCTATCTACAAATTAGCTATATCCAAAATTTCAAGTAAATATGACAAAAATTACGGACTCTACCTTGGGTCAACCGACTTTCTATAAACTGTCTTTTATGTCTTCAAGGAGACATCCCGTTACAATTTCTCGGAGGATCTCTTAGCCACCGCTTAGAGAAAATATTTCGCCAAGTTTCAAGCTTGTGCGTACAGCAATATCGGAGATTCTAGTGTTTACATACATACGCACACACATACGCACATACGGCGCTTCGGGCCAAATATACGTTCAGCAGCGAGGTTGGCGTAACTAGACATGACGTAATTTTTATCATGTTACTTCAGTTCACAGAGGATTAGGCCTGCCCGTCTTTTACATCATGGACATGCTATTAAATTCGCCCCACCGCGACCCGTCTTAAAAAGTCCCTTCTATAAATAGAAGGGACATACAAATCGCAACCTGCACAGGCGTTGGTGAAAAACTGTAACCCTTTGGCTGTCGGTAGAGGTTTTTGTAGCGATGATTCCTGTAGGATGTCAGAGTGTTGTTATTCCTGTAGGACTGATGTCAGGGTGTTGTTATTCCTGTAGGATGTCAGTGTGTTTCTATTCCTGTAGGATGTCAGGGTGTTGTTATTCCTGTAGGATGTCAGGGTGTTGTTATTCCTGTAGGATGTCAGGATGGTGTTATTTCTGTAGGATGTCAGGGTGTTGTTATTCCTACAGGATGTCAGGGTGTTGTTATTCCTGCAGGATGTCAGGGTGTTTCTATTCCTGTAGGATGTCAATCTGTTGTTATTCCTGTAGGATGTCAGGGTGTTGTCATTCCTACAGGATGTCAGGGTGTTGTTATTCCTGTAGGATGTCAGGGTGTTGTTATTCCTACAGGATGTCAGGGTGTTGTTATTCCTGCAGGATGTCAGGGTGTTTCTATTCCTGTAGGATGTCAATCTGTTGTTATTCCTGTAGGATGTCAGGGTGTTGTCATTCCTACAGGATGTCAGGGTGTTGTTATTCCTGTAGGATGTCATGGTGTTGTTATTCCTGTAGGATGTCAGGGCGTTGTTATTCTTGTAGGATGTCAGGGTGTTGTTATTCCTTTAGGATGTTAGGGTGTTGTTATTCCTGCAGGATGTCATGGTGTTGTTATTCCTACAGGATGTCAGGGTGTTGTTATTTCTGCAGGATGTCATGGTGTTGTTATTCCTGCTGGATGTCAGTGAGTTTTTATTCCTGCAGGATGTCAGAGTGTTGTTATTCCTATAGGATGTCAGGGTGTTGTTATTCCTGTAGGATGTCAGGGTGTTGCTATTCCTGCAGAATGTCAGGGTGTTGTTATTCTTGTAGGATGTCATGGTGTTGTTATTCCTGCAGAATGTCAGGGTGTTGTTATTCCTGTAGGATGTCAGGGTGTTGTTATTCCTATAGGATGTCATGGTGTTGTTATTCCTGCAGAATGTCAGGGTGTTGTTATTCCTGAAGGATGTCAGGGTGTTTCTATTCCTGTAGGATGTCAATGTGTTGTTATTCCTGTAGGATGTCAGGGTGTTGTCATTCCTACAGGATATCAGGGTGTTGTTATTCCTGTAAGATGTCAGGGCGTTGTTATTCCTGTAGGATATCAGGGTGTTGTTATTCCTGTAGGATGTCAGGGTGTTGTTATTCCTGCAGGATGACAGGGTGTTGTTATTCCTGCAGGATGTCAGTGAGTTTTTATTTCTGCAGGATGTCAGAGTGTTGTGTTATTATTCCTGTCGGATGTCAGGGTGTTGTTATTCCTGTAGCACGTAGGATGTCAGGGTGTTGCGACCCGTCTTAAAAAGTCCCTTCTATAAACAGAAGGGACATAAAAAATCGCAACCTGCACAGGCTTTGGTGAAAAACTGTAACCCTTTGGCTGTCGGTAGATGTTTTTGTAGCGATGATTCCTGTAGGATGTCAGGGTGTTGTTATTCCTGTAGGATGTCAGTGTGTTTCTATTCCTGTAGGATGTCAGGGTGTTGTTATTCCTGCAGGATGTCAGAGTGTTGTTATTTCTACAGGATGTCAGTGAGTTTTTATTTCTGCAGGATGTCAGAGTGTTATTATTCCTGTAGGATGTCAGGGTGTTGTTATTCCTGTAGCACGTAGGATGTCAGGGTGTTGTTATTCCTGTAGGATGTTAGGGTGTTGTTATTCCTGCTGGATGTCAGGGTGTTGTTATTTCTGTAGGATATCAGGGTGTTGTTATTCCTGTAGGATATCAGGGTGTTGCTATTCCTGTAGGATGCCAGGGTGTTGTTATTCCTGTAGGATGTCAGGGTGTTGTTATTCCTGTAGGATATCAGGGTGTTGTTATTCCTGTAGGATGTCAGGTGTTGTTATCTCTGTAGGATGTCAGGGTGTTGTTATTCCTGTAGGATGTCAGGGTGTTGTTATTCCTGCAAGTATCATCGCGACAAAACCGCTACCGACAGCCAACGTGTTGATCACTAAATGCAGAGTCAGTGTGTGTCTACTTTGTTCAAGTTGAGATAAAGACTGTAAAGCATTCATACGTCACATGGCGTGATCGACTTTTGGCGCGGGGATGACGCATACGAAAGATCGAGTGACCAGGGTTCACTTTGGCGTGGCCGGCAAACGTTGAACGTTTGCCGCGCCAAAGTGACCCCGAGTTAATTTGGCGTAGGGGTCATTCTTGTTTTACACCGGCAACTGCCTCCCCCACCCTCCTCCCACACACACACACACCCTTTCAGAGAGGGGAGGAGTAGGAAATGAGCCTTTATGATCACATGTATTGATTTTCGTTGCCGATTCAGAATAGGGCTCCCCCATAATTCATCTGCTCTCACTCTTCGGCCTCTCGAGACGGCCGGTCCCTTAGGGTTTTGTGATGAGGTTGTTAGGACCTCTGTATCCTACCCCCACCCCCCCCCCCCCCTTTTACATATATAGACTAAGGTACAAAAGCACGTGCACAAGTTCATGATATTAGTGCGTCATTACTGATGATCAGTAATGACGCACTAATATCATGAACTTGTGCACGTGCTTTTGTACCTTAGTCTATATATATATATGTAAAAGTATTACGATAATATAGAATTTGAAAGTGCATTCTGTATCTATTTTGACGCTCTACATTCTCACACGTAAATTATGTTTTGTTACCTAGTTACCTGTTACCTGGGCATTCCCCTGAAGAAGCCCTCGCTGAGAGGGCGAAAATTTGTGCATAGATTAAAAGTGTAACTCCTTCTAAACTACGTGGTGTTTGTGGATCCTTTCTTCACATTTTAAGTATATATATATATATATATATATATATATATATATATATATATATATATATATATATATATATATATATATATATATATATATATATATATATATATATATATATATATATATATATATATATATATATATATATATATATATATATATATTGGGGCGAGACCGGTCGTAGGCGGCAAAAACAAAAATCTCCCCAGCAGGTCCAAGATCTGTTTGTGAAAATTCACGTACTACTCCCACCTCGGGGTGGGGGGGGGGGGGGTGGGGTGGGGGGGGGGGGGGGGGTTGGTCAGGATATTCTCCAGATGATTGCGGGGCGCCTGGGGGTAGTCCCTATTGCTATATGCAGTAGGTGTTCAGTGGAAGGCTCAGAAAGATAGGTCTGTCATTCCACCTCTCAAACTACCCCTCTCTTTCTAGGTCTAGTGATTGATGCAGTAGTCACAAAAAGGGCAGCTGATGTCCTGATGAAACAATCCAAGCTTACCAGCCTGGAATTCCATGGCATTAGCACAGCAAGAGCATTCTCAAAATTGAAATGAAAAATTATATATATAATTTTTCATTTCAATTTTGAGAATGCTCTTGCTGTGCTAATGCCATGGAATTCCAGGCTGGTAAGCTTGCATTGTATCATCAGCTGCCCTTTTTGTGACTGCATCGCTCACTAGATCTAGAAAGAAAGGGTAGTTGGATGAGATAGAGACCTATCATTTTGAGCCTTCCACTGAACACCTTCTGCATAAAGCAACAGTGACTACCCTGCCAGGCGCCCCTTACCCCCGAGAAAGGAGGTTAGTGCATGAATATTCCCAAACAGATATTGGACCTGCTGGGTAGATTTATATTTTTGTCGCCTACAACCGGTTTCGCCCCAAAGTGGGGAGGGGGGGGGGGGTCTTCAGGTAAGCATACGACGTAACCTGACAAACTGCAAACACAACGTGTGTACTAGAAGCCGCCTCCAGAATTTACTGGTAGCACCACTAGTACAGCGCAGATTGCATCCCTAAAGCTTTACGTGGTGTTGCAGTGGAAGAAGACAGACTACTTTTGAAAAGGCAACACCTAGGCAATTTTGTGGTGTAATTATTCTTTACTTTTAAACAAAGGCGTCCAAAATCACAGCTGAGTACACGTAATATCGTTCTGATCACAGGGGGATGGAATCGAAGGGGCACGAAACTCTTGCCAGAACTTCGATTCCCTCATCCTGTGTTCAGACACCATTCAACAGGTAGAGTGAAACGGATTCTGTATCTCTGACCGTACTCAAGACTGGAAACTGTACGTCGGTAGCAGATACGTCTTTGGAAGTTAGAGTTTCGTCGTGTACTGTAAGATAAGTCTGGACTCGCATCAGTCAGGATCAGGCGCATCCCCGAAATGCTCGGAAATAAAACACCAGAGTCTGGTTGCCAAACACCGATTTGGACCTGAACCCCCATGAAACAACCCCCAGAGCTGGTCTCAACGGTTTTTGATTCTCCGATGGCTATAGATTACAAATCCGACTGATGCCACTCTGGCACTATTGAGGAATTTGATTTTTTTAAAAAATAAAAAATTGAAATTAAGTATATTCAGTTTTGACACAAACGGTGAATCATAGGAAGGATTGCCTGATGCTACAGTGTCAGGTCAGAGATAAGGATGTTGCAAGGAGGGAGGGAATAATGTTGGATTGCCTAAAAGCATAGATTCACATTAGCCTCTGCAGTCACATGGGCTCGTGAGAATCTATGCTTCATGCCAGATGAAATCTTACGCAGCTGTTCCTTTCAATGCGGGCATGGCCTATGTTTAGGTTAGACTGCACTGGCAAGGCGGAGAGCTATAGAAAGCCGCGCTGCCGCTATGTTTCTCTTCCAGGATCTGGGTCAAGTGCCTCTTCTGGCATGTATCAAATCGCCTCGTTATTGACTGGTTCAACTGTTGATGCGTGGGAGAAGTTCCAATTTTGTGGAGATTTCGAATAGAAAAGCAACTGCTTCCATTTTTTTTTTCTTTCCGGGAAACTGCGAAAATCTAGCTACTACACAACGAGGTAAATGCACCCACAAAATAATTTTAAAAAATTATAATAATTGCGGCATTTCAGTTCTAGTATGTTCATGTGTATTTAGTATCTACACTAAAACATCGTAATTTATTGTGTGGCCATATGCAACTATAACATATAGATAATAGAGTCAGTATATCGGAAATAGCTCAGCGGATTTATTACGTACAACATGAGACTAACGTGTCGGTCCGTCTGTTGTGGCTGGTTTGCTGACGCAAAGTATGGTGTTCTATATGGGTCATAATGACGTTTCATTTAACGACGAGCCATAAGTGATGGGTTAAGCTCAATGCTGCGTCACAAAAAACGAGTGTAAAAACGGCTACAGTCTCTCACACAGATGAAATAATACTGTGTAGTGTCGGTGGGTGTGTATGAGAGAGAGAGAGAGAGAGAGATGATGATGATGATGATGAAACATTATTTAACGGTAAGAAGTTTTGACAGAAACAAATCGTCATTTTACAAACATGCCGTTGCTAACATCTACAACATAAGAGAGAGAGAGAGAGAGAGAGAGAGAGAGAGAGAGAGAGAGAGAGAGAGAGAGAGAGAGAGAGAGAGAGAGAGAGAGAGAGAGAGAGAATGCTTCAGTAGGACTATACGTTTACATAGAAAACAGTGAAAATAGTAGGAGGGATATTGCTTTGGTTTTTCTCCTCCGTCTGCTTTCAGCATAATCCGATCCCTTATATAACGTAATTATGGAGCGGTGCCTGTTCAAAACACAGTCATTGTCTCTTCAGTGTCATTTGGAAAATGCTAGAGCTGACGGTGAGCGGAGAAAAGTGCATTCATAAAATAATTCAGTCAAGCAAAGATCGGTGTGACGGTCTCCATGAAGATATAAAAGCATTATTACATCAGAGAGTCGTTTGATCTACTGTCACAGAAGCTGTGTTCCTTCGTATACATCAAATCACCGTATTCATTGCCATCTGACACGCAAACGGGGACCTGCTCCTGGAACGTCTGACTCTGGGCAACCAATCACCAACGAAACAAGTGAAGAGATATAGTGTTCATCGTTTTGACATTGCCTTTTCTGTGGTGAAATCTGTAAGGTGGAAGGCTCACGAAATCTAAGTCGATAGCGTGCACCTTATTGTGTGAGAACTGCAGACAGAGGTTCAAGCAAGGACTTCAAACATGTGATCATGGATGTCTGCAGCAAAAGAAAAGATTCCTGGTTTCGTGAAGTGCGATTGAGGTTAAATGGCGCCTTTGCTGATTTACATGCTTGCTGATGCACGATATCACGACAGCTGTAAAATACAGTTCACTGTGGGGCACAAGGGGCATAAATGCAGCAGCAACGAAACACAACGGGCCACAACACGACATTGATGATCCTGCTTTTGAGTCTCTTGTAGATTTCATGAAAGTCAACAGGTCTTCTATGTGAACCTCTGTTGAGGTACACAAATTACACCTGGCCTATGGAGGGAGTGGATTATCCCATGCACAACTTCTGAGCTGGCAAAGCTGTTGAGTTATTTTGACGACCTCCTTCTTTTGTCTCCCAGTGGTCTTGCAAATATACTTTTATTTCGCCAGAAGGCATCTTGTCTGGTGAGACTTGATAAAGATGAAGAAGATGATATATCAGTTGAAAAGGTGGCAAAAGCTATATCCATCGAGACAAAACAAAACAAAACAAAAAAAAAAAACTTTACACAGACAAATCGTCATACAAAGCTAGACTTGATCAGAATACGATCGCGCAGCAAATCAGTCCGACTCACCTATCTTTGCTGGCAAATATTTCCGACAAGCTCCAGTCAGGGCCACTACCGCCATTGTTAATTGGTAACATGATGATCACCGGAATTGTCACAAAGAGGGCTACTCCACTACAAGTTGCACTAGGCGTGTTCGTACGGGAAAAGCATCTCATCCAAAGTCTATATGACTTTGAAGTCACATGTTCCTACGACGAAGTTGTTCGCTTCAAGGCTTCAGCGGCGGCACATGCTGAGTCGGAAAGGACCACGTCGAATCATTGTTGCAAAGTACCATCTTGTGCAGGCTGTAGCTGACAACTTCGATGCCACTATCTCTTCTCAAAGTGGTTTGAAATCTACACATACACTGGCTTTGCTCTTCACGCAGGTTCCCCCACCCGGGTCTGCCCTGCGGGACTTGGGTGGGATTAACTACATTTTAGTTCCCAGGGTCACCCTGGTCAGCCCCACAGCGTGGGTTTTCCCCTCTATTCTGGGGCATGTGTTCTGTCTATCCTTGGTCCATTCACCCATATTTTCCCTTTTTAAAATGTCCCTACTGTCTGCGCTTCCTGTAGCTCTTGATATTGGATGTGTGTTGCTAAAATGGTCTTAGGTTTATTTAGCGTATTAGACCGGCTGACGACATACATTCAATATTCTGTTCAGTTTTAGTTTTTGCTTTTTGTTTTTTTTTCACAAGCAGCAGTGCAGGCACGTCCTGAGAAAGTCTTGTTGCTGTCAGGATGTTAAGCAATGTACAACCAACCAATCTTCACGCAGGTGAAACCTAGCATCAGCAACCTTGATTCGGAGGAAACAATTATTAAACGGCTCAACAAAAACGAAGTGCGAAAAGACTTCAGCAAGGAAATGCCTATAAAGGGCCAAACAAACATGAAATGCCTTCAGCACAGTCACAGCATACTGTTTTGCCAATAAAGGTTTTGGCGGCGCAAAACATCTCTGCTCGAAGACGGGAAATTCACTTGACTTTGACTTTCTGAAGACAGTAGCAGAGAACCATTCTGCCCTCAAGTTTGCAAGATACAACACAATGCAATCACGTCAGCAAGGACAGGCAGTGAAACCAGCGAATAAGACCATGTACAGGCCTTTGATCGACATGACTCCCTCTGATCCCTCCACCATGTGAGGGTGATTTCAAAGACGGGGACAACGAAAAAGGGTCTGAGCAAATTTTGACCCAAGCTGGATTCGAACCCGGGACCTTTTGGTCTGGAGGCAAACGCTTTTACCACCGAGCCACCCAGCTCCCCTAGAGAGAGAGAGAGAGAGAGAGAGAGAGAGAGAGAGAGAGAGAGAGAGAGAGAGAGAGAGAGAGAGAGAGAGAGAGAGAGAGAGAGAGAGAGAGAGAGAGAGAGAGAGAGAGAGAGAGAGAGACATGACGTAAATGTTTTCTTGTTACTTCAATTGTTTGAGGTTTAGCCTACCCGCCTTTGACATCATGGACATGCTATTAAATTCGCCCCACCGCGACCCCTCCTAAAACGTCCCTTCTATAAATAGAAGGAACTTAAAAACACCTGCAAACAACAAAGCAGCAGAGCGATTTTAACCCGTTCAGTGCCGACAAATCTGAACCCCACTAAACTGCAAGAGGTATAGATCCTCGTGAGCTCCCGCAGTCGTGGGGGCTCATGAGGATCTATGCCTCTTGCTCACGCTACTTTCCATCCATGTTCCTGGGGAAGCGAGCGTATTTTGGTCCTGAATTAACGAAGACTGCAGAAACAGTCTGCGCCAACTGACACTGAACAGGATAACCCATTCAGCCCTGACGCACTACAGCAGGAGATGGGTCGACCATGATAATTCAAGGGTAGTGCCAGATTAGCTTGGCACCTGTCGGCGCCAAGCTAATCTGGCACATCCCTTGAATTATCATGGTCGATCCATCTCCTGCAACAGATGCATTGTCGTTCGATGACGCCTCCCAAATTTGGAAAATACGTGTGCTGAGCTGAATGAGTTAACTCTGTCACGATGTCCTATAGCGGGAACCAGAAGGCGGGATTGGAGATCCGCTTTGCGGAGACCCCGCTCTGTTGACATTTATGAGCGAACAATCCTTACTAACCATCAAAACAAAAAAAGGTCGTAGACTTAAACCAGGCACCCGCCTCAATCTGAGGCCGATCTCTGACAGCATGGAGGCGTTTGGATTCACTGAGAGCAAGAGGCATGGCTTCTCATGAGCCCCTGCGGCTGCAGGGGCTCATGAGAATCCCTGCCTCTTGCAAACGGGGCAGGCTGAGTGAATGACTACATAGACAAAAACGGCTGCCAAGACAGCATTTGCTGCGGGTCTGTTGTCCCCACCGGAAGACAAATTTAGAACTCTTTGAAGGTTTAACTTTTTCCTGTTCACACCAAACGGGTCACATTTTAACGAGAATCGTCAGCACAACACACCATACACTTAAAGCACGAGGGACGGGTCGACAGTGACTGTGGAAAAGTAGTGTCTGGAATAGGCGCCAAGCTAATCTGGTCCTTCTATTGAGCTATCTTGGTCTGTTTATATTCCATATTTGGCGCTGAAAGTGATGGCACTGGACTGAGACTAGGTTGGTGAGACTAACATAGAGGAAGACTGATGCCGATATCATTAGAATGCCACTAAAGTAAAATCTGAATGGCTCTAGGGCGTATTGAGGGATGGGGGAAGCTTGGGCGGGGAGGGGGGAGGGGAGGGAGATGGGGATGGGGCAAAGAGTGGGAGGAGAGGTTGTACGAAATGTCATTTTCATTTATTTTTTATTTTATTTTATTAATATTATTATTATATTATTATTATTATTATTATTATTATTATTATTATTATTATTATTTTGTTGGTTTGGGGTGGGGTGGTGGTGTTCTAGTTGGTTTGTTCGTTGGTTTGTTCGCTGATTAAATGGTTGGTTGGTTGGTTGGTTGGTTGGTTGACTGGTCAGTTGGTTGGCTGGATAGTTGATCACTTGGTTGGTTCGTTGGATAGTTGAATGGTTGTTTGTTGGTTTATGAAAGGATCATGTCTGCGCACAAAGATACATTTTTATGTGACGCGATCTTAGTTGCACTCAGTTGGGAAAGGAAGGCGGGGGTGAGGGGAGGGGGGAGGGGGGAGGGAGAGGGGGATATAGCGTTGTTTAGTACTTGGAGTCGTGTCCGGGAAGTGGATGGAGGCTTGACAATATTGAACCCTTTACTACCCAGAAAAATGAAACACCATTCAACTGCAAGAGTCATAGATCTCCATGAGCTCCCGCAATTGCGGAGCTCATGAAGAACTATGCCTTTTGTTCAAACCACTTTGAATCATTGTTTCCTTGGCGCCGGGATGGTGATCGCCCAGTGGCAGTAATGTGGTTAACAGAACCTAGTTTTGTGCTTGTTCTTGCATGTATGTGGCAATACCGTGCACGCGCCGTCCCGAGGTTCAGGGGTGCATCGTTTGCGGTGGACTGATTCCAGCAAACACGTGTTACGGTGAATCCTCCGGTAGTGGCCGTTCCTCGCGCCCTCAAAACCTCGCTAGCGATTAACCGTCGGAGAGCGATCAAACTTTGCGACTCAGATCAACAGTCCACAGTCATTTCCTCCAGCGGTTAATCATTCAGAGTTGTCGTACCTCGTGCTCAGTCTCAAAATCCCACTGTCATTGTCTACGCTTATTCCTCGCGCAGGCCTCCAAAGCCACCACCACTGTCATTCCCTCAAAAGGATCATATAACCTTTGACAAAAGAAACGCGGACAAAACCGCATGGCTACTCAGCACAACCATCAACATGTTATATTTGGATGGATAGCTATTGGGTAGAAACAAACAAGAAGTTATTGCCACAATCGTTGTTCATGCTATGATCTTAATGACGCATCAACTGGCACCTGATTTAGTAGTCGCGGAATAATGTCACTTTGATCACGATGTGGATCACCCATGACAGTTCGCGGGTAATGCCAGATAATTCTGCCTATTCTGGAACTATCCTTGAACTATTCTGACACCGCCCTTGAACTATCATGGTCGAACAGTCTCCTGAGTCAGTAAAATGTCATTATCAAACCGTGTAAGTCTCCACCACAACTGTCCGCCATATTTCACTGATGTTGCACAGCAGCGGTCAGACATCCGCCGAACAATGATGGCACATTGCATTGCAGCTACAACAGGCAATCCAAGTGCCAATGAGCCTTTTTTTAGCCCTTGACTGACTGCCGAGAAAATCTGAACACCATCCAACTGCAAGAGACATAGATCCCTATCACCCTTGAATCTATGCCTCCTGTTCACACCAATTTGAATCCATGTTCCTGGGAAAGCTACGACATGTTGGTGTTGGATTAACAAACGATGCAGAAGCACAATCTGCATCAGCTGGCGCTGAACGTGTTAATACCTAACTCATTCTACCCCAGACGCACCACCGCAAGATATGGGACGATCTGTGTCCTGCACTGCAATGCAGTCTTCAGAGGACAACGGCAAAATTTGGGGATTTCGGTCTTGGGGTACATTGAGTTAAAACACTTAAAGTGTAAACACAGTCAGGTGTAAAACTAGTTAATACAGATATCCTAAGACTATACAGTTCAGTTTCGGTACATTAACCCCCTTGACCGTCGGGCGCCCATTCTGCCGAGGGAGAAGGCTCATGAAGTCACCTCGACAAAAAGTGCCCCCGACAAACGAGGGGCTAACCTTTTGCGTGTAGGTAGCGGTTTTTGTCGCAATGATTCCTACAGGAATCATCGCGACAAAAACCGCTAACGACACGCAAAGGGTTAACAATGCATGAGATGGACGTGGTGCTTATCTCAGTTCACGACAGGTGATAAAGCCTGTGCTGTCTCCGCCGCCACTGCTGACCGTTTCTTTGCACTGCCACATAATGATCAGCCACTGCGACGGAGTCAAGTAAGCATCGACTAAGTCGCATGCAGGACACGTGGCATTGCAGCCCCATCGGACGAAAAAGGGTTAAAGCACTTTCAAAATGCGTAGAAATAATGTATTGAAATTTGCCCGACCTCGCGCAAAATAAAATCACTTGCGCTCAGTTCAACTGATAAAATACTCGTTAAAACTCGTATATTATCTGCCGAACTGAACGCTCATGATTTATAACATGAGATCAGGAATAATTTAATGTCCATATAGCTCGCGTCTTAAAGCGCCACTGTCATTTTAGTTTACAAGCAATGACAGTGGTTTTTGAGGACGCGAGGACGACCGCTCTCTCTGATTCACCATCGAAAGTGTGCGATGCAACGGTTATAAAGGCTTAATGTCACATGTTCTGCGTAATAGCTGATGCAAACCATGACCTTTAAGCTCAGTACGTCCACAACAGTTGTTTTATCACTTGCTGTACCCCCGGCCGTGTCTTGTCAAGAGGTTTGTGACACTGAGACAATTGTCACAAACCACTTATCTCGTGCTCCCTCCCATAAGTCCCCTGCGTGCTTTCCATTACGCAAAAAAACACGCGTGTTCAGCTCGACCGATGAAATGCGAGCTTTAGCTTGCATTTCATCGGTCGAGCTCAACACGAATGGTTTATTTCGCATAACGGGATGTCAGGCATAATTCAGTTTATTAATACTTTTTAAAAAAAAAGTATTTAACCTGAGAATCAGCACATTTTTGTTCCTTTTCGAAACAGTGCCGTGCCTCGGTGATTATTAGGTGACATTGCAATAAGCGGTCAGCAGTGCGGCGGAGATTGTACAACCCGTATCGCAACAGGGTCGAGTTGCGGGTAATTTTTAATAGCCATTACTTGCCTGTCACAGTTCTAACGGCTTTGTTTTGAGCTATTTTTAGCCCCACGCAAAAAAAAAAAAAAAAAAAAAAAAAAATCTCGCTACAATGCAGAGGATGCAGCTGGTTGGCAGTTACTGGCGTGGAAAAGTTTCGTGCAACTAGGGGCAGGGGAACTGAGACAGCCTTGTAACACGCGGTGGGGAAAAGCATGCGAATTTTATAAGATGCTTAATCAATTGATTATCGGATATCAAAAGCAAGTGAAAATTGCACTTGTTGCGATGAAAACAGTGGAATCTCCATTCGGCTGCCGGTAGCGGTTTTTGTCGCGATGACTCCTTCAGGAATCATCGCGACAAAAACCGCTATCGACAGCAGAAGGGTAAAAGCGTGAGTGTTGTATAAAATGGACGGTTTCCGGAAATCAAAAGCATGTCCAAACACGTGCAATTCTGACCTACTTCTGATTTCCGAACAAAGTGTATTTGTCACAATGAGTTAACTCAATCGAGGCGTGCTGCGTATCTGGATGCGGCACGTCTCGAATGTGTTAAACCTCGTGAAGATTTTCAAGAGTTTTGTTACAACCAAACAAAGCTCAAGGAGACAACGAAGAGTGCCCATGAGCTTTGTAAAACCTGTCATATTGTGACGAAGGTCCTCACAACGCACGCACGTCTCCCGGGGGCAAGTGATTTGTTGTTTGTTTTGTAATAGTGTAATGTCGCGCCGCAAACCGGCAATGGGGTGGCGTCCCTAGGGGTGTGGACACAAACATAGGTCGCACTCATTATGTACCACGGAGCCATTCAGCCAGACCTCGTCATTGACTCGTTTCATGCCAGCGGAGGCAGACTGTGTTTCTGAAATAATCATCATCATCATCATCATCATCGTCGTCGTCGTCGTCGTCATCTAATTTTTATTATTTCGATGACGATGATGATGATGATCATCATCATCATCCTCATCATCATCATCATCATCTGTGTCAACACCTTCGCTGCGAGGAAAAGCTGAACGCGATTCAACTGCTAGAAACAACACACAACTGTATTTTAACACAAAAAAAATACTTCATAATTATTATTATTATTATTATTATTATTATTATTATATTTTATTTATTTATTTATATTATTATTATTATTTTTTATTATTTTTATTATTTATTTATTTATTTATTATTTATTTATTTTATTTTTATTTATTTTTTTTTTTTGGGTGGGGGACGGGGGGGGGGGGGACGGGGGGGGAGGGGGGGGGCGGGGGGAGGGGGAAGGGCATGGATGGGGGGGGGGGGATGAGGAAGGGGGGTAAGTGCTCAACCATCTCATTGAAGCATGATGTAGCACACAAAGTGAGTCATTAAACCCCAGTATCAGCGGGCAATCTGCGGCCGTCATGGGCACGAGGACATTTGCTTACTGTGTATATACCCAACAAGAGTGATACCCCTTTGTTTCTGCTTCGCTCGGTTTTCAGACATAATACATCAAAACTATTGCTTACTTTAACCCTTTGTATGTCGGTAGCGCTTCTTGTCGCGAAGATTCCTACAGGAAACAACCACTGCTTATTCTACACTAAATCAATGACATCGCGCTTCTCATGAAAGCGATAAAAACATCTTAATAGTGAAACAGACAAATCATAACGATTCATCGTCACTGCTGTAGTTAATAGTGAAACAGACAAATCATAACGATTCATCGTCACTGCTGTAGTTAATAGTGAAACAGACAAATCATAACGATTCATTGTCACTGCTGTAGTTAATAGTGAAACAGACAAATCATAACGATTCATCGTCACTGCTGTAGTTAATAGTGAAACAGACAAATCATAACGATTCATCGTCACTGCTGTAGTTAATAGTGAAACAGACAAATCATAACGATTCATCGTCACTGCTGTAGTTAATAGTGAAACAGACAAATCATAACGATTCATCGTCACTGCTGAGTGAAACAGACAAATCATAACGATTCATCGTCACTGCTGAGTGAAACAGACAAATCATAACGATTCATCGTCACTGCTGTAGTTAATAGTGAAACAGACAAATCATAACGATTCATCGTCACTGCTGTAGTTAATAGTGAAACAGACAAATCATAACGATTCATCGTCACTGCTGTAGTTAATAGTGAAACAGACAAATCATAACGATTCATCGTCACTGCTGTAGTTAATAGTGAAACAGACAAATCATAACGATTCATCGTCACTGCTGTAGTTAATAGTGAAACAGACAAATCATAACGATTCATCGTCACTGCTGTAGTTAATAGTGAAACAGACAAATCATAACGATTCATCGTCACTGCTGTAGTTAATAGTGAAACAGACAAATCATAACGATTCATCGTCACTGCTGTAGATGTCCAGCGTTTACACTGTTTGGTCTACAAAGCAGCGAAACGCAACAGAATCAGCGACTCAGACAAACAGGCTAACGCGAAATTGTCGTCTCAGTGCTTTGTTTGATTTTTGTTGACTAGATTCATGTTGTGAAAGGTTCCATAAAACATAGAAGAGGAGTGTTCTTATACTGTACTGACAGCCATGGTCGAGGCTCAACATTTACATGACAGTCTGGTCAGAGTTTTACAGTATTCACAGCAGACCAGCAGCTGTACCGAGTGATGACAAACGTTGTCTGGGTGTCCCCAGAGATGTTTCGTAACTTCATACCACGTCTAGGCGGAATGCACATGCTTATGAGTTTTGGTGGCTGTGTTGGGGCCCTCATGTGCAACACTGGGTTGGAGGAAGTCATGAAAGCTGCTTTCGGAGACGTTTCACAAATGCTCACCGAGAAAAATTCCCTAAAAACAGTAGAGCTCTTAGAATGGTCACAGAAGAGCTTCTTTGTGAAAACATCCTAGCATCTGAAGACCATGAGGATCTCATGGCCAACTTAGAGAGTGTCGCCACAAGAAACAGAACAGCACGACTCTGGTTAGACAGCAGGCAGCACAGGATGAAAATCCACCCAATCTTCTGCCAACTGACTTTGGCTGGCTAAAAACTCACTCGTTCATTACAACCAGTCACGTTGCCCCCAGGTGTTGAAGCCGCGCCCGCTGAGGTACTGAGCATGTTGAAGTGTGGCTGTGGATCGTATCAGCCTTGTAGTACAGCTCGATGTGGTTGTGCTACTGCCCAGATGACGTCGGCACGGTGTTTCGCAAGTGTTTCATCTCTGGTGACTGTCAGAAAATATGGACGAAACGTGCGGCTTCCATACCAGACGAAGAGGGAGACGCCAGTGATGATGATTGTGAAAACTGACTTCGCAGTGACTTTACAACGATGTGGACGGTTTTGTGAATGGTATGAGGACGTGTATTAAATGTGTCTAATATCTCTTTGCTGTTTTCTTTCATTGCTATTTTATCGGGGTTTCAATTTTTGGTTCTTTACATTTTACAAGCAGATTTTGTACCGCAAATTGCATTTTGCAGATGACATTCGGTCCCACATCAAGGTGTTTATACTTACGGCAGCATTTTGTCCGCCATTTTGATAATATACACAAAGTAAATAACTAAAGTACCTATTAAATTGTCATTCTAGTGTAATAAATTGCTTTTACATACAAACATCACAGCTGTGTGCTGTTTATAACACAAAATACAGTTTCTTTCATGTTCCGGCGGCCATTTTGGACGCCATCTTGAATATTTAAAATTCCTCAATGATGCTAGAGTGGCATCAGTCGGATTCGTAATCTACTGTAGGTATCAGAGAGGCAAAATCAAGTGAGACCCGCTCTGGGGGTGTTTTCATGAGGGTATCCATGGTCGGCTGCCAGACCACGCAAATAACCGAGGCCACGGTCGTCTTCAGACAGTCGGTACTGACGGCATCACATCCTTGGCGTAAATCATACCAACACTGACGGGCCACTGATCCTCATGAGCCCCAGCAGCGTGTATAGCATAGCGTCACCCGATATGGCCGGTCAACAAAACGTACGTCTGCATTTCACCTGAGCGACTGATTGAACCAGCATGCCTGACTCAGCATCTCACAACCGTTTTGTAGAGAAACGTCGCCAATCTCAAAGAGGCATAGATCCTCATGTGCCCCCGCAAACCTTCGGCTTGCGGAGGCTCATCAGGATCTATGCCCTTTGCGGACGACTGACAACTTGTAGAGCCTAATGAGGATCTGTGCTTCTTGTAAACGTTCAAGGGTTTGCCCTGACAGTCCAGGCAACTCGCACACGTCTCAGTATTTCCCATACTCAAAGACAAACCATCCCAGTCAGTTAGTCCTCAATGAACAAAATGTATCCTAAAAATTAGGGAGGCGGGGCGCCGGCTGTCAAAGTGATGTGTGACACTTGCCCCCTCTCTCGAGCAAATGTAAACGATACTGCAATCGTGGGCCCAGACTACGTACACGGTCCAACATGATGCAAAATGCTTTCCGCCTGTAAGAGGCATACATCCTCATCAGTCCCCAGGCTGCAGTAACTCCAAGTCTCTTGTTGGTCTCATTAACGCTGATTTTGATCCTCGGTATGAGGGTGCTGCTGCAGACTGGGTCTAGATGACTGTAGTCATTTTTTTTCCCCCTTGCCACTCTCTCTCTCCCCAACGCAGTTCTATTCATATACAGATGTGTATGGAAGCAAAGGAAATAGCTTTTCTGTTTTCAGTGCTGCCGGCTCGTAATGTTTGCTGAGATATGTGTATTTTTACATTATGATAGTGTCCAAAATGTTGTGATGTGCTATGTTGTAATCGATGTACCAGTGGTCTCTCGCACTCACCCCTTCCCACCCCCCACCCCCCAAAAAAAAAAAAAATAATAAATAAATAAATTAAAATAATAATAATAATAATAATAATAATTTAAAATAATAATAATAATAAAATTAAAAATTAAAAATAAAAATAAAATAATAATAATAATAATAATAATAATAATTAAAAAAATAAAATAAAAAATAAAACACAACAATGTCAACAACAACTGACCAAACAAGCAAACAAACTACTATTCAAAAGACCCAAACTGGCACTGGCTCACACGAATGTAACGTACGTATACAGGCATAAACCCGTGCAGGTCTAACACAGAACAGCAACAAGAACCAGTTTTCTGGCAGTACTGATTCAAGCTTTAGTGTCCAGGACATAAAAATGAAAGATAAATGGGAATGGCTGTTTTGTCCCACACCAACCACAACACACTTTTGTCAAATTGTCATAGACACCCCATCCCTCCGCCCGGCTGGCCTAGAAAACAACAAACAAAGCAAGAAACAGCTTGTGGTTGTCAGTATACAAGTAATTACATGATGTGGACTTCGACTACAAGACAGGAACAAGCAAGATCGAGTTACTGATTGTGTAAGCGTGAAATAAGAACGAATTGTTTCAGGTGCAAAAAACGTAAAAACACTCCTTACATCTTTGACCTGTGGGGCTCAAACCCCATTTTTCGCAAAATTTGCATGTCCGCGGTTCCAGTTACTATTAAAACCATGTCTCCAGACAAAATCTGCATAAGAGCAGGGGGATAACCGATCTCCTGCTTCCGAAGGAGAAAAAGTTAGTATTTCATATTTTGAAACATTTTCATACCGGACTTTGGCTCATGCTCATGTGCCGGGCTTGTCTAAAACTCGGTAACATACGGGAGGATGTCCTTGAAGGCGTTCGACAGCGGCCAACTTGCATGGCTCATGATGTTATTTGTCGTTGTCTAAGTGCGCGCAGCAAACTTTGTTCAAAGATGCATTATTGTTGAGGTGGCGATTGATTTTTAAACGTGTTCTGTAATCTACCGGCTTCCCGTAGACTACAGCCCGTTTTGAATTAAGTCCCGATTGTGAGACCTGAGCGCCAGATTGCTAAAATGAAGCTGCCGGAGCATTTTCCACCTCGTAGTGGCGAGCTTCTATTGAAAATGTTGTTGCATGAACGCATGATAGTCATATATAAGTTCACACATCATATCTCGGTGTGATGCCATGTGAATATCAGGCCTGAGTGTTGCTTGTTTACGAGGTATGAGTTTTAAAAAATGTAATGAGATTTGTGCCACTGACATAAAACCGAGACCACTGACCCAGTCTGTTGATATTTTACATATAGTTTTACTGCTATCTTCCACAAATTCGGCCGGTCTAGTCTCAACTAAAAGGCAGTATAACATTCCGCCGATGTAGGTAGCGCCGTTAGATGGTCTTTATAGTCGCACCCCAATAACTAATTCTGATGTAGGTAGCGCCGTTAGATGGTCTTTATAGTCGCACCCCAATAACTAATTCTGATGTAGGTAGCGCCGTTAGATGGTCTTTATAGTCGCACCCCAATAACTAATTCTGATGTAGGTACCGCCGTTAGATGGTCTTTATAGTCGCACCCCAATAACTAATTCTGATGTAGGTAGCGCCGTTAGATGGTCTTTATAGTCGCACCCCAATAACTAATTCTGATGTAGGTACCGCCGTTAGATGGTCTTTATAGTAGCACCCCAATAACTAATTCTGATGTAGGTACCGCCGTTAGATGGTCTTTATAGTAGCACTCCAATAACTAATTCTGATGTAGGTACCGCCGTTAGATGGTCTTTATAGTAGCACCCCAATAACTAATTCTGATGTAGATAAGGGTCGGAGTTGTGAATTTACAGTGTTCGCTGGGTCCTGGATGCATGGAAACCCAAGTCCTATGGGGGCCACTTGTCCTAAACATTTTCAATAGTTGCTCTGAGAGGTCCACTTTCTGTTTCTTCTGAGCCTCTGTCGAGAAATGGAGTATCCTTTGTAAAGAATGTTCGGAGGCCAGGGTCATCACACACTATCCTTTGGAACTACTCAGAAATAAAAACGGGAAGTTACAAGTATTGTTCGGCAAAAAAATGTCGATCTTTTCCTTTGTGTAAACAAAGAGGCAAGGCTTGCAGGTCCCGCTTAACACTTGACAAAAATGACCTGTAATCCGAATTTACAAATTCTATCCATTGGAACTACTCAGAAATAAAGACGGGAAGTTACAAGTATTGTTCAAAATAATGTCGATCTTTCCTTTGTGTAAACAAAGAGCAAGGCTTGCAGGTCCCGCTTAACACTTGACAAAATTGACCTGTAATCCGAATTTACAAGTTTTCTCTTTCATTTTTGAACTGCCCAACCCATTTGTAGAAAATGCTAGATGATACAAAAGTAGCCTATCAAACAACTTTCAAAACGGTTTTGATTTTGACAGGAATATCAGAGGGAAAGAAACACAATGAAAAGATGGTAACTATCGTCACTTATGGGCAAAAAAATAAACCTGAAACTGATCCAGATGGTGATGCGTTTATCACAGTCCTCCCAAAGAGCGGCAAAACTATATAGATCATTCGAACAGTACTCAAAGGCAGGCGAATTCTGGATAAAGTTCGATCCATTGTAATAAAAGATCAATGAGCCGGCGCAAAAAGGGTAGAGTTGGACGTTCTACACGATTCCCGACAGTTTGCACGATATCAACGGGCAGCATGTGTGCCCACTGCATAGTATAATTGAAATTCTTTTTCACCACATTGATTTTGTTGACTTACTAAATCACGGGCTGAGTATCTGAAAGCGTGCTATGCATATCGTTGTACTTACTTACTTTTGCCTGTCACCCCTACCCGGGTATAGGCCGTCGACGAGAGACCTCCAGCAACTCCTGTCCTGTGCTTCTCCTTCGATTCTACTACAGGTGGTTCCCAGTCTCTTGATGTCTGCTTGGAGGTCTCGACGCCAGGAGTTTCTCGGCCTACCTCTTTTCCTCTTTCCCTGGGGGTTCCATGACAATGCCTGCCTAGTGATACTGGAAGCTGGCTTTCTCAGACTGTGACCGATCCATCCCCATCTTCTTCGCCCAATTTTATTCTCTGCTGTTATCTGCTTTGTTCTGTCCCAGAGTCTGACGTTGCTGATCTTCTCTGGCCAGTGGATTTTCAAAATTCTTCTAAGGCAACTGTTCACGAAGGTCTGTACTCTGTTGACTGTGGTTTTTGTCAATCTCCAAGTCTCTGCTCCATATAGGAGAACTGCTTTTACATTGGAGTTGAAAATCCGGACTTTGGTGTATTGTGACAACTCTCTTGAACTCCACACTTTTTTCAACTGGAGAAAGGCTGCTCTGGCTTTACCGATTCGTGCTCTGACATCTGCATCAGTGCCGCCTTTTTTTGTCTATGATGCTCCCGAGATAGGTGAAGGACTCCACCTCATCCAACGGGGTGCCAGCAAGCAAGACTGGTTCTTCCCTGGTTGCGTTCAGCCTCATTGTCTTTGTTTTCTGTTTGTGAATGGTGAGGCCCACTTGGGACGAGATGTCAGCAAGCCTCATGGTCTTGTCCTGCATTTGTTGATGAGTGTGGGACAGTAATGCCAGGTCGTCTGCAAAATCGAGGTCGTCAAGCTGTGTCCACAGTGTCCACTGTATTCCACTTCGTCTGTGCTCTGTGGTCATCTTCATGACCCAGTCTATGGCCAGTAGGAAGAGGAACGGCGACAGCAGACACCCCTGCCTGACACCAGTTCTGACCTGGAGCTCCCTGGTGAACTGCCCTTCGTGGATCACGCGACATGTCATGCCATCGTAGCTGCTCTTGATCAGGCGGACGAGCTTTGTGGGTACACCGTAGTGTCGTAGGAGTTTCCACAGAGTCTCTCGGTCCACACTGTCAAATGCTTTCTCATAATCCACAAAGTTGACGTACAGCGGGGAGCTCCACTCCAGAGACTGTTCCACGATGATGCGGACAGTGGCGATCTGGTCTGTACATGATCGGTTCTTCCTGAATCCTGCTTGCTGGTCTCTCAGCTGGGGGTCAACGGAGCTCTTCATTCTCTCCAGGATGATCCTGCTGAAGACCTTTCCTGGTACCGACAGCAAGGTGATTCCTCTGTAGTTGGAACACTTGCTGAGGTCGCCTTTCTTGGGAAGGTCGCCTTTCTTGGGAACATATCGTTGTAGTCTTGTTCCAATTTATGACGCACTAAAGCGTTTCATAGTCAGGCCGCAAATTGCATGTAAGGTAAAAAAAAAAAATTCTTAACGCTTTATGTTGGACATGACTGAAACGTCAGTTTACTTTAGTTCTTATTTCCTTTCTCTGTGCGACTTCATAAAGCGCATGAGAACAGAACACGATGAATATTTCTATCTATTTATCTATCCCGTAGTCTTGCCGACCGTTGGGGCACCACTGGTGACTTGGCAACCAGCTCTTTAACTTTTTGATATTGTTTCCCAAAGAGGAAGTCCGACGGTTATTTATTGCTGTCTTTTTTTTAAATGTAAGTCATGGATCTTCAGTTACGTGCACCTTTACTTTCTTTTACAGATATTTTCACAATTTTATAATGACACTGCAGGTCTATCTATCTATCTATCTATATCCCGTAGTCATGCCGACCGTTGGGGCACCACTGATGACTTGGAAACCAGCTCCCTCCATTCCTCTCTGTTCTCTGCCATTCTTAGCGTATCGCCCAGCTCAGTCCTGTCCACTCTGAGATATTGTCCTCCCATCTTTTTCTGTCTTCCTCTCCTTTGTTCCCCTTGCACAGTGCCTTGCAGGATTGTTTTGGCAAGCCCTGCTGAACGCGTGACATGCCCATACCACTTCAGTTTGCGTTTTTTCATAATGGCTAATAGGTCTTCATAGGGCCGCCCGATGGCTTGCTCGATTCTGCTTCCCACTTCCTCGCTCGTGATGTCCTTGTTCCGGGCGACGACCGATCCGGTATGGATTGAGGTAAGGTTGTCGTTGCATGTGGGCAAAAGAACCTGGCGGAGCCCATCCCTCTCCAGGCTGTTAACCACAACCGAAACTCCACATAACTTGTGGCTCGCCTTGGTCCTGGACACGTAGCCGATGACGTAGACATAGACACTGTAGGTACTCATCAACAAATGAAATCACACATTTATTCTCTAGGCACGTTGGTATACATAGCTGCGGATCATTAGTGGTTTCTTTCATTTTTTTTTTTTTTTTTTTTAATCTGAGGGAAAACCCAACCTTCTGTATTTCTGCTCTGATTACTCTACGGGGGACTTAATGCCATTTGTTTATAAAAGTTGCTATTATTCTTTTCAGTGTGAAGTGTACTGTAACATCAGTGATCACTGAGACTGCATAATTGGCACTGGCAGTGATCGCACATCACAATATATCTTGCCAGTGCAACTGATTGAATTAAATGTTACAGTAACAAATAATTAATCAAGTTCCAAAACTTTGTTCAGCCATAACAGTTAAAATCAAGTGGTGTGGCACTCTTTCTCTTTTACAGCATGCAGCATATTGCACTTCGAACATAGGTTTCGAAGACAGCGTTTGTTTTTATGGGTTGCGTTTTGTTTTGATGCTGTGGTGTCGAAATGAAACGGGCAAAGCGATGGTAAAGTGAATGGAAATAAACGTGACAAACATTTATCAAGACGTAAATGAAATGCACAAAGCAACTTTACACTGGGGAAACAAACAAACTTATGTACACCAAATAAAAAAGAACTCGTCGGCACACCGAAATTCACGGCAACGAGTCCGCGTGAATCTTGTATCATGTGTCGATCACGTGAGTATTTGTGATACCTGACCTTATTGTTGAGTAACGATATTTGAGTTGGTTGTACATTGCTTAACGTCCCGACAGCAAGACTTTCTCAGGACGTGCCTGCACTGTTAATGATATTTGAGGTCTAGGCAAGCTTTTTCGTAACTGTTTCTTCTCTTAATATAATTAAGTGTGAAATTTTACTTAAAAACTAAAATTAAATCCTTTTAAGTGACATATAGTGCATACTACCACTGAATACAGGACCAAATGATTAAGCCCGTGTAAACTACTGTGACCCCAGTGAACGTGGCTGCGACAGTCCTGGTGTCGTCTGCAGCCGTACTGGAAACAAAATGTGCTACAGAAAAATGTGCCCATCCTCCGAATACGCACTGCTTGTATTCATACTAGACCTTCATTTTGATATACCCAAACCTTTGTTACTCTCCAGAAAATCATCATCTCGTAAACGGCTGAAGCCGTAAGAGTTGTCAAGTTGCAAGAGTGAGTCTATGAAATCTGCAAGAGGTACAGATTTTCATAAGTCCTCGCCACGAAAAATCTATGCCTTTAGCTTGATTTTTGTCTTTTTGTAACTGACATCGTTCCTCAAAATGAGGAAGTGGATGCGGACTAAATAACGACTGTAGTCTGTGCAAGAAACCAGTCCACATCGGCAAGGGGCATAGATACTCATTATCCCCTCTGCTTGAGGGCTCCTGAGAATCTATTCCTCTTACTGGTGTCATTCATGCTGATGTTTCTCAAACTGAGTCTAACTGAAACAGGGCCGCCTTGACTGTGACCAGATGGCAGGCAGGCACCGCTGAAACACAAACAGTGCGAGTCAGCGGGCCGAGTTATCAAGATGTGTTGACAGGTTTCATATCTGAGCCGACTTTTAGACCACGCCCACAAACGGCACGTGCGGCGATTGAGGTAGAACTGCAGTGGAGTTCCCACGTGAAAGTATCTGAAACGTGAGTACATGGAACCGATCACTTACGAGCAAGAGTCATAAGCAATAGCAGAGGTTTCGTGAACATTTGTTCCCCTTGCACATGGTAGGGGGTTGAATGAAAGGTTTCCTCTCTGTTGGCCCAAAGCGTCACAGCTGACAGCTCTTCTCGCGCCAGGTGGAGCCACCGGAAAAGCTTTGGCATTACTGTGTCACTCTGAGCTGCGCAGCGCGAATAACTGAAGATAAGGAGAATGCCGAGAAACACTAAACAGCGATCAACTGCGAGGTGTAATAGATTCACATGAGCTAGCAAACTGCTCTAGTGCTACTTACAACTATCTCTGTAAACCAATAGACAATTTCAGACGAAACCAGAAACAGGTCAAAATTGCACGTGTTTTAACGAAAACAGTGATTTAAAAGCCCGAACAAACGTCGCCCCGGAGAATCTGCTTTTAGGAAGGTTGCAAGCTTAGCTCGCAGTTGTAAGTGTGATCCTCACTCTCGACCTCTTGGAATGCGGAGCAAAGATCTACACTGAGCGGGGTTATGACGATTCTCAAGACTTATGGCGATGAAGTTCTGTGCCATCTGCGATGCCTGGCCAAGTATGCAGAGAATTCAACACCAAGACAGTCCCTTACGAGTCAGCAAGAGACATAGATTCTCATGCGCCCCTGCATCAGCAGGGCCTCATGAGAATCTATACCTTTTGCTGGCTGACCTTCAGCATAGCTGATTTTCAGGAGGGGAGGTATTTGGGACTGGGGAAACAACTTTTGCAGACACAGATATCCTAACCTCAGGGCACTACTCGCCCTCGTGGAAAACAGGTGTTAGTATCCCACTATATAAAGGCGGAGACGCGACTGACCCAAATAACTACCGAGGCATAACTCTCACAAGCGCACTTAGTAAGCTGTTTTGCCAGGTCATCAACGAGAGAATAGTCAACTACCTAGAACAAAACAAATTTTACGCCCCAGAACAGGCAGGATTCAGAAAAACGCAAAGAACCACAGACCAAATATTCGTGCTCAAACACATAGTCGATAAATACCTAAAGTTCCCAAACGGCAGACTATAAGCAATGTACAATCAATCAATCTATACTGCTGCTTTGTGGATATGCAAAAAGCTTTTGACAGCGTGTGGCATGACGCTATGTTATTAAAACTCCTAGACCTAGGCATTGGCGGGCTCTGCTACAACGTAATCAGAAACATGTATAGTCAGTCAACTGTGTGCACGAAGGTACTAGGCGGGTACACAGAAGACATACCTTTAAAAAAGGGGGTGCAACAAGGAAATAATCTAAGCCCTACTCTGTTCAATATTTTCATCAACGACATCCCAAATTGCTTAAAGGATGAAGACTCCCCAACCGTTAACAATACGACGACAGGTACGGAATTACCGTGCTTACTGTACGCAGACGATCTAGCGGTTCTGTCCACTACAAAAGCTGGCCTGCAGAACAAATTAAATAAACTGCATAAATACTGTGAAGACTGGGACCTGACGGTCAATAAAAATAAAACAAAGATAATTGTGTTCGCACGAGCAGCACCAAAAGTACCGACCGTATTTAGGTATGGAAACGATTTAATAGAAACAGTGGATACATACAAGTACCTAGGGGTAATGTTCAATAACACAGGTAGCTTTACACCTTGGTAGACAAGCAAGCAAAGCCGCTCATACCCTTAAACGCTCATTATACAAACAAAACCTATATACTAAAACGATAATGCAACTGTTTGACTCTCTAGTGGTCCCTGTCGCAACATATGCATCAGAAGTATGGTTCCCTTTCACACTAAAAGCAAATAATATGGACAGTGACCTGAGTGACCTCTTCGATTACTGCATGAAGGGACAAATGCCTCACGAGTGCATCCAACTGAAATTTGCTAAGTCCATCTTAGGCATCCACAAAAAAGATATGAATATTCCGGCCCTAGCTGAGATCGGACAGTTCCCTGTGAGCATCAGAGTATCGGTCCAAGTGATAGGTATTTGGCTTCACATGCTAACTCTGACAGCACCTCCTACCTCAAACAGGCGTATCACGAACAGCTCGAGACCACCGCCCGGTGGGTCGCTTTCACAAGACAAATTCTTTGCTCACTGGGCTTTCGCCACGTGTGGGATAACCAGTGTACATTCAGGGGAACTTCACTTAAAACAGCCCTCCATAGAAAACTAGAAGAGCAGTACATTAAATACTGGAACAAAATTAAGCGGAACAACACATCTAGACTGACATTCTATAACAAAGCAACTGATAAATACGGAATACAAAGCTATCTTATTTACACAAAAATACGAGAACACAAACAAGCCCTAACGAAGTTGCGAGTAAGTGCCCACATGTTAGAAGTAGAAAGAGGCAGGTATACAAACACACCCCGGGAACATAGACTATGTCGCGCGTGTGGAGTAGTAGAGGACGAAATTCACATGCTAGACGATTGTAGTTTATATAATCAGCTCAGAACCCAGCTGGTTACAAGTACAGACTGCCATAAGCCAAGCCAACTTCTAGTAAGAAAGGATGCACAATGCACTCTAGCAAAGTTTGTATTTGATTGCTTCTCCGTAAGGGAGAGAAACGTAACGACCAAACAGCATTGATACTGCGTATTCCTCTCTCTTCTTTTTTTTCACGCCCCGGACCGTCGGAGACTACAAGACCGGACGGAGCCACGGACCACACGAAATTCACCGGCGCTCACGGGAATAATACGGACGGGACTGCACGAACACAGACGCCGCGCGATGAACGATGAACTGACTCACTGCCGACAGAAAAGTGCAAAATTCCGTGTGGACTGATCGAGCTTAAAGAATGATAAAAAGTAATGTACATGATAGTTAAGTCCGATCCCTATGTGTCTTTTGGCCCCAATGGGCCCCTCGACAATAAATGTTGTTCTTGTTCTTGTTCTTGTTGATACGGGATACAGATTCTGGCGCCTGATGGTCAGGCTTTGCCAGCTGGAAACTAATAATACACGCTACAAATGGATATGTTTATTATTTAGTTTGACCACAGACCATTCAATGCGTACTGTGTCCAGGCTTTGACGAAATAAATATGCAATGCAATCACTTTGCAAAAAAAAAAAAAAAAAAAAAAAAAAATCGGCAACACTAACATGAACAGGACAAATACTTGGATGGAAAAGCATAAAAATCGGCAACACTAACTTGAACAGGACAAATACTTGGATGGAAAAGCATAAAAATCGGCAACACTAACTTGAACAGGACAAATACTTGGATGGAAAAAGCATAAAAATCGGCAACACTAACATGAACAGGACAAATACTTGGATGGAAAAGCATAAAAATCGGCAACACTAACTTGAACAGGACAAATACTTGGATGGAAGAGCATAAAAATCGGCAACACTAACATGAACAGGACAAATACTTGGATGGAAAAGCATAAAAATCGGCAACACTAACTTGAACAGGACAAATACTTGGATGGAAAAGCATAAAAATCGGCAACACTAACTTGAACAGGACAAATACTTGGATGGAAAAAGCATAAAAATCGGCAACACTAACTTGAACAGGACAAATACTTGAATGGAAAAAGCATAAAAATCGGCAACACTAACTTGAACAGGACAAATACTTGGGTGGAAAAAGCATACGCACTTCTGTTTTCATTTTGGAGCTTAGCCGTGACCTGTCTCTCCCGCCAAACATCGATGTGTGCGTGTTCTGTCTTGTACATTTTTTTTAACCCGTTCAGTAAACACCACCCAACTGCAAGAGGTATGGATCCTCATGAGCCCCCGCAGTTGCGGGGGCTCATGAGGATCTATGCCTCTTGAGTTGACACCACTTGAAATCCATGTTCTATGGGTTTTTAGATGTTGAATTAACGCACTCAGCCCGACGGCCGTATTTTCCACAGTTTGGAGGCGTTATCTAAAGACTATGCACCAGTGGCAGTAGATGGCGACAGGCGCCAAGCTAATCTGGCACTGCTTTGAATTATCATGGTCGATCCATCTCCTGCTGTAGTGCGTCAGGGGTGAATGGGTTAAGGAGAAGGTTGCGGAAACACAGACTGCGCCCGATGACACTGAACGGGTTAATCAGATGATTTTCTGCCGCCATGGATCATTTACTGACTGCCTACGTGTCTCTTGGCTTGACTTCGCGAACGAAGATTTTATAGGAGTTGCCCACGACGTCTGCAGGCTTGTTCGTGGCTGCGGAGGCCAATCCGAGACAGGCAGGTTCGACCGCAGTGGCTGCAGGGGAAGGTATGGCCGGGGTTCTGGGCTGCGGCATCTCTGTTTTTTCTCCTGAGCCGCTTGTCCTTAAGGCTAGCTCTGTGAGAGTCCTCAAAGGAGACAGCTGCCTTGTAAATGGTGGAGCGCCAGGTGTCACGGTCCGCAGCAAGCGAAGACCACTGGTGGTGGTCGATTTGGCAGGCACTAAGTGACTTCTTGAGACAGTCTTTGTATCTCTTCTTTGGTGCCCCTCTGTCACGGTGTCCAGTAGCAAGCTCGCCGAACAGGGTGATCTTTGGTAGGCGATGATCCTCCATCCTGGAGACATGCCCCGCCCAGCGGAGCTGTGTCCGCAGCAACAAAGCCTCGATGCTCACAGTTTCAGCCTGTTCAAGGACCTCGACGTTGGTGACATAGTCACTCCAGTGAATGCCCAGGATGGTACGCAGGCAGCGCTGGTGAAAGCGTTCGAGGAGTCGTAGTTGGCTGCGGTAGAGGGCCCAGGACTCGGAACCATACAGCAGGGTGGTGAGGACCACAGCTCTGTACACGCTGATCTTGGTGCCTGTTTTCAGCTGTTGATTGTGCCACACCCGCTTGAAAAGTCGCCCGAAAGCGCTGTTCGCTTTTGCCAGCCTGCTGTCAAGCTCCTTGTCCAGCTTGGCGTCCGACGTGATAATGCAGCCAAGGTAAGTAAACTGGTGCACTGACTTTAGATCAGACTCGCCAATGGTGATGTGAGGAGGGCGATACACTGTCTTGGGTGCCGGCTGATGGAGGACCTCTGTCTTTTTCAGACTGACCTCGAGTCCAAAGAGCTGGGCAGCATCTGCGAAGCAAGACGTGATGCGCGGCAGGGCTCTCTCTGTGTGTGCAACGAGGGCAGCATCATCAGCAAAAAGCAGCTCACGAATCAGTTGGTCTAGGGTTTTCGTGTGGGCCTGCAGTCGTCTGAGGTTGAACAGGCTGCCATCGAGACGATACCTGATGTACACTGCATCGTCATCATCAAGGTCCACTGTGGCCTGCTTCAACATCATGCTAAAAAAGATGGTGAAGAGGGTCGGTGCCAGCACGCAGCCCTGCTTTACGCCGTTGAGAATAGGGAATGGTTCTGAGAGGTCATTGTTGAGTCTGACCTGGCCTTGCTGGTCCTCGTGTAGCTGGACAATCATGTTGAGGAACTTTGGGGGACAGCCAAGTCGCTCCAGGATCTGCCACATGCCTTGCCTGCTCACAGTGTCGAACGCTTTTGTTAGGTCGACAAATGTTACGTACAGCCCTTTGTTCTGCTCGCGGCACCTCTCCTGTAGCTGTCTCAGCACAAAGACCATATCGGTGGTGCTCCTGTTTGCTCTGAAGCCACACTGGCCCTCTGGGAGTTGGTCTTCAGCGATGGCAGGTACCAGCCGATTCAGGAGCAGCCTTGCAAGGATTTTCCCAGCAATGGACAGCAGGGTAATTCCCCGATAGTTGGAACAGTCAGACTTCTCGCCTTTGTTCTTGTACAGGGTGATAACGACTGCATCACGGAGATCTTTTGGTAGTGTTCCTTCCTCCCAGCAGCAGAGAAAGAGGTCATGGAGCTTGTTGTGCAGTGCTGTGCCTCCATGTTTCCAGATCTCTGGCGGTATTCCATCAATGCCTGCTGCTTTGCCACTCTTGAGCTGGTGGATGGCTGTGAGGGTCTCTTCAGCGGTGGGCGGTTCGTCCAATTCAACCTTTACTGGGAGGTGTGGGATTTGTAGGACGACTGCTTCTTGAACAGTGCGCTCAGCGCTGAAGAGGCTCTGAAAGTATTCCGACCAGCGGTTCAAGATGGAGGTATTATCTGTGAGGAGTGCCTGGCCATTCGCGCTTCGCAGGGGACTTTGTACCAGGTGCCTGGGGCCATACACTGCTTTCAGTGCTTCGTAGAAGCCCCTGTAGTCACCATTGTCAGCACAAAGCTGGGTCCTCTGTGCAAGTCTGGTCCACCACTCATTCTGGAGATCTCTGAGCTTGCGCTGGAGACTGCTGCAGACGAGGCGGAAGGCAGACTTCTTCACAGGGCAGGAAGGCTGGGCTAGGTGGGCCTGATGGGCGGCTCTTTTTTTTGCTAGGTGTTCCTGGATCTCTACATCGTTTTCGTCAAACCAGTCTTTGTTCTTCTTTCTGGCGAAACCCAAGACTTCTGCAGAGGATTTTGTAATAGCAGTTTTCAGTTGTTCCCAAAGTGTTTCAGGGGAGGAGTCTACTGGGTCCGCTGTGTCTTTGAGCCTGCGCTGTAAATCTGTCTGAAAGGCGGCTTTCACATCGTCACGCTGAAGGCTGGCAACATCAAGCTTTTTCTTGGGGGGCCCCCATTTCTTGGGTTTTGGCCTGAAGTGGAGCCTGAGTTTGCAGCGGACAAGGCGGTGGTCAGTGTGGCACTCTGCGCTGGGCATCACTCTGGTGAGGAGGACGTCACTGCGGTCCCTCTGACGCACTAGGACATAGTCGATAAGGTGCCAGTGTTTGGAGCGAGGATGCATCCAGGTGGTCTTTCGACTGTCCTTTTGCTGAAAAGTAGTGTTGGTGATGACCAGTTGCTGCTCCGCACAGAACTCCAACAGTAGGCGGCCATTGTCATTGCAGTTCCCCACGCCATGCTTGCCGAGGACTCCTTTCCAGGCTTCAGAGTCCTGGCCCACTCTGGCGTTGAAGTCGCCAAGGATGATGACTTTGTCGTCTGCAGGGGTACTCTGTAGGAGGCTGCGCAGGTCAGTGTAAAATTTGGCTAGCCGCGGTCAACGGGCATCTTCTCCTGCGGTCAAAAAACAAGAAAGAATAACGGATCCACTCTCATGACGACCACGACCGGACTCAACGTAGCATGCTGGAACGTCCGAACCATGCTCGACAAAGCAGACAGCGGACGCCCTGAACGTCGCTCCGCCCTCATTGCCCATGAATTGCGGAGGTTAAACATCGACATCGCCGCGCTCAGCGTAGTACGCCTTCCGGACGAAGGCAGCCTCCAAGAACTTGGTGCTGGGTACACCCTCTACTGGTCAGGCAGGCCTGCATCAGAAAGACGGCTCTCAGGCGTGGGTTTCATGGTCAAGACATCCATTGCGACTAAGCTGGAAAACCTACCAACGGGCCACTCAGACCGCATCATGTCCATGCGCCTCCCACTGAGACACCAGCAACACGTCACCCTTCTCAGTGTGTACTCCCCAACCCTCCTGGCAGAGCCTGCTGAAAAGGACAAAATTTTACACGGCCTACGTGTACACTGAGACTATTGGGGAAGTATTCGGGTTAAATTAACCATCGTGGCGACTAGTGTGATGTAAATGCCGCCGACGCTAAACGGCGGGTTTTTGCTGCATTACTAAATTGGGCCGATACGACGGATTCCCCATGGTTCTCAGCTAAACCCAGACCAGAGAGATGACCTCCAAGTGCAGAGGAGAATCCAACGGAAAAAGAAACACAGTTACAACGCAATTTCGCTTTAACTTATTACGTCCTGAGGCTGACTGAAATTATCAACACTTTTTGGACTCCCTTTGAGGTCGACATCCCAGTTCTGGAAGCAGACCGACCATGATAGTTCAAGGATGGTGTCAAAATAGCTTGGCGCCTACAGGCGCCAAACTATTCTGACACCACCCTTGAACCATCATGGTCCGATTCACATCCTGTCGTAGCATGTCAGCTTTATGGGTTAACTGTCTTTCCAAGCGTGTTTCTTTTTTCGTTGGGTTCTTCCCCGCTTCAACTAAGCAGACTTTTCTATCCATTAAAAAAAACAAACAAAGCCTTACGAGCAGCCAGACGTAACAAATGTGCTCATCAGGGGACTGACATACATACAATGAAAGAGAAGAGCACAAAACAGCCGTCTTTCATTTTGCCACATTCAAAAGTCATAATTAACCCCGTCACTGCCGAGAAAAATTGAACACCACCCCATTGCAAGAGGTATCGATCATCATGAGCCCCCGCAGTTGCGGGGGCTCATGAGGATCTATGCCTCTTGCTCAAACCAGATCCATGCATGTTCCTTTGACGACTAGGGATCTTCGACGCTGAAGTTGCAAGTCTTTCATGAACTGACACGCGAGTCAGCGTCCGCTGGCTGTCAATGGGTTAAAGTCGTAAAACTAGGTTAAAGGAAATAATGCAAACCATCAGTTAACTCTTTAATGCCTGGATCAGGTCGCTTTCACCGTTATCATGCTGAGGCTCAAAGCTTCAATTTTGTACACTGCCGTAATATGCAAGCTACATTATAGTACTGACAGATAAGGATTTAGACCAACGGCTTTAGTTCAAGGGTGGTGCCAGAATAGCTTGGCGCCTAGAGGCGCCAAGCTATTCTGGCACCACCCTTGAACTATTTTAGTCAAACTTATTTCACACACTGGCGTATTCCAAATGATAAGGGTTAATGAATTACTCCAGGGGGTTATAAATGTGAAACTGCTCAATCAGTCCATTAAACAGTCTAGACGACAGTCGTAAAAGGCTATTGCCAATGAAAATGGACTGGACGAACAGCAGTTGAAACTCGTGTTCTTCTGCACAATACTGGACTCCTCCAGATCATGGCTATTTCTCAATAGTGTCATCCGACCATGCATAAATGTACCGCTAGGCTGCAGTGAAAAAAAGCACATACAATGTAATATAATCCATACTAGCTGACATCCTGTAAACGAACCCCCCACCTCCTCCCGTCTCACTCTCTCTCTCTCTCTCTCTCTCTCTCTCTCTCTCTCTCTCTCTCTCTCTCTCTCTCTCTCTCTCTCTCTCTCTCCCCCCTTCTTTTCTATCATTTTTTTGGAAGCTTAGACCAACTACATCGATGGTCATTGGTCAATAACGCAAAGTTCGCCCTTGTCAGTGATTGTTTTCAATCGGCTTGGTATAGGCCGTTTGACATGGGCGCGCACAACATTTTTTTCCCACTGAATATCTCCGCAAAGACTCACTTCTCTGTATTACTTTAAGAGCAAATATCATTTAGTGCCAAATGACCTAATGTGGAATAGTTTTACTGAGCTCCTATGATTTGTCGATTGTGCTGTAATGTCGTAAAAAAAAAAAAAAAAAAAAAAAAAAAAAAAAAAATGGTGAAAAGCCAAGAACAAGCCATTTTCAATACCCTGAATAGAGCCCCGGCAGATTTCAATATCGCGGTCCAGCATGCAGACATCTTGCATGCCTGCGCTGTTTTAGGTTTGAAAACGTGGCCAGTTCACGTGAAAAATGGATCTTTCTCGTGATGGGCTTAACATATCTGGGGCCTATTTAGGGATGTACAATCAGTCTTTTCATGAAAAGATTGTGAATGTTTACGACTGTACACTGAGCAGAACTGACGCGTTGTTCATGGTCGAGTTTTTCAAAAGTAAATCGTATTAACCCATTCTACCCCAGACACACCACAGCAAAATAAAGATCGACCATGATAGTTCAAGGGTGATGCCAGAATAGCTTGGCGCCTATGGGCGCCAAGCTATTCTGGCATCACCCTTGAACTATCATGGTCGATCTGTGTCCTGCACTGCAACGCAGTCTTCAGAGGACGACTTCAACATTTGGTGATTTCGGTCTTGGGATAGAATGAGGTTAAGTCGACTGTCACGGAATGATTTGGTTCTGAGATATTTACGATAAACGTTGTGCGCCCCAATGTCAAATGACCTATACGTTTTCCCACAGTTATCTAATGCCCATTTTGCTACGAATTTTATGGTTATTTGCACTGTCCGATAAAATATGTCTAATGTTCAACATTATGCCAACAGCAGCCCCGAGACATACCTGGACGGGACAAAATTGTAACGTTATGCCGCTTGCGCATGCGGCCACCGGTACTATACTGACGAGCAAAAGAAATGCGCCATTTTGGAATCATCGGAAACACTTTAGTAAAGTGTTTCCGATCAGTGATTCCAAAATGTCGCAATTCTTTTGTTTGTCAGTATACAAACAGTGTGTGTGAGGCACTGTAAACAATACCAGTGGCTGCACGCACATGGGGGATAATTTTGTATTTATGTTCACTGATTTGCACTGTCCTATCTGAATAGCAAGAAAAGTTATTTGCCCTTCTCATAACGACAGTTGTGGACCAGATAGACGGAACACAATTAGATTGTTAATGCCGAGTTTTATCATCATTTACTGTGTCCTTTGGCCGATACAAAATACGGTTTGCTCTTCCAAGCTCTGACAATAACCCGTCAGACTACGAAATTGGATCGTTCATGGTGACAATTTAATGGCCGTCTGCTGTGGCTAATAGCTGAATATGGTTTTGCTACTGTAGATACGAATAGGAATACCTTTATTGTCCCAAGATGGGAAATTTGTTTGCCGCGGAATTTTTTTTAAAACAGTTGTAAAAAACAACAAATGTGAACATAAAACAAATAAATCCATTTGACTGACTAGAACACACCGCCCGATGACAGTGAGTATGTGCACGGGTATATCATCACAACTATATGTAATCTTAATATCTACCTAGATGACAATACCATTTTTTTTTTTAAAGAAAAGGGGAGACTGCCAGTGCTAATATTTTAGGAAGGTTACAAAGTAAAGTAGGTTATAGCACTGTCAGGGGAGAGAAATGTGCATGATCGACCAGTGATCATAGATCTACTGTAGCCAAAGCACACACACACAAAAAAAAAAAAAAAAAAAAAGAGATAGGAAAGAGAGGGGGCGCTAAGAAAGTGACTGAAAGCAATGCATATGGAAGCCCCCCCCCCCCCCCCCCCCCGAAGGGGGGCGTATCACATATCCACTGTTCCAGCCACTCAGTGCATGGAAATTTAAATCTAGGTCCCCCCAAGGGGGGTCCAGATATTTAGCCGGTGTGGACAGCTGTTTCGGTCTTGGCGACCTCTTCAGCACACCATCGGCAATACTTGAGGAGGTAGGGTATAGGAAATTCTGCCTACCTGCAATGACAACCACATTTTACTGTGGTGTCTGCAGGGGCATACATTCCATGCCACCATCTAGAGTTAAATTTCCATGCACCCTAAAAGAGAACCTACCAAAAGGGGGAAAGGGGTTGCAGTCGATTTTTTTTTTGTTGTAACGCGCATACAGCCCACTGCTCCTGGGGGATTCAGCGCGATATAAATGTTCTTTGTTATTATTATCAGTAAGGTGGGTACAAAATTGGATGGCGCGGCTTTTCGTACAAGCTGGCTGAGTAATGAAACAGTGCTTGTAAAGAATAATGATTTTCATAGGAAATATTCTGTTGGAATATGTACACTTCGGGTAACAGCTTATTGTTCGTCTAAGCTCACCCTATTTCATGGAATATAAGATCTGAAGCGTAATAGACAGTTTGAGAAGCTGGACCATAGGACACTCCACGCCGTCTGCAGACACCTGCCTTTTGACCCCTATCATTCGGAATACACCGGTGTGTGAAATAAGTTTGACTAAAATAGTTCAAGGGTGGTGCTAGAATAGCTTGGCGCCTCTAGGCGCCAAGCTATTCTGGCACCACCCTTGAACTAAAGCCATTGGTCTATATCCTTATCTGTGAGTACTATAATGCAGCTTGCGTATGGCAGTGTACACATTCGAAGCTTTTAGCCTCAGTATGATTATGGGTCGAGTGTACAGCGGAACCTGTTCGGCCCAGCGATCACCCTTCTGAGAGGTCACCTGTGATTAAAGACCATCATTTTAGGTGGCTGTAGCTTGTCCGGTGGCTGCAGCCAACCTCCATGGTGGTCTTTAATGGCAGGCCCCCTTAACCCTACAAGATTTCCCTGGCTAGGGCACCTGCCTCTAAACCCCTTCACTGCCAGTGGGCGCGGATTTCGCGTCTGAACGGATTTCGCACACTGACCCACATTCGCGGGCCGAAGAACAGTAATGAAACAGGACCAAAAGCAGATTCCGCAACAGTTTTTTCCCTCTGGCTGTTCGCGCTCTCTCTGATCAACCGGACTGATTGGAGAGAGCGCGAGTGGCGAGTGAGAACGACTGTGTACAGTCAGCTTTTAACTGAATCAGATATTACTCTGTGTGTGTGTGTGTGTGTGTGTGTGTGTGTGTGTGTGTGTGATTTTAGTCTTAGTAACTGACATCAGACTCAAGACAAATTCCAATGTCATTTTTTATTGTTTTGTACATGGAAACATATGGCAATAAATTATCTTATCTTAAGTGGACGCAGGGAACATGACTAGCAAGAGACATACATCTCAAAGGATAACTCAAAGGATTTATGTCCCTTGCAGATGGGTAGCGTTCCGGCGCCTTGCCCCGGCAGGTAAGTGAAGCGGTTACAATCACTTTAAAACCACACCAAAGGCGGTTGTTCAACTCAGGTCGTACTGTAAATATAATTTACAGCTGCATCTCCTCCGTAAATTAAACAATTGAACGCCGTGTGTGCGTGCGTGTTTGTTTGTTGAAGTGTGCACGCGATGCGTGATCGGTTAGCTTCTGCCACTTGACGTACGCGCTTGAATCTCGGTGAGAGAAAATTACAGTCACTGGAAAATGCCACAAACAATAAGAGTAAACCGGTCAGCGTGGTTATTAGGAATGGCAGGTCGGCTTCGCTTCAGAGTGTGCTTGCAATTACTTACACACACACACACACACACACACACACACACACACACACACACACACACACACACACACACACGCACACGCACACGCACACACGCACACACACACACACGCACGCACGCCGCACGCTTACACACAAACACACACGCTTACGCACACACACACACACACACACACACACACACACACACACACACACGCACGCACGCTTACACACACTTACACACACATGAACACAAAACCCTCAGACTGGGTGACCTACCATTTTATGTGAAAATGGGTTCCCATATTTCTATTTATTCTAGGGCTCTGGAGTTGATGCCAATGTTTAGAACTCACCTTATAACTAAGCTCTACAACTTAAAATAAAATAGACATTTTCTAGAAACAGAGCCACTGGATGGAAAAAAAATGGGTGTTTACCCCAAAAGTGGGTGCCTCTCACACAAAACTGGGATTACAGTGAAAATACCTCACTAAAGATACCTTTGGTTGATTTTACTATTATGATTGTTTGAGTGGGGTTGTAAGGGGGTTGGGGGGGGGGGGGAGAAGTGTGTGTGTGTGGGGGGCGGGGGCGGGGGGGGGGGGGGGGGGGAGGGGAGGGTGGGGGGGGGGGGGAGAGGGGGTCATCACTTTTGGTTTATAGAGCTGCTCAATGCACTCTTATGAATGAAAGAGTTTCATTATCAGTGGAATCAGTAGGTCATTTCAGAGGCGCACACTGAGTTGCACGTCAAACCACTCACAAATACTCATTTGGAGTGCACCAGATGGATCCAGTTGGCAAAGTCCCACATTCCACACTATAGGACAGCTAAGACTGAAAAGCAATCGTGGCGTTTATGGCGCGGTACAAGGTTTAAAACTAAGAAAATGTTGTTTTTTAGAAGCGTGTCGGGCAAAAGTTTTTATGAAAACTGTTTTAAAAACCTCTTTTAACTCAACTTTTCTTAATGTTAAAAGTGTTTTATTGTACATTACTTAACGTCCCGACAGCAACAAGGCTTTCTCAGGACGTGCCTGCACTGCTTGTGAAAAAACAACAACTAAACAGAACATTGAATGTATATCGCCAGCCGGTCAAATACATTAAATAAACCTAACACATGGGGCCTACATAAAGCTAAGACCATTTAGCAACACACATCCAATATCAAGAGCTACAGGCAGTGCAGACAGTAGGGAGAGTTTTAAAAAGTCAAATACAGGTGAATGGACAAAGGGCCGACAGAGACACATGCCCCAGAATATACGGAGAGAAAAACCCACCCTGTGGGGCTGACCAGGGTGCCCCTGGGAAATAAAAAGTAGTTAACCCCACCCAAGTCCCCCAGGGCAGACCCGGGTGGGGTTAAAAGTGTTTTAATTTACAAGCATGTCGTAACTGATATGCATCTATTCCAACGTATAGTGCTGGATATTTTTCCCATCCTCGCCTTCTCTCGGGCTTCGCTCAACACTCGACTTTCCAGTCCTTCCCTGAAACACCCCCAACCGGTCTGCCCTCAACACTCGACTTTCCAGTCCTTCCTTCAAACACCCCCAACCGGGTCTGCCCTGGGGGACTTTTTAGTTCCCAGGGGCACCCTGGTCAGCCCCACAGGGTGGGTTTTTTTCTCTATATTCCGGGGGCATGTGTTTCTGTCTACCCTTGGTCCATTCACCTGCATTTTCCTTTTTTAAACTCTCCCTACTGTCTGCGCTGCCTGTGGCTCTTGATATTCGATGTGTGTTGCTAAATGGTCTTAGCTTTATTTAGGCCCCATGTCGTAGGTTTTATTTAACGTATTGGACCGGCTGGCGACATACATTCAATATTCCGCTGTTGAGTTTTTGTCACTAGCAGTGCAGGCACGTCCTGAGAAAGTCTTGTTGCTGTCGGGACGTTAAGCTATGTACAATCAATCAACCTTCCTTCAAACGGACAGCATTCACACAAATAATACTTTACTATTACATCAGAAAATGGCCCATCCAAGCCTGCACTCTTTTAACTGCACTAAACGACTGACTGGTGCAGACGACGCATGAAACGACGCTGACTCTGTGACGTCATTTCCATTCAATCAATTTGTGCATACAATCCAAAAGGAGATGCGGCATTGATAACATCGACAAACCTACAAAATAAAGCAACAGGTTCAACCAAAAGGTCGGGCAGGACAAAAGACAACAGCAGCCTCACCCAAAGTCTAAACGTCCTCTCTTACAATGCGCACTCATACAATCACTTCACTTCTTAGCAACCGGCGCACGAATATAATTATAGGCTAAGTCAAACTAAAACAGAAGATAGTGGCGAAAAACCCTTTAAAATAGAAACAAAGAACGACGTTTCAGATCAAATATTCTTCATCTGACATGGAAACAAACGTAGAAAACGTATAGGCTAAGTCCCTGGTGAACGTATACATGAATCTCAAATCTGCCACTAGACATCACCTTTCTCCACATCACCCCGGAAGTACATTACAACTCAACACTTTTTTTTAACAAAACAACCACACCCTCAAATAACAAACCTAATTCTGTAGAAACATAAACAATTTACTCCCTAAAACAACAAAATATCCCCCCTGACCCATATCAGCTATGAAGTTATTTATAGCTAGCTGAGAAGGGTGATGTAATACATACACGCTCATTTTCAGGGTTCTGTGTCACAACACACACACACACATTGCTGGGAGGGACAAGTTTTCAAACACACTACCGGCGTGTCTGTTAAACACAAAAGTGCATGTGTTAACGCCAAAATGAGAAAAACGGATTTTTTTACTTTTTATGAATCTTTACCGCAAGACAATGCAGAAACAACCCTCAGAAAAAATGGGTGTCTGACTTGGAAACCCAGAATTATACACATACCCAGTTTCCATAAGGATGGTAAAGACAGTCACCCGTTTTAGGTCTTTCGTCTACACACACAAACACACACGCTTACACACACACACACACATACACACTAGCACACACACAAAGTGATAATTCAAGGGTAGTGCCGACTTAGCTTGGCGCCATCAGACGCCAAGCACTAACCTTGATTTATCATGGTCGATCTATCTCCTGCTGCAGTGCGTGGGGGCTAAATGGATTAACTATATAAAAAACGTAGTAACGAGCAGTCTAGTGGCGGGCGCCTTCAGTTTCCGCCCCTTGTGAGATTGCATTTGAGATCGCCGAATCAGTTGCCAATCAGAAAATCGCAGCCTCTGGCCCAGTTCCAGCAAGCCAAGACAGAAAAAAAAAGAAAAAAAAAATCTTCACGCGAACGCCCGACACGTGTAAAAGGCACAGACCTTCATGAGTTCGCGGCGGTTCATGAGGATCGGTGCCTTTGGCTGAAACACGATGTGTCCAGGTTCTTTGGACGGATGGGGCTCTTGGGCGTTAGATTTAGAGCTGTTCTTAATTGGACAAACTTTTGATCGGCTAACCTACATGGTTCTCTTTCTTAACTGAAGTGCTTGCTTCGGCGTACTTACTGTCTGCGAAGGTGTTCAAAATGGCTACCGCTTCGCGATTTAAACGATGTTTGTTTTTGTACTCCATGCAGTAGCGACCCCACAAACAGCGTTGCGCCTCCCACAAATCAATACAAATAGGTCTTGTTCTTCGCACGAGTGAAATATCGCCGTCCGCCATATTTGTTTGTATCGGTGACTGTCTTCTTATCTCCAACGCAGAAGAGGGTAAAAGTTTTGACCAATCAGAGAAAAGGTTCGCCTTGGTTTGCTCAACGCGGAATGTGCGGTCCTTTTCCGACAACGAACTATGGTTTGCCGAGGTTCGTGAACTACTTCGAACTAGGTTCGCCGTATCTTTAGATCGTCCAATTAAGAACCAACCTGGTTCGTCCGAGATCGTAAACTGTAGTTCGTCAGAGTTCGCGAACATGCTTCACAATATTTCAGAAACACAATCCGCGTCAAACGCAGGGACTCGGAAGATGTTAACCCTTTGGCTGTCGGTAGCGGTTTTTGTCGCGATGATTCCTGCAGGATGTCAGGGTGTTGTTATTCCTGCAGGATGTCAGGGTGTTGTTATTCCTACAGGATGTTCGGGTGTTGTCATTCCTGCAGGATGTCAGGGTATTGTTATTCCTGCAGGATGTCAGGGTGTTGTTATTTCTGCAGGATGTCAGGGTGTTGTTATTCCTGTAGGATGTCAGCGTGTTGTTATTCCTGCAGGATGTCAGGGTGTTGTTATTTCTGCAGGATGTCAGGGTATTGTTATTCCTGCAGGATGTCAGGGTGTTGTTATTCCTGCAGGATGTCAGGGTGTTGTTATTCCTGCAGGATGTCATGGTGTTGTTATTCCTGCAGAATGTGAGGGTGTTGTTATTCCTGCAGGATGTGAGGGTGTTGTTATTCCTGCAGGATGTCAGGGTGTTGTTATTCCTTCAGGATGTCAGGGTGTTGTTATTCCTTCAGGATGTCAGGGTGTTGTTATTCCTGCAGGATGTGAGGGTGTTGTTATTCCTGTAGGATGTGGGAGTGTTGTTATTCCTGCAGGATGTGAGGGTGTTGTTATTCCTGCAGGATGTGAGGGTGTTGTTATTTCTGCAGGATGTGAGGGTGTTGTTATTCCTGCAGGATGTCAGGATGTTGTTATTTCTGCATGATGTCAGGGTGTTGTTATTCCTGCAGGATGTCAGGGTGTTGTTATTCCTGCAGGATGTCATGGTGTTGTTATTCCTGCAGGATGTCAGGGTGTTGTTATTCCTGTAGGATGTCAGGGCGTTGTTATTCCTGCAGGATGTCAGGGTGTTGTTATTCCTGCAGGATGTCAGGGTGTTGTAATTCCTGCAGGAATCATCGCGACAAAAACGGCTACCGACAGCCAAAGGGTTAAAGCGCATTTTCTGTAGGTTTTTTTTATGTCCGGCGTTTGCCCGCATGTATTTATTTACGTACTCTTCACAATGCACTTTAAGGCCCTAAAAATATGACCATGATTCCATATAAGCGCAGCTCTGTCCGATTTCAGATTGTGTCTTGTCAAAGACAAAAATGCAATCTTCAGACTGGACACAGCTGTGATTATTTGAAATCATGAGCAATGTTTCAGGGTGGCCTTTTAAACGCATCGGCGAGCAAGAGCGACTACTCATTTCGTCACATTTTAGCCAACCCAGTCTAGCAAGTCCCTCTTGCTCGCTTCCTTTACGTGTTTACGTCCAGTTTCTCAGACGGAGGAGGTAAGGCAGGCGTTCAGGCGTAACTGAAAGCGTCCCTCTCAATCGATGAAGCTGTTCTGCTCACGAAAGTTTGTAACCGGACGCCAAGCCATTTTTGCAGCGAGGAGGAGAGAGAGAAGGCTCAGTCCAAGCGGCGCATGTGTGTCACAAGGGACAAATCATTTCTGACAGGGCTGTATCGCAGTTTTGTCACACCGTCTACCGAGTGCGCTAAAGGCCATCGGACCCACGTCGGCTGCCGTTGGCCCGCGCGCGGGCCAACGGCAGCCGACGTGAGCCCGATGGCAGTTTTGCGCACCGGGTAAAATCCTTCGTCCTCACCCTGTCAAGGAAACCCACGCAAGTAAATCCGTTAGATAGTTAGTTATTTGGGTTTAACGCCGAGCAGGCAACTAAGGCCATCTCACGGCGGGCAAGGAAATCCGCCGTGAGAGTGGGAATACAGACTCCAAAAAAATACTGCTAACGGAGTTTATCACGTTCGGCTCTGTTGTCAAATTTGCATATTTTTTGTTTTCAGATGGGGGTGGTGTGTGTGTGGGTAGCCCCCTCTCCCTTTCCCTCCATTTGTGGAAATTCAGAGAAAGCCTGTAGGTGCACATGCACTAGTACAGACATCTGGCTGGACGACTTGTTTTGGGTTTGTTTTGGGTTGAGTCATTTCTGCAGCCTGTGATAAATCTTAGCAGCGGGACGCAAACGGACATTAAGAAGCACGACACTGTTAGATCAGTATTTTGTGTTTATTTTAATTTTTCATTAGTTTTATTATTTTTCATTATTTTTTTTTCATCACGACAATCCTTTGATATAGCATTTCCATCATTAAGAGGTGTAAATTCTCATGAGCCCTTGCAGCCGCTAGAGCTCATGAGAATCCATGCTTCTTGCTCGCATATGTCAGTCGAACTGTATTTCAATGAAAATAACCCCAACAAAACAAAACACGAAGCGTTCCCTCATAATCAAGACGTAGCACCGCCCCCCCCCCCTCGCCCCTCCTTTGAATCCTCCCCCACCCTCTGGTTGTTTGATTTGTTAGATACTTGCCCACACACACTCCCCTGAAAATCTTTCTAATATTCTAGTCACGTATTTCCTTATTGACTTATTCTAATGAGTCGAAAATCAGGGCAGCCAGTCCAATTTGCCATTCTTCTAGTTCTAAGTACCCGAAGAACTGAAAAAAGTGAATTATTTTATTTTATTTTTATTTTATTTTCTTCTTGGTTACTCCCATGGGATGGTACGTGCTTGAATGCCAAGATCCCTGTGAGCACGTGGATAAATCTATTAAAAGCCTTGCAAACCCAGAAAGACACAGCGGCGTGACTCTCGCCTGGCGGTGTTTGTACGTCAAAACTCTGATTTGAAAACATAAGATGGGTGGAAACAAAAACAGGCAAAAATAGCTAGGAATGCCTGCTGTACATTTTGCTCGGTGAAAGTGAAAAATAAATGAAATATACCAAGAAAAGACGCAAACTAAAGGGTTCAAAGGGTGCCAAGGAATTTCTGATTTAAAAGAAGTAAGCACGGAAACAGATGTACAAATGCAGAATTATTCTACTTTAAACATTCAGGCATGACGTAATGGCATATAGTGCTGACATTTTTAGTTTTTATTTTTCCTCACATGGAGATTTGCACGCTCACACTGACAATCAAACACGTACGCAACCAGGCACGAATGTACGCACGCACGCACGCACGCACGCCACACACACACACACACACACACACACACACACACACACACACACACACACACACACTACACACACACACACGGTATCTCATTTCACTCATGTAAAGCTATGTGATTGTGTTTTTACAACCACCTTCCTGTATTTTCTGGCTGTAAATTGTACTCATTGTTCATATGGGCCTGATGGCCTGCAAAAACTGAAATAAATGTATTATTATTATTATTATTACACACACACACACACACACACACACACACACACACACACACACACACACACACACACACACACACACACACACACACACAGTATCTCATTTTACTCATGCCTTCTCTGCACAACTGTATACGTTTTCAATTACATAAGCTATTCAGGGAAAACAAAACGTGCTTTAAACCGTTCACTGCCGAGGAAAAAAAATGAACACTACCCAAAATGCGAGAGGCATAGATCCTCATGAGCCCCCGGAACTGCGGGGGCTCATGAGGATCTATGCCTCTTGCTGAAACTACTTTATATCCATGTTCCTTTGACTGCTGGGAGATCTTTGGCGGAATTTACGATGATTTTGAAAAACACAAACTGAGTCCACTGTAGTGAATAGAACGCAAACCAAAACAGCGCGTTTGCTGTTATATGGCAGTTAGTTCCACGCAGTGGGTTCCGGAAGAACAAAACCAAAACAGCGTGTTTGCTGTTATATGGCAGTTAGTTCCACGCAGTGGGTTCCGGAAGAACAAAACACAACCTGGGGAAGGGTGGAGTTGGGGGGGGGGAGGATGGTGTGTGTGTGGGGGGGTGGGGTGGGGGGAGGGGGGTGGGACGGTGGAGGGGAGAGGGAGGGGGAGAAGGTGGTGGAAGGAGGACGGCGAGGGTGAATGTAAGGGGGAGGGGGGGGGGGGTGGGTGGGTGGTGTGGACGGCGGAGTGTATATAAAAAAAGACACCACAAATTCAATAAGGCCGCCTCGGTTCGTCCTGCAAGAGGAGAGAGAACTCTAACGAACAGCCTCCAGGGTCAACAACTCTTGACGTGCCGGACCCGGTGTAACGCTACCAGCCATAATTTGTGCAGCGTTGCGAGTGTAATCATCAGCCATCTGTGATGCCTTCATTTCAAGGTAGACTGAGCAAAGGATTAGGCCTACTGCATGAGAGGATCACAGATGTAAATCTGGCCATCCACACGCTGATCTGCGTTTGTAATAGACATCTACGTACACCCTACAGAGCAGTTCGCTATATTGGACGGCGGACTTGGCTTGTCAGTAGCAAGATCTCAGACTGCTCATTACTAATGTCAGATGATGTCATACATTTTCCAAATATCAGATTTTGTCATACGCTTTCCCCAGTGCGCGAACGGGTACTTCAGTATCGGGCTGAAGTCTGCCGCAGTAGGCCACGGAACACAGTGCCGTTTCCGTACTGTACAATCTCTTAGCCATAGTCAGTCCCAGGCATCCCCTAATATTTCAATCCCCTAAAAAACACTACTGCCCACCAGCTGCACATTTGCCATGCACAAAATAACAATAAAAACAGCACATTGACAGTCTCATTTCTTGGCTATGAACCCGATTCCTTACCAACCCCACACCCAAGCACAGCTGAAATCAGCGTGCCCCTCAAATCACTACGTCAACGGCAACTCAACATAGGCCCACAATTGTCCACTGGATAAGCTCAGGATGGTATGAATCAAAGCACCAAACATGTCTCCTCTCAGCTAACCAGAAATTTCCAGCAAATTCCAACATTCAGCCCTACTACAAATTTTTAAACAAGGCAAAAAATTATTTTTAAAAACACCGGTCCTTGCACTGCCTGAACTGGACAAATTTGACTATGTAATGTGACCAGTAGGCCCGCGCACGGCCGTGCGGCGCGGACCAACCGCGGCAGACTTGGGCCCGAGGACCCTACTGCGCATTGTGACCATGGTTTGCTGATTGCCATTACAGCATGATGCCATACTAAATTGTCCGAGCTGCCAAATGCAATTACACGAAAGAGCGTCAGGTTCCATCGGCCCGAGCCAAGCGAGCCACACAGCGTCGGGCCAGCGTCGAAAGCAGTCAACTGCGGCCAACGTGGGCCTGAGGACCATTTGCTTGCTGGCTGGGGCACAACCCCGTTTAGTCGTAAGACACTTGTCCTCATTCTTTTGGCATTTCTACTGATTCTGTATTTGGAGTGTAACCAGATCAAGCCATACAATAAATGTCAGTCCAGATTCGCATCAGGCAGCGGCGAACAGAGTACTACGTGTATTTCCACGTATTTCTGTTGTAGTAAGGGGACAGTACCGGTATACACAATATCCATAGAGCTACAGCGTTTCCAGCAGGGACAGCAGTTTTTCTTGAACTCATTGTGCCCGAGGTACGAAATACCTACATTTTTGAGTTATCCTCTAAGGACTGCATTACAATTCAGGAGACAGATCGACCATGATAGTTCAAGGGTGGTGGCAAAATAGCAAGGCGCCAAGCTTTGGCTGCCACCACCCTAAAGGCGCAAAGCTACTCTGCCACCATGTTTGAACTGTCATGGTCGAGCTATATCTTGCTGTGGTGTGTCGCGGGCAGAATGAGTTTTTTTTTTTTTTTTAAGTATTATTTTGATAGGACAAGGATAAGGAACACACACACACACACACACACACACACACACACACACACACACACACACACACACACACACACACACACACACACACACACACACACGCACACACACACACACGCACACACACTCACCATCACACACACTCACCATCACACACACTCACCATCACACACACTCACCATCACACACACACACCATCACACACACACACCAACACACACACACCATCACACACACACACACACACGCGCGCCAAACATACACACGCACACACATACGCACGCACGCAAGCACTCATACAGACACACACACACACACACACACACAATGCCTGGAGAGAGAGAGAGAGAGAGAGAGAGAGAGAGAGAGAGAGAGAGAGAGAGAGAGAGAGAGAGAGAGAGAGAGAGAGAGAGAGAGAGAGAGAGAGAGAGAGAGAGAGAGAGATGCTGCTGTACGTTGGCCATGATTATGCTGGGGGCGGAAATTCGCGAATTAACAAATCCTGGAAAAGGAAATGTCCCTATATTTTTTTTAATCTCCCCAAAATTGAACATTTTCTTACACTAATAACAAACATAACGAAAATGGACAATTGAGGTCTAAAGTGCAGAAGAAGCCACACCAGTACTTGGAGCATTCTACCCTGTGAATGCAAAACACAGTCGATTTTGGGAAAAGCGAGAGAAAGTAGAAACTGTTTTCCAAAGACACCACAATCGTTATTGCCGCATTGTAAAACTCGAGTTTTATTTTGAATCAACAGGGTAATTGAGAAAGACGGAAGCGCTGGTGGGGTTCACTGTCAAAAAGTCATAATTATTTAAAACAATGCGGCAATAACGATTGTGGTGTCTTTGGAAAACAGTTTCTACTTTCTCTAAAGCGAGATGTCAGTCTACTGCAATAAAAGTTACAGAAAAAAAAAAATAGACGTACTTTTAACACTTTGGACAATGTTTCCGATGATTTGAATTATGTCGCATTTCTCTTGCGCGTCAGTATAGTTTAACCCATTCACCCCAGGCGCCCCGCAGCAGGAGATGGATTGACCATGATAATTCAAGGGTAGTGCCAGATTAGCTTGGCGCCTTGTATGATGTGGGAAATGCGGCGAGGGGTTAAATGGGTTAAAGTGTTTGATGTCGCATTTCTTTTGCCCGTCAGTATATAGTTCATCTGAATGTCGGGTTTTTTTTTTTTTTTTTTTCCTCCGTCAGATATGTCCTTTCAGCTGCATTATGTTTTCCTGCTAGTGTAAAGAAACCCCTTACCTTTGTGTTCTTGCAATCATGAGGGCAAACAGTGCTCACATCTTTCATTTAAAAAAAAATAAAATTACAGTAATTTGTTTTAATAATAATAATAAATAATACCGTTATTATATAGGCGCTTTTTCTCAATTTTGGGGAAATCGACTCAAAGCGCCGCGCCTGAAACCCAACACACACACTCACGAAACAGACACGGATTTACGCCATTTAAGACAAACACAGTACAAGACAAACGAAGGGCCAGTCAGCTACTGAAGTTACAGAGATTTTTGATCGCTTGTATTTGAAATTTGTAAAGTGGCCTGAGACCGGTACCAAAGTGTGGGGGGGTGGAAGAACCGGAGTACCCGGAGAAAGAACCCCCGACGGTCCGCCCGAATTAACGGTGACACTTACCAGAGGAGAAAAGTCCAACGCCGGAACCCGGTATCGAACCACGCACCTTTGGCATTGGTGGAAGGCGCCTTAACCACTGCGCCACGGACCGCCCCAAAGCGTATTGTGGAATTCTAAAAGCATTTGTAAAGACCGTACATGCGTGACCTCATCGGTCAAGAGGTAGGGACAGGAAGGGTGGTGGGGGAATGGGGTTGGGGGAGGCGGGGGGTGGGGGTGGGGTTGGAGTGTTCAATGAGGAACATTTTCTTATTACAATGAAAGACACATTGCAGAAGCCTGTCGCTTTTTTTCAGGCTGAGGCCGTTCTGTCATTGTAATTGTGCTGAGTCTAAACCGTTTACACAGAAACTGCGTCATCTGTCTCTGTCTCCCCCCTCCCCCCCCCCCACACACACACCGCACACACACTCACACAACCAGCCCTCATTTTGTGCCGCACAAACTTACTTCGCAAAGAAATTGCCGTGGCTGTTTAGACAATCTCCTCCTCGTGCCCCCCCCCCCCCCCCCCCCCACACACACACCGCACACACACTCACACAACCAGCCCTCATTTTGTGCCGCCCAAACTTACTTCGCAAAGAAATTGCCGTGGCTGTTTAGACAATCTCCTCCTCGTGCCCCCCCCCCCCCCCACACACACACACACCGCACACACACTCACACAACCAGCCCTCATTTTGTGCCGCCCAAACTTACTTCGCAAAGAAATTGCCGTGGCTGTTTAGACAATCTCCTCCTCGTGCCCCCCCCCCCCCCCACACACACACACACACCGCACACACACTCACACAACCAGCCCTCATTTTGTGCCGCCCAAACTTACTTCGCAAAGAAATTGCCGTGGCTGTTTAGACAATCTCCTCCTCGTGCCCCCCCCCCCCCCCCCCCACACACACACACACACCGCACACACACTCACACAACCAGCCCTCATTTTGTGCCGCCCAAACTTACTTCGCAAAGAAATTGCCGTGGCTGTTTAGACAATCTCCTCCTCGTGCCCCCCCCCCCCCCCCCCCACACACACACACACACACCGCACACACACTCACACAACCAGCCCTCATTTTGTGCCGCCCAAACTTACTTCGCAAAGAAATTGCCGTGGCTGTTTAGACAATCTCCTCCTCGTGCCCCCCCCCCCCCCACACACACACACACCGCACACAACCAGCCCTCATTTTGTGCCGCCCAAACTTACTTCGCAAAGAAATTGCCGTGGCTGTTTAGACAATCTCCTCCTCGTGCCCCCCCCCCCCCCCACACACACACCGCACACACACACCGCACACACACTCACACAACCAGCCCTCATTTTGTGCCGCCCAAACTTACTTCGCAAAGAAATTGCCGTGGCTGTTTAGACAATCTCCTCCTCGTGCCCCCCCCCACACACACACACCGCACCCACTCACCACCAGCCTCATTTGTGCCGCCCAAACTTACTTCGCAAAGAAATTGCCGTGGCTGTTTAGACAATCTCCTCCTCGTGCCCCCCCCCCCCCCCACACACACACACACACACACCGCACACACACACCGCACACACACTCACACAACCAGCCCTCATTTTGTGCCGCCCAAACTTACTTCGCAAAGAAATTGCCGTGGCTGTTTAGACAATCTCCTCCTCGTGCCCCCCCCCCCCCCCCACACACACACACACACACCGCACACACACTCACACAACCAGCCCTCATTTTGTGCCGCCCAAACTTACTTCGCAAAGAAATTGCCGTGGCTGTTTAGACAATCTCCAATCTCCTCCTCGTGCCCCCCCCCCCCCTCACTTCCCCCCATCCACCCACCCACACATATACACACCCTCTAGTTCGGGGACTAAATAAAATTGTCTCGGCTGTTTAGACCCAAAATATTCGGACCCAGTCTTAGAGTCTACTTACCCCAATGCTTTGCACAGAGGGAGGGAATCGAAGAATTTTCTGCCAAGAGTTGCGTGCCCCCTGACTCGCTCCGAGCGCTAGAGTTTTCCAAACGAATATGGAGGCTACGTTTGATTTTTTTTTTCAAAGAGTTTCGTGCCCCTGACTCGCTCCGAGCGAGCTAGGGGCCCGACACTCTTGTCAGATAATCTTTTGTCCTGGGTCCTTGCTCCCCTCTCTTGCCCATAACGTTCTCACATTTTCAGCCGGTTTTTCTGTCTTGTCGTCTGCAGCACAGAGTGTTGTACTTTGCACAGACACCCTGCAGCTATGTACTGTACGACACGTGCTTCGTGTTTGAACGCCTGCAAGAGGCATAGATCCTCATGAGCCCCCGCAGTTGGAGACGGGCTTTGAGATAGGGCTCATGAGGATCTATTACGCCTATTGCTCGGCCCCTTTTGACACACATGAGAGTGAAAATCTACACTTCAGTTCTTTATTGACGCCCAACATCGGTGCAGCTAGAAAGGTCGTGCTAATTCAGCCTCAACTAGGACACGGGGGACAACCGAACAGTGATATACCCTGAGTTAACTCATTCTACCCCAGACACACCACAGCAAGATAACGATCGACCATGATAGTTCAAGGGTGATGCCAGAATAGCTTGGCGCCTATGGGCGCCAAGCTATTCTGGCATCACCCTTGAACCATCATGGTCGATCTGTGTCCTGCACTGCAAAGCAGTCTTCAGAGGACGACTTCAAAATTTGGGGATTTCGGGTAGAATGAGAGTTAATAGAGCACGCAAGGCAGAAACAGCGTGGTACAGTTGGCTTTTTGACACTTCGTGCGGGAAACTTGAACGTTGTACAGCATATAATAATAATAATAATTACGGTATTTATAATGCGCTTATCTTATAATAATTATAACTCTAAGCGCGCACTCACAACTCGCGCACGCATGCGCACGCTTTAGACAACGACTCACGTACAACAAATGGTGAAATATATTGCGACAGTCATCTTTTGTGGGGAGTGTGGTGATATAGTGCTAGAACTGTTGAAAGAGGTGAGTTTTGAGGGCGGACTGAAAGGAGGAGAGAGAGTCTTTCTGACGGAGAGAGAGTGGGAGAGTGTTCCAGGTGGATGGCCCATAAACTGAGAAGGCGCGGGGGCCGAAAGTGCTGAGTTTGGTGCGGGGGATGTGGAGACGGAGAGGGTCGGAGGCGGAGCGGAGGGAGCGGGAAGGAGTGTAGGGGTGAAGTAAGTTGGAAAGATAGGCAGGAGCGCAGTTGTTCAGGGATTTGTAGCAGAGAGACAGAATCTTGTATTGGATACGCTGTGGGATAGGAAGCCAGTGAAGAAGTTTGAGCAGGGGTGTGATGTGGTCGGATTTTTTCTTTCTGAGGACGAGGCGGGCAGCATTGTTCTGGATGCGCTGGAGAGTGGAAGTGGTAGAGTGAGGGAGGCCGGAAAGGAGAGAGTTGCAGTAGTCAATGCGAGATAGAATGAGAGAGACAGCAAGTTTGGTGGCAGCTTATCGTACAACATACTGAAATTTCGTACTTGCGGCACGATACCGATGCCAGTTTCGCCCAAACTAAGTTGTCCTGATGGGGGGTTGAAGTGGGCGGGGGGTTGAAGTGGGCGGGGGGAGGGGGTGGGGGTGGGGTGTTAGTGTTGAAATCGTGACACGTGGCCGGCGTATTATTGCTTTTCGTGACACGTGACAGAACCTCGTGACAGAACGGGACAGCACCTCGTCGTGACACTGTATTCCTGTAGGAATCATCGCGACTAAAACCGCCACCCACACGCAGACAAATGTACACCATGGAGACAATCACTGTACTCCACTATGAGTAGAGAGATCCGTAACAAAAACGGTGGACTGC